>CM060467.1:16520217-17120217 GCA_030544235.1 Lepturacanthus savala
AAGACCAGAGCTTCAGCAATTCCGCAGATTACTGAAGCTTTCATCTCCCAGAGATGAAAACTCTCTAAAAAGACCTTAGAAAAAGAACAGAGATTCACAAAACAGGTCTCAGAGAAAGAAAAGAGAAGGAACAGAACTTAACTGTGAAGGTCTTTAAGAAAGAACCGTTGTTACAGAAGAAACTCTAAAACAACAAACGTCTACTAAGCACTTCACTGAGAGAGAAAATCTTCCTAAAACAGTCCTCAGAGAAGGAACAGAGATTCCAGAAAGAAATGTCAAAAAGAGAACAGAACTGCACTAAGAAGTTCTTTGAGAGAGAAGTGATCTTTGAGAAGAAAATCTAAAAAGAGCAGACCTTTAATGTAGACCTCAAGAAGAGATACAAAATTATCCAAATATGATGCTTGGAGATTCTCAGAGAATGAACAGAAGATTCCAGAAAGAAATGCCAGAGTGAGAACACTAACTGACCCACTAAGAAGGTCTTCAAGAGAAAAGCAATGTTTCAGAAGAAACTCTAAAACAACAAACCTCTACTAAGTACTTCACTGAAAGAGAGAAATTCTTCGTAAAACAGTCCCCTTCAGAAAAAGAACAGATTCACTGAGAAGATCTTTATGAGAGAAGCGATCTTTAAGAAGAAGCTCTAAAAGAACAAACCTTTATGAAGCACCTCACTGAGAGACACAAAATCTTCCAAGAACAATCCTCAGAGAAAAAACAGAGATTCCATGAAGAAATGTCAGAAAGAAAACAGAACTGCACTAAGAAGTTCTTTGAGAGAGAAGTGATCTTTGAGAACAAAATCCAAAAAAGAGCAGACCTTTACCATGGACCTCACAGATCGAGAAAATCTCGTCCAAACAATGCTCAGAGAAAGAGGAAAGTTTCCTGAAAGAACTCTCAGAAAAAAAGAGCTTCCAGAAATAACATTCAAAGAAAGAACACATCTTCTTTGAAAAGCCCTCAGGAAGAGAACACATCTTCCAGAACAAAATGACAGAAAGAAATGTTCTTGATGGAGCCTCCACAGAAAGACCAGAGCTTCAGCAATCTCGCAGATTACTGAAGCTTTCAGATGAAAACTCTCTAAAAAGACCTGAGAAAGAACAGAGATTCACAAAACAGGTCTCAGAGAAAGAAAAGAGAAGGAACAGAACTAAACTGTGAAGGTCTTTAAGAAAGAACCATTGTTACAGAAGAAACTCTAAAACAACAAACCTCTACTAAGCACTTCACTGAGAGAGAAAATCTTCCTAAAACAGTCCTCAGAGAAGGAACAGAGATTCCAGAAAGAAATGTCAAAAAGAGAACAGAACTGCACTGAGAAGATCTTTAAGAGAGAAGCAATGTCTAAGAAGAAACTCTAAAAGAACAGATCTCCACTAAGCACCTCACTGAGAGAAACAAAATCTTCCAAGAACAATTCTCAGAGAAAGAACAGAGATTCCAGAAAGAAATGTCAAAAAGAGAACAGAACTGCACTAAGAAGTTCTTTGAGAGAGAAGTGATCTTTGAGAAGAAAATCTAAAAAGAGCAGACCTTTAATGTAGACCTCAAGAAGAGATACAAAATTATCCAAATATGATGCTTGGAGATTCTCAGAGAATGAACAGAAGATTCCAGAAAGAAATGCCAGAGTGAGAACACTAACTGACCCACTAAGAAGGTCTTCAAGAGAAAAGCAATGTTTCAGAAGAAACTATGGATCTATGGATCTCACAGAGAGAGAAAAAATCCTCCAAATATGATGCTCGGAGAAAGAAGAAAGTTTCCTGAAAGATCTCTCAAAAGATGACTCAAAGGAATTTTCACAGAAATAAGAATTCTCGAGAAAGACCTCCCAAAAAATGAGAGAATGAACCCTCAGAGAAAGAACAGAACTTCAATGAGAAGATCTTTAAGAGAGAAGCGATCTTTAAGAACAACCTCCAAAAGAACAGACCTTTACTAAGCACCTCGTTCTGAAAGAAAAGCTGCGTCAGACATAAAACATAAAACAGAGCTCCCAGAAATAAAACTTGAAGAAAGAACACGTCTTCTTTGAAAAAGCATTAGAAAGAGAACACATCTTCCAGAAGACACTGAGGGAAAGAAGAGTCCTTCATGACGGAGATTTCACAGAAAGAAAAACAATCTCCAGAAAGACCTTTCAAAGAAACAGCTTCACCAAACAGGTCTCAGAGAAAGGGAAATAGGGATTCTAGAAAGAAATCTCAGAGAAAAAACAGAGCTTCTCAAAACAGGTCTTAAAGAAAGCACAGAGATTCTGCAAAGAAATTACAGAGAAAGAAGAGTAATTCACTGAGAAGATCTTTAAGAGAGAAGCGATCTTTGAGAAGAAACTCTAAAAGAACAAACCTTTATGAAGCACCTCACTGGGAAACATGAAATCTTCCAAAAACAATTCTCAAAGAAAGAACAGAGATTCCAGAAAGAAATCTCAGAGAAAGAACAGAACGTCAATGTGACAATTTTTAAGAGTGAAGCAATATTTAAGAAGAAGCTCTAAAAGAACAAACCTTTATGAAGCACCTCACTGAGAGCAAGAACAGAGATTCCAGAAAGAAATGTCAGAAAGAAAACAGAACTGCACTAAGAAGATCTTTGAGAGAGAAGTGATCTTTGAGAACAAAACCCCCAAACAAAGAACAGAGATTCCAGAAATGAGTCTCAAATATCTTTATCTTTTTTGAGAAGGCCTCATGAAGACAAATTGAGAGAAAGAAGAGTTCGTTATTATACAGCTTTCAATAAAGAACAGATCTTCAGTGAGAAGCTTTCCCAAAAACTCCCCAGAAATACATCTTAGAGGAAGAACAGAGCTTCACAAAGCATGTCTCAGAGAAAGAACAGAGATTCCAGAAATAAATTTCAGAGAAGGAACAGAACTTAACTAAGAAGGTCTTTAAGAAAGAACCGTTGTTTCAGAAGAAACTCTAAAACAACAAACGTCTACTAAGCACTTCACTGAGAGAGAAAATCTTCATAAAACAGTCCTCAGAGAAGGAACAGAGATTCCAGAAAGAGGTCACAGAGAAAGAACAACTTCACAGAGAAGATCTTTAAGAGAGAAGCGATCGTTAAGAATAAATTCTAAAAGAAGAGACCTTTACTAAGCATCTCACTGGGAAACATGGAATCTTCCAAAAACTATTCTCAGAGAAAGAACAGAGATTCCAGAAAGAAATCTCAGAGAAAGAACAGAACTGCACTCAGAAGATCTTTCAGAGAGAAGCGATCTTAGAGAAGAAAATCTAAAAAGAGCAGACCTTTAATGTAGACCTCATGAAGAGATATAACATCATCCAAATATGATGCTAGGAGATTCTCAGAGAATGAACAGAAGATTCCAGAAAGAAATGCCAGAGTGAGAACACTAACTGACCCACTAAGAAGGTCTTCAAGATAAAAGCAATGTTTCAGAAGAAACTCTAAAACAACAAACCTCTACTAAGTACTTCACTGAATGAAAGGAAATCTCCCACAAACAATTCTCAGAGAAAGAACAGAGATTCCAGAAAGAAACCTCAGAGAAAGAACAGAACGTCAATGTGACAATTTTTAAGAGTGAAGCAATATTTAAGAAGAAGCTCTAAAAGAACAAACCTTTATGAAGCACCTCACTGAGAGACACAAAATCTTCCAAGAACAATCCTCAGAGAAAGAACAGAGATTCCATGAAGAAATGTCAGAAAGAAAACAGAACTGCACTAAGAAGATCTTTGAGAGAGAAGTGATCTTTGAGAACAAAATCCAAAAAAGAGCAGACCTTTACCATGGAACTCACAGATCAAGAAAATCTCGTCCAAATAATGCTCAGAGAAAGAGGAAAGTTTCCTGAAAGAACTCTCAGAAAAAAAGAGCTTCCAGAAATAACATTCAAAGAAAGAACACATCTTCTTTGAAAAGGCCTCAGAAAGAGAACACATCTCCCAGAACAAAATGATAGAAAGAAATGTTCTTGATGGAGCCTCCACAGAAAGACCAGAACTTCAGCAATCTCGCAGATTACTGAAGCTTTCAGATGAAAACTCTCTAAAAAGACCTCAGACAAAGAACAGAGATTCACAAAACAGGTCTCAGAGAAAGAAAAGAGAAGGAACAGAACTAAACTGTGAAGGTCTTTAAGAAAGATCCATTGTTACAGAAGAAACTCTAAAACAACAAACCTCTACTAAGCACTTCACTGAAAGAAAAAAATCTTCATAAAACAGTCAGAGAAAGAACAGACAATCCAAAAAGAAATGTCAGAAAAAGAACAGAACTTCACTGAGAAGATCTTTAAGTGAGAAGTGATCTTTAAGAATAAATTCTAAAAGAAGAGACCTTTACTAAGCACCTCACTGGGAAACGTGGAATCTTGCAAAAACAATTCTCAGAGAAAGAACAGAACTGCACTAACAAGATCTTTCAGAGAGAAGCGATCTTAGAGAAGAAAATCTAAAAAGAGCAGACCTTTAATGTAGACCTCATGAAGAGATAGAACATCATCCAAATATGATGCTTGGAGATTCTCAGAGAATGAACAGAAGATTCCAGAAAGAAATGCCAGAGTGAGAACACTAACTGACCCACTAAGAAGGTCTTCAAGAGAAAAGCAATGTTTCAGAAGAAACTCTAAAACAACAAACCTCTACTAAGTACTTCACTGAATGAAAGGGGATCTTGCACAAACAATTCTCAGAGAAAGAACAGAGATTCCAGAAAGAAACCTCAGAGAAAGAACAGAATGTGAATGTGACAATTGTTAAGAGTGAAGCAATATTTAAGAAGAAGCTCTAAAAGAACAAACCTTCATGAAGCACCTCACTGAGAGACACAAAATCTTCCAAGAACAATCCTCAGAGAAAAAACAGAGATTCCATGAAGAAATGTCAGAAAGAAAACAGAACTGCACTAAGAAGTTCTTTGAGAGAGAAGTGATCTTTGAGAACAAAATCCAAAAAAGAGCAGACCTTTACCATGGACCTCACAGATTGAGAAAATCTCGTCCAAATAATGCTCAGAGAAAGAGGAAGGTTTCCTGAAAGAACTCTCAGAAAAAAAGAGCTTCCAGAAATAACATTCAAAGAAAGAACACATCTTCTTTGAAAAGGCCTCAGGAAGAGAACACATCTTCCAGAACATAATGACAGAAAGAAATGCTCTTGATGGAGCCTCCACAGAAAGACCAGAGCTTCAGCAATTCCGCAGATTACTGAAGCTTTCATCTCCCAGAGATGAAAACTCTCTAAAAAGACCTTAGAAAAAGAACAGAGATTCACAAAACAGGTCTCAGAGAAAGAAAAGAGAAGGAACAGAACTTAACTGTGAAGGTCTTTAAGAAAGAACCGTTGTTACAGAAGAAACTCTAAAACAACAAACGTCTACTAAGCACTTCACTGAGAGAGAAAATCTTCCTAAAACAGTCCTCAGAGAAGGAACAGAGATTCCAGAAAGAAATGTCAAAAAGAGAACAGAACTGCACTAAGAAGTTCTTTGAGAGAGAAGTGATCTTTGAGAAGAAAATCTAAAAAGAGCAGACCTTTAATGTAGACCTCAAGAAGAGATACAAAATTATCCAAATATGATGCTTGGAGATTCTCAGAGAATGAACAGAAGATTCCAGAAAGAAATGCCAGAGTGAGAACACTAACTGACCCACTAAGAAGGTCTTCAAGAGAAAAGCAATGTTTCAGAAGAAACTCTAAAACAACAAACCTCTACTAAGTACTTCACTGAAAGAGAGAAATTCTTCGTAAAACAGTCCCCTTCAGAAAAAGAACAGATTCACTGAGAAGATCTTTATGAGAGAAGCGATCTTTAAGAAGAAGCTCTAAAAGAACAAACCTTTATGAAGCACCTCACTGAGAGACACAAAATCTTCCAAGAACAATCCTCAGAGAAAAAACAGAGATTCCATGAAGAAATGTCAGAAAGAAAACAGAACTGCACTAAGAAGTTCTTTGAGAGAGAAGTGATCTTTGAGAACAAAATCCAAAAAAGAGCAGTCCTTTACCATGGACCTCACAGATCGAGAAAATCTCGTCCAAACAATGCTCAGAGAAAGAGGAAAGTTTCCTGAAAGAACTCTCAGAAAAAAAGAGCTTCCAGAAATAACATTCAAAGAAAGAACACATCTTCTTTGAAAAGCCCTCAGGAAGAGAACACATCTTCCAGAACAAAATGACAGAAAGAAATGTTCTTGATGGAGCTTCCACAGAAAGACCAGAGCTTCAGCAATCTCGCAGATTACTGAAGCTTTCAGATGAAAACTCTCTAAAAAGACCTGAGAAAGAACAGAGATTCACAAAACAGGTCTCAGAGAAAGAAAAGAGAAGGAACAGAACTAAACTGTGAAGGTCTTTAAGAAAGAACCATTGTTACAGAAGAAACTCTAAAACAACAAACCTCTACTAAGCACTTCACTGAGAGAGAAAATCTTCCTAAAACAGTCCTCAGAGAAGGAACAGAGATTCCAGAAAGAAATGTCAAAAAGAGAACAGAACTGCACTGAGAAGATCTTTAAGAGAGAAGTGATCTTTGAGAAGAAAATCTAAAAAGAGCAGACCTTTAATGTAGACCTCAAGAAGAGATACAAAATTATCCAAATATGATGCTTGGAGATTCTCAGAGAATGAACAGAAGATTCCAGAAAGAAATGCCAGAGTGAGAACACTAACTGATCCACTAAGAAGGTCTTCAAGAGAAAAGCAATGTTTCAGAAGAAACTATGGATCTATGGATCTCACAGAGAGAGAAAAAATCCTCCAAATATGATGCTCGGAGAAAGAAGAAAGTTTCCTGAAAGATCTCTCAAAAGATGACTCAAAGGAATTTTCACAGAAATAAGAATTCTCGAGAAAGACCTCCCAAAAAATGAGAGAATGAACCCTCAGAGAAAGAACAGAACTTCAATGAGAAGATCTTTAAGAGAGAAGCGATCTTTAAGAACAACCTCCAAAAGAACAGACCTTTACTAAGCACCTCGTTCTGAAAGAAAAGCTGCGTCAGACATAAAACAGAAAACAGAGCTCCCAGAAATAAAACTTGAAGAAAGAACACGTCTTCTTTGAAAAAGCATTAGAAAGAGAACACATCTTCCAGAAGACACTGAGGGAAAGAAGAGTCCTTCATGACGGAGATTTCACAGAAAGAAAAACAATCTCCAGAAAGACCTTTCAAAGAAACAGCTTCACCAAACAGGTCTCAGAGAAAGGGAAATAGGGATTCTAGAAAGAAATCTCAGAGAAAAAACAGAGCTTCTCAAAACAGGTCTTAAAGAAAGCACAGAGATTCTGCAAAGAAATTACAGAGAAAGAAGAGTAATTCACTGAGAAGATCTTTAAGAGAGAAGCGATCTTTGAGAAGAAACTCTAAAAGAACAAACCTTTATGAAGCACCTCACTGGGAAACATGAAATCTTCCAAAAACAATTCTCAAAGAAAGAACAGAGATTCCAGAAAGAAATCTCAGAGAAAGAACAGAACGTCAATGTGACAATTTTTAAGAGTGAAGCAATATTTAAGAAGAAGCTCTAAAAGAACAAACCTTTATGAAGCACCTCACTGAGAGACACAAGATTTTCCGAGAACAATCCTCAGAGCAAGAACAGAGATTCCAGAAAGAAATGTCAGAAAGAAAACAGAACTGCACTAAGAAGATCTTTGAGAGAGAAGTGATCTTTGAGAACAAAACCCTCAAACAAAGAACAGAGATTCCAGAAATGAGTCTCAAATATCTTTATCTTTTTTGAGAAGGCCTCATAAAGACAAATTGAGAGAAAGAAGAGTTTGTTATTATACAGCTTTCAATAAAGAACAGATCTTCAGTGAGAAGCTTTCCCAAAAACTCCCCAGAAATACATCTTAGAGGAAGAACAGAGCTTCACAAAGCATGTCTCAGAGAAAGAACAGAGATTCCAGAAATAAATTTCAGAGAAGGAACAGAACTTAACTAAGAAGGTCTTTAAGAAAGAACCGTTGTTTCAGAAGAAACTCTAAAAGAACAAACGTCTACTAAGCACTTCACTGAGAGAGAAAATCTTCATAAAACAGTCCTCAGAGAAGGAACAGAGATTCCAGAAAGAAGTCACAGAGAAAGAACAACTTCACAGAGAAGATCTTTAAGAGAGAAGCGATCGTTAAGAATAAATTCTAAAAGAAGAGACCTTTACTAAGCATCTCACTGGGAAACATGGAATCTTCCAAAAACTATTCTCAGAGAAAGAACAGAGATTCCAGAAAGAAATCTCAGAGAAAGAACAGAACTGCACTCAGAAGATCTTTCAGAGAGAAGCAATCTTAGAGAAGAAAATCTAAAAAGAGCAGACCTTTAATGTAGACCTCATGAAGAGATAGAACATCATCCAAATATGATGCTAGGAGATTCTCAGAGAATGAATAGAAGATTCCAGAAAGAAATGCCAGAGTGAGAACACTAACTGACCCACTAAGAAGGTCTTCAAGAGAAAAGCAATGGTTCAGAATAAACTCTAAAACAAAAAACCTCTACTAAGTACTTTACTGAATGAAAGGGAATCTCCCACAAACAATTCTCAGAAAAAGAACAGAGATTCCAGAAAGAAACCTCAGAGAAAGAACAGAACGTCAATGTGACAATTTTTAAGAGTGAAGCAATATTTAAGAAGAAGCTCTAAAAGAACAAACCTTTATGAAGCACCTCACTGAGAGACACAAAATCTTCCAAGAACATTCCTCAGAGAAAGAACAGAGATTCCATGAAGAAATGTCAGAAAGAAAACAGAACTGCACTAAGAAGATCTTTGAGAGAGAAGTGATCTTTGAGAACAAAATCCAAAAAAGAGCAGACCTTTACCATGGAACTCACAGATCAAGAAAATCTCGTCCAAATAATGCTCAGAGAAAGAGGAAAGTTTCCTGAAAGAACTCTCAGAAAAAAAGAGCTTCCAGAAATAACATTCAAAGAAAGAACACATCTTCTTTGAAAAGGCCTCAGAAAGAGAACACATCTCCCAGAACAAAATGATAGAAAGAAATGTTCTTGATGGAGCCTCCACAGAAAGACCAGAACTTCAGCAATCTCGCAGATTACTGAAGCTTTCAGATGAAAACTCTCTAAAAAGACCTCAGACAAAGAACAGAGATTC
Source organism: Lepturacanthus savala (assembly GCA_030544235.1). Classification (NCBI taxonomy): domain Eukaryota; kingdom Metazoa; phylum Chordata; class Actinopteri; order Scombriformes; family Trichiuridae; genus Lepturacanthus; species Lepturacanthus savala. Next base: position 16,529,333 of record CM060467.1, read on the forward strand.
ACAAAACAGGTCTCAGAGAAAGAAAAGAGAAGGAACAGAACTAAACTGTGAAGGTCTTTAAGAAAGATCCATTGTTACAGAAGAAACTCTAAAACAACAAACCTCTACTAAGCACTTCACTGAAAGAAAAAAATCTTCATAAAACAGTCAGAGAAAGAACAGACAATCCAAAAAGAAATGTCAGAAAAAGAACAGAACTTCACTGAGAAGATCTTTAAGTGAGAAGTGATCTTTAAGAATAAATTCTAAAAGAAGAGACCTTTACTAAGCACCTCACTGGGAAACGTGGAATCTTGCAAAAACAATTCTCAGAGAAAGAACAGAACTGCACTAACAAGATCTTTCAGAGAGAAGCGATCTTAGAGAAGAAAATCTAAAAAGAGCAGACCTTTAATGTAGACCTCATGAAGAGATAGAACATCATCCAAATATGATGCTTGGAGATTCTCAGAGAATGAACAGAAGATTCCAGAAAGAAATGCCAGAGTGAGAACACTAACTGACCCACTAAGAAGGTCTTCAAGAGAAAAGCAATGTTTCAGAAGAAACTCTAAAACAACAAACCTCTACTAAGTACTTCACTGAATGAAAGGGGATCTTGCACAAACAATTCTCAGAGAAAGAACAGAGATTCCAGAAAGAAACCTCAGAGAAAGAACAGAATGTGAATGTGACAATTGTTAAGAGTGAAGCAATATTTAAGAAGAAGCTCTAAAAGAACAAACCTTCATGAAGCACCTCACTGAGAGACACAAAATCTTCCAAGAACAATCCTCAGAGAAAAAACAGAGATTCCATGAAGAAATGTCAGAAAGAAAACAGAACTGCACTAAGAAGTTCTTTGAGAGAGAAGTGATCTTTGAGAACAAAATCCAAAAAAGAGCAGACCTTTACCATGGACCTCACAGATTGAGAAAATCTCGTCCAAATAATGCTCAGAGAAAGAGGAAGGTTTCCTGAAAGAACTCTCAGAAAAAAAGAGCTTCCAGAAATAACATTCAAAGAAAGAACACATCTTCTTTGAAAAGGCCTCAGGAAGAGAACACATCTTCCAGAACATAATGACAGAAAGAAATGCTCTTGATGGAGCCTCCACAGAAAGACCAGAGCTTCAGCAATTCCGCAGATTACTGAAGCTTTCATCTCCCAGAGATGAAAACTCTCTAAAAAGACCTTAGAAAAAGAACAGAGATTCACAAAACAGGTCTCAGAGAAAGAAAAGAGAAGGAACAGAACTTAACTGTGAAGGTCTTTAAGAAAGAACCGTTGTTACAGAAGAAACTCTAAAACAACAAACGTCTACTAAGCACTTCACTGAGAGAGAAAATCTTCCTAAAACAGTCCTCAGAGAAGGAACAGAGATTCCAGAAAGAAATGTCAAAAAGAGAACAGAACTGCACTAAGAAGTTCTTTGAGAGAGAAGTGATCTTTGAGAAGAAAATCTAAAAAGAGCAGACCTTTAATGTAGACCTCAAGAAGAGATACAAAATTATCCAAATATGATGCTTGGAGATTCTCAGAGAATGAACAGAAGATTCCAGAAAGAAATGCCAGAGTGAGAACACTAACTGACCCACTAAGAAGGTCTTCAAGAGAAAAGCAATGTTTCAGAAGAAACTCTAAAACAACAAACCTCTACTAAGTACTTCACTGAAAGAGAGAAATTCTTCGTAAAACAGTCCCCTTCAGAAAAAGAACAGATTCACTGAGAAGATCTTTATGAGAGAAGCGATCTTTAAGAAGAAGCTCTAAAAGAACAAACCTTTATGAAGCACCTCACTGAGAGACACAAAATCTTCCAAGAACAATCCTCAGAGAAAAAACAGAGATTCCATGAAGAAATGTCAGAAAGAAAACAGAACTGCACTAAGAAGTTCTTTGAGAGAGAAGTGATCTTTGAGAACAAAATCCAAAAAAGAGCAGTCCTTTACCATGGACCTCACAGATCGAGAAAATCTCGTCCAAACAATGCTCAGAGAAAGAGGAAAGTTTCCTGAAAGAACTCTCAGAAAAAAAGAGCTTCCAGAAATAACATTCAAAGAAAGAACACATCTTCTTTGAAAAGCCCTCAGGAAGAGAACACATCTTCCAGAACAAAATGACAGAAAGAAATGTTCTTGATGGAGCCTCCACAGAAAGACCAGAGCTTCAGCAATCTCGCAGATTACTGAAGCTTTCAGATGAAAACTCTCTAAAAAGACCTGAGAAAGAACAGAGATTCACAAAACAGGTCTCAGAGAAAGAAAAGAGAAGGAACAGAACTAAACTGTGAAGGTCTTTAAGAAAGAACCATTGTTACAGAAGAAACTCTAAAACAACAAACCTCTACTAAGCACTTCACTGAGAGAGAAAATCTTCCTAAAACAGTCCTCAGAGAAGGAACAGAGATTCCAGAAAGAAATGTCAAAAAGAGAACAGAACTGCACTGAGAAGATCTTTAAGAGAGAAGTGATCTTTGAGAAGAAAATCTAAAAAGAGCAGACCTTTAATGTAGACCTCAAGAAGAGATACAAAATTATCCAAATATGATGCTTGGAGATTCTCAGAGAATGAACAGAAGATTCCAGAAAGAAATGCCAGAGTGAGAACACTAACTGACCCACTAAGAAGGTCTTCAAGAGAAAAGCAATGTTTCAGAAGAAACTATGGATCTATGGATCTCACAGAGAGAGAAAAAATCCTCCAAATATGATGCTCGGAGAAAGAAGAAAGTTTCCTGAAAGATCTCTCAAAAGATGACTCAAAGGAATTTTCACAGAAATAAGAATTCTCGAGAAAGACCTCCCAAAAAATGAGAGAATGAACCCTCAGAGAAAGAACAGAACTTCAATGAGAAGATCTTTAAGAGAGAAGCGATCTTTAAGAACAACCTCCAAAAGAACAGACCTTTACTAAGCACCTCGTTCTGAAAGAAAAGCTGCGTCAGACATAAAACAGAAAACAGAGCTCCCAGAAATAAAACTTGAAGAAAGAACACGTCTTCTTTGAAAAAGCATTAGAAAGAGAACACATCTTCCAGAAGACACTGAGGGAAAGAAGAGTCCTTCATGACGGAGATTTCACAGAAAGAAAAACAATCTCCAGAAAGACCTTTCAAAGAAACAGCTTCACCAAACAGGTCTCAGAGAAAGGGAAATAGGGATTCTAGAAAGAAATCTCAGAGAAAAAACAGAGCTTCTCAAAACAGGTCTTAAAGAAAGCACAGAGATTCTGCAAAGAAATTACAGAGAAAGAAGAGTAATTCACTGAGAAGATCTTTAAGAGAGAAGCGATCTTTGAGAAGAAACTCTAAAAGAACAAACCTTTATGAAGCACCTCACTGGGAAACATGAAATCTTCCAAAAACAATTCTCAAAGAAAGAACAGAGATTCCAGAAAGAAATCTCAGAGAAAGAACAGAACGTCAATGTGACAATTTTTAAGAGTGAAGCAATATTTAAGAAGAAGCTCTAAAAGAACAAACCTTTATGAAGCACCTCACTGAGAGACACAAGATTTTCCGAGAACAATCCTCAGAGCAAGAACAGAGATTCCAGAAAGAAATGTCAGAAAGAAAACAGAACTGCACTAAGAAGATCTTTGAGAGAGAAGTGATCTTTGAGAACAAAATCCTCAAACAAAGAACAGAGATTCCAGAAATGAGTCTCAAATATCTTTATCTTTTTTGAGAAGGCCTCATAAAGACAAATTGAGAGAAAGAAGAGTTTGTTATTATACAGCTTTCAATAAAGAACAGATCTTCAGTGAGAAGCTTTCCCAAAAACTCCCCAGAAATACATCTTAGAGGAAGAACAGAGCTTCACAAAGCATGTCTCAGAGAAAGAACAGAGATTCCAGAAATAAATTTCAGAGAAGGAACAGAACTTAACTAAGAAGGTCTTTAAGAAAGAACCGTTGTTTCAGAAGAAACTCTAAAAGAACAAACGTCTACTAAGCACTTCACTGAGAGAGAAAATCTTCATAAAACAGTCCTCAGAGAAGGAACAGAGATTCCAGAAAGAAGTCACAGAGAAAGAACAACTTCACAGAGAAGATCTTTAAGAGAGAAGCGATCGTTAAGAATAAATTCTAAAAGAAGAGACCTTTACTAAGCATCTCACTGGGAAACATGGAATCTTCCAAAAACTATTCTCAGAGAAAGAACAGAGATTCCAGAAAGAAATCTCAGAGAAAGAACAGAACTGCACTCAGAAGATCTTTCAGAGAGAAGCAATCTTAGAGAAGAAAATCTAAAAAGAGCAGACCTTTAATGTAGACCTCATGAAGAGATAGAACATCATCCAAATATGATGCTAGGAGATTCTCAGAGAATGAATAGAAGATTCCAGAAAGAAATGCCAGAGTGAGAACACTAACTGACCCACTAAGAAGGTCTTCAAGAGAAAAGCAATGGTTCAGAATAAACTCTAAAACAAAAAACCTCTACTAAGTACTTTACTGAATGAAAGGGAATCTCCCACAAACAATTCTCAGAAAAAGAACAGAGATTCCAGAAAGAAACCTCAGAGAAAGAACAGAACGTCAATGTGACAATTTTTAAGAGTGAAGCAATATTTAAGAAGAAGCTCTAAAAGAACAAACCTTTATGAAGCACCTCACTGAGAGACACAAAATCTTCCAAGAACATTCCTCAGAGAAAGAACAGAGATTCCATGAAGAAATGTCAGAAAGAAAACAGAACTGCACTAAGAAGTTCTTTGAGAGAGAAGTGATCTTTGAGAAGAAAATCCAAAAAAGAGCAGACCTTTACCATGGACCTCACAGATCGAGAAAATCTCGTCCAAATAATGCTCAGAGAAAGAGGAAAGTTTCCTGAAAGAACTCTCAGAAAAAAAGAGCTTCCAGTAATAACATTCAAAGAAAGAACACATCTTCTTTGAAAAGGCCTCAGGAAGAGAACACATCTTCCAGAACAAAATGACAGAAATAAATGTTCTTGATGGAGCCTCCACAGAAAGACCAGAGCTTCAGCAATCTCGCAGATTACTGAAGCTTTCAGATGAAAACTCTCTAAAAAGACCTGAGACAAAGAACAGAGATTCACAAAACAGGTCTCAGAGAAAGAAAAGAGAAGGAACAGAACTAAACTGTGAAGGTCTTTAAGAAAGAACCATTGTTTCAGAAGAAACTCTAAAACAACAAACCTCTACTAAGCACTTCACTGAAAGAAAAAATCTTCATAAAACAGTCATCAGAGAAAGAACAGACATTCCAAAAAGAAATGTCAGAAAAAGAACAGAACTTCAGTGAGAAGATCTTTAAGTGAGAAGCGATCTTTAAGAATAAATTCTAAAAGAAGAGACCTTTACTAAGCACCTCACTGGGAAACATGGAATCTTGCAAAAACAATTCTCGGAGAAAGAACAGAGATTCCAGAAAGAAATCTCAGAGAAAGAACAGAACTGCACTAACAAGATCTTTCAGAGAGAAGCGATCTTAGAGAAGAAAATCTAAAAAGAGCAGACCTTTAATGTAGACCTCATGAAGAGATAGAACATCATCCAAATATGATGCTCGGAGATTCTCAGAGAATGAACAGAAGATTCCAGAAAGAAATGCCAGAGTGAGAACACTAACTGACCGACTAAGAAGGTCTTCAAGAGAAAAGCAATGTTTCAGAAGAAACTCTAAAACAACAAACCTCTACTAAGTACTTCACTGAATGAAAGGGGATCTTGCACAAACAATTCTCAGAGAAAGAACAGAGATTCCAGAAAGAAACCTCAGAGAAAGAACAGAATGTCAATGTGACAATTGTTAAGAGTGAAGCAATATTTAAGAAGAAGCTCTAAAAGAACTAACCTTTATGAAGCACCTCACTGAGAGAGACAAAATCTTCCAAGAACAATCCTCAGAGAAAAAACAGAGATTCCATGAAGAAATGTCAGAAAGAAAACAGAACTGCACTAAGAAGTTCTTTGAGAGAGAAGTGATCTTTGAGAAGAAAATCTAAAAAGAGCAGACCTTTAATGTAGACCTCAATAAGAGATACAAAATTATCCAAATATGATGCTAGGAGATTCTCAGACAATGAACAGAAGATTCCAGAAAGAAATGCCAGAGTAAGAACACTAACTGACCCACTAAGAAGGTCTTCAAGAGAAAAGCAATATTTCAGAAGAAACTCTAAAACAACAAACCTCTACTAAGTACTTCACTGAAAGAGAGAAATTCTTCGTGAAACAGTCCCCTTCAGAAAAAGAACAGATTCACTGAGAAGATCTTTATGAGAGAAGCGATCTTTAAGAAGAAGCTCTAAAAGAACAAACCTTTATGAAGCACCTCACTGAGAGACACAAAATCTTCCAAGAACATTCCTCAGAGAAAAAACAGAGATTCCATGAAGAAATGTCAGAAAGAAAACAGAACTGCACTAAGAAGTTCTTTGAGAGAGAAGTGATCTTTGAGAAGAAAATCTAAAAAAGAGCAGACCTTTACCTTGGACCTCACAGAGTGAGAAAATCTCGTCCAAACAATGCTCAGAGAAAGAGGAAAGTTTCCTGAAAGATCTCTCAGAAAAAAAGAGCTTCCAGAAATAACATTCAAAGGAAGAACACATCTTCTTTGAAAAGGCCTCAGAAAGAGAACACATCTTCCAGAACATAATGACAGAAAGAAATGTTCTTGATGGAGCCTCCACAGAAAGACCAGAGCTTCAGCAATTCCGCAGATTACTGAAGCTTTCAGATGAAAACTCTCTAAAAAGACCTGAGAAAGAACAGAGATTCACAAAACAGGTCTCAGAGAAAGAAAAGAGAAGGAACAGAACTAAACTGTGAAGGTCTTTAAGAAAGAACCATTGTTACAGAAGAAACTCTAAAACAAAAAACCTCTACTAAGCACTTCACTGAGAGAGAAAATCTTCCTAAAACAGTCCTCAGAGAAGGAACAGAGATTCCAGAAAGAAATGTCAAAAAGAGAACAGAACTGCACTGAGAAGATCTTTAAGAGAGAAGCAATGTCTAAGAAGAAACTCTAAAAGAACAGATCTCCACTAAGCACCTCACTGAGAGAAACAAAATCTTCCAAGAACAATTCTCAGAGAAAGAACAGAGATTCCAGAAAGAAATGTCAAAAAGAGAACAGAACTGCACGAAGAAGATCTTTGAGAGAGAAGTGATCTTTGAGAAGAAAATCAAAAAAAGTGCAGACCTTTACCATGGACCTCACAGATCAAGAAAATCTCGTCCAAATAATGCTCAGAGAAAGAGGAAAGTTTCCTGAAAGAACTCTCAGAAAAAAAGAGCTTCCAGAAATAACATTCAAAGAAAGAACACATCTTCTTTGAAAAGGCCTCAGAAAGAGAACACATCTCCCAGAACAAAATGACAGAAAGAAATGTTCTTGATGGAGCCTCCACAGAAAGACCAGAGCTTCAGCAATCTCGCAGATTACTGAAGCTTTCAGATGAAAACTCTCTAAAAAGACCTCAGACAAAGAACAGAGATTCACAAAACAGGTCTCAGAGAAAGAAAAGAGAAGGAACAGAACTAAACTGCGAAGGTCTTTAAGAAAGAACCATTGTTACAGAAGAAACTCTAAAACAACAAACCTCTACTAAGCACTTCACTGAAAGAAAAAATCTTCATAAAACAGTCAGAGAAAGAACAAAGTTTCCATAAAGAAATGTCAGAAAAAGAACAGAACTTCACTGAGAAGATCTTTAAGTGAGAAGTGATCTTTAAGAATAAATTCTAAATGAAAGAGACCTTTACTAAGCACCTCACTGGGAAACGTGGAATCTTGCAAAAACAATTCTCAGAGAAAGAACAGAACTGCACTAACAAGATCTTTCAGAGAGAAGCGATCTTAGAGAATAAAATCTAAAAAGAGCAGACCTTTAATGTAGACCTCATGAAGAGAGAGAACATCATCCAAATATGATGCTCGGAGATTCTCAGAGAATGAACAGAAGATTCCAGAAAGAAATGCCAGAGTGAGAACACTAACTGACCCACTAAGAAGGTCTTCAAGAGAAAAGCAATGTTTCAGAAGAAGAGATTCTTCCAAAAACAGTCCCCTTCAGAGAAAGAACAGAGATTCACTGAGAAGATCTTTAAGAGTGAAGCGATGTTTAAGAAGAAACTCTAAAAGAACAGATCTCCACTAAGCACCTCACTGAGAGAAATGAAATCTTCCAAGAACAATTCTCAGAGAAAGAACAGAGATTCCAGAAAGAAAGGTCAAAAAGAGAACAGAACTGCATGAAGAAGATCTTTGAGAGAGAAGTGATCTTTGAGAAAATCCAAAAACAGTGCAGACCTTTACTATGGATCTCACAGAGAGAGAAAAAATCCTCCAAATATGATGCTCGGAGAAAGAAGAATGTTTCCTGAAAGAAAGAACAGAACTGCACTAACAAGATCTTTCAGAGAGAAGCGATCTTAGAGAATAAAATCTAAAAAGAGCAGACCTTTAATGTAGACCTCATGAAGAGATAGAACATCATCCAAATATGATGCTTGGAGATTCTCAGAGAATGAACAGAAGATTCCAGAAAGAAATGCCAGAGTGAGAACACTAACTGACCCACTAAGAAGGTCTTCAAGAGAAAAGCAATGTTTCAGAAGAAACTCTAAAACAACAAACCTCTACTAAGTACTTCACTGAAAGAGAGAAATTCTTCGTAAAACAGTCCCCTTCAGAAAAAGAACAGATTCACTGAGAAGATCTTTATGAGAGAGGCGATCTTTAAGAAGAAGCTCTAAAAGAACAAACCTTTATGAAGCACCTCACTGAGAGACACAAAATCTTCCAAGAACAATCCTCAGAGAAAAAACAGAGATTCCATGAAGAAATGTCAGAAAGAAAACAGAACTGCACTAAGAAGTTCTTTGAGAGAGAAGTGATCTTTGAGAAGAAAATCTAAAAAAGAGCAGACCTTTACCATGGACCTCACAAAGCGAGAAAATCTTGTCCAAACAATGCTCAGAGAAAGACGAAAGTTTCCTGAAAGATCTCTCAGAAAAAAAGAGCTTCCAGAAATAACATTCAAAGAAAGAACACATCTTCTTTGAAAAGGCCTCAGAAAGACAACACATCTTCCAGAACAAAATGACAGAAAGAAATGTTCTTGATGGAGCCTCCACAGAAAGACCAGAGCTTCAGTAAGAGCTCACAGATTACCGAAGCTTTCATCTCACAGAGAGAATCTCAGAAAAAGAACAGAGATTCCCGAATCAGGTCTCAGAGAAAGAACAGAGAAGGAACAAAACTAAACTATGCAGGTCTTTAAGAAAGAACCGTTGTTTCAGAAGAATCTCTAAAACAACAAACCTCTACTAAGCACTTCACTGAAAGAACAAAATCTTCATAAAACAGTCATCAGAGAAAGAACAGAGATTCCAGAAAGAAATGTCAGAAAAATAACAGAACTTCACTGAGAAGATCTTTAACTGTGAAGCGATCTTCAAGAATAAATTCTAAAAGAAGAAACCTTTACTAAGCACCTCACTGGGAAACATGGAATCTTGCAAAAACAATTCTCAGAGAAGGAACAGAGACTCCAGGAAGAAATGTCAGAAAGAGAACAGAACTGCACTAAGAAGATCTTTCAGAGAGAAGCGATCTTAGAGAAGAGAATCTAAAAAGAGCAGACCTTTAATGTAGACCTCATGAAGAGACAGAACATCATCCAAATATGATGCTCAGAGATTCTCAGAGAATGAACAGAAGATTCCAGAAAGAAATGCCAGAAAAAGAGCAGAACTGCACAGAACTCTAAAATAACGAACTTCTACTAAGCACTTCATTGAAAGAGAGAAAATCTTCCTGAAACAGTCCCCTTCAGAGAAAGAGCAGAGATTCACTGAGAAGATCTTTAAGAGAGAAGCAATGTTTAAGAAGAAACTCTAAAAGAACAGATCTCCACTAAGCACCTCACTGAGAGAAACAAAATCTTCCAAGAACAATTCTCTGAGAAAGAACAGAGATTCCAGAAAGAAACGTCAGAGAAAGAACAGAACTGCATTGGGAAGATCTTTGAGAGAGAAGAGATCTTTGAGAAGAAAATCCAAAAAAGTGCAGACCTTTACTATGGATCTCACAGAGAGAGACAAAATCCACCAAATATGATGCTCGGAGAAAGAAGAAAGTTTCCTGAAAGATCTCTCAAAAGATGTCTCAAAGGAGCTTTCACAGAAATAAGAATTCTCGAGAAAGACCTCTCTAAGAGAGAAGCGATCTTTAAGAAGAAACTCCAAAAGAACAGACCTTTAATAAGCACCTCACTGAAAGAAAGGAAATCTTCCAAAAACAATTCTCAGAGAAAAAAAAACATGTTTCCATAAAGCTGTGTCAGACATAAAACAGAAAACAGAGCTCCCAGAAATAAAACTTGAAGAAAGAACACGTCTTCTTTGAAAAAGCCTTAGAAAGAGAACACATCTTCCAGAAGAAGCTGAGGGAAAGAAGAATAGGGAAATAGGGATTCCAGAAAGAAATCGCAGAGAAGAACAGAGCTTTACAAAACAGGTCTCAAAGAAAGAACAGAGATTCTGGAAAGAAATTTCAGAGAAAGAAGAATAATTCACTTAGAACATCTTTGAGAGATAAGAGACCTTTTAGAAGAAACTCTAAATGTTAAAAATGTTAAGAGAAACAACAACATTTCCAGAAAGAATAGAGCTTCCAGAAATATGACTAATAGAAAGAACTCATCTTCTTTGAGAAACCCCCTAGAGAGAGCAAAACCTCCATTATAAACGGAGACTAAGAGTTTTTCTTGATGGAACAATCAAGCAAAACAACTCTGCAGAAATAAGTTTTGAACCAAAACCAGACCTTAAAGAAACAAGACTCGATGAAAGAATATATCTTCATTTAGGAAGGCCTAAGAAAGAGAACACATCTTCCATAATATATTGAGAGCAAGAAGAGATCTTCATCATAGATCTTTCAAGAAAGAGCAGATCTTCACTAAGAAGCTTTCGCAAGACAAAAACCTCTCCAGATAGACCTCACAGAGAAAGAACAGAGCTTTACAAAGCAAGACTCAGAGAAAGAACAGGGATTCCATAAAGAAATCTTAGAGGAAGAACAGAACTGCACCAAGAATGATGTTTGACAGTGATCTTTGAGAAGAAAATCTAAAAAGAACAGAGCTTCCAGAAATACGACCCGAAGAAAGAACCCATTTTCCAGAATAAACAGAGAAGAAAAAGAACAGATCTTCGCGAAAGCTAAAAGATAAAAAAAAACTTCAGAAATTCTCAGAGAAGGAACAAAGAAGAAAGGAGACCTTTACTAAGCACCTCACAAAGAGAGAAAAAAAAAGGAACACATTGTAGAAGTTGCATTGAAACGAAAGGAAAATGCAGAAAACGTGTCTTTATTCACCTAACTAACTAAAACAACCAGGCGTTGCGTAGCAACAGAAGTCACGTGTACAAAAACTCACGGGAACTCTTAAAGCAACCACAAGAATTATGTGAGGCATAACATTAAAGATAATAAACCAACAGATAACAGAGCCCACAATGTAACAGATAACAGAACACGCGTAAGAAGGTGAATATGCCTACATCCCTGAGTGTTAAGAGCACTCCAACATCTTCGTTAAATGGTCTTACAAGGAGAAAACATCTTCCAAAATGAACTGAGAACAAGAAGACTTCTTTATGATGGTGCTCTCAAAGAATGGACAGATCTTCAGCAGAGTTAGACTCTCCAGAAAGACCTCTCAGAGAAAGGACAGAGCTTCACAAAGCAGGTCTCAAACAGGGATTCCAGAAAGAAATAAAAACAAGGTAAAAACTCCTTTAAAAAACCCTTTAACAAGGAAAAAAGAGGAAGAAACCTCAGGTTACGTAACAGAGGATGGATCCCTCTTCCAGGATGAACAGGCTTGCAGTAGATGTGTGCACAGGCTGGAACCAATACATTAGAACAGGAAGAGAGGAGATCCATGGTGTATGTGGAGAATGAGGTGATTCCATGGCAGATTCCAGGGACCACCAGGACACACTAAGACACACAGGGAGGAGGACTTTAAATTCTATTCTTGATTTCACAGGAAGTTAGTACAGAGACGCTAATACAGGTGAGATATGATCTCTTCTTCTAGTGCCAGTTAATATACAGTACAGGACAAAAGTTTGGACACACCTTCTCATTCAATGTGTTTTCTTTAATTTCATGAATATTTATATTGTAGATTCTCACTGAACGCATCGAAACTATGAATGAATACGCGTGGAGTTATGTACTTAACAAAAAAAGGTGAAATAACTGAAAACATGCTTTATATTCTAGTTTCTTCAAAATAGCCACCCTTTGCTCCGATTGATAAAGCAAGAAATTCCAGTAATTAAACCTGATAAGGCACAACTATGAAGTGAAAACCATTTCAGGTGACTACCTCTTGAAGCTCATGAAGAGAACACCAAGAGTGTGCAAAGCAGTAATCAGAGCAAAGGGTGGCTATTTTGAAGAAACAAGAATATGAAAACATGTTTTGAGTTATTTCACTTTTTTTGTTAAGTACATAACACCATAAACATGAGTTCATTCATAGTTGTGATGCCTTCAGTGAGAATCTACATTGTAAGCAGCATTCTGGATCAGCTGAAGAGCCCTTAGCAACCTACTGGACCAGCCTGACAATAAAGAATGGCAGTAATCCAGCCTGGAAGTAACAAATGCAAAGACTAGCTTTAGCATACTAGCATAGACTTTGCCTAGTGCATTCTGGCTTAATTTGTTGCATGATTGCCTAACCTGGATCAGTAGATACTGCTTTAACAAGTCAGGAGTAAATTCTGATGCACATTCGTGGCCTTCTTAACTAGACCACGAAGTGGATCACAGATTCACTGATGCAGACATAGATAAAATGCGTGCAGCATCTTTCTTACCAAGTAGACAACAGCTTCTCATTGAAGCTTATGAAAAAAAATACTTTAAAAAATAAATATGGCTGCTGTAATTAAACAAACAGAAGTAGAAGTTAATGTTACTTAGAAAATTCACCTTGAATAGCAGTTATACTTGCCCAGAATGCAAAATATGAACTACAACCATATGTGCAAATGTATCTATCTATCTAGAATAAACATGACTTGACAAAAAGGGTTCTGATAACAAGTCAAGAATATCTATTCTGGGGTGAATTAATAGTAGAGTGGTTGGGGGTGCAGACTACAGTGGTAGAACTGACAACCAGACCTGAGTTTGACCACCAGAATGGCTCCTACTTTTGTTTACCCACATTTTCTGTCCATCTTTAAATAATGGTGCAAAGTGTCCCCAAAAAAACCTTAAAAAGATTAACCATTTTGCAGCCTCATAAAAGACTTGATAATTGTTATTTTTTACAAATGACACCATTCATAGTTTTCATTTAGCGTAGATAATTTATTCAGCAGTGTTTATACAATCCTTCTTGAGTCAGCTTTTTATGATTAACCCTTTGTTTCTGTAAATTAAATATCTTTCTCTTTTTGAGTTGCATGTTAATCGGAGTCCTGCTGCTGCGGCTGCTGCTGGAGGCATCACGTCACGCCTGGGGAATAAAAGACCCAACCCAGAAGCTCACTTTCCCCTGATTACTGAGGCTCTACACCTGTGACTCCCTGGACTCATGCCCTATAAATACCCCACTTCTCCAAACACTCTCTCTGGCCTCATCAGTGACAGACCTCCGAGCCTCATTCATGCCTGCTGGTGCATGCCGGCTTCCAGTTAATTTCCAATTACCTACGGATTGCTCAAGATGTCTTTCAAAAGGGATATCCTAAGTTTTGGATTTGCTACTTTAGTTCATATTGTCTGTCTGTTGCTATCCTGAGCCTTGGGCTCTTCCTAATTTAAAGAAAATGATCTTACTAATAAAACCTGATTACACTTGACTTTCTCCACCGTCTGAGTCTATGTTTCCTGACACATGTGATGGGATTTATAAATTGTCTCCATTACTAATGTCTATAGTCATGTATTGACAAAGTCATGTCTTTAGTTATTTCTAATCATTTCAACAGTCCAGTGATGCATTTGTTGGTGTATGCAGTTGCTGGATAACAATCACTATCCATCCTATTGCTCTTCCTTTTGTAATTGTGTGCTGGCATTTGTTATTTATTGATCTGCAGAGAGCTTGTAGAGAGAACTTCCCATGACGGGAATGACATAATCCTCAACCTGCAGTGATGATAACACTGCCATAAAATGTAATTGCAGGAGAACATAATGGGGGGAAAGGCGCTGAGCACTTGTCTGTTGAAACGCACTGCTACTAAAAAGAAATATAACAATTCACATACATTTTTTAAAAGGTATGTCAAAAATACAGTCACATTTTTAAATCACCATCATTGGAGTTTATGTATTAAAGACAGACATGTCACAGACTTTTCTGGCATTAATGGATTTACTTGTAATATTCAATGGTGAAGTTTTATTTTTTCTACTAGAACCATTTAAAAAATAAAATCAAATTGGAACTGATTCTGTTTGTTAGATTTGTGATGTCTCAACACGTCTAAGTGTATCATACAGTAACATTGTCATTGAAGCTGCTTTATCTGCTTAATATCAGAAATGGATCGGCATGATACTGGATCAAAATGACAAAAAAAAAAAAAAAAAAATTGTGACATCACAAACTGGTCCAATATTCATCTTATACAAGTGTGATGTGAAAAGTTGAAGCCTCCAGTGCACAAACACTAATGGCTTGATTCCACACACCATGTAAGCGATATCAAAGCTATATCAAACACACATTACTGTGTTATGTAGTGTTTTTTTACATGTGTTAATAATAGCTTACTTGTCTGGAAGGGATCTTTATATAACAATCACCACAATGACCAGGACAAGCAGTAACCCTTTGGCTGTTTTTAACCACTGGAGTGCAGCCTTTTCTTTGAATCTGTATTGAAAATCAGAGCAGGAAGAAGTGTATCTGTATCCTCCATCACAATGTAGCTGACACATTTTCACATTGTGTGTAATTTTGTTACAATTCTCTGAAGAAATCATGATTTATAATAATATGCCATCAGAGAAGCTCATATTACCTGATATTGTTTTCTCCCTCTTTTCCTTTCTTTCCTTCATTTCCGCTTTGCATATACATATAAACAGTGATTCTCGCTGTTACCATTCCTCTTGTTAATACTAGATTAAAAAATATCCTTCAAATGTGCTCTAATGTGACTAAAGGAGGACTTAATCCACAGTGTGCCCATATAGTCATTTATATGAATGTTATATGATGTTTTACCAGTCTGATTTAAGCAGTTCAAATTGATATTTGACACATTTACAGTTTTTAGGCATCAATTTCCCTTTGTGTTTCCTTGGACAGTGTTTCTGTTGAGCTGTGATGGTGTAATAACAATATATACACAATTTGGCAATAAAAACACTAACATTCAACAGATCAACTTTTAATCATGCTTGTAAAGAAGTAGGACTCTGTGGGATTTTGTGTCCATTTCTTATATTGTGAATACTTATCCTCATGAAGGATCTTCTGAAGAAGGAAGAATGATGGCAGCAATAAAATTGGTGCTTTCAATATTCAATATTATATATTATTATATTGACTAAGTAAGTAAATAATAGAATAACTAGAAAAATCTGGTAAATTCCGAAAAAGACATCATTTTATTGCAATACAGCTGTTAAAACTAGGAAAAAACAACAATTATTCCATACATGATATTTCCACAATCCAAAATCTATGGTGATTTCTAGCCATCAATATAATATTATCTAGATTAACTACAATGTATGTGTTTAAAAATGCTATGACATGTTTATGTACTTAAGTATCTGCATTTATTTTCGAACTATGTAGCAGAAAGGTATTTGTACTAAAGGTTTATTATTATGTGACATGAAATTTATCTCAAAACTAAACATCTTTTTAGATGCAAACAATGTACAGTTGATCATTTTCATGTGTGATGACACAGAGCATTTAATTCTCATGTATGGTATTTTGTTTTATTACAACCATGATAATGCATGGTGATGAAAGCAAAACAGACACACACACACACACACACACACACACACACACACACACACACACACACACACACACAATGAATAATGTTTACACTGTGTAACCAGATATTTTCCAGTCACACTGTATATTTATATTAAGTGCTACGCCATAAAAGGTTATTACTGCTGCCACTGAATGCCAGTGAACACAACACTGCTGCCTAGTCTGTGCTGGTGAGGGGATGAGGCACCAAAATATTTTTCAAAACATCTTCAGATTACTGAAGATCAGATAGCATTGTGGCCTGATGTAGTGTGAATGACCAAAAAGTGTACTGAACAACTGAACAGAAGGAGAGAGCAACATTTTACCATGTGTACATGCATTAAACTCTGTTGTTATGCACAAGGTGTTGTGCATCAGCAGGAAACCCAACTCTTTGACAGAGAGGATGACTGTCTCCCCCATCTGGTGGAGGTTACTTCACCATCTAGTGGTGTAAACGTTACTACACAGCTGTTATGAGATATTGCCAAAGCTACATTAACAGCAGTGTTATACTTTGTTCATGTGCAGCAATGAACTGACTTTACAATTATATATAACACCTTATGAAATTCTGAATGTCACCGCAAATGACATAGTGTCACACCATATGATGATTTCACCCGATTATTAATGCTAACCATGTATTAACCTAGGAAATGGTAAATGGTAAGTGTCCTCTCTGCCCTTTATTTAACATCATTATTTGACATTATGTGTCTCAAGCTGACAAAAGTAAAGGGAAGCAAAGACCTTTAAAAAAGACTTTTTATCTCATTATTATGACTTTTATCTCATAATTTTGACATTTACCCCAGAATTATATCGGAATGTTGATGTTATATTATATGATTATGACATTTTCTCTCATAAATTAATTTTTATATCCCAATGTCGACTTTTTAATTTGTGATTGTGACTTTTTATCTCATATTTAGAACTTTTTATTTCATAATTAGGACTTTCAATCTCATAATTAGGACATACCATTGGGATATGTTTTTTTAGTTTTTTTTTCCTTTCACTGAGGGAAACGAGGGGTGACACGGTGACGCTGGGGTTAGCGCTGTTGCCTCACAGCAAGAAGGTCATAGGTTCAAGACCTCCTTGGTCTGGGACCTTTCCGTGTAGAGTTTGCATGTTCTCCCCGGGTCTTCGTAGCTTTTCACATGCTGAAGTTAATTGGAGACTCTAAATTCCCTCACAATAGGCTGGCGACCATCAGGGGTGTATCGCTGCCTGGTATAGAAGAGATGAATGAGGGAAATGAGCTTCCATATTTTCTCTCATAAATGACTTTTTATGTCATAATGTTGACTTTTCAATCCGTAATTGTGACTTTTTAATCTCATAATTACGATATATGTTTTTTTTTTCTTTCACTGGGAGGGAAATGAGTTTCCACATTTGCTTCCATATTTCCTTTTCCATATTTTATCTCATCTCATTTTCTATACCTGCTTATTCCTCATTAGGGTCACATGGTCTGCTGGAGCCTATCCCAGCGTGTTACGGCGAGAGGCAGGGATACACCCCAGATGGTCGCCAGCCAATCGTGGGGCACACACACCATTCACTCACACACTCACACCTACGGGCAATTTAGAGTCGCCAATTAACCTGAGCATGTTTTTGGACTGTGGGAGGAAGCCGGAGTACCCGGTGAAAACCCACGCAGACACAGGGAGAACATGCAAACTCCACACAGAAAGGTCCCAGACCCAGGACCAAGGAGGTCTTGAACCTGCGACCTTCTTGCTGTGAGGCAACAGCGCTAACCCCTGCTCCACCGTGTCGCCCTTTTTCCATATTTTCTCTCATACTACTTTTTATATCATAATGTTGACTTTTCAATCCACAATAGTGACTTTTTATCTCATATTTAATTCAATTCAGTTTTATTTATAGCCCAACATCACAACACAGTCGCCTCACTGGGCTTCACAAAATTCAATCAGCGACCCAGACATCCAAAACCCAGTGGGAAAAAGGGGAAACCTCAGGGAGACGACTTTTTTTTATCTCATATTTAGGACTTTTAATCTCATAATTATGATATAATTTTTTTTCTTACACTGTGAAGGGAAATGAGCTTCCACAATTGCTTCCATATTTCCTTTTCCTGCCTCCTGCACCCCCCCCCCTCCTCATCCTCCTCCTGCTCCTCCCTACCTTCCTCCCTACCCTCCTCCCTTCCTCCCCTCTCGCTCGCAGCTCTCCGCCCAGACCTCCACAGTCAGTCCGGTGTTTCAGTCCAGCAGCAGCAGCAGCATAGGACCAGCAGCACGGGCACTTTATCACATTGTGATTAACCTGCGGACGGATTTAATGACTACAACGTTACACCTGTGTGGTTTAAGAGCAGCCGCAGTTTCTCCGGTTTTACTTTTACCTGTCGGGAGTCCACCGTTATATTTCACGTGAACTGGCAACACGAGACGATTCTGGTTGCATTTAACGTTTGCGGGTGACAATGTGGATTGTTCAACCACGTTCAACAATAAGTTTGATGCAGTAAGCGACATTGTTCGAAGAGCTCTGCTGTCAATGGGATTTATTTGCAATTTTCGCGCACAGAAATCCCGTTTTAAAGTTTGACACCCGGGCTTCCCTGCGGTTTTGCTCAGTGAAACACTGCTGAGAAAAGGCTGCAGTGACCAATTATAGTTTTTTAGCTGCTATTGGACAGTTTAACGCGATTGTTGGACTTATTCTTTCATCCAGAGGAGGAGAGAGGAGCTGCTGCTGCTCACACCGCACGGCTGCTTTCACCAATTCAGATTTACCAACATGAAGAGGAAGTCAGACACCTGCTAAGGTAGAGAAGAAGTCCACTTTTATACTGTTTTTTTTTCATACTATAGAGATATTATTTTATTTTATAAGGCCGATAAAATGTAGTAGTGGAAAGTAAGAAGAGAGAGAAAATGTACTCAATTTCCTGAGGCATACGCACTATACTTGAGTATTTCCATCTGATAATACTTTATACTTCTACATATATCTGGTAGCATTAGCTACTTTTCAGATGCATGTTTCAATATTTTGCATACAAATAGTATACTTTAATATTGTATTTTTTAAATAGTGTATTAAATTGTCTTTTTTTGTTTGCACGTTGTCTGAAATGAGGCAGTAAATATTACTAGTAATCTACTCAATGTATCTAACAAATTAAAACATTAAAATACTCAAACATTTATGCAGTGATTAAAACAAGTACTATGCTACAATAATATAACACAGTCTGCATAATGAATACTTTTGCTTTTGATACTACAACTTGTTCATAATACTTCATAATAATAATTATTAAATTACTAAAGTAACACGTTCAATTCAGGACAATTTTTCTTGTTATTGGGTATTTTTGAAGACAGTATTTCTACTTTTATTCAAGTAAAGTATCTATTAACAGGGTGTTAAAGGTCATGAGGAGATTGGAAATAACACGCTCTATATTATTCAGCTAGTCATTACTTGTGAAAAACGTCATATTCATAAGAATGAATGGTCAGGAGCCAAGATTCATTCACCTTGTTAATGAATTTAAACAACATAACATCATTTTAGTTAATGTTAAAACGAAAAATCTGTTAAGACCTGTAAATTAATGAATATTAGGGCTGTGACTATTTTTTTTATGATATGATTATTTTAAAAATGTATTGATTAAAGAAATTATTAATCTAATGTTTGGTTTATAAAATGCCAAAAAGTTGAAGATGCAACCTAAAATATGTTTTTTTTTTGTCCACAGACCAACAATCCACACCCCAAAATCATAAGTTTACTGTTATAAAATACTAAAGAACCAGAAAATAATCAAATTTAGATGACAACTAATAATAAATGATTGTCTAATTGTTGCAGCTCTAATGAATATAATTTAAATAGGACATAACTTCTCCAATTGTAAATTGCAAAGTATTGATTTATCTATTGTCTATTTTTTTGTCTTTTATTGTTCATGTCTGTTTATATGAATTGTAGCCTATTTTGTAAATGAGGACATTTTCAATAAAAAAAGGAGCACTAAAGGAAGATTCTAATGGTACATAACAAAAAAAATGTTATGGGACACCTTTGAGTGTCATATTAAAAGACTCTTTAAGCAGCTGTACGCTGGTTTTAGGGCAGAGTAGATTTATGAATGCAATACTAATTTAACTATTACTACTACTACTCTATCAAATAGTCCCGGCTTTAATAACTACCTAAAACAGAGGATTTCTAGTCCCTGTAGACCTTTTTCATAGCAGCCATATTTACATGAAGTAGTAGGTAAACAGGTGCTGCCATTCAGTTACTCAAACAGAATCAAGGTGCTGCTATTGTGTAGCTTGGCTCACTGGACTCTGGCACATTAAATGGGACCTTAATTAGTATGATTGGAAACACCTGTGTTTACCTATTATATCATGTGAATATGTCTGCCATGAAAAAGGTGTATTGATTCATTCTCAGAATCGTCTGATGATGGATTAGCTGCACATCGTCATTCATATATCTATTTATAGACATTGCTGTGAGTCAGCTAACCTACTGCAGCTAATTCTTTCTAGAGGTTGATTGATAAATTTCCACAATCTAAAAAACACCACACATATGAGCACAAAACTGTCTTGCCAGCGCTACCTTGTTGTAACTTAGCTACTTCATTTTGTTTACATGCATTTTTAAGCTAGTAGCATACAAGGCTAAACATAGTTATATTTAAACATATTGATTTCATGAGATTTTCATGATGAGTAATTTGAGCTTTTCAAGCTATTGTTTGAGATACCTTTGAAATATATGGGTACCATTGATCAGATTGCTTTTCATGAACTACTTATTGTATAATGGGTAATGTGTAATAATTTTTTTATATATAAAATGTATTGGTAAAACAATTCAGACATCTGCATGAGCAAATCAATTTTTTTGCAAATGCTTTTAAAGCAGTTTTCTTAAGCAATAATTTAAGATGCAAGGAGAAAAAACATGCTGGAGTGTATCCTGTTGCCCATGCAATATATGGCAGTATTCTATTCCCATTGGAAAAATAAAACAAATTCTTGTTCTCCTGAGATATTTATTTAATGCTACATGAATTAGGATTAATTAGGATGAATGTATTACTTGCCAAATTTTACATTCATGGCCAAACTATCTTGAAAATTGATTAATTGTTTTTGATAAATCGTGAATGTTTTCTTAATTCTTTAGACCTCTACGTTCTATATCTTTGGCAAAATTATGAGTTGGCTATGTCACCTTGCTCTGTGAAAGAATGATCAACATGATGCACACATTTACAGACCAAACTAATTGGTTAATCAATAAAATTAACAACAGTTTAATTGATATTAAAATAATGTTCAGTTACAGCCCTATAATTGTTACATTCTTTTTGTATTATTATTTTTATTTTATTATTTGTTAAGACATATCAGAACATTTACAATTTACATTTACTATTGTTTGTAGAAGTTGCAGCTTTTTACTCTGCTAATTAGCAGTGGTGGATAACTGAATGGAGCTAATTAAACTAATTTACTTTTGTATAGGGCCATTTTATCAATTGAATTGAATTGCAATCATTAGGGAGTTTTCTGATCCTTTATTTAAGTAAAATTTCATTTAATTAATTCTAATGTGTTGGCACAGTAAATTATTGAGTTAATTAGAAGAAAATACACCATATAAAAGCTAAATAAAGAATAAAGAACAGGTTGTTCATTATTGGTGATTTAATGTGGAAGCAGTATTTCAGCATTCTTGCAGTAAGTTGTGTTTTTGGCAGTTTATAACATTCACATTGTATGATCTTGTCATCATATGTTTGTAAAAACTTTATCTGCAGAGTATTATTAACTATTAAGTACAGCTGTCAGAGTAGGAGAAGAAATTCAGTTTAAGTTTTACTCTGATTCATAAAATAATAAAGTTTAATATGAGCATGACCCATTCTAATTTCTACATTTACACATCTGTGAAAGTGTATATGCATTTTAGAACAAGTGTAATGACCTTTGACACAGAACATAACATAATCTGAAATTTGCAGGATTGTAATGTAACGTGTGGATTGATTAAATGTCATCAGTCACTTAACATATCTGAGTCTGTTATTAAATCTGTCAATAATTGGGTGGATCGAGAAAATCTTTCATGTTTTTCATGACCATTTTTATGACAGGATAACAATGTGTTTCCCCTTTTCTGAGAAAAGCTTTACTTAGTAATGGAAAGTAACAAAGTACATTTTACTCACGTACCATACCTATGCACAATTTTGAGGTACTTGTACGAAAACTAAAATATCGTACTACGTTTATCTGACTGTAAAATGCAATACACAGTTAAAGATGAAACCAGTTGCCTCAACCTTTTTTTCTTTGAATAGCAGTGTGTCGTCTGGTCACATCTCTATGAGTTACTAACAGCTCCACCACACATTGATTTTCCCTCTAAACTTCTCAAGTGGTTACATTTCAATTAATGTTCAAATGATTAAATATTTTGCCAAAAATCAAAGACTTGAGAAAAAGTTCCAAAAGTGAAAACAGATTTGTGAATCATAACTTTATTCATATTTTTTTCGTCACCCATTAATCACCTCAGGAGCTGCCACGTTAGTAGGGTTTTTCACGCAGGATATTTACTTAATTAGCTTTTTTACATTGTGATAGTGATAGTGGCAGGTTCAAGTCGTCGGACCTTTCAGCGTGGAGTTTGCATGTCCTTCCTGTATCTGCGTGGGTTTTCTTTGGGTTCTGCAGCTTTCTTTCACAGTCCAAAGACATGATTAGGTAAATTGAAGACTCTAAATTGCCTGTGAATGTGTTAGTGAATGGTGTTTGCCCTGCGACAGTCTGGCAACCCGTCTGGGGTGTATACTTGCCTCATGCCCGAAGGATGCTGGGATTGGCTCCAGCAGACCCCTGTGACCCTATTGAGGAATAGGTAGGTATTGAAAAGGACTGAATTACTTTTTTGATACTTTTACTTAAGTAAAAGGTATAGAATATCGAATACTTATTCCACCTCTGTTAGTACTTGAGAAAACTCTCATCTCTTTCTGGGTATAATACTCGCACTCAGTCTTGTATGAGGTGGGGAGGGCTGGCCTACTTCTTTTTCCTACACTCTGGGAGTTTTTCTCTCACGACTCAACATGGCCCCAAACTCAAAGGCCACTCAGAACTGAGGTGAATCAAATTTTTTGCGGGAATTAGACCATGACCGACCGGTGCATATCTCAGTGTCCTGATTACTGGATTTGAAGGGGGGAAAGTACATATCCTTCGGCAAGTACATATAACAGGACAGACTTCATTTATGCGGCATGTTTTGTTAACATTTCCCTTGTGTACGTCTACAGTTCACAGATAAATTATTCAGCCGCAGTGGAAGTGGACTACCTGCTGGGCAGAGGATGGCAGGCTGGAAGGAGGGCACCGCTCTCCTGCTGGTTCTGCTGGTTCCGCTGGTTCTGCTGGACGTGCAACCGGCTGTCGGGCGATCATCACATCACCGCAGCTTGAGACGTCAAACTCGAGGGCATCGTGAACCCCGAGCGCAAACCAACATCACGCTAGCCGTCATCTTACCGCAGAGCAACACTGATTACGCTTGGGCCTGGCCTCGCATTGGTCCCGCCCTGGAGCGGGCCGTCCAAACAGTCAATGCCGACCCCACTTTGCTCCCTGGCCACCACCTTACCTATGCCTTCAAAAACAGCGAAGACAAGGATGGAATCTGCTCCGAGTCCATTGCTCCACTGATGGCTGTGGACCTCAAACTCGCCTACGACCCATGGGCTTTCATCGGGCCCGGATGTTCCTACACCTCCTCCCCCGTTGGCCTCTTCACCACCCACTGGGACGTTCCCATGGTAACGGCGGGCGCCCCAGCCGTGGCTTTTTATGGCGGCGTCTACCCCTCCATCACCAACACGGGCCCCACCCACAAGAAGCTCGGGAAGTTCGCCCTGCGCATCTGTGAGTACTTTGGTTGGCGGGAACACGTGATGCTCATGTTCAGCGACAACAAGGTGGACGACCGGCCGTGTTACTTCGCCGTGGAGGGTTTGTACACGGAGCTGAAGAACATCAACGTCACTCTTGTGGACAGAGTGTTCGAGGAGAACAAGCTGCCGATCAACTACTCCCAGATCCTCTCTGACATCCAGAACGACGGCAGAGGTGAGTCGCCAGAGCTCCCAGCTTAACGTTGAAAAATTGAAAAATGATATTTTCAGACCTGTGTCTTTTGGTGAGAAATGCATCTGCAAAGCATGTTGAAGGATGCAACCAGGTATTCTGTGTTCATCAAATTCTAATGTATCTTCCTCCTCTGTGCTATAGACCTTTATTGTTGTATGTTGTTCCAAAAATTAATAAAAACATGTCAGTCCATCACATCACTGCACTGGTTGCATTTCCATCAAACTTTTCTTCTTTGCATTTTCAACAATTGAGGACAAATACTTGGATGGAAACGGCAGAAATTCATTCAGCAATTGCCCCTTTTCAGCAAGGTTTTCTAGGCTGTAAACACTGACAAAAGTGTAGCTAATTTTCTCCCCAGACCCGACAGGTTCATTAGTAAATTATCAATGATCAGCTCTTGAGTGCCAGCTGACTGTTGTCATAGATACATCAGTGCTCTCTTGACGAACTCTCCCTCTCCCAGTAATTGCAAACCAATAACAAATGGAAACAGGCATTTTTTTTCTTTATCTTTTTACACATTTCACAAAATCCACTCTCAATTTCAATACATTTGGATGGAAACGCAGATACTGTAACATGTTCCTTCATCATAAAGAATTTAATCATGTTAGTTTGTTTTCAAAATGGCTTAAAAGACTAACACTAAATAACTTAGGGACTTTGTACTAATGTTCTTTGAGTAATTGATAATGTACTTAGATTCACAGTTACTATCTTATCACAATTTTTTTTTCTCTTTGGAGCTGTTTATGAACAAACTCACGCGACCAGACTGAAGGAAAATGATGAAGGAAAATGTCACCAGTGCAGCAGTGCGACAACAACAATGGAGGTCTATGACACAGAGGCTCCACATCAGTTGTGGAGTTTAAAGGCACTTAAGTCTCAAGATGTGATACTACTCATCACTTTATCACTCTCATTTGTTGTGTTCTCTGGGTGACTGCATATTAGGTTCGACAAAGTAATTTGTAATTCGTAATTTCGTAATTCCAGGGAAGTTCTGACCACCCTGGCCATGAAATAATATATCTAATTTTATCTAAAAATATACTGCATATACATTTGTTAAAAAGAGACACCTAAAAAGTAGATTCACCGACACTGAAATGAGTCTCACAAATAAAAATAAACTGCTTGGGGTTGCTTTAAATCCAAACCGTTACCAGATATCTGCCTTATTTGACGATGAACTAAAATAACCCTAGTGAGTCTCTTGCGAATCAATCAGTTTTTCCACCCCTAAATTTAAGGTGGTCAAGCTAAAAATTAATAAAAACAGTGGCTCAGTTCCGGAAAAGCTGACATTTAGGAAATCTGATGTTCTTTTGTATGTAAATGTAACAGCTTTTATCTATTCTTGCCGCATTCATATAGGCAACATGCACATGGAGGGGCACACACAGACAATAAACAAGTCATCATTGTAAGCAGAGAACACAGTGGTGTGTTGTGAATGTTTTCTTGTTGATTCAGCCGCACAGAGAAAGGTTATTCTGAGCTTTAAGTTACAAAAACCATGTGTTCGTCATGGTTTCTGCTTATCAATCTGCAGTCGCTCAGTCTGCTGTCTGCCCTGTGAGCGAGCCAGGCAGTGCAGCTTGTTAACCCAGACATTAGCTGCTGATCTTTGCCGCAGGGCACCATCACAACAGCAGCAGCAGCAGCCAGAAATATGATCTGAATCGATGGATCCACAGACCAGACAACAGCTCAACTGTAAATGGCTCTACCCCGAGGACACTGTGGAAATTCGACATCAGCGAATGATGCAGCAGATTCCCACCAGGGAGAACATGCTGATGTTTTATTTCATTCAAAATTACAAGACAGAAACACATGAATAAAAAAGCAGCAACAACAAAACAGCTAAAAGAAAATCTAAATATTACCTGCACAGCCTCGTTACCTTAAATAAACACCCAGCAAGCACTTTATTAGGAACATCTGTGTACATCTGATACAGCAGCTCTGCCATATATTTGGCTGACTACTACCACTATTAGATTATAAAGTTCTGACTAAAGTCATAATATTTTGAGGAGGGCAAAATTTTAGGAACATTTTTCAATATGACTTGCTGCAGTCCACCAAAATGTCCCAGAACGATAAACATAAAGTTGAATTATCACCTTTTATTAAAGGAGGCTGCAAGATTTTCATGTACTTTTTTGTTATATTTGAATTTGTCATTATGTATTGACGGTAAACCATAAATTATGATGTATAAAATAAAAAAAAGACTAAAATTCACAATAGATTAGGGGTTCAGGGACAAATTTACCTCCAACCAATCAATATTTATGACCAGTATGATTGATCGGCCAGTCAATAATCAAACCAGAATCAATCCACCTGATTGGGCAGCCTTGGTCTCCATCATAAGTCTAAGCTGCTGCGTATAATCACCTCCTAGTTGGCAATTACTGTGAAGAGTGAGGAGCTTGGACCTGAAAGAACCATCAAATAAGCCAGCAGATTAATTATTTTATAATTAAATTATTTAATTTAATTAAGAATAAAATATTAAAATATACCTTCTCTGTTGCACAAATGATTTGTACAATAAACTGAATAAGTTAAACGAACACCCTTCAGTGAATAGCCACCACTTTAAATAACTTCATCTCAAAGGTGTTTAGATATCAATAAGGATTTGCGCACAGTCAGTGGACTTGGGCCCTAAATATGATCAAAAGGAAATAAAAGTAAATAAGTAATAGCAGTAAGTAAGTACATGTCCACTTGTGAAATATGTAAAGAAAAAAACAGTTGAATCACAGTCTGGGATTCAAACATTCTTTGAGGCTTTGTCATGGGGGATGTTTTGCTAAGACAAACATTCATTAAAGGACAAATTGACATTGAGGAAAAGCAGCAGATGCAGAACAAATGAGTCTGGTAATAAAGTTATTCATGTTGCTGCACCGAAGTTTAGTAATGGGATCATAAATCCAGCACACAGTCCACCGCTCCTCGTATCTGTGGAGGTGTATCACTCTGTAAACCAAACAAACAGCAGCTCTCCATCAGGTCCCAGTGCGCTTCCCTCACCGGTTCCCACAGAGGCATAAAACCTCCCAACAGGACATTTATTAACAGAGGTCAGGAACATGCCGCCTTATATGGACTACAGTCGGCCTATCAGATGTGTAGGTATTTCCTGCCGAACACACAGGCTAATTTTGCCTTTCGTCTCTGCCTTTTCTCTCCTTAATCAAACCCTATGGCCCATTTGAGGATGATTCAAAACAGTGAAGCTAAATATTAACAAGCACTTTTAAAGTGATGAAAATAAACAAAAGACAAACTTTTTAAGGTCTCACTGTGGCAGGGTTTCAGTCTTTGCCAAAAAACAACAACAACAAACAAACCTACCTAATGAAACTATGGTAGATGAAATAGATCATCATTTGTCAAAACAAAGACATTCCACTTTATGTCTTATTGAGACGTTTTGAATGTTTATCGTGTATTTTTTCTTTTTTTTCATTTATAGTGTTATTGCAGACAGTATGTTTGGCAGAACTTATTCAAATTTATTTGAAGCTTCACTAAGTGTGTGTGTTTGTGGGGATGGGGGTATCTATTTTTTTTTTTATTTTACTGTAGCTATACGACATCATAACTGGACATAAATAGCAGGAAATCTCTTAAAGCATGTTTTGGGGTGGGAGGGAAAAATGATTCACACACAGGCTCTGTACTGGATTAAACTCTGTGACCCACCTGCTCTTGCAGACACGAATCCAGTCCAAATGGGGCTATTGACTGTGATTGTACTGCGGCGTGTTTTCCACTGAACCTCGGAGGCCAAAATGGACACAATCAGTTAACAGCAGTGACCCAGTGAAAAGTTATGCGAGTTTCATTTTCCAGCTGATCTGTATTCAGGCTGGTTCATGTCTCATTAATGCAGAGCCATATGTTCCAGACACATTGAGAACTGACAGGAGGGGAAAACATTTCCACCTTCTCACCAGCTACACACACGCACACAGTTTAAACTATCACCTCAGTGGTATGTGCAGAAGTTAGAATACCAATCAATGCTTATCAGTACCAATAATTACCACTACTATTATTTTATTGAGATAATGCTGCATGACTTGTTGGTTATAGTGGACAATATTATGACTTGCAATCGCGATATAATTAATAAATGAGTCTACTCATAGTTTGTCAAGGAAAATGCAGACTACTGATATTTTTTAAAATGTCTATTTCTCAAAAATATTAAAGTTTGTACAGTAATGTGTACTATGTAAATTGTTTTCTTGGAAATATTGAAATTAAAGTAACTTCCACATTAATAATGCTGTGTTAATTATAGCTCAATGAAATAATAAGGGTAGTAGTCCCTATTAGTCAAGGAATCTCTATTTTTTCATCTACATCATTTCCTGGTACTGTAATAAACAGAACACAAGGATTCAATGTCCCCAATGACATCACTGGCGGCCATAGTCGATTTCATTTACTCTCAGTGTGTAACTAATTATATGTTTACAGTTTACAGTTTCTTTGCTTTCATCCTTACTTACCTGACTTTTCACTCTGGGAGTGAACGCCAAGCAACTTGGTGCCAATCAAAGAGAAGCAGACCCTTGTGGAAGAAACTCTATTTTAACGCAACATAGCATACAGTGGGTACAGAAAGTATTCACACCCAAATTTCTCACTTATAATGCAGCCATCTGCTGTAATCATTTTAGTTCATTTTTTCCTCATTAATGTACACACAGCAACCCATACTAACAGAAAATCACTAAATGGTTAAAATATTTGCAGAATTATTAAAAAAGAAAAAGTGAAATACCACATGGCCATAAGTATTGATGCTGTATTTGTGCTGTGACACTAATATATTTAACCTGGGTACTGTGAATTTCTTCTGATCATCCTTGAGATGGTTTTACACAAAAAATTAAGGGGGTACTTTCCATACCCACTGTATATTTATATAAATAATATTGCCCAATTTTGTGAATCAATATATCTTGAATAGCCAATATATCATACAGCCCTAGCACGTCTTTCTCTTCAGCATCACCACTCAATACTGCTCTATTGTCTCTTACAGTCTATTTTATCGCTAGCTCTTGAGATCAACATGTTCATGCATGCACATGTTGCTGTGTTATGGTTACTTGGGAGGTCAGAGGGCAGGAACTTGATGACTTGGGTCTGTGTTTGGGATTGTTCCTGTTAGAACGTACAGACTTTAGAATCAAGCAGCATGATAGGCTATAATGAATATGTTTTTTTTTGGTTTCTATCAATAGATTTTTAATGTTATCGACTTATAACAGGCTGGACTTTGTAATTACTAATTACAAAGCCCAGCCCTTAAGAAAAAGACAAGTCAGAGCAGCAGTAAGATTATAACAGGACGTTTCTTATACTGATGTGGAAAGAGACACATACTATAATTGCCATTCTTTGAATATATAAGCTCTCAATAAAAGATTCAATGCAATATGAATGAGTCTGAATTGAGTGCGGAAAACTTGGAGATAATAATTCAGAGGATGCCTTT
The DNA here is from genome assembly GCA_030544235.1 of Lepturacanthus savala. NCBI lineage: Eukaryota > Metazoa > Chordata > Actinopteri > Scombriformes > Trichiuridae > Lepturacanthus > Lepturacanthus savala. The sequence goes on from CM060467.1 coordinate 16,559,094, forward strand.
GAAAAGAGGAATGAAAGCTGACTTTCCAGCCGTGAAGAATTTGGATGTTCATCTGAGGAGACGAAGGAGAGTTTTGAGAGCGGCTTTCAGTGATTGAACACCCCTCAAACAAATTGAAGAGTCTGGCCTATCAGCTCCTGCTGCGTTTTAAGGTCAGAAACAACCCAACCAATTATGACAAGAGAGGCATTGTGACTTTCCAGTGTTTGATTGTTTTTGTGGGAAGATAAATGACTACGGGTAATATGGAAAACTGACTGAATATTCACTTTTGACCTCAACAAGAAACTAATCAGAGGTGCTATAGATCTCCGGAGAGCAGACTGAAAGTAGTTAATCTTTCTCCTCTCTTCTGCTCCTCAAACAAATTTACTTTGCCCTCATTAGTTGAAGCCAAATTGCAGTTTAAGTTAGCTTTTCATAGCTAACCGAGACTAATTAGGAGTGGATAGTTGAATGAGGATATAAGGATAAAAGACTCAGAGGAGACCATGAGAGAAGCAAAGCAGTTTATTGTAAGTTTACTTAGAGTAAACTGCTGATTCTTATTTAGAGACTGACGGTCATGATCAACACAAGATTCATTTCTGGATAATTTTCTTCCAAGCATCTATCTAAGGCTATATTCAGATTGAAGCCTGAAATGACCCAAATCTGTTTTTTTTTTCACCTCTATGCAACCTGTATCTGATCTTTTAATGACAGTCTGAACGACACAGATCTGTTTTTTCAAATGTGTCTTTTAGCGATAAAAAATCACACACACGTGATCTCATTTCGGAACACAATGATTCTTCATTTTATTTCACAAGCAGCATCACAAACAAATGCTCCCATTTCTTTTTCATCCTGGAAAATTATCTCTTTTAAACACTGAGCCCTGATAATAAGAGAGTATATATTTATAGTTTATATATATATAGGTTTTTTTAACATCTTTAATATTTTTTCAGTGTATATCATTTTCATTGTTTATTTTCTCAATAAAATGTGCCATCAATCTAAAAGAAAAATGCTGGCCTCGATGCAGAAGGACTCTATCCATCACTGTCCCAGTGCTTGGCAGTCGACTCTTGGTCTTGAAAGACCATTTTGGTTCAGGCCCAGACAGCTTCACTAATTCATTCCCTGGCTTCAGTGGCCATGTTTACATACGCACTAGTAATTCCATTGTAATGTAATGTATATACATGCATATACATACATATTAGGGCAGAAACTAAGTATTTTAATAGTCAGTTAATATATGGATTATTGACAAGTCTATTTGAATAATTGTTGGTTCATAAAATGGTGTAAAATGCCGATCGCTGTTTCCCAAATCCAAGGATGCAGCCTAAAGTGACCAATAGTCCACAACCCAAATATCAGTTTACTATTATAGAAGACTAAGAAAAAACAAGAACATTTGAGTAACTGGAACCAGAGATTTTGATATTTTTTTCTTAAAAATGAGTGAAAGTGATTAATCAATAATCAAAATAGTTAATTAATGTAATAGTTGGCAACTAATGGAATAGACGACCAATTGCTGCATATAAAGTGATTAAGTGATTTAGCTCAAATTCACCCTCAGACAATTAGAGGAGAAACTAGGACCATGGTCGGGACCAATGTTTGGCCCAGACTATCAGGTAATATAAAGAGTCCAGTAATGTGAGGGGATTATTAATTCAGTTTTCCCAGTAATATGAGGAGTTTACGGATCCAGGTGATCCAGTAATGTGAGGAGGAGATTGACATTTTAAATGCATGCTCTGCTGCATATCAAATCAAGCACTTCCATGAATCTCAATCAGCCAATCACTAGGGGGTGAACCAGATGGTGACATTCGCACAACCCACAGTGGCACATTCACCTTCCTGTCATCCACCAGCACAATAAAAGAGAAATGTACGAGAAGAGACAAGATGTCATGAATAAAAGGATGAATCAATAACCATGAAAGCAATATAGCATTATTGATATTATCATTATTATCATTGCGCAGCCCTACCTTGCCCTGAGATGCAGTTGAGCCTGTTAACTGTGGAAGATGCTGTATATCAGTGAAGTTAGGAGCATTGCCACTCTCAGTCCATTTGCTGGGACAGCTGTAAAAAATGTCTCATTTTCGGGAAGAATATGAATGACTAAATCAGTATTTATATAGCTGAAGGTGTTTATTTGTCTGTCTGGTTGCAACACTGCAAATGTCGAAACTCTCAAACATACAGACTGAGCTTTGATCCAGTTTATGGCCGAACGCCCGGGATGGAGACCTGTTCCACCTCTGCTCACAGATCTTCCTTCAGGATTTCTACCACCTGTTTTCTCTCTTAATGAATTCTTGCTTAATGTTTTACATCCTGTTTCATATATAAACACATCTCAGAAGAACATTACAACCTCTGAGCCACTTCACAGACCGGTTAGTGCTCCTTTACTCCAGAGTTGGCTTTTTTTTTTTTTAAAGGTGATGACTTGTTGCCATCTGTGACTCATTGCAGCCACCTTTTGCCATGTGTGCCCACGGTCCCTGTGAGAGTTCTTATGTAATGCAGATTAGTTTCCAGTCTTGCAAATGTTTTTAAATGAGCCAATAATGTTGTCACTGGGTACTCTCTCTTGTTCCATTTAGTTTTAAAAACACACTTTTGATAACTTAAAGTCCTTTGACACTGTATGTGAGTGGAAACACAAATGACACAAGATGAAGGTTGGATTGATGGTACTTTTGCAATGCCCCAAAGCTTCTGCTGTTTAAATGAGTGCCATCAAGTGGATAGCTTTTTAGTGACCAATTCAGACTAATCCAGGTTGAAGCCTCTGATACACTCAAGAATGACTGTGTTGAAGCAGTGTTTGATTATGGCTTGCGTCACTTAAATTGAAATCTAGTGCAGTCATGATACTAAAATTATGACTTCAGTACCTAAATCTTGATACTGATACTGAAACAGTGTTTCCCACAGACTAAGTGGTATTGTGTGGTGCTAGGGGCTCTGATGGAGGGGAGGGTTTGAGTCGTGTTTGATTAAAAGCATCGTGCCTTTCGGCATGTGGAGGCTGTTGCACAACTAAATTATAATTATAGTGTTGTGATTTTGGCATGATCACAAGCAGAAAATAAGTTTAACCAAACAATGTTTCGGTGCTCAGACCCATCAGATAGTTTTCCCAGGGAGGAAGCAGAGCACAATATGTGTTTAAATTCAGTTTTGGATACATGTGGACCAATGCCGTCAAAGACGCCATCAATTAAAATCACAGAGACAATAAAGTCTGGCATTTTTCATGCAAGAAAAGATGACAATTAAATACATAATCTAAATAAGTATTGAAAAGGTGAAAAATGCAAGAACAATATAGGAAAAATATCCGATCATCACATGTGCCTCCATACATTATTTACATTGTCCATGTGGTGTGGCATACATACAGAAAGTACCAGGATTAGCAAAACACAAAAGGTCCATCTGTAGAAATAATTATCAGGTAGCATTGCATTTTAACAACACATCATCTCCTCTCTGCGTTTTTGTGGAATTGAGATGGTCAGCCGTCCATGGAGAGAAGGTGACCATTGTCTCGTTTGTGTTTTTTTTGTAGTGTGAAAAATGACACTTTGATTTATTGTCTCTGTAATTTTAATTGATGAAGTGTTTGACAGAAAGAGATGGAATTGGTCCATGTGTGTCCAAAACCACATTTAAATTGTGCTCTCCTTTCCCTCTGTGAAAACTGACTGATGTAGGTCTGAGGACTGAAATGTCATTTGATTAAACCTATTTTTTGCCCGTAATCAATAGTATGTTGGAGTTCCTTTTTCCTTTCTTCAGTACGGCATCTAATTTTTTAAAAATGCTGTAGTATAACAACATGGAAAATCATCACAGAATTGCATAGACCATACGAATATGCTGATGTAAATTGTAATTTGATTTGATTATTTTATGGCCTGTTTAAGAATCAGTCTTTTTTGCTTACAATGCTCACAAGACATCAATTTATTCATGAATAATTAATTCAACAAAACAAAATAAGAATACATGTGTCTCTGTGTCTCATATGTCTCTGTTTTAAACATCCTTCATGGTCATATGAGAATAGATTTCGGAGTTTTCAAGATGCACCTGAACACACCATGAATTCCCTAATTTTTACAATTCATGGTGGATGCTTTACATTTAAATGTTTGTGACTGCAGCTAAAAACCTGTTAGAGAAGGTTTATGTGCAACGGGGACAGAACGAGTGTGCAGGTGTGAGAGAATGAGTGCGCAAGAGAGGGATGTGGTATTGTAGCATTTTGAATGACCTGGCATTGCGATACCTTTTGTAACATCATTATACCATGCTACATTATGCAAAACACATTTGAAGTCAGTATGAAGAGGAGGAATGATTAGAGAGAAACATCTTTCACTGCTCATATGGACACCTGACTGCTGTTTTAAGACATTCTTGAATATTATGAACCTCTCCTGTTGTCAAGTGTGCAGGGATGTAGCCCTTTAACACAATTAGATGTAATTGGAGAGATACACATCAATTCAAAGAGAATCCTCATATTTGAGGTCTGTCTGACTGTCTGAATTCTTGGAGCCACAGACATCAGCTGACTCTTTGTATCCTCCCTGGTGATGCTCTTCACTGCAGACAGCTTGAGCTATTCTTCTCCCAGAAAACATCTTTGGCTCCTTTGACCCTGTGTTCAGGATTGCTCTCCAGTGAGATTTTGGTTTGAATTTGGATGACTTGTTGACACGATTGTTTCAGTCTGTGGTTTGCGGTCGAGTGAGATTTCAGAAAATCGAATATCCTCTTGAGGTCTGTTCAGTCTTTAGCGAATCGCCATGGTCCTGTCCCGTGTTTATTCCTTTCAGAAGCTGTAATCTTCATTCTGATCATGGGGCCTACTCTATAATCACAGATAAACACTCTTTGTGTGAGAACACTGATGGAGGCACTAAATCTCAGCATGAACAAAAAGGATGAGTGATGCAAACAGCCTCTAATCACACTAATCATCAGCCGTTGTAATTGCAAATTTATCAAACCATCGGATGCTTTGTGTTTTTTTGAAAGGAAAAAAAAAAAGCCAAGCCACCTTTATTACCTCATGTGCTCTGAAAGTGATCACCAAGATAAATGGTTGGCTTAACATCACAGGTTGTGTTAGTTATCAGAAGGCACAACTGACTTCATACTAAAATAACAAACAGCTGAGTGACAAGTCTTGGTAAATAACAGCACAATCTGCAGAACTGATGATGAAACAAGGAACATTTTGACTTTTTTTATGAGATCTTTAAGGTTGTATTCTGACCATAAGATCAAATGAAATGCAGATGAAATTAAATAAATGCACATTATCTTCTTCTTTTGTTTCTTTTGTAATGGGTAACAGTTGGCAAGGGTATATTTCATTTTGTGACTTAGTGCATGACTGTCATGAAACATCTAATTACAGATTACCCAGGTAATGTATAGATTAGAGGTTGATTTTTAGTTGTTTTTTTGTCTATCTTTTGTCTAATGGAACTATTATGTTAGGTGTTTTGGTTAAAATAAAAATTATAAAATATAAAATACAAAAATAGAACAAAAAATATGTTGAATGTCAACATTTCAGACATAGTGACATTGTTCAGATGCTCACCAAAATGGTCCATTTCAAACAAAGGCACTTTGTTCGGTACATTTTCTATGGTGTGAAAGCATCATTTACACTCGGTTGCACTAAATCAAGCAGACCAAGACCTCCAAAAAAAGGTGGTCTTGGTCCACTCTGTCCATGAGATACATCATTGGAGGGAATACTAGTTATTTCATTTCATGTTAGTTTGAAAATATACATTGATGTAAAGTCAATCAGACCATCAGTCCCTCACCTCATGGCCTCACCAACCCGTCTCCTGTCGTTATGGCAGTGATGCGGGCAAACTGATCATCCTGAACAAATCCACCCACAAAGCCGTGCTTTGGGCTTCTTTTCGTCTTCCTTGCTGCCGTTCCTTTCCATCTGGCAGTAGTTAAAGATTAATACACTGGAATCCTAGAGCCAGGGAGCCAGAGCAGCCGAGAGAGGATGGGAGGCTTTTACAGGGCTGCACTGACATCAGTGATATCAGACCAGACTGATACTGACCACACGACCACAGAGATCAAGATAAAAAGATTTACCAGGTTTAGATTTGGTGATCTCATGTCCCATTGCACCCACTGACCTTAACTCTGGAAACAATGTAATAACTGACATTATCAGCTGCTGGCCAATTAGCAGCCAAACTACTGAACATGTCCTTTATATTGTTGTTCCTCTCAGTTCAGTTTTTGTTCAGATCATCCTGTCTTGTTGTTCAATGGAGGTCTATTAAGTCTACCAGCACCTAGAGAGCAACAAGAAACTAGCAACAAGATTAAAATTCTACAGCCATTAGAAGCCATCTGAGGCTTACTTTCCCTCTACAGTTTTTCTTCTTTTCATTTGTTACGCAACGATTTCACTTTATGTGTGAACAGTCCAGTGCAACAAAATGTTGTGTCTTCCATTGTCTGACAAGAATCTGTGTCTGTATCTGTGTCTAAAGATTTCCTTGTCTCCCCCTGTCTCTAACGCTGCATTGAAACGTCATGTTGTGTTTGAAGTCCGAGCTAACAACAAGACTAAAAACCAAGCCAGTAATTATTGGCAATAAATGTTCTGTGCTCGACTGATTTAATGACACACTTATTAATGACATTTATGGAGCATGGAGCAGCCATCTTGGATACTAAAATCTGAGTCATTGAGGTTGTCTGACTTTCCAAGTTGGAAATCCAACTTAAGTGACATTTCAACTCCAAAATTCAAAAAAGCCTCCAGGAACAGCGATTAGATTTACATGAATTTTGGCATAATAAAGAACACAAAAAATTGTGTTGCATCATTTAACACATCAAACATTTTACTGGCATTCAACTGGACATTATAATGAATGTCTGTCCATGTCATCTTGTAAGAAACAGTGAAATTCTAATTAACATTTTAATCTCATCCTGGTAGCTGCTAGTTCACACGCTCTTGATAACAATATATCATGTGTGAACTTTAGAGGTGCTTGTAGGCTGGTTTTCTTATCTTTGGACAGAGTGTGTCATCTGTCTTTAAGGGGCATGCCAGTTGACATCTCTGACTTGGAACTCAAATATTCAAAAAGGCCTCCAGGAACAGCATGAACTTTACATGTGTTTGGTGTAATAAAGAACACAAACAGGTGTTGCTTCAGTTAACGTGTCAAAAGTGTCATATGTAGCACACGTCATGGAGAGGCTTTTTCTGAAGAGTCAACATGTGTGGACACTGGGAAATTACGGGGAGCATACGTATATACTGGCAAGTCGCTGCGTGTCATCTCGCTGCCGTCTCGAGGTCATATAAAAACACCAAAGCAGGTGTGTTGTCTTTAAGACTCAGCTGTTCTCAACTTCTTTCAGTTAATAGTTTTTTTGACATGAATGTCTGGCAAGTTTATCTGAACCGTGTTATCTAACAGAAGTTTGGGGTCCATTTCAAGAAACAGCTTCACTGAATCTTTCTGTTTTTAACCTGGAGCAAGTGTTCTCACAGCAGTCCACGTACATACTGTATACCAGATTTATGGTTTGACAGGTTACCCGAAGGTTTCTCTGTATAAGGAATTTGTTTTTCAGAATGGAAGTAAAGAATTTTGTAGTGAGCCCTGCTTATTAGATATGGATCGTTGAACCCCCGACAGCCCCCCCAGCTGCTGCAGAGCCCTGCAGGCTGCAGATAGGCACCAACTTTGATAAACTGCCAGGCTGCTTCATACCTGCTGTCACACCATGGTAAAGTTATAGATTTATAGTTAATAGTATTAGCCTCTAACTATACCTTGGAAAGTATGACCTTGTTTTAACCCAAAGATATTTCTATGCCTGAATGTTTCTGTTTGGAAAAGGCATGATGCATTTTACGCAGAAACATTTATCGCCAGTTATCAGTTACACCGACGCTGCCAGTTCTCACCCAGTTGGTTTGTTTTTGGCATCTAGATCAAACATTTGATCACAGATAAACAAGCAATGCCAAATTCACCGAACTCCAACTGAAATGAAATCATGCTTTTTGGTAGACTACAAGAACACATCTGCTCTAGAAATGCCCTACATTCTCTTTGGAGAAAAACAATAGCAAACCAAAAGGGAGAAATGTTCACGTTAACATGGACACAGTCATGCCTCCAGTTGACTCAGACAGAACATTTTTATTTTTTAGGTGTTTTGTTTTTTTAGGTACCAGTCATATAGGACAAACTCTGCTCCAAAAACTCACAACATATGCTATGACATAATTAGTTTTCCCTCGTTTGGACCTGGGTTTGCATTCTCACTAGAGGGGCCACACCAAAGTTTGTCATTTGTCATTTGTTTGTTGACCGAGACCACCTCTCTTTGGAGGTTTCAGTCCACTTGATTTAGTGCACACCTGAGTATGACTGATGTTTTCATACCAATAAAAATTAACCAAATTAAGCACATTTGGTTCAAACAGATGGTTTTGTCTGCGCAATGTAAAGCACCCTGAGTCGGTCCAAGGATAAGCCAATGAACAATTCCATTGTCCACTGAGCATCGACCTTTGTAACATCATGATTGAAACTTTTGCATGGATTCAAATAGAGAGAGAGAGCTGCACATAGAGCTAATGCAGACACCAGGTGACTTAGCAAGTTAAGAGTAATTTATTACAGCCTCGGCGTTGTAAGACAGTTGTAGTTATGTGAGTAGAGATAAGTCCAACATGTGCACTACACAGAAAAGGACGACAGGAGTGCAAAGTCTGAACTTGAATGTATCAGCCTGAGGCCAAAATGATTGAAACACTGCTTGTCATTGTTTATTTTTTGTAGTTTCAACATAAAAAAAAAGATGCTTTTCAGTTTTGGAGCTTATTTAACCTTTTAGTTTGACTCCAGCCAATATAAAAATATGTTTGATGATATATGATCACAGTTTAAACATCAGAAAACCTTTGAAGTTGGAAAATTCTTCCTGGCTGTACTTGACCTGCTACCTCAGAAACGTGAGTCATCTGTACTGTTACAGTTATAGTGGAAGCAAACATTCACTTGCATTTTCTTTTGCTGATTTTATAAAAAATGTGTGCTACACATAGATAGAAACCTAGCCATAATTGATATTCTCAATCAAAACTGATGACCATAAGCTGACTACTGGTACTTCTGCAATTACTAGCATTAATATACATATCCTGCATTGAAAAGACTCCACGGAGGTGAAACAGTCTATGTGATCTGCAGTAGAAATGAGGTGAGAGACACACAACTGTAGTCCTGGTGGGTCTTGATCATCCTCAGCAGGGTGGCTCAAAGGCCCTCTGGACATTGAGCGAATCGTAAAGCAGATGACAACATGCTGTTATATCAGAGCTTGCATGGCGACTTCATTTTCAGTCTCCCCACAACTTCAGCCTCAGCCAATTACCTCCCTTGATGAGAAACCTTGGCTCAAGGCAATAAGCCAAATGGACTGTACACTCTGTGAATGTAAAGCACAGAGTGTGAAGCTCAGGTTTCTGCTGTGCTCTCTTTTCATATTATGACCAAATAAAGACGTTAAATTATGTAATCGCACCCTCTGCTGTGTTGGATCTCTAGTGGCCATGTTTAATTGAACTGAAACAACTATGCTGAGCAAATATATCTATATTAGGTGTGATTCTGTAGCAGCAGGATGTGAACACATGACAAGAGTGCTTTTATATTCTAAGTACACAAGTACTGTTGTATAAAAATAAATTTTAGTACTGCGAGTCTACGGTAACTTTGAACGTGTCTACACAGGAGATGTAACATATGTCACATATATGCACTTTCCTCCATTTCAGTTTTCAGTAATAATGCTTCCAACAGACAGGGAAGGTAAGTCAGAAATACAAAACTACAAATAAAAGTAAAACAACTAAAGCATGGTTCTGAAAGTAGATTTTTTTCCGTAAAAATCTTAATAAGCACTGTGTGTTTGTACGTTTCTTTATTTAGACCTCCTCGCGTGCATGACACAGTTAATTGGGTCTCATTGCTGCCATCAGTGAGATCTGTATGAAGCCAGACTGGATCCTGCTTCATGAGCACATCGGCTTCACTATCAGCCTCTTTAATTAGAATCTAGTGTGGTGACGAGGCGGCCTGCTGAGCTGGAACACACAACACTGCCTCAACATCATTATCGAACTCTAACTCTTCATCAAAGCAAAGAACTATGAGGAGTCTCTCTTGCCACACACACACACACACACACACACACACACACACACACACACACACACACACACACACACACACATACGCACGTACATGAATTTATAGATGTGATTCAGATCCAACATTAGGATTGATTTGAAAAATTGACACTTGAAGTAATTTAAAGAAGGGGAAAAATATACAAAATCCTGCTACTATGGTTTGTTCACGTAGCCTCCTGAGCCAGAGGAAGCTTCCTGGAGCTGACCAATCAGAACAGAGTGGACTTATCAGGTGGCAGTCCTTAAAGACACAGGACCTAAAACTGCCTGTTCCAGACAGAGGCTGAACTGAGGAGCTGTATAAGATCAATAGGGAGTTTTTAATTGAAAATCATGGAAAGATGTTCCTGAAGCACCACAATATAAATAGATCCTACGTGTCTTTAAGCAATTGTAATATATACATACTAGAAATAAAATGATTGAAAGGTTCAATATATATAGGCACCTTTCCTTCGTCATTAGTGTTAGTCTCTTCTCTCTCTCTCTCTCTCCCTCCCTCTCTCTCTCTGTCTCTCTTTATCTTGTGATTTGAGGTAGCTGAAACAAGGCAGTTGTCTGCTTTGGTGATGATTTACATTTTGATAGTGATGTTGAGGCAGGGGCAGCGTTGTGCATTCCATCTCAGTAGGCTGTCTCTTCACCGCCAAGTGAAGGAAGATGAAGGGGAACCAACAATTTTTTTAAAAAAAGTCTTAGTGAAGGACTTAGTGAAGAAGATTTCTGAAGAAGAATTCTCTTCCACATTATTCTAATTGAAAAGCCTGAGAGAGAGAGGATGCAGCATGGCTTTATGCACAGGAACAAACAAAATTCTTATTAAGGTATAATTCCCTCTGCTCAGACAACATTAAATATCTACATTATTTATCACAAGCTGCTGTAGAGAAACAGACATCTTTTCATGTTATTTTAAAATGTTTACCTCAATCAGTCAATTGTGTTAGTCAAATGTGATTAAACTCTGGGTCTGGTATGTCTCTTTGATAATCAATGTTACGGCTGATGGTAGGAAGCTCTTGTTGAGGCACTTCCTGTGGGTGCTGAGTTTCCAATAATGCTGATCCTTGATTGCAGAGGATCTTCCAATTGATTAAATATGAAAGTAAAATTTAAAATGCAGAATTGTAGCCCAAAAATCCTTAAAAATGGATGTGTATGGAAGGATGGAAGTGTAAGATGATTAACTTAAATTTTTCTGGCGAATTTAAAGGTATAACAACCCCTAACTTGGTTGGCCTGGTAATGCCTGAGGGCCTGACTAATACCTGGAATAATTGTAATAATAATTGCTTTGTAGTTGGCATTTTGTGGTGCAGAAGATGTGGTTTTGCAGGTGATGTTACGTTGCAGCCGATTTATTGTTTTGCAGCTGACGTGTTGTTTTGCTTTGTTTGATGGAACACTCAAACTTCACACAAAAGGGACATTTAGGAGAAGAACATGTCCTTGGCTGCAGGAAGAAGCTACACGGCTGCTAAATGACAGAAGTCAGGGGGATCTGCTTCAGGATGAGCTTTTAGAGAACTCTGACAAAGGTTATATTTATTCCTGATATGTGTCTGAACTCTGTAATGTGACACGACCAGTAATGGCTTCATTCCAGCTGTGTCAGCAGGGGAGCATCATCACCGTCACTTCCTGTTTTTGTAAACAGTCTATTATCGCCTGTGTGTCCAGTCTAACACAATGACTTGATGCAGTACCAAATCTTCCAGGCATGTGCCTCCTGCTGAGGTGAGGTCCAGCATTTCAATCAGTACATTTACATGCAGAGCTTAATAAAATGTTAAAATCTGATTGTTGCGACTTCTGTCCTTGTCTCAGATTACATGCAACTGAGAAAATCAAATAACCACTCACCCCCTTATGCGGTGTCACCTGTTTTAGCAGGTTAAAATGGCCATAAATATACACACCTTGACTTTTCTGTCATCTTGTAAAAAAAATTAATATAAAGAACTTAATAAGCTTTATATTAATATAAGCTTAATATTAATATAATTCTTAAGAGTCCTGCCCTGATCACACATGCACACCCATAATGACCCCAATTGCATTGCTTCACCATCAAACAGGAACTTTCTATAACATCAGCATATTTTGTTCTCTCTGCACCAAATGTCTCTTACTTCATAAGTGACAGCCCTGAACACATCTGCAAAACCATATTGATTTAGAGTCATAGTGCTTTTTACTGGCAGCAGGAAGTAATTGCAGTGTGGCAAACATAATCTGAATAACAGGAAATCACACCATGGATGTAATATAAAACTGGATACCTGACTGATAAATGGCCACCATTCATTCCACCTGGCACATACAGCAAAAAAAGTTCCTGACTTCCGGGCTTGTTTCTGCGTTATGCGACCCATAGAGACTGTGCAGTAAAGTCAACCCCAATGATGCTCTGGGGCCTCCCATCATGCCCTGGGGCAATGAGAATGTGTAAATTACGAAAGAAACTCACATTTGCTGTGTCACACAGCTGTGACAACACACTGGGAATAGAGACTTTCTGACTGTTAGGAAGGTTTTTGGCAGATTAAAAGTCCATGACTTAAAAATATGGAATGCAAAGATTTGTAATCAACAGGGCTATAGTTGGGGGTGTGCTGTTAATAGTTTTATTTTGTTTTTACTATTGCACTCTATGGGAAAAAGCAGTGGTAGTACCACCTGTGGCCACTGGTAAAAACCTGCCTGCCTGCTGAGAGGCGGTACCCTATCCAGGTCTATAATACATCTATGAATTATACGGTGTGATCTAGACATCATGTGTAGCAACATGACATGTAATCACTTTGTCTTGTCTACTGCCCCTAGTGGACACAACAAGTGACTTACACTCCCAGATCTGATGTGAGGGCCCGTCTCATCGTCAATGTGAGGAAAATGCCTGGAGTTTCACAGCATGTGGCAGAGTATGCTGAGCAGAGCAGACTGAATCACAGTCTACTCTGCAGACTCGGAGTCAGGCAGTCTCTTCATGGTTAGTTGCTAAGCAATTTGTGAATAATTTTCCCTTTTCAATATAACTCAAATATAAACCTGTCCCTGACAAGCGTCGTGTCACTCATTTACATGTTTTGATAAACAAGAAAAAAACTGTTTTGATTGGAGGTAGCCATCGTTACCTGAGCAATACTGGGGATCTGGTGCAGTGAAGCAATATTAATTAAATATTCTATGGATTTAATAAACAACATTACCTAGTGTTTTATTTGGTTTATTTTGATGGTTATATACCGGTTCTTGTCATAGAAGTAATAGCCATATTGGTTTAAAGATCAGATTTTTTTACTTCATAATATCAGTATTAGTATGAGTATCAGTATTTATTATCGGTCTGGCTCTAGTTTGACCATTGTGTCTTTTGATGTAAATTGTAGGAACTTCTGACTGATATTAAACTCTGAAACTTTACCTAAATCAGAATGTGACATTCTGGTTCATCCTGACGACACTGAATCCTTTTATCTTTATGGCTTCATGTGGAAAAATGCAGCCGGTTCCCTTTTCATCTCCACAATCAGGAAGTGCTGCAGGGATCAAGGGTCAGAGGTCAGTGGTGCTTTGCAGTGTTTGAGGTTACTCCTGTAGGCACTCTGTCTTTGTGCTCTTCCTGGTTTTGGGGTCGAGTCTGCACTCTGACCTTTCCTACAAAATAATAACTCATCCTGTTACATGAGCTTGTTAACAAACTGCCACCAATCAGGTAAAACAGTTTGAAACAGTTTCAGCTCATGTTTTTTTTTTTTTTAATCAGCAATCGACAACTGCATATGAAATGTGACATTAGAGGGAATGATAATTTTTACCTACCATTCTTTCTATGTGATCATGATGATGGTTTTCTCATGGCGGTGTGGGACAAGGTGAACAGCTAATCAATAACTATTGTATTGTATAGCCATGGTTGCAACACAGTGCAGTAGATGACTCATTCATTATCATTCATGCAGGTTTACAGCTTAACACTCAATCACCATTCAGAAGCGAAAAAAGAAGGGAAGTGAACAGCTGCCAGGTGTGCGTGCATGTGTGTGTGTGTGAAAGTTTGGTAAGGAAAAAAAAACTACAACAAGGAGAGTATTTTTAGATAGAGGAGAATACAAAACATAAACAGAGGATTATTTTAAGCGAGCTCAGCAGACTGTGAACTCCTCTTGGCAGCAGCAGGGAGGGATCTTTTTACGCTCAGTGTCAGTTGATAGAAAGCTTTTAGCCTCACGTGGCTTCTGTGGTTTCACCGTTCACTTCCTGCTTCAAGGTTATTAAAGCCTGAAACAATAGAGGCGGTGGGACAGGAACGGCAGGCCGAGGGAATGTCATCACGCCTCTGGAGACTTCCTGATGCTCTGACACTGAGACGCAGATCTGGGAGGAAGCCAAGAAAATTCTGGATGCCTAGAACATAAGAAACAGATTTGCAGAGGTCTGTTTCTTTTGTGATGCATAATAGGAGAAGGAGACAACTGCCCTTATTTTCATTATTAAGCGGGTGATTTGTAATTTGGTTAGTAAAATATCCAAAAATAAAGCTGATGTCATGCTCAAGACCCAAAATCGTGTCTCACTTTGTCCATAACCCAAAGATAATCAATTTACTGTTATTGAGGACTAAAGAATCCAGAGAATATTCACATTTAAGATGTTGGAATCGGATCATTTTTGTCTTAAAATGACAATAATTGGTAATAATTTGATAATAATTTGATAATAATTGATAGACCATTATGTTTTCATGCTATTTGCTATCAAAATTGTACACTTTTTACAAGCCCTAACTCAGTTTCCCTGGTAAACTCTAAAGGCCTGAGTAATATCTGGAACAATTATGGAGCCATCCCATAATGTTCTCACGCAATGTTGCTGTTTCTCACTGCTCCTATAAATCCTCCAAGTACTTTAGATACAGCTTGGCAATGGGAGATATTCTAGTCTGTCAATCAGGTGAAGTAAGTGAAAGTAACCCATCATTGTAACTGGTTACACAGTATTAAAACCAAGCTTGATTTGAGTATTACTTCATAGGCATTTACTAAATTGACTAAAGGTTAAATAAGAGCCATAGCCACCAATTAATTTACTGTGCTGTTTTTCTCTAATTATTTCTTTTCTTCTCCCTTTGAATTTCCTGGGCTGCATCTCATTATTTAACTGCAGATGAATTTATAACAAGTTATTAAACTTGACCTTGACTATGTGTGGTTTAAATGGTTTTGATGCACATCTGTCAGCCAATTCGAAAAAAAGTATTCACCCAGACCATGGCATCATTGTTATTAGGAACTTAGAAAAGACTTAATTATGGATTTGTGAACAGCTGGCGAAACAGCTGGTGGTCATTCATTCATCTTCTATACCCGCTTATTCCTCATTAGTCTCCAATTAACCTCAGCATGTTTTTGGACTGCAGGAGGAAGCCGAAGAACCCGGTGAAAACCCACTCAAACACGTGGAGAACATGCAAACTCCACACAGAAAGGTCCCAGACCCAGGAGGTCTTGAGCCTTCTTGCTGTGAGGTAACAGCGCTAACCCCTGCTCCACCATGTCGCCCTGGTGAAACACAGTTCTGCTCTATAAGATACGTCAGATGAAATACAGAGCAAAGACAGGAAAATGAATGAAGAACACTTCACTTCCAAGAATTTTTATCTGAGATGTTTTATTTTTTTTAACCCAATTTACAGATTGGCATGAAAGACTTACAGCAGGACTGAGAGTCTTTGAATTATGACGCTGACAAAACTCCCGACTGAAAGCCCGAAACCCCAAGACAAACAAGAACAACACAACAATTCACCAAATGAAGATTTAAGTCAGTTCCTGGTGAAACAAGCCCTTTGAGTGTTTATGAAGCAATGCTGTTGATCTACAATTTGGTGAAAAGAAGAAAAAAAAATTCAATATTGTCGCAGTGATCCTGCGGCAGCCCACAGTGACTCAGCCAGCTCAGACAGTTGGAGGCTAGATTAGCTGTTACCTCCACTGCTGCAGATCACACTGACTCATCTGTCAGAGGGGACATCAATGGGATTCATCTGTGTGTGTGTGTGTGTGTGTGTTCTTCTGAAAGGCCTCTCTAAGAGCATCAGCTCCGTAGTTACAATGAGAAAATCCATTAAGCCTCTGGGTGAAGAGGTCTGTGGAAGCTGATATCACGTGGAATCTGGTATCATGACAGACAAAATCAATATGATATTGATGGAATTTATAGGTAATATAACACTGTAAGTCTCGCTGGCTGCTGGTGAAAGATTTTGAAGAATGGGTTCACAATTTTATCCAATTTATCGTAATTAGAGTTTTGGACTATTTTGGCCATTTTTTCATACTTTTGATTTAGATTTTGTCTTATTTTTTCTTCTTATTTATCTTCTTCATTATCACCTCCCACTGCCTGCATGTCCTCCTTCACCGCGTCCATGAACTTCTTCTTAGGCCTTCTTCACTTCCTCTTTCCTTGCCGCATCTCCAACATCCTCCTCCTGATGTATTCCGCCTGCCTCCTCTGTACAAATTATCTCAATATTGTCTCTTGCACTTTCTGTCCAAACTGGTCAATATTAGCCATTCCTCTGATGGTGATGGATGATTCCTCTTCTTTTCAGTGCATGCCTCCATTTCTCCAGGTTTTCACCCACATGCTACACTACTGATTGCAATGTCATCCGCAAACATCTGATAGAGAGGTTGAGTCACATTTATTATTTTGGATAAAGGTATTCATTGTTTTTCAGAAATAAAAGTGCAACATTTTTCAGACGATAATAATCCAACACCCAGTCTCCAATTTAAAAGCCTTTCTTTCTTAGTAAGAAACTATTAACTTCACTGAAGAGAATAGTGGTTTAAGAAAACATTGAATGTGGGAATATGGAGTAGAATGAAAACTTTTGTTGTTTTTGGATGTCTGAAACACCATGCATGCAAAAAACATCATCTTGAGTTTCATAAGAGCCCTGACCATATTAGAAGAAGTAAGATTCTTGGAATTGTATTTATCAAGGGCAGGGTTGATAACCAAATTAAGGTCTTTCCCAAAAAAAGATAATGGGAGTCCAGAGATTATTGAAAATATTTATCTAATACAATTAGGACTGTCCCATGTGGGAGAAACTGGAGTAATTGGAGCACTTGTAGCCATCTTGCTAGCATCTTTATCTTGTGAGGTAAACTGTAGCTGTGGTTGACTCTTGCTGCAAACTGCTGTGAGATTTACTCACCATTTCACCTCTGAAAAAGTTGCCAAAGTACTAATATAATACAGAATAGCAGTAAAGGACTGGAACTATGCATTTCCTTGGACAACTTAATGATACATTCACAGGGTTCAAAACGGCAACCAAAGTGATCACATTTGCAAATGTATTTTACTAATGTGATATACAATTTGAATGCGTTAAATGAGTTAGTAAAAAAATTAAAAAAAAAACTATATTGCCATATGACCAATCACCCTAATTCTATGACCTGGAGGTCTATTATTCTCCTTCTCTCTCTACCTTAATCTGTTGTTGAGAAAATTCTTCATCTATGAATAGAACCTGCACAAAAGACATGTAGAGATTGCATATGGTCAAAGAAAGATCTTGACAGCTGTCATCGTCTATGCTGTTAAAATACATCAAATTGAGAGAATGTGCTGCACAGGGAAGGTTATCGATTATTTTTTTTCTTCCTTAACGTTAGCCTGTAGCCCATTGTAACACACTGACATTTTATTCACATGTGCCTGTCTTTAAAAGTTTGCGATATCTAAGATTAATCTGACAATCTGTCTGACTCTCAATCAGTTCAAAACCAACAAAGCAAAATTGTCCGTACTCAAATCTAAAATAAATGTAAGCTGCTAAATATGTAATAAATCAGGGGTAGATTGAAAAAAGTGGGTGTGAGAGTGAGGATATGAGTTGACAATTCAATCTGAAAAAAAATACATTTTGGGCCTTTAATTGAGCTAAATCATTCACAGGATTCTGTCATTAACTCAAATCAGTGATGTGCTTTAGTGACTAAAACCACTTCCTGTTTCTCCTGTCCAGTGATCTTCGTCTGCTGCTCACCAGACATCTTCAGGAAGTTGATGGTTGAGTTCCGGCGGGCAGCTCTGCCTCACGAACAGTACGTCTTCTTTTACATTGACGTGTTCGGAACCAGCCTGAACTCCAAGCATGGGCAGCCATGGGCCCGCGGCGATGAGGATGATGCCATTGCCAAGGAGGCCTTTCAGGTACACTAAGCTCAAAGCTCTTCTTCTCCTACTGTAGACTTGTCCTGTACGTCTACTCCTTCACATCTCCTCCTGTACAAGTCTTTCTATATGTCTCCTGCATCTTTCCTCTTGTAAGTCTCCTCCCATACATTTCCTTCTAAACATCTCCTCAAGATGATGAAGTTGTTAAACACAGGTCAGCTTAGAAGCTTTTCTGAGGGTGTGACGTCAGTTGCTCCTTTAACTTGATTTACCACGTTCCTCTCTCATCTCTGTTTTGTTGTGCTTGAAATTGACTTTATTCTCTACTAAAACACACACAAATTACTGCCCACCCGCCACTCACACACACACACGTACATACACACAGTCTCCAACCTCAGTGAAATTGTGTTAAGTGCTGTGTCGCACAGGAGTCAAAAAGGATTTTTCTCCTCTTTTCATCTTTCTTTCTTTTTGCTGAAGCTCTTTTATTTCACACTTCCAGCTGTACAGAGATAATCAGATTAATGCAGAGACAGGAAAATACGTAGATACAAGTTCAGCTTTCAAAGAAAAAAAGTAGATCTCCAGCATGTGTGGAAAATCCATATTATTGAATGAATGAGAAATGTGATGCAGGGGTCCATTCTTTCTATAGTGATACTAGAAAAGTACATGAAACACTATATGGTACTGTAGGATTTGCAGGTTTTAGTGTTTCAAAATAAAATGTGAGGATGAAAATATGTAAAAGTTTTGTTTATTGTTTGTTTTTGAGTGAAAACAAATATAAATTTAAAGGCTGTATTGAATGTACTGAATTTATGTAGCCCAATCTAGTCTTTTCAACCGCTCAAAGCGCTTTACACTATATACGTTTTCATTCACTTGAACTATTGACTGTGAAGAGTTTTGAAGATGTGGACTCAGAATTGATCAGATGACCACTGGTGAAAATCTGAAACGTGGAGGTGTGCAGGTAGTGATTGACCTTTCCGACAGCCAACGAAATAGAAGCTTTTACAGTAATACCGAGAGGATGATTTAATATATTTATTTATAAATTGTCATAATTATATATATTTAAAAGACCTCTTCCTGTTTTTAGAGTGTGAAGATCCTGACGTACCGAGAGCCTCAGAACACTGAGTACACAGACTTCGTCAACAACCTGAAGATAGATGCCAGGAAAATGTTCAACTACACCATCGAGGACTCACTGGTAAGAAGTGTGCATGTGAGCATGAATATCAAAAAGCATTTTAAGGCAGAACGAGGAACAAGTTTGTCATCACACGGCAGGGATGAATATCCTGCTGGTCCAGAAGGGAAAATGTATTTTGAGATAAAGAGGCAAAGATAAAGAGTGAATGAACCTGAGCTTTGGTGGTTGTACTCAAAACCTACCCAAGTAGAAGTATCAATACCACAATGTAACAACAGTCCATTCTAACCTGCAGTTGAAGTCATACTTAAGTAAAAGCACAAAAGTATTACCTACTAAAATTATGTAGTTACTAGTTTCACAGAAAATCATTCAATCATAGGCTCTGATTTCATGGGTGCTTGCGGGCCTGAGCACCCATGGAGCAGACAGTTTTTGCAGCCATTCACATTACCCCTACTTGTAATTGGCTTGCATTAGACACTATGTAATTAAAAGCTATGTCAGATTAACCGCCATTGTGTTAAACTGTGTGTAGGCTAAGGCCAGCAACTCATTAATCTTGAGCAACAAAACAGATGAATTCCTGATTTAAAAAACAAAATGTCAGTGCCACCTTAAGCTCAACCAGTGTCTCATGCAGTAATGTTACCCAGGCAACTAACAACGGTAGCAACATTTGAAGCAATGAAGATGTACCAAAGAATGGATGGGTTTGTCTTGTAAGCTGGAAAGTAAAATTCTCATGGATAGCTTATGAAGCTACAAAAAGAAAGGTATTTTGCAAGCTTTGTGCTACAGTCAAAAACATGTGTGCCCCACTTCCATCCATAACACATGATCAAGAATCATTGAAAGCATTTGTACAGGACGGATTTTCCAGCTGGGCTAAAGAACGATAACAAATTAAATACCACAAAAGTCAAATCTACATCATGCTGCTGTTTCCACTGTTTCTGATGTTAACGCAGGTGTTAATATTGCATTTTCTATTTCTGTGGATAAACAAAAGCAGATGGCTAATGTAAGATTAGGTTTGCTGGGTATTTTATTGCCCATGATGTGCTGAGAATGCTGTATGAAGAAATTATTATGGACGAGGCGCTGATTTTACTGTAAAAGAGCAAGAGTCCATCTGTTTCCATTTTGTGACTGAACATCTGTAGCCTGAGGAACTTTTTGTTGGATTTTATCCAAACACCAAAAACAAGAGCAAATGCACTTTTTCACCTGTTCTGATGAGATTCTCACTGCCAAACGGTAAATGCCAAGGCCAGTGCTGTGACAGCACATTAAGTGTTTGTGGCATTGTAACAGGTCTACAGTCTCGCCTCCAGGAACAGGAGCCCTGAGACATAATACATGACATCACATGATGTAATATGATAACATTGATCAATAATTCACCAATGCGGCACACCTGGTTTCAAGAGTTTCAAGGAAAAGAAGCAACATCTTTAAGACCTCTTGCAGTCCACTAATGGAATTTCTTGAGGACCTGTGTTCAAACGACATAGGTGGTGCAAGTAAAGCCACTGGTCTAAGTTTGGAAGTGTAAAAATTTTGAACTTCTTTCTCGTTGAAACTTATCTTAAAATTCTCCTTGTGCATGGAAACATTTTATGAATGCTGCACTTCAAAAGAGGCAGTTGCACTTAAAGAAAGCCAGACAAATGGTTAACACCATCAGAAAAAACATAATGTGTTTTCGTGAAGAAGGGTTCCAGGAATCTTGGGAAAATGCTACCACAGCAGTACATGACCTGAACTTGGGAGCCCAACTGTGCCAAAACCAAGAAAGAATCCTCGCTGCCTGGAATATGATGGTGCGCCTCCACACAGCTTTCAAACACCAGAGGCTATGAGTGGCCGCAAAAGTATTGTGCAGATCCATTAGGATGACTTGGATGAAACCAATGAAATAATGAATAATGCCATCTATTCCTTTGATGTTCAGGTGATGTTCAGTGGAACCTTTTTACTAAATTATTTTGGTGGCATTGATTTAAATTTTTCATGTGTTTCATGTTTCATCCATACTTGGTGGGACAGTTCATCACCTATCTCTAATGGCAAAACCTGCCAGCTTTCTAAAAACTGCTGTAAAAATCTATATTCATATATTAATATATACAGCCAGAAATCAACATATCAAATATTAATGGTATTTTGGTGGTTTTATTATTTAAGACAGTTTGGGCTGCTAAGACAAAAGACTTATCAAGTTGTATACACACACTTTACACATCATAATACAGCGATGCACACATTTCAGTAGTGAAGCACACTTGCAGGAATTTTGCTGGATGATTTAAATGGGAAAAACTAGCATTATCTGGTAGACATGTATGAAAATTAAAAATTGAAAGCTAGTAGTCCAAGATGAAATCCTACTATAAAGTAATGCATTAGTTTATGTTAGGATAAATGTGGGATCATAAATGGCATTTTTGACATTTTTTGTCATTAGGAACAAATGTGTCAAGGTGTTGAGATGATTGATTTGAGAGGAAAATAGTAAAAACAAATAAAGCTCTGATACATACATTTGGATTTATTTTACATATATTTTTTGTATTTTGTTAAATATTTTGGTTAGTGTTTTCCCTCTTAGCCTCAAACTGCTATTTATTTGACACCATGGTAGAATAAATTTGTGTTTGTGGGTTTGCAAAGTGTAAGCAATTAAATTCAAATTAGCTTTACTGGCATTAGTAATGGTAATATAATTTTATTTTAAATACATTGATACATTGCGATATCCCCCATCGATTTCACTGAAATTCATATGGATCCAGTTGCTGAGTGTTGGATGAACTGGTTGGGAGATGTAAGGGTTGACAGCATGATGTGACAGGTGGTTTTAGGAGCATATTTGACAGAGTAATGTAAGTTTACATCATGCTGCTGGCTGATGAAGACAAATATGATCCATTAAATACAGAGGAAATGAGGTTATCAAACATAATGCGTTTGACAATTTCCACACTAGAAAATATCAATAACATATTGATGAAAAAATACATTATTATGCAAATGTTTAATTAGCATTGCCAGAGCTGTCCGAGTCAGTTTAGAGACGCTAATTCATTCTGCTGATCTTATCCCGTCGCTTTATCCTTCACATGTACAAACGTTTGACAGTTTCACCGCTCAGGTGTCACATTAACAATCTCAGCTCAGATCAGCACAGCAGAGCTCTGCTAACTGTTGATTATGACCCGGAATAAAGATGACAGGAGATCAAAAAGATGACATATTCTTTGTCTTTGTTCCCTTTGAGATTTTATTGCTAAATAAACAGTAATTTACAGCAGCTGGAAATAAAGATCGAAGTGAAACAAGGATGGGTTTTATGGATGAAAAGGTTACCGGTTTAATGGTAAACCACAGTAAATTCCCAGACAGTTAGTTGCACTAGTGTTTGATTAAAAAATAGTACTGGAAATACTGTTCATGGTGCCACCCATTAGCCAACAAGGATAATGAGAACCATAGATATTTATGGAAGACTAGATGACTCACCCAATGTTGCTGCCCCAAGAGCAGGCGCCATACATGACCACCATCTTGTGTTGGTCCGCTTGCTCCCTAAGGTGAATATACTATTAAAATGACCAGAAGTTACTCAACTGATTTTCAAACTGCTTGGTTTGTTAGAAGCATCATTAATTTAGTTATGGCACTGCATGCTTATGATTATGAATAATTGTAAGTATGGACTTTCATATAAAAGTAACGTTTTGTAGGTAAAGTAATAGCGACACACAACCACAGAATGCACACAATCACAACAGAAGAACCTTCACATAAGCATAAATAGAAATACCATGAATTGCCAACACTTTATTACAATGAATAAATTTGCAATAACAATTAAATGAAAAGCAGCAGTTTCAAAATATTCAATCATCCTGTATCTTAGCTACATTGATAACATGTAACAAGCCAAACCATTTGGAATTCAAGTTATTCAGTGACTTATGAGTGTTTTTGTCTGTGCAGATCTCTCATATTATTATTAGAGTGCCAGATTACAGACGGAGCTAGACCGTTTCAATATGGCCGCCGTTGAAATACTCCGGCACTCAACCCTCTCATATCCCTTGACTAGCACGACCAAGTCATTTTTGAAGGGTCGCACCTGCTTGTGCCTTATCACCTACGCCTCCTTACCTGCCTGCATGCCTCTCATTGAAAATTAATTAACTCATTATCAGCATCATCGGTAACTCAAGCATCAATCGCTCCCCATCTGAAACGCCTTTACACTAATGAAGGGGAATTTAATCGTCTCCTTGGCTTAATTTCTCGTTTGGTCAGTTCAGTACTGCAGAAAGCAGCAGATGCAGCAACGTGAGTGCAATAAACTGCGGCTGCTGCTGACAGTCCACCTCCTCTCAGAGCAGCCCAGGAAACACACCCAAACAAATTGTGTTGCAAACAGCATGATAAAAACTAGTGTTAGCCAGCACACAACATGATGCATTCAAGGTCTGGTCGATAATATTGGAAATTGCAGCTTTTGGACAGAAACATGAGACATGTGTTTGTCTCCCAACGATATAAAATAGATAACAAAACAATATTGATTGTGGTATTGATAACGAGTCATTTTCCAGCAGAATTTGACTATATAAATAATATTGATAACCATGATGTGACATTTTCAATTTATTGATTCCATCACTAAATGACTATACATTATATAAAAGAAACATTCACACTAATACAAAGGATTATAAAACTAAGATAAAAGACTTTCTAGGTATTTGATTAAATATTACTGCACTCTAAGCTCTATAAGCTCATAGTTCCCCTCAGTTTTTTCTAAGCTTACTGATAACCATCCTGCACAATGTTCCATTGTTACTACAGACTGCCAGCAGCTAAATACGGGTTAAACACATTATGGGACTCCTCCAGTGTGTCTCTTATCAGGCACCGTGTGTGTGTGTGTTATAGTAAGTAGGCCGGTTGTCTGGCAGCTTTGTGAAGCCAGTTAATCAGCAGTAGACAGACAGCTGAGGGAGGCTAATGTGGTTAACAGCTCACACACATGCACGAGCGTGCACACACACACATATGTAATATAATAAGATGACACTTCAGTGGTCTCTGTGGAGTAACAGGATACATCAAAGGAAACAAACAGATGGCAGTGACACAACCAACAATTACGTCATAAATCATCTGTTCTGTTTTAAATTTAGTACCATAATAAATATTTCTCCTCTGCAGCTCCAAACCAACCAATTATTCCCAGTGATATATTTTATTCTTCTGTGACATGAACTTCCATTTTCCTGAGGAGGTGGGTGAGAGGAAGATGTTGGCCACGCTGACATCTATCATGGACAACACCTCTCACACCTTCATGAGAGTTTAGGTGCACTGAGCAGCTCCTTCAGCCACAGACTGCTGAACCCGCACTGCTGAACCCGACCTGACTACTCCCTCAGGTCATTCATTCCATTGGCTGTCTGACTCTTCATCTCAGGGGCAGTCCTAGGCTACATGGTGCACTGGGCAAACAGGGCACCCCGTGGTGTTTCTTAATTCTCCATCAGAATTGTCCGATTTTAGCATAAGCATAAAATGCAAACACTTAAAACAACCAGTAGTACACTTTGAATAGGAGTCATCAACAATACACCTTTTCAGGAGTCTGTATATGCACATATATGCACCTCAATTTGTCATGTATGTGGCCTAAAGGTGGCATGTTTGTGATATATGCACATATGCTATATGTGCCATATGTGACCTGCTCCATCAAAATGAGTCTCTTTGACCCAGAAACACATTTTGAGTTTTCTATGTGTCCGGAAAGAGGAGAATCCTAGCTTCAAGGAGATACCAACATTATCTTTCTACTGCAAAGAGATATGCTCTTTCAAATTTTGACTGTCAACAAACGTTTAGTAAAAATAATAATAATAATAATAATTAGCTCTTTTGTCTCACAGCAAGAAGGTTGCAGATTCAATTCCTTGAGCTAGGACATTTCTGTGTGGAGTTTGCATGTTCTCCCCATGTCTGCATGGGTTTTCTCCAGGTTCTCCAGCTTCCTCCCACATTCCAAAAACATGGTGAGACTCTAAATTGCTCTCACAGAGGTATAAATGTATGAGTGAATGGTGTGTGTGCCCTACAAAAAGATGGCGACCTGTCTGGGGTGTATCCCTGCCTCTCATCTGAAGTATTGGCTCCAACTGACCCTCATGGCCCTTGTGACCTTCACACATACATGTGCCATGTGCTTGTGTATGTGACCACAAGTTGTGACCTGCACATTCATCATGCTATGAGATAATAACATTATGAAACGGTAAAGGTAAACGTAAAGCCGGACTTCACACTCTGGATATGGCTGCTTGGCAGATTGATCTCAAAAGTGCATGTTTAGTGCAGCTCCTGCTTTCAACAAAGCAAGTACGGTATTGCCAGCTCTGCCTGAGGTGCATACGCTGTGTCACTACGCCCGTCGTCTTACTGAGGAAAGTAGTCCTTAATATTTGCTTCATGTGTCGTAATGTTACAGTTATTGTTTCATCCACCACAGTGTTTGGGAGTTGCTGGATTGTGTATTTGAAGAGTTTGACGAGGGAAACCAAAAAATACCATTAGTGTATAAGTAGCTGAGCAGCTCGCGGCTCTGCTCCTTTGGTTTGGAAACAGCTTGTATCAACAAAAAAAAGGTAAAGCACGTATCGCTTTGACTATAGGAATCGTGATGATGGGCGAATTTTTCAAAATGTTTAACTATTCCTTTAACTGTCTATGTTCTAACAGGGATTTTGTTGTGTTTCCTGTCTTCCAGATGAACATCATCGCTGGAGGTTTCTATGATGGTCTGATGCTCTACACTCACGCTCTGAATGAGACCATGTCAATGTCTGATGGTCGGCCTCCCGGCAAAGTCGTCACCAGAACCATGTGGAATCGAACCTTCCACGGTGAGTGCATGTGTTACAGCTGGGCAGGCACCCAGTGTCTGAATATCTTCTCATATGTTGTGTTAACTCACATTACACATTTTCGGCTGCCTTTTCTGCACAACCAGAATTTGAACATAAACATTGAACCTGTGTCAGATTTTTTCTTGATTTCTTGGTTTTTAATTTATTTTTTCAGCTGCTGTGTTGCTCTGCTACAGGTGTTTTATTAAATCACAGGAAAGAATCATTCTCACAGCCAGCGTTGAGCAACATACACAAAATCATCACAGTTTCTTCTGTAGCCTGTTTGGTGACACATGACCCTAAGTTAAAGTAGCTTTGAAAGTCAACATGAAATCTCAAAACACTGAAGAGCTTCACTGCAAAATGGATTCTGGCCTATGGAGATTTGTGACTCTTGCTCATGTGAAATGGCAGCTGACACACAGGTCAAACTTATTACGATGTGTGATTTCTCTGAGGTCTGGCTGTTCCACTGAGAGGCTACTATTTAACACGAAATGCATAGTAAATAACTCAAACCTCAGAGCGAGGCTCATCCATAAAATCATTAAAAACAGATGAAGTAAATAGCAGTTTTAAGGATTCTTTTCCATCTCTAGATTTCTCCTTTAAAAATCCATTGCATTAATTAAATAAATTCAAACATCAGAGGGAAAAATACATCTTTCTTCCTTTTGTGTTTTTAAATATATTTTATTTTAAGGTGAGGTTATGTGCATCCCTCTAACGGCAACTTTACAGAATCAAAAATGTTTTACAATTGTTGCGTTGTTGGCATTTTCCTGTAACACCAGTACTGATGCTCTGTTTACCTTGTCCAAGTTTATTTAACAGCACATTGATTACTGGTGAAGTTCTTCTTACAGCTTTTTTGGTGGCATCTGTCAATCAATTCTTGTGCATGTGCCATAGTATTTGCACCTGCCCTGTGTTTATCTATATGCTATTAACACACATTTGGTGGAATTCATCCTTCAGCACACCTGTATGTGAGCATATTTGGGTGGTTGAGAACGTTTGGTGCATCTGGAGTTGAGAAAATATAAGACTTTTATAAAAGTTGTTGCTGCATGAGGCCCATTATCTCATACTGACATTATTCAAATTGCTTTAGCTATTGGTTTCTCCTGAGTTTAGTTTGTGTCGTTCCTTATTAACTCAAAGTGTTCTGAAATATCTGATAAATATGGACTCTGACCTTCGGAGCTGCTTGACTTCTGTCGCTCTCATTGTGTGGCATTTCCCGCTTTACAAAGCTTATCTTGAAGCTCATATCGGTAAAGCTGCACTCTCGTCTAATCCCAGTTTTCTTCACAACCTTCCAAGAACAGTACAGTGTGTTCTGCTCTGATATCGGTATGGCAGGAAAACTTTTTATATAACCCTATTTTGACATGAAGAATGTCAGGAAAGTGCCCATTTTCATGGAATGGGACCTTTATTTCTAAACCCTCCTGTTAGAAAGAATAGAATAGAAAGTTCATCAAGGTAATAATGATCATGATCATGTATGCATTTCTTAGCAGTGAAGTATTACATCTTTGGCCCTCTCTCCTCATTCAGTGGTCTGTATCTTGTTACAGTAAAAGAATTCATGCGTCATTATTACCCACACTAGTATCAGTTCATCTTTACAGTGCTGCCCTCTGACCTCCACTAAAACCCTGTTACTGTCAGAGGAAATACTTACATTGTAGAGTAGAAAGAAAAGCTGGATTCATGCATCATCCATCAGTGTGATTCATAAAACACAAACCAGATGACATCAGCAAAAAAAGCATTCTTAAAAGGCGGTCTGTTACACTTTTCTTTAAATGAATGGTTTACTAACATTTGTTTGACCTTTATTCATCCCAATGTTTTGCTCTTTCACAATAAAAGCAGTAGATAAGGTCTAAAAAATGTAGAAGAGGAGGAGGACTGATACAGTACCAGGCAATATGTTTTGATAAAAAATAGTTTTCTGCCTGGATCTTCTTACCTCCTCCTCCATCATTTGGCAGGTTTTTCTGGTCTCAGGGCAGCTGTGACCTTTAACCAATACAATGTTCTCCACTGAGGACATTCTTCCATAATTTTTTTTTTCAACTAAATTATTAAAATGTAGAAATGTGAAACAGGAGAAGGAGAACAAGAAGGGCTCTAAATAAGGCTGTTGGTTTAATGAAGAGGGAGATGTAACTGTTTCACTGCAGAAAAGTGTGTATTTTCCAACCAGGGCTTCAATCTGCCTTTGATTATGTTTATTTTGTATCAGAATCAGTTTTATTAACCTTGCAAATTACTTTTCTGTTCCCACAAATGTGAATTAAAAGTAATTAAATGATGCAATTGTGGATATTGAATATTTGATACAATGTAAAGTGCATGTCTCATTGCACCATTCAGTCTTTCTATAAATGATTCTGATTTGTTAATTTCTGTCACAATTTCTCCTTCCCTGCTGACGAGACTCACACTTCACAAATAATTTATGTTGTTATTAGAGTATTTTGCAAAAACACTTTTTGTCAGTATTCAGGTTACTGATAAAAGGGTCAATGGGAGTACTTGTAAACCACTAGTTACAGGCTATTAAACTTAGGTATGTGTGTTTATGAAATTCAATCAACACTCCAAACTCTCATTGACAGTCCCACACACTTCAAACCTGCAACCATTGATTCATCATTATCATCATTACATTACACTTTAATTGTTGATTATAAATGTATGCATTCAACATGCAGAAAATGCTGTGTTTAGGTAAGTCTGTCTGCATACCACTTGGTCTCAGTTTAAGGGAACCAGTTTAATCCCAAAACATTCACATCCCCTAATGTGCAACCTTTAAGACCCTTCTCTTAAGCATACCATTCAATTGTTCAATCTGATCCACTTCGGCGGGAGTGTATAGTAGAGAAACTGCAACTCATCCGTTTAAATATGACTCCCCGCATTAAGACCCAAGGTGAGAGTGTCGGAGTCAGACATGGCCACTCTGTGTTGCTTTGTCCCTCATTGTTTCCTTCACAGTTATGTATTTTAGTCATTTAGAGACAGAAATCTGCAAAGGTTTATAGCCTCTTCATGCTGTCATGCTGCGTTACTCTATGTAGGATGGTTTGGCTAAAAAGGGATTTGACTGACAAAATGAGAGTTTTTTTTCTCACTCAACTGACTGACGATTGTTCTAGTGTTCATTGTGAAACCTGATTGAAATTAGCTGGTAGTAACTTAGAACTTTAGAAGAACTTCACGTACAACCATAGAGATGGATTTTTCGAACACAGTCCACACACTTCACTGAGACTGGAAAAGATGCATCAGTTTGGTTGGGTCTTTTGGCTTCTGGGGGACAAGCAGATGTTTCCCCTCTGCTTCTCTTCAGGATCCTGGAGAGGAAACAAAGAGGCAAAAAATGCCAGTGTTTCATTTCTGCTGGCGGCAGAAACCAAAAATCAGCAGTGTTCAATGCTCTGCCTCTGGCTTCCCTGGAAGCATATTTCTGTTTGCTGCAGGAAGAGGTGTCACAGGAATTGTTTCCACTTAATCCTGATGGAGAGTTACATTCAAGAGTCTATTAATAAGATTCAGGTGTGGCTCTGGTTGAGAACAGGAAACTCTCAGATTACTGTCCTAATTTTTAATTGGACTGTTGATGCTGCCGCAGATGTGTTTGTCGATATAGTAATGGCGGTTGTAATGTGTCGTCCAATTAGAACTGAGAACTTCAGGTTCTTTAAAGTGATTTGTTGAAAATCAGTTTTAAATAATTATCTTATTTTAGGAAAAGTTGGTATTTTTTTAGATACAACTGTGTCTGTGTGCTGTTAGTATTTTGAGATCTGTTCCAGTGGGGAAAACAGGTGTGGGAGGTTGTTGATGTAGATGTTGGTAGATTAATGAATGAAGAGAAACAAAACTGAGTGGACCCATCTGCAGAGAAGCTGGCCATCAGACAGAATAAACATGTGGAATAATAATTTTATTAGTTTATTAATCCTGTACAAACCAAAAAACTGGAACCATCTTAGGAATGCAGAAACACCAGGGCAATCTGACTGAAAGACACAATGAAATGATCATTAATAACAGAGGGACAAGACATAGATGAAATACATCAGACAATTAACCAAGGAAGTAAAAGCGGACAAGAGAGGCAAGGAAAAACTACTTAAATATAGAACAGGAACTGGACACAGAAGGAAACAGAAAAAAAAAACATCAAATCCAGTCTACGGTCCTCAATAAATGTTGATTTTTGAAATCCTAAGTGGTCTTAGTTTTGTTTTTACAAGTGACATTGTTTGTTCAAGTCAAAGACAGAGCTATGTTGTATTCATCTTTACTCACTTCATATGAACCTCTCTTACCCTCAGGTAATATAAACCATTAAAAAGTTATTGGTTATCAGTATCAGTTGAAAATTGATTTGAATGGCTATGAGAGGGCGGCTGTATATTTGTTACATTACAACTGAAACATAGAACAGTATTTGTATATACTATAAAACTGCTAGACCTTCTTTTTAATCAAAAAGATATTTAATCTACCTCTCTACCAAATGTGACCTTTAAAGTTAGAAGAAGTGAGAAGTGGTGTTTGCTCTCCCAACTGTTTGACACTTATAATATTCAACTTCTCTCTGCAGCAAGTTTCAAGTCTCTACAGAAAGTGCTGGATTGTGGAGTGAGTTAAAACCACTGGTTTCCAAGGAATCATTTCACAAAAGTATTCTTTGGAAAAGGTCAGCAGCTGTATGACATAAAGCCTGCATGAATTTTAGTTAAAAATTAGAAAATCACCATTTAAAAGTAGCGAATTGGACGTTTTCTGCATGTGCTCTGAATGTGCACACAAGTCCTGATAGCAGTTGTTATTGTGCACATGAAGGAAGGTTTCTGTGCGTCAGAGGTGAGTTCTCTTGATGAATGACGCAAAACTCCATCAACTTCCTCTGTTGTAAGTAATCCAGAACACACAAACCACACCGAGCCGAGTTGGCGGACCACACACACACACACACACACACACACACACACACACACACACACACACACACACACTAAACATACACACACCATGATTGTCTGTCATCTTTATCCTCAGTCACCCTCTGGTAGGTCAGACTCACAGCTCATTTTCAGCCAATGAAAAGCTTTCTTCACCTGACCTGTTGTCCAATAAGAAGAATCACAACTTTATTTCATCTGTTGGAGGTTTTTTTTTGTCCGTTCAGGTTGTGTTGTTTGCTTTGCTGAGTTAGAGAGTCAAGGCAATGTTTTATGTCATCATTTATTCATTAACTCTGTTTACTTTTTCTCATTTTGCTTTTTTTTAACGCAGTAATAACAACACAAATTTGGAAAACTTTTGCAATATTAAGTAATTTTTAATAATTTAATCACTCATGGACTGCATTTTTTACTGTGCTCCATAGTCTTTTTGACTACTCACATCACTTCACATTACAAGTGTTCATTCACCCTTTCACACACATTAAACATTGAACACTGATGACAGTGGCTGCCATACAAGGTGAGCCATACTCTTCAGGTGAGTAATCATTCATACACATTCAGACACTGATGGTACAGCTGTCAGGAGCAATCTGGGGTTAAGTATCTTGCCTAAGGACAGAATAACATCCAGCCTGGTGAGCCAGGAATCAAATTGATGATCCTCTGACCAGCGGACAACTGTTCTGCCTTCGTCTGAGCCACAGCCATATCTCATATTGGCATAACCACGATAGGATACAATTTGTTTTTATTATTATTGGCATTATTTGTATTTTAAGGCATTATATAATGTTATAATACAGCAATTATAGAGCATAAGGACATTAAAACACAATGAAATAGATAGAGGGAATGTATGAGTGAGAAAAAATAGTAATAATACATAAATACATATTTTCTTCTTTTTTATTAAAAAATTTAAATAAATATAAGTTGCATGAATGATTATTTTATATTATTATCAAAGCTAAATGACTTTATGTTTTATGACAGCAAAATTATCAATCAAAACTTAATAAAGTAAAATAGATAAAAATGTCATATTACAGTAATTACCTTGTTAAATGTATTTATTTAACATTAATATTAATAATACTGATGAGACAATTCTCAAGGTTCATGCAAGCACGCAGTGAAGCAAAAACTAAAAGATACATAGACATCTCATTATAGAACAGACATGAATCATTGCATCGTAGCTTCAGTCTCACACTGTGAAAACACCGGAGGTGACTGCAGGTCAGATACGTGTACAGAGCTTTATTTGTCCTTCTCTTCATTCCTGTCCTTCCCTCTTCAAACTCTCCACCTCTTTGTTTTTCCACCAATTCCACCGTCCATTAGTGTCTCTGCTGTCATCACTCTCTGTGACCTGAAGGTAACGGAGGGTGTTGGCTACAGCTGTCGAGTGCTGGAGACCTTTACTTCATGCTAACAGAAGAGTTATTTATAAAAACACAATAAAAGACTTAAAAAAAAAATGGAACTTGTTAAAACAAGTTTTTTTTAAAAATATTATTGCTGTTTCTACTGTTACTTTATCTATAAAGCAATCACATGGCACAATGGTGTGTATCCTTTTTTGTGGTATTTTTATGGATGAATATGAAAACATCATTATTATCATTAGTATCATTAAAAGTTAAAATCCCGTAGGTGTGCTGTGGTGGTGTGGGGTTAGAGCACTTGACATACAGAATCTTGCTCTTAAGCAGCCGACCCTGGCTTGAGTCCTGGCCGGAGCTGTCCTTTGCTGCATGTCTTTTGCCTCTCTCTCTCCCATTATTTCATCTTGGGCTACTGTATAATAAAAGTGTCTATGCCAATTTATTTTATTATTTTTTTTTTTACAAAATCTTGGGTATCAAAGCGCTATCCTGCTACAGTAATTTAGTTACAATGTAAAGCTCTGTATCTCGGCTCCTCCTCAAAGCTCCATTGTCCTGTTTCTTCCTGCACTGATCATGTCGGCATCTTAACGAAATTATTATAACATCTCTCAAAAACCACACACTAAGACATTAGCCAGTTTAGCTTATTCCTTGCTCTAACACAGGCTACTGTGGTAACTGTCTTACTCCAAGACGTGTTCACAGACCCTTAGGAAATCCCAGCACTATCACCTAACAGAACTGAATCTGCCTGGACTTGTTTATAAGTCTTACATGTCTTATCTAGTGTACAATTTATCTGTTAAGACTATGTAGCAGTGTATCATGCTCTCATTTGGCCAAACATAAAAAATCTACTTGAGCTTCCACCTTGATCCAAAAGTTTTATAACTTTTATAACTTGCTCTGCTTAGTCTTTTTGATGTTAGCTGTTGATGTTAGCACTGAAGTTATCCATTCATAATACACACAAATTAAAAAATCCCCATAAATAGATGCTACACACCAACCAACCAAAAGAAACCCCACAGTATAATTAACCTAATTATCTGTTCAGAAATTGGTTTTACCTACAAAATATTTATAAAAAAGTAAGCTAAAACATTGCTTTAGGCTATGGCCACTGAGTTCACTGATCACTCACAGTAAGTAGAGTATTCTACGGTTTTATGGGGAATGGGATGAGAACTTCTTGATGTCAGTCACTTCCACATGAAAGCACATATTAAAGAATGAGGGCAGCCATGTGCAGGAACCTTTTATTTGTAGTGTACGTGTCTCCTCATTTGCATTTTAATTGTGCACCAACTGTCAAACAAAAAGATATCTCACTGTAATTATCAGCTGAGGCCAGGGCCCTCATTAGACTGCAGGTATTATGGAGACGTGGCGGGGCTGCAGCGATACAGAGACTGTCTCAGGGCCGTGCAGTGATGGATGTTCAAACGGGAGAAAGCAGAGACGGGCAGAGATAAGATGGTAGTGGGGGACCAGAGGAGCAGCAGAGGGCAGAAGAAACAAGGACAAGAGCTTTGGCCGATGCCAGGAGGACACTGGAGGCTCTGGTTTCACACGATTAGATTTCCAGGCTATTTTGAGGGTGTCCTCGGCTACCTTGTAGAAGCTTTTCACAATAAGACAGGGAGAGAGGATGGTAACAGTAAGAAGGGGAGATGAATGAGACAAGATAGCGGGGACGATGAAGAGATTGACAGACGAAGATGGAAAGTAAAGGACAGTAATTGAAATGCAGGCAGAGAGTTGATCTTGTTTCAGATTCAGACTTTATCTTTTTAAAAAATACCACCCTTCAGGACTTTTGGAGCTCCAGATAAAAACCGATAATCAAATACAAGTTGGTGTAAGGATAACTGTTTCCTGATCACTGTCCTAGTTCCTGTCAGTTAAAGTCCACGCTTCCTGCATGTGTTTTATATTTACAGTAAGTAGACCTTCCTCATAATAAAAAAGACTACAGCATGGGGCTTTTAAAATCCTGCTCCAACTAGCCGTTGACAGGATTTCTGCCATGTCAGTCACTCTGAAAAAACGATTTCAGCCGCTCCCCACAAGACGCTCGCACTTCAAAACTAATTCTGTCATTTGGCTGGAATGAAAGACTAATAGAGGATAGATAGCAGCAGGGACTGAAGCAGCTGCCAGGCTGTCTTTCATTTAGTGTATTTTATGTCTCCTGCTGGCTGCTGAACATTAATGAATGTTCTACTCATTTCCTGCAAATTTGCGTCCTTTTAACAATTTATTTCTCCAAGAGCGTGGTACAGATTATAAGAAAAATTGTAAAAATACATTATAATGAAAGATAACTCTCAATGATTTGGGTAATTGTGCCCATTATCTTTTGTTTCTCGCTTTCTTTCATACTAATTTAAGGACAATAATTATCAGGGCATTTCTTTGAAGAGTCATGTTATATAAAAACACATTTGAAGCCATTGCAGTTGCTCACACTTCAAAACCGATACTGCTGTGTGGCTGAAATAAAACAATCACATAAGAGGAAGATACAGCAGGGAGCAAAGAGGCTGCCACACTGTCATTCACCTAATGTACTTTATGTCTCCTGATGGATGCTATGGATACACACACACACACACACACACACACACTTAAGTTCTGGAAGTTTCTAACAGGTAGATTGATGTGTATTTGTGCTGCTGCTGTGATGAACCTGTTTACCTGCTCTGTGACAGAGTCTGACCTGACAGTGTGTGGTGAAACAGCAGAGATGTTATAATGAGATTTGTCATCCAGTCCTAATCTTTGATTTATATGCCGTCAGCAGGCTGAGCCCAGGATGAGGCGATCCTGGTTACCAGGCAACAGGTTTCAGCTTTCAGGTTCCCAAAAACACACATATCCCTGTGCTGTCTGAAAGTCACATCAGCTTCTCCAGATGTTGTGAACAACTCACAAGAGTTCAACAGGCTTGGTTTCTGTCTGAGCTATCAGCTCTACAGAAACAGAATTGCATATGTTTAATAATCGTTAAATATATTAATCAGGGAAATCAAATCTGGAAATAATTCCTTCCAAAAAATTTCTTCACTGCTTTTATAAAGGTGTATTTTCACAACTTTCAAAAACTTTAAATTCAATTGAAATTGGAAAAACTGGTGAATAGGTTGAAAAAAATAAAAAAAAAAAAAAAAGCTAAAAGATATAACCATAAAACTTCATGTCTGCGTGGTTCGTCCACATGTTACTGAGGCTGCTAATTGTTTTTTTTTTAATTAATAAATTGTAAAATTGCCAATATGTCTTGTTTCTCCTTCGATCTCCCGTCCTGGTGAATCATGGCTAGCCTGGCTACAGGAAAACATCAGCAACCCTGGCCCTGGAGAGCCACTGTGGGTGCAGGTTTTTGTTCCAACCAAGCAGGAACACACCTGATTCTACAAATCAACCATTAGGGCCCTTGCTATGGAGCTTCATTAGTAGAATCAGGGTGTGTCCTGCTTGGTTGGAACAAAAACCTGCACCCACAGTAGCTCTCCAGGACCCACCCCATTCATTCATCTTCTATACCCGCTTATTACCTGCGACCTTCTCGCTGTGAGGCAACAGCGCTAACCCCTGCGCCACCATGTCACCTTTGCCTGCACCTGTTCTAAGCCATTTACTAAGAAAACAGTCAGCCAATCAGAAGAAAGGTTCATACACATTAACGAGACGGGCCAAAAAAATCACCTGCTTTTAGAGCGGCATCGAGGCACTTGAGAGAGCACTGTAAACTACATTGGGTTCAATTTTAAACCACAAATATATCATGTCAGGATGATCAAAACTTGAAGTAAAACCCAGAAAAGTGCATGGTGCAGCTGAGCGTCGGACCTTCAGAGTCTCAGCGTCTACCCAGCTCACACTGCACACAACCCCTCAGGCCCCTCTCATAGGAATCTTTTAACAAAAGATCTGTTTTGTTTGTTTCTTTGCATCTAAGAGACAACAATCATAATTTGCATGGCGACACAATTTGAGCACAGTAGCACGACAGATCTGTGACAGTATTCCCAAAACCATTAAACTTGGTGAGAAGTGATGTCCATTAGTTAATGGAGCGGAAGCAATGGAGAGAGGAAGCTGTAATCTGATTCCCTCTCGCTCCGATTCATGGTTTTTACAGTCAGCCTGCCTCCTTTTCCCTCGTCCTATTTGTCAGGGATATTATCATTGATGAAATCTTATTACTTTCCATTCCCACCTCTTTCTCTCTCTCTCTCTGTCATTCGCGCCTTTACTTCACTTTCACTTACACAGACCCACACATACACACAAACAGAAACAAATGTATGCATGTACACGCATGCACATACACACAGATACACACACGCACTTGTTCTCTCTCCTCATATATAATGTCTTCCAGGACTGAGGCCTTATCACCCTCTGTTAAGTATTAATATCCATGAATGAAGGGTTATTTCCTGTGTGGAGGCAGGGTTTACAGGATCAGAAATAGACATAGAGTAGGTGTAAGTGCCAGAAAGACAGACTTAGCTTAGAAATTCCACTTCCTTAAAGGCACAATGTATATTTATTTTTCTATTATTTTTAAATCGGAATATACAAACATAATAGGATTTTTAAGTGCATAAACACAGATTAAAGTGGAAAAATAAAACTATAAATATATAAAATAAAAATCGAATACTACTACGTATAATAATAATTGAAAAAAATCACCATGTTGAAGAACAGAAGGCAGAAACAATGAAGAAAGATATAATATCTGGTAATTATTACAAGAATTTGTTCTTTTGTGTGTGTGTGTGTGTGTGTGTGTGTGTGTGTGTGTGTGTGTGTGTGTGTGTGTGTGTGTGTGTGTGTGTGTGTGTGTGTGTGTGTGTGTGTGTGTGTGTGTGTGTGTGTGTGTGTGGTCTATAAAGTCTACAAAGCTAAAATAAAACAAAAGAACAGGGTTCTGATTGGTGTATTTTTATTACCTTATATTAAGTCACTTTCATCTACATGTGTACTGTGTCGTCCAACAAGACCAACATGTTACACCACCATGTTTCACCACTACATATTGCTAGAAACTACAAACTGTAGCTTTAACAACAGAAACATGACTATATTGTCTTTATTTTCCACTTGGAGCAACTAGGGCAGTGGAGGATTTTTTTTTTGTTGTTTTTTTTTACCACAATGACAAAGCCACATATACCCACAAGTTTTAGCTCATTGTTTGTTTGTCCAGCTGCAATTTCTCTATTTTGGGTCTAAAGCTCTAAAAAGCCACTGCAGCTAATATACATAAGTTAATTGCAGATTAGCTGGTGAACATAATGAGCATTTAGCAGCTAAGGAGACAGTATTTCCCACTGTTCAGAGAGCAGAAACAGAGCTAGAATATTGGACTTAGAGTCACCAGCTGGACAGAAACATAACTCCACATGAATAATCATATTGTTCTCTAACTGCTGGATGTGAAAATGAGCAACTATTTGCTTATTAGTTTAACATATTCACTTAAAAGATTGACTATGAAATGTAGGAATATTCCTGTTTGTTCTTGTTTTCTGTGTGTGTGTGTGTGTGTTTGTGTGTGTGTGGTGCATGCATGCATGTGCATGCATAAATTCATGTGTGTACGTGATATATTTATGACCTTAATAAGCTCTTAGCACGCTGACAT
Source organism: Lepturacanthus savala (assembly GCA_030544235.1). Taxonomy (NCBI): domain Eukaryota; kingdom Metazoa; phylum Chordata; class Actinopteri; order Scombriformes; family Trichiuridae; genus Lepturacanthus; species Lepturacanthus savala. The sequence goes on from CM060467.1 coordinate 16,597,797, forward strand.
TTCAGCTGCAGGAGTGGACTCGCGTCCAATCAGCAGGTCTCTAAATGTCATCCTCCAACATAAACACCTGACCACACTGTAACACTGTGACCTTATGACATCATTACTTTACATATCAACACTGCTGTCAGAATGAAACCAACTGCACATGTTCTTTTGTACTCGCTGCTTATAAAAAAAATTGTAGTTTCTCATTTCATGAAATTAATTAGCACTGCTATATTCCATATTACAACTTTTCTTAATTGCATACACGCAAAACCTGGAACTTATGACACAATGACCATACCCATATTCTTTAAAATACTGCACACACATCTCCTTATTCAGACAGAACACAACTGCCATGAGTCAGTTTCTGGTTTGTCTATGACACCTCCACAGCCTGTTCTGTCCTGTGCTATCCCTAATTGCCCTATTCCTATGGCAATGAGTTATCTGAATCCTAATTGCTGCCCACCCAGCACACACACACACACACACACACACACACACACACACACACACACACACACACACAAACTGCTAATTGGCTGTAATTAACCTCTGATGGCTATTTCCCCTTCCACAAATCCGAGCAGTCCAACACCTTCTCTATCTCTGCTTCCTCTCTACAGCACGCTGCAGTAGTTTGAACCACCATTTTGGTGATTTACAGTAGTAATGTACTTTAACAAAATAAAAATTTAAAAAAGAGTAATATTGTCCACCATAGTGGAAAAAGATCTCCATCTCACCATAATATAAAAGCAGCTCAAGAACTTTACATGTACCTTACCTTACCTGACGACACTGAAATTCTGCCTACAGGTTTGAGTATTAAAACTAAGTACTAAAGTACTTTAATTTTAATCCTAATACTTTACTGCTGATTCTAACACTTGTACTGATACTGATACTGTTGATACAGTTTTTTTAAACACAAATCCAAAGACCTCACACATGCATGCAAAAACCCAACATAGTTCTAACAAATTGCTATTTTACTTTAGTTATGTATCCTTAAATTGGCATTTTGTGCTAAAGTGCTGTGGGATAGGATTGCTTCTATGTAGTTTGATACACTGAAGTTTATTGCCGTACTCTGCCGGACACTGACTCGTCACATGGGAAAACATGCGTCACAGAGTTTTACCCCATCTGCTCCATTCCTCAATCTTGTTGAAGTGTTTTCTCCTGGAGATGGAAAGGGTTTGGCTGTAATCCACAACCACGAATATCCCTTCTCCAGCTAAGGAAGAAGACACGTGTGGAGATAAAGCAGTTGATGCTTTTCATGGCTGGATTCACCATGCTAGATGATATTTTCCCTGCTGCTTGGACAGGGAAAAACATTGATTTTGATGTGGATGAAATGCTGTAGCCAGACAGAAACAGAAGAGTTCTGAGTATGAAAAACAATATTTTAAAATATTTGACAGCACATTTATGTATAAACTGTATGTAGTAATTGTAACTGAACAAAAAAACATCATGATGGATGGAGAAGAAGTGTTTTCCATTTATTATAGTGTTTTACATTGAGCATGCCAGTGTTCAACTGATTCTTATAAAAGTCTATTAATATGCTGGTTTGTGTGTCATTTGAAAATAAAAAATTGAGATAAAATAACGTTTAATTTACATTTTAAGAAAGTTTATTTTTTTAAGTTTTAATATTAAAGGGTTTTACCCATTGTGTGTATGTTTTTTAATTTACAATAAGAAGATCTGCAGTTACAACATGTGTTTGTTGAAGGATGACAGTAAGAAAAACCTATTTCACTGTTAATTTGGCCTGTTCAGTAAGTCTCAAATAAACTTGAAATATTTTAATTTGTCCTTTAATCGCTATACATAAATGAGTCCCTGATACAGTATTGAAACTGATATTAGACAAACAGTATTGCTTTTTTGCAAATTCCAACATGTCATGACCATAACTATCAGACTATTGTCTTTGTTCCTCAGGTGTGACAGGACTGGTCCACCTGGATGAGAATGGAGACAGAGAGACAGACTTCGCCTTGTGGGACATGATCGACACCAACACCAGCACCTTTCAGGTAAGCGCATTACACACACACACACACACACACACACACACACACACACACACACACACACACACACACACACACACACACTCACACTATCTAATAGTTTCTGTTATTCCATTAAGATTCATCAAAAAATGATAAAAAGTAATTACTAAAACTTAAGTTACAGCACAGAGACATGATATTACAGATTTTATCAATGCTAAAACATATTTCTTGAAACCTTCCACCCTTTTTCCAAACTGTAAACACAAACTCCAGTTTTCATACATTCCCAAAATCTCTGACTGTCTGATATGCTGAATGGAAAACACTACAATGAATGGCCTTAATATGAGCATTATGCATATTCATGTTTGCTGTAACTATATGCCTACACCTATTGTACAATATTACTATAAAATGCTTTTTACTCAAATATAAATTACACAAATGCTGCAAACATCTGGATGTGTAAATGATTTGCACACAACAGAAAACTAAAACAGTACAAAAAGCAATAGTAAAGACAGAAAATGCCAATGTCTGAACAAGGAGATTTGGCATCGGTGAAGAGTACAAAATAGAGACAATTGTGTGTAGTGTTTTGAAGAAAATGTGGTTTAGAATTTAAATTTGGATCTTAAGCAGGAAATGTGTTCAGCAGAATTGGTTTACGGGAATGACACATTCAGGATTCCAAATTCTCATTAATCTGAATGTCTAAGTTTTCAGTGGGTGGTAGCAGTGTTTATAGCCATTCAACTGCAACTCAACAGGATTTACTGCACAGGGGCAGGCAAAGCCAAGAGCACAATACCAATCTATAAATTCACCTACAGGGAGAGAGAGAGAGAAAGAGAGACAAAACAAATTAAAGAAAGAAATTATAATACTTACAGTTAATGTTGTTTTTTATAAAACCCTCTCTGTTTTGTTAAGAGACAGAACTAAAGACTTGATACAAGAGAAGTGCTTCTTCTTCTTTCTTTTTTGTTTATTTGAAGTGGGCAATCTTTAGGACTCTTAACTTCAATTTCTAATGTGTTTCCAGCCTGATTAAGAGTTTGTTTTAATTGTTTTTTTTTTTTCAGATAGTTTTGTTGTACAACAGTTCGGAGGAGCAGCTGACCTTCATACCTGGAACAACGCTGCAATGGCCGGGTGGAGTTTGTCCTCCTGACATTCCTGTCTGTGGCTTCAAGAATGACAACCCTATCTGTGTGGCCAGTCAGTGCATTTTCTGAGAGCATGTTTACTTCAAGGCACCTTCACACTTGCAGTTCTGCTCTGCATCCAAAGTTGAGAGAAATGTGGTGAAATCTTTGGTCATCAATGTGAGACTTGTCACAAATGGATGACTTGGAGCTTTGGCGACCAAAGACAACTGCTATGACCCACGAGTACAAACAGACATCAGACATCATATGGCAGAACAAATGAATTTCTCAAAATATCATTTGGGGGAAAGCACACTCAAAATGAGCAAGATTTAAGGCTCTCTCTCTCTCTCTCTCTCTCTCTGTCTGTCTATCTTCATCACACTCTCTAATAGTTTCTGTCATTCTCTCAGTCTCAGTGAAGAGCAGTTCTGTCCTCTGTTGCCGTTTTGTAATCCTGGGAATCTTCTGGATATTCCATTAAGATTTGGGGCGAAACACACTCAAAATGAGCAAGACTGAAGGCTTAAAATAAAAGCCCCCAATGTACACTGTATGTTAACAGGAAACCAGTGATGTAGTGATTTTTTTTTTCAAAATAAGAGGTTAGATGATTACCTGCATACCATCAGGAAGCCTGGAAAGAGGCTTGTTTTTCAAAATAAAAGCTCCCAAAGGTCAACCTGTATTTTTATTTCCAATGTGACATAGATTTTACTAGTTACCCACTTTATTTGTGATAAACATTTTCTTCAAAGCAGGATAAGAAATATCTAAGCTGCTCACCATGGAAGTAAGTTATATTTTAGCCACCTGTACCAGTCTCTATTAGTTAGATTGAGGATAGAGCTAGGATCATTACTGCATTACCATAGTGATAGTTAGAGTAATGCTTATGGTGTTTTCTGAAAACCCTCATTAGGGTCAGCCAATCCCAGCGTATTACAGGCGATAGGCAGAAAGGTCCCCGTCCAAGGCGGTCTTGAACCTGCGACCTTCTTGCTGTGCTACCATGTCGCTCCACGTACTATAATATTTACTATCAAAATAATCAATAGATATTTTTCTTTTTTTGGGGGTGGCACCTGAGGTGGTCATTCGTTAACACATTCCTGAAACACACAAAACAGAACAATGGACACATTGTTGCAGAAGAAAGACGAGCTAAGGGTTATTGCAACTTTACTGGATAATAAGCCACACAATTATCTCACAATCTGGCTACAGATACTAAGGTTTTATTATAGGTGTCTCGCAAAGTTTGACCTGTAATAAACTTACATCATCATTGCTGTTGCACAGTCTGAAGCTGCCTTTAGTCCTGTATGCATGGTTTTGGCTGGAGCAGGCGGAACGCAGTGTTGCCTTGAAATGAGTCACTTAATTTGAATTTAGTATTGTTTTGCTGACCCTGATGCTCCCAGGAGCTCTGCACAAGTGCTACACTATTAAAGCATCCCCCTCTCGCTTTCTTTCAGAAACTATCACCATCCACCAGATGGTTTCCATTGTGGTCTTCTTCATCTTCACCATGATCCTCACTGTTGCTGTTTTTGTCTACAGGTGAGAGCTGCAGCTGCTATCAGACTGCTGTAGGTTATTCACACTGGTTCACCAAAATATAGGTATCACCTGTGGGTGACTCAGATAAATTGGCTGTCATAAGGAATTAAAAATTACTAGAAATAAATAATCATGAATAAGAAATAACAATAATCATCATTAAATATTGGATTTCATTTATTAATTTCAAGGACAGGGCACCTCCTCTCCAATGAGAGGAAACGATTCTCTGAAACTACCTATTTGGAACCCTAATAATAATTAACTTAATGAATTATAAGTTACTTTCTATGGGTTCTCCAGCTTCCTCCTACAGTCAAAAAACATGTTTAGCTTAATTGGAGACTATATTATCCGTAGATGTGAATGTGTGAGTGAATGGTGTGTGTCCCACAATAAACTGGCGATCTGTCTGGGGTGTATCCCTGCCTCTCAGCTACCCTAGTGAGGAATAAGAAATTGAATGGATGTAAACATAAGTTAATGCATGTATAAAATGTCCCCCTAATTCAAGACTGATAAATGCCATGATGAATGTGAATGTTTGTGCAGTAACTTGAGCATTGCAGTGCTGGGGTGTAATGCTTACTTTCCTGTAGGAGGATGAAGCTGGAGAAGGAGTTGGTGGCTCAGCTCTGGAGGATATCCTGGGATGACATCCACCTGAGTAACATGGACAAGGTGCTACGCAGCGGTAGCAGGATCACACTGTCATTGGTCAGCACACACACACACTCCTTACACACACCTCCTTGGCGATGCAGTGAATGCCAATGCTTCACTGGAAGTTACAAATTTAACATTCTTTGTCTAATCTGCACCATGTTCTCATGCTTCATAAGTGAATACACCCACACAACCATATTTACTCAGTCATATCGCCTCCTGCTAGTAACAGGAAGTAATTGCAATGTGACTGTTTCACTGTGAAATCTATATGGTGTGGTCTACACATTATAAACCCAAATGTTATATTTAAACAATTGGTGTTCTATACTGTACTGTATACTGTACTATACTATATTTAACTTCTTTGCACAAGGGCAGATGAGAGTTAAAACCCTCTAACTGCATCTTACCCTGACTACCTTGTGCCATGACATGAGCAAAGGTGCAAGGGCCTGTTCATCACTGCTTGCAGCTTTGATTAATCGTGTTTCTTTCTGTAATCATGTTTTTGGTTTCCTGTGAAGTGCTTTGTACACACTCTGATGCTGTGACTCTCTCCAGAGAGGCTCCAACTATGGCTCCCTGATGACTGGAGATGGGAACTTGCAGGTTTTTGCAAAGACTGGATACTACAAGGTCAGTGTGAATAGAGCATAGAGCATAGAGACAATTTCATTTTTATATTTTTTATTAATTTCTTAAGAAAAAGTTTGAGAACGGGGCCTGTTTTTTTTTTTCAAAACATTACACACAATTAGTACAGCCACACACCCAAGTAGGAGAGAACTTCAGAACCTTTTCAAAAATATTTATAATTTTGAATACTATAAAAAATATAGCAACGTTGAGGACTGTGGTGGAACACAGACTGCAAGCAAAATGCTGACTAAACATCAACTAAACATCAACATCAAATATTTTTTTGATCAGAAAATAAAAAGACTATGTTATTTTTAATCATAATCCAAAATATTGGTGGCTTTAAATGTTCATGGACCATGCCTATAATAATGTCTCATAATTAAAGAACAACTGCAAAGAAAAAGTTATAGTTTTTAATCAGAAGTGATGGTGATGCATCTGAACCAGATGAGGAAGATAAGGACCAAGAAGGGGGTCAAGGAGTGGCATTTCTTGATGTATCAGCGCTTCTGAATGAAGGTGATGACTTGGAGTTCCAGCTCCCAAAGCACCAGTGCTGTGCTTGTCACTTATTCAACCTACTAGCTATAGTTGACGCCTAGAAAGCAACATCCAATAATGCATACAAGGAAGTGTACCGTTCAACATTTGGCAAGTGTTATGCACTTTGGAACAAATGTGAAATTTCCACACTTGGAGCCAAAACTGCTGAAAAAGGTCGCTCCCTCAAACTGCTGCGCCCAAATGCTACCAGGTGGAATATCTTGTTGGCAGTGGAAAGACTGCTGGGGATAATCAAAGCCAAGGGAGTGGGGGCCATCAGTCATCTGAACAAACCTAAATGTTCCAATGTAAGTAAGAATTATGTATGTATTATTATTTCATCACAATTAAATGTAATGTCTTAAATGTCTCTTGAACTGTGGATGTGTTACGCCACCCTTTCTTGGAAATGAATAATGGTTTCAAGTTGTATCCTAATTTCCACTTACCTTTGCTCCATTTTAGTTAATTACTAATCCAGGAATTCTTCCAATAAATTGTTTATATAGTGTTATAAAACAGCGGGGTTTATTTTGTTTTCCAATCAGAGGTTCAATCCAGCTGAATTCGCATTCCTCAAGAGCATGCCAATAATATGAGCCTTGCAAGCAGAGGCAAATGCCCAGATGTGATGGCTACTTCCAGTAATCAACCTGCTGACTGCTAAACGTGCCAGTCAAGTTACCGTTTAAGTACTGCAAGCCTTTCATGGATGCACGACAGGTGGGAATGAAGAATTGTTTTGGCCACATGCCTGGAGACACTGAGTTGACTGCAGCTGTGATTCTTCTTGCAAAATTTGACCAATTTGGACAAAGGATGATACCACAATAAGAATTGGTAAGTATTAGTAAGTAAACCAATATTTCAGGAATGGGCTACATGAAGCCACACATGGAAGAACCCTCCCTACAGCTGCTCCTGAATCTGATGATTCTGCACTTCCCTGTGCAAACACCAGAAAGCACCAGACAAATGGATGGGTACTTGTCCTGTTCAGAAAATCACATGAACTTGCTGAAATCCTTCGCAGCCATGTGCAAGCTGTCTGTGAAGCTGGAGACACCTCTATTTGCCTCAACTGCAAAAAGAACAGCACTGAATTCTTTTTAATTTCAAGTAATGAATCGGTTGTTGCTTACTTTGCTACTACAGTATTGATAGAGATGATTAGATTATTGCATCTTCGGTTTTGGGAAACAGTGATCCCTTTTAGACCTTTTACACTATTCTAAATAACACAATGAAATGTTGAAATGTTTCCAGAATAAAAAAAAACACTTCCACTCTGTATATTGCTGTAAATGTTGTATTGCTATGGTAACAATTATTTTAAATATGAGGATCTCTAAAACAAGTTTAGACTAAAATGAAAAAAGGTAATTTTAGACACACTGTGCTTTTTTGGCCATGTTTGAAAGCATAAGATCACAGGATTCTTGAGAGCATCCTGTTCTTTGAGCATATTTTCAGACAAACTACATTGATCATTAGTGAGTGAAAATCAAAGATGTCTGAAGGCTGAGTAACTAAGTGTTCTTCCTCTGTGTGTTCTTTTAGGGAAACATCGTGGCCATCAAATACTCCAACAGGAAACGCATTGAGCTGAACCGGAAGGTCCTGTTTGAACTGAAACATGTGAGTGTGAAGATTTTTATTTCAGTGGAAAACAAAGCTTTTGAAAATGAGGTGATGACAGAAAGGGAGCCACAAAAAGATGTTTTGAGAAATGAGAAAACAAATCTTCATGTTTAAGGTAAAGAGATGTAAACAAGCTGCAAACACCGTATTAAAGTAGATACATTTACATTTTTTAGTGTCTGAAATATCAAATCATGATAAAAGATTCATCAGAAATGATTTAGTCATTTTCAAAATACACAAGTGGGTAGATGAGGTGGAGTGGCAAGATGATGGTAATCATAGTGATAGTTGTAGTATAATAAAAATAACAGCAGTAATAATATATAGCCTAATAATAATATATTATGTATAATATAATATAATGAATGCCAAATTGACAATTATAAACCTTTCTGTAGGTTCACTAAACCTCCAATCAGTGACTCAGAACAACCTTAGTTAATGTTGGTCTGCTCATCTGTCAGCCATAAACAACTTCAATAAACATTCCTGTGGATCTTTTTTTTTGTTACCTGAATTGGATAAAACAAAAAAGAATAGGGCAGGGATCCCTCTCATTCTCAACTGCATGATACTATAATAAACCTTGTCTCAAGTGTGAGAATATAGAGACATGCACACAAAATATCTCTACTATGTTAAAGAAGGAGAAAACCTCATGTTGTAGGAAAATGATCTTTATTACTGTTCATTCCTGTTAAGGTAAACTGCAAGCACACAGGTCTAATAGAGTTGGATGAAGTTGTAGTATCTTCCTCCCCAGAGAGGGACACTTTTTTAACAATTAATATAGAATACACTCTACAAACACAGACAAAGACACATAACAATGTGTCTTTGTCTGTGTTTCCCTCTGTCTGAGCCACCAGTGCCTCCACTGCCTCCACTCTTTTTAATATTGCTCTCCTTCTGTTAGACCCAATACAGCACAGCAGTCACTTGCCTTGATTAGCTCTGTGTCCCAGCCATTAACCATTACAGCTTGATATGTTACCACCTGACGGTGTGCTCCAAAAGACACAAATCAATTTCATGCAATGAGAATAAACACAAGTTCTGTCAAAAGACGAAGCGAGACTTCATATGTCGAAAAATAATAAAATGTACACATTCGTGAGGGCAATGCAATGCGTTTTTTGTGTCTTTTAGTGTGAACACACCTTTAGACCTGTTTTTTGTCAGTTTATTCGCACAGTATTAACTTGCCTTCAAGATGCTTGTACCACACCCTCTGGTACAAGTCTAGGCACAGATGTGATTGCTATTTACCAGATGCTTGTGTTGGGTGCATTTCCACCAGTGCATGGTGAAAACTCTCAAATAATGACCAACTGTGAGGTGAGTATAGAAAGCTTTTTAGCATTTTAGTAAATGTTTCCTTTGTTTATGTAGATGAGAGACGTTCAGAACGAACATTTGACCAGATTTATCGGCTCCTGCATAGACCCTCCCAACATCTGCATCATCACAGAGTACTGTCCAAGAGGAAGCCTGCAGGTATGCCTGCCTGTCTGTCTGTCTGTCTGTCTGTCTGTCATTATGTCTCTCTCTCTGCCTGTCTGCCTGCCTGTATGTTAATCTGCCTGTCTGCGTTTCTGCCTGTCTGTCTGTTTGTCATTATGTCTGTCTGTCGGTCTGTCTGTCTGTCTGTCTATCTGACTGTCTGCCTTTCTGTCTGTCTGTCTATCTGCCTGTCTGTCTGTCTATCTTTCTGTCTGTCTGCCTGTCTGTCATTGTCTCTCTGTCTGTCTGCCTGTCTGTCTGTCTCTTTGTCGGTCTGTCTGTCTTTTTTAAAATCTGTACTTTGCTTTTTCAGGACATTTTGGAGAACGACAGCATTACTCTGGACTGGATGTTTAAATATTCTCTCATCAACGACATTGTCAAGGTGCATTTTTTCTTTCTTTCATTTCCTACTTTCTTGCTTGTATATATATATATACTGTACATTGTATATATATTTTTTTCTTCTCTCAGTTGCCACACTCTTCTAGAATATTTATTACCAGCAAAGATATTTTATGTATCGGCAGTCATATCATCCATGATTACTGTTCTGTTATTGCTCTGTGCAGGGCATGGTGTTCCTCCACAACAGCGTGATGATCTCTCATGGTAAACTCAAGTCATCAAACTGTGTCGTGGACAACCGCTTCGTCCTGAAGATCACAGACTATGGTTTGTGCAGTTTCCGATCTGAGAGCGACTCAGTCAAGGACGCTCATGCCTACTATGCCCGTGAGTCACAGTTTCATGTCACTTTCATGCTTGAAATGATATGCCCACAATAAATATAGAATATCATTACAACCACAGAAATGTCAGAATCTATCTTTTTCTTAACTACAGATACAAATACTTTATTTATTTTGGTAGTTTAGGTTTTCTCATATGATTTATGTATTGGATGTGATTATTTGATACACAGGCAAGCCTGTGTTTCACCCTGTTCAATGTATAAAACTCAATGGTGCCCCCCCAGGGGTGTTGGATTTTAACAGTTTAAACTGTACATTAAACTGGATAGACATAGAATAGGTATGGAAAGGAATACAAAATGTGCCAAAGACAACAGGGTTAACAAATGGCCATAAATATAAGTTCAGTAGGTGAAGGAAATGTGGAGTTCATGTCCTCTTACAAACCTGTTGTGGCTCTGCTGTAGAGAGGCTGTGGATGGATCCAGAGCTGCTCAGGATGGAGTCTCCTCCTCCTCAAGGAACTCAGAAAGGAGACGTCTACAGCTTCGGCATCATCCTCCAGGAAGTGGCACTGCGGCGGGGAGTGTTCTACCTGGAGGGAGACCCACTCAGTCCTAAAGGTAGATTTGGGAAGTCATCAGCCTCATAGAGTGCAATTTTATTTACATTTAACGCAAGCTTCTTCATACGTCAAACCTAGAGACAAGCAGCTGAGATAAAAATGTATCAGTCATCTTAAAACAAAATGTTAGTTTTCATTCTCGTTGTTTAATATCAAACAAAAAAGACGTTACAACACAACCCTGTAGGAAAGGGACCATTTTCAGTAAAGGTTCATATGAAAGCTTTTGCTGCTCATTTGTAGTGAATGATTAATTATTTCCCTTCTCATAATAGTTATATTTCCATCAGGAGAGAGGAAATCCTGACCATTGTCCTTTGGAAGCACAGAGGAACAATTTAACAACTAGTTAGATTTGCATCGGTTTATTCTATTAGTCTGTCAATGGAAAATGCATCACCAACTATTCTGATGATCGTTTAATCCACTTTGAGTCATTTTCCTTTAGGAAAACTGTCCAAATTCTGTCCACAAACTGCCCAAAAATGAGATTTCAGCTCCTCAAATGTGAATGTTTCTGGTGTCTTTTAGTAACAATAAACTGAATTTGATTTGTGGACATAACAAAACATTTGAGGAGGTCATCTTTGACTTTAAGAAAATATTTAGGACAGATTAATCTAATATAATAATTAATATTAGTTGCTGCCCACTAGTAACTATACTTTAATTTTAGGTAACTTTGTAGTTGTATGTCTGTTACTGCTCAGGTTTTTGTTTTCTCTGCCTTATCATTTTAACATTTGTTATACTTTTTCTAATTGAGAAAGTACTGTATGGGTCAAGAGTGTTCAGTTCCAACAAATGCAATTAAAAAATATATACTTAAAGCTAATCTTTGATGGGAGGATTCCAGAATGTCCAAAGAAGAAGAGAGACATTTCTATTACACATTTCTGTCCTCCATAAATAGACAGTCACAATATGAAAGAAAGTGAAAATTTAAATGCCCACATGTCGTGTGAGAAATGTAATTATTTGTAATCGAGTTGATTGGTAGCTGCATCAGTGTTTAGTGTCAGCAATACAGGAAGTAGGAAGCAGCCTGATGAGGCGCCATTGTGGATGGAGATTTTGGAGCAGCGTTGCCTTAGTCGTGACAAAGACTGAATGAGAGGAATTAGAGACGAAGCAGGACAGGACTGAAAAACGGTAATTTACACCATAATAGAGGAGGAGCAGGATAATAAGCAAGAAGAGGGAGTAGACAGAGAAACTGTTGTCAGCAGTGACAATCAGCCAGCTGGACGAGGCTTTGATCATTCAGCAGACTTTCTGTCCAACTACAGACTCAAACTGCTAAAACAGCCCCAGAGCTGTCGGCCTGCATCTGTCAAAGCCTCATTTATTCAAAGTAGGCTCCCGGTCAAATTTCAATTGTAGTGTGGTGTGTACAGTTGGACTCACTGCTGATGCTGACAAAGCTTACAGTCAAGGTGGAAAAGTTTCTGTTTCCAAGCCACAGAGGACAGAGGGAGGGGGGACAGAGTTACTGATGAAGTGTGTTTCTAGGGGGGGAGGTCTTTAGCTAAATGCAGCATTGTGAGAATAGGAATTTGTTGGTTAAGCCTGATGTGATTGTTTTTTATAATTATTATTATCAATAATTTCTTATTAATATGATTCAGGTGAATAAATCAAAACAAGCGGGGCACTGCCTTCTTGATCAAAAGAAAAGTCACTAAGTTATTATGGTGTCAGGGAGGAAGAGAACTTTAACGTAAAATAAAGGATCAAATCCAATTTGAAATATTAAAGTTTGTAACAGGTCTAGAAAATGTATAAAAGCAATCAGGCAGGTGTATAAAAGCAACCAGAATACCGTACTCTATACAGAACTTCATTAAACATTCAATGCAAAGGAATACCAGTAAACATCTTGTTATGATATAACAAAGTTGATTAAATATTCACAGTCAAACGACATGAACACAGAGCAGATACAGAGCTTAGCCTGTTTTTCTTATTATAACAATATATTATTTATCATGTTCTAACATCATAATTTATATAGATGGTTTGAGACATGGTGAGATTCTGCTGTTACCGAACACTGTGATAGGTAGGTGTACACTAAGAAGGCTTTAAAAATGTATAGGGCTGTTCAGAAGGAAGAAAGGAACTCATTGATCAGCATTAAATGCTGCCTGGAACAGGAATGATATATGCGCTTGTTTTCGCCTTTTCTAACCGTAATAACATCATTAAAACAGCACCAATTTTTTTAGGGTTGGCATTAGTTTGTACAGACAAGTAATGCTGACATTTCACACTCCATTTATTTAAACTCAGCAAAAGTTTAAAAGAACTGTGCTGAATTCAAATATTTTCTATCTGAACTTTCGAGCCAACACAGACACAAACTCCTTTAAGGCCCCATGATATGGAACGAAACCATTTGAAATACATCACAGAAGAAAAAAAATCCTCCAGTCTCCATGGTGATGTGTCCTTGGCAAGATACTTAACCCAAAATTGTTCCTGTTGGCTGCATCATGGTTTTAAATGCGTGAGCTCTTCTCGATAAGTTGGTCACAGTTTCCAACTTAGCGACTTTGTCGTTATATTTATATATTTGGAGTTTTCAGACCCCTCTAGTGATTCTTCTTCAAAAAGCAACTAGTGACACATCTAGTGACTTTTTAGTGTAATTGGAGACTTTTAGAGTATCTGACATGAAAGCAAGTAGAAGCATTAGAAGGGGAAAAATCAAGAATTGAAAAGTAAAAATAAATAAATTATTAAATAATAATATCTTAATTAACATTAAATAAGATTATACCTCAAAAAGGTGAAATGAAAAACAAAGAAAAATAAGAACAAAGTTACAGTGCAGTGGAAAATAATTGAGAAATGACATCAGCAATAGGCAACATTAAACAGAAAAGTCTTCGGATCTAACTTTAAAACAATGAGACTAGTATCTGTTTTCTTTTGGTGGTTTGATCCAAATAATAATGTGTTCGATGATCTGATCTCCCCACGCATCTTGTTATCATTAGGAATTTCATTACACAATCACATGAAAACTCAAATAGATATGTCAGATGCAGAAATGTGCAAATAAAATGTGAGGAGGAATAGAGGTGAGCTCACACAACCCTGAGTTGATAAATATATAAATCATTTTATTATTTGCCCTTTCACTTCAGATACGTCATCATCTTTTTTTCATAGAATAAATGGCACAAAGTTTCAACAATCACATCTGATACATGATATGCATACAAAAAAAAGTTGCAAATGATCAGTGTGATCAGAATCGTGATCGCTGCAGTGTGATCAAGAGAGTCGATAACTAAACTCCCTTGACCTCTGACCCTTTCCTTCCTGTGCAGAGATCGTGGACCGGGTGATTCTGGGCGAGTGGCCCTGCCTGAGGCCGACCATCGACCTGCAGTGTCACAGTCCAGAACTGGGTCAGCTGATGCAGCGCTGCTGGGCCGAGGAGCCCACGGAGAGGCCAGAGTTCAACCACATCCGCCTGCTGCTGCGCAAACAGAACAAGTACGTTCAACAAGTGTGTTCCTACAAGAGGATGAGGTCAAAGGATCAGTCTTGTGCTTTTCTATATTTCTCTTCATATGTGGACCCTAACCACCAGTGAACTGCTAACAAGAATTAGGTTTGTATGACAGCTGATTCTGGGCGACACGGTGGCGCAGGGGTTAGCGCTGTTGCTTCACAGCAAGAAGGTCGCAGGTTCAAGACCTCCTTGGTCTGGGGTCTGGGACCTTTCTGTGTGGAGTTTGCATGTTCTCCCCGTGTCCGGCTTCCTCCCACAGTCCAAAGACATGCTCAGGTTAATTGGCAACTCTAAATTGCCCATAGGTGTGAGTGAATGGTGTGTGTGCCCCACGATTGGCTGGCGACCACCTGGGGTGTATCCCTGCCTCTCGCCGTAACGCGCTGGGATAGGCTCCAGCAGACCCCTGCGACCCTAATGAGGAATAAGCAGGTATAGAAAATGACTGACTGACTGACTGACTGACAGCTGATTCTTCACTGTTGTAATTCCACGCACTATGAAAAATGTCAGTGATGCAAACCATTGCGACATGTTTCTTCATCATGAAGCATGTTAGGTTTTTTTTTTTTAGAATTGACTATAAAGACTTATTACCCAGGAGACACAGGAAACATACATGGAATGTTGTCAAAAGGTTGGCAAAATCTACTAGGATTATAACCTGGGACAAACTGAAATGGAAACGGAAACCTACAGGCAGCGGAAATTGCCCCAGCAAAGGATTTAATGTGTGTGTGTGTGTGTGTGTGTGTGTGTGTGTGTGTGTGTGTGTGTGTGTGTGTGTGTGTGTGTGTGTGTGTGTGTGTGTGTGTGTGTGTGTGTGTGTGTGTGTGTGTCTTCAGGGAGTCAAGGACCAACATCCTAGACAACCTGCTGTCTCGTATGGAGCAGTACGCCAACAACCTGGAGGAGCTGGTGGAGGAAAGAACACAAGCTTATCATGAAGAGAAACGCAAGGCTGAAGCTCTGCTCTACCAGATACTACCACAGTCAGTACTACATTACTACACTACTACATACACATACTGTTCTACCAGATACTACCACAGTCAGTACTACATTACTACACTACTACATACACATACTGTTCTACCAGATACTACCAGTCAGTACTACATTACTACATACACATACTGCTGTACCAGATACTACCACATTCAGTACTACAGTACTGCAGTAGTACATTCATTCATGAACTACAGTCCTCTCTTTGTGTGTGTGTGGTTCTCAGCTCTGTAGCGGAGCAGTTGAAACGAGGTGAGACGGTTCAGGCTGAAGCTTTTGATTCAGTGACCATCTACTTCAGTGACATTGTGGGATTCACCTCCATATCTGCAGAGAGCACGCCCATGGAGGTCTGTATGTTTCAGCTAATGAAACTCTGCACAATTAATTATTTATTATTATTTATTCATTAAGTAATAATTAACGAGTAATTTCCATTTTTAAATGCCCCATGGAGTAGAAAGATAGATCTTAATATGTTTTTGATTAAGGCACACAGCCGTTATTCAGGTCTTCCATGAAGTTGTAATGTGAACTCAAGTCCATTTTATTTGTTTTATTTGTGTTTTATTTGTCCTTCCTCATAAAATTTGTATAAAGGCAATAATTAATTGTTTTATTTATATGTTTTTATTTATATGTTTTGTTTCTGTATTTTTTTTCTGTACATTCTTCATGGAGCTGACTGTAACAGTATTTCCTGCAGTAGATTTCTGAAGTTTCTCAGTCTAATAAAGACAGGTCATCCTGAGAGGACAGAGATACTGTACATAGGTCAGGACAATGTGGACTGGACATATTGAAGCTTCAGTGGAGCTTATGAGCTGCCTCATGTCTGCTGTGAATTCCTATTCATACTGTTCAGTGTAACGTTGGGCCTTCATAGCAGTTTGTAATGATGCTGGATCTCCTTGTTGTGACCTGCAGGTGGTGAGTCTGCTGAACGACCTGTACACCTGTTTTGATGCCATCATAGACAACTTTGATGTCTACAAGGTAAATTATCAGAAACTGCAGTGAACGTTCTGTATTCACTTTGCGAAAAAAAGGAAAGAATCAGCTCCGTATGCATTAATTTATTCAGAAACTTCCCCACTAATGCCATTTCGGGGGTACAAGCTATTTTATGCTTCAAAGGCACAAACATCTTTAAGATTAGAGTGAACTCTTCTGTTGTTCATCACAAGGGAAGGTGCAAACCGTAGGATCATTAGAATATTAACTTTGCAGGAACAAAAAAAGCAGTCTCTAATTAAAAAAATAACACACAATCTAATTGAAACAAAACATTATTATGAGCTGGATCAGCTGCAGAATTTCCTTCACTCATAGCTCAGATAGTAGTGAGAATATTAGCAAAGATCCATTACTAGTTGCTTTGGGGAAAAGCAGTAACATATATATATCAGATATCGCCATGGCCTAAGTATAAAACCTACTGAAAATATTAATTGTGACATTCAGAGCTTGACACTAACCTGCTGTTTGTGGTCCTGTGGCGCCTCCAGGTGGAAACCATCGGCGATGCCTACATGGTGGTGTCAGGGCTGCCAGTGAGGAACGGAAAGCTGCATGGCCGGGAGATCGCCCGCATGGCCCTCGCACTGCTGGATGCCGTCCGAACCTTCAAGATCCGCCACCGACCCGTACAGCAGCTGAAACTGAGGATAGGAATACACAGCGGTGAGGCATTTCTCACCATGGGTTGTGAAAGGATTTTCGCCAGGGGAAATCCAGGCCAATATGTTTTCTTTATTCATTTTAATTAATTTAAAACATTTTTTAAGCCTGTCTTAAAAGAGGATCCTGAATTAACATGAAACATGTTGTTCTTGCTGTAACCATTCCTCCTGTTCATGTTGACCATTAGAGGGTCTTGATAATGCTCTTACAATGTAAGTGTTTAGAGACAAAATCCGCACACATTCACACTTATGTGCAAACATGTTTAAAAGTTGATCTGAAGCTGAATAAAAGCGTCGGCATCTAAATGGGTCAAATCAAGAGGAAATGTTTCAACATTACATGGTTTTTAGTACCAAAGTCTTATCAGAATTTTAATTTGTCAGACTTTTTACTTTATTTTAGTGTGTCCAACTGTATCTCAGACTGCTGAAGCTTCATATCAACTTAAAATCTATTTTAAATAAAGATGTGGACATACTGTGAATTTTGTCCTTCAGTAATAACAATAAAGCACATTTGAATGATCTTTTAATGTCCAGTATGAAGGAGGAAATATGTTTTACTGCTCATATGGACACCTGACTGCTGTTTTCAGGCCTTTAAGAACTGATGTTGATGAAACTGTGTGTGTGTGTGTGTGTGTGTGTGTGTGTGTGTGTGTGTGTGTGTGTGTGTGTGTGTGTGTGTGTGTGTGTGTGTGTGTGTGTGTGTGTGTGTGTGTGTGTGTGTGTGGGGTGTGTGTGTGTAATCAGGCCCGGTGTGTGCAGGTGTAGTTGGTCTGAAGATGCCACGTTACTGTCTATTTGGTGACACAGTCAACACGTCGTCACGTATGGAGTCCACCGGAGAAGGTCAGAACAACGAGCAACTGCACACACAAAAACCTGCTGTCATTGAAGCAGAATGTTTGAAACACAGACCACATGTTTGGACACAAAGATTCTTTAGCCCAGCATGATGACGATGTGAAGATGTTATCTTAAGTCAGCTAAAGTTACAGGTTAACTAACAGCTGTTTCATAGATTAATTCTCAGAATTAACAGTGTGTTTAATTGTCATTTAAAAAGAGTCAATTAATCACAGAAGAGAAGATTATGGCAGATGACTCATTATTGGTTAGATTTGTGTCATATGACTTGCTAACCCGAATACAAGATGTTGCTTTCAACTTTTAGATGTTTGCTTCAAAAATAACCAATAACTTGATTATCAGAATAGTTGCAAATTAATTCGATGTCAATCAATCAACTACTACTGTAATTAATTAGTGAGTAACAACAGTTGTTGCTTTATACTCAGGTCCTCAATACTTATTTAGGAGATTTGACATTGATCTATACAGACATCATAACAGATGACAGTTCTGTCATCACTCAACATCAGAATGAACCTATTTTACAGATTTGATTGGATAAAAAAAGTTGCCTTGTTAGAAATATCATACCTTCTCATAGATTTGAGAAAAAAGTGTGCAGTATGGGACCTTTAAAATAGATATGTTGCCCCAGATAAAGATGGGGGTTTGAAGAACCTGTAATGAACTGTATGTGTTCCCGCAGCTCTAAAGATCCATGTGTCAGCGGCGACCCGTGACGTCCTGCTGGAGTTCAACTGCTTCCAGCTGGAGCTGCGAGGAGAGATCGACATCAAGGGCAAAGGGAAGATGACCACCTATTGGCTACTGGGAGAGTGTGACAGCCAATGACGGAACACCACGGACGGGAGAACGAAAATGGCTGAAAGAGAGGAGGGGGAGAGATGAAAAGGGAGTGAAGATAGGGAAGAAAGGAAGGGAGGAGGTCAGCACATGGAAGACGTAGGTAAATGAAGGAAAGAGAGAAGGAAGAGCAGAGTTTAAGGAGTCAGAGATGAGGAGGAGATGAACGGAAGCTGAGGCTGTAGCAGGAATCACCTCAGATGTCTCCGGTCCTTGTCATCCCACAGCAGGTCTGTCAGAGGACTCATCAGCTCTGGGTCATCTTTTATTCTGTGGATTTCATAACAGGAATGAAAGAAGCGGTGCATTTGCACTGCAAAACGCTAAAGGACAACAACCCAAGTAGAGAAAGCACAGAGGAGGAAAGAAGGAAAGTGACAGAACACCGTGATGAGTTATAAACATGAAGAGGAAAACAAATGAAAGTCTGGACTATAAAAAAGATGACACATGAACAGGCTCTGGTCACAGAGTTCTATTGTGTATTTTTCTTTTCCTTTATATGTTGCACTGGTTTTCCGATTCATGAGATTTAAGGGGGAAAATCAGAGTGTGATTTGGTTTAAAGTCACACACGATTCCCAGTCTTTGATTTTTGGACAAATACTACGACAACAGGTTGTTGTACAGAACACTCCATCAAGCTCTCCATCACATTTCACAAGATTTATACAGTAACACTGATTGAGTGGTGATCATAATGTGGTTTTATCCATCATCGTTGGTTTATGTATACATGGTGTGAGCTGGTAAATAAGAGAATTAAAGCAGCTATAATCGATATTTTTTATAACATCATGAATGAAATGTATAAATGTCAGTGTGTAATGTGTGTGGCTCGTAATGAAGAAATGACAGAGAATTATCATAAATCATACAGCTCCTCTCATCTTCACGGAGCTTCTATAAGTTTAAGCTCATTATTTATCCATCCAGCTGCAACTTTACTATTCTGGCTCTAAAGCTCAAAAAGGTCATTGCAGCTAACTGTGCCTGCAAGCACACACGGTCAGTTGCAGACTAGTTGATGAACATAATGATTTACATAATGGTAATATGACAATTTGCAGACTATTCCGCTGAAAACAAGTAAACAGAAAACATCATTTTAAGCCATTTTGCCCAATAATAAAACCCTGGGGAATGCCAAAATGTATTATTGACATTATCAATGAATGATAATGTTGCTCCTAATACGCAACTGCTTGATAACAAGTTCCACAATTTAAAAGTTAACAATATGTCTGAGCTGTGTTCACTGCTTGTTTCTGATGAGACTTCCATTAACACAGGTTTAACTGAGCCTGGCTAACACCAGACCTCATGAACCATCTGTTCATTTGTTTATATTGGAGGTGTGGTTTATGAAGGCCCAGAGCCGTTTTTTGGGTGATACGAATATCTATCCAATGCATCTGTATGTACCTTACAGCCAGTTGTATCACACATACCAGATGACATACTCATCACGCAATGACAATGAAATGGTTAGATGAGAGGAAAATTGGGCCATTGTTATCCAGACTAAATTTCACAGTGAAGTGAATTTGCGTGCAATGAAAGATGGATATACCCAGGCTAGGTTTAACTAGTCTAGATCAATAAGTTTCAGTAATAGTCAAGGGGTCAAAACTGATATTGGAACTTAAGATGGAAGCTGTCAACCTATCCAGTATTTTCCCTTGACATATGTTTTAGCCATGCTGACATCTTTGGAAATGCTTTTTTTTTTTTTTTTTTTTTTTTTTTATCATCGCATCATTAAAAGTGGTCAAATTTGACCTTTTTTTACAATGGTGCCAAATTAGTTAGCAGCACCCCCTTCTTAACCTCAAAGCCAATGTTGATACCACCCACAGAAAATACATCAATTCACCTTATGAGGTAATACTACTAAAAATGGTTTGGAATCAGTCATTATTGACACACCACACTTTACCTCGCCAATTGATTCCAGTTGGCACATGAATTTGGATCCCTTGTCCCCAGAATTATAGTGCCCCACACTGACACATTGACTACTCCCTATCTCCTAGATCACTACTCCCTCATGTGTAGAGTGCCTTGCAAAAGTCTTCATACCCCTTGAAATCTTTTACATCTTTGTCATGTTACAACCACAAACTTACAAATGTACTTTATAGGAATTTTAAGTGATAGACAATGATAGACAAAGTAGTGCATAACTGTCAAGTAGAAAAAAATGATACCTGGGGTTTAAGGTATTTTACAAAGAACATACTGAAAAGTGTGGCATGCCTCTTTATTTTCTTACCTCTAATTAAAATCAAGTGCAACCAGCAGCCTTCAGAAGCCACCTCATTGGTAAATTGGGTCCACCTGTGTGTACTTCAGTCTCAGTATAAATAAAGGTCATCTGTGAAGGCCTCAGAGGTTTATTAGAGAACATTGATGAAGAAACAGCATCATGAAGACCGAGGAATACACCAGACATGCCCAGGATAAAGTTGTGGCGAAGTTTAAAGCGAGACTATCTTATAAAAATAATACCTCAAGCTTTGAGCATCTCACAGAGCACTGTTCAATCCATCATCTGTAAATGTAAAGCCTATTATGGGCTGTAAACCTATCAAGACATGGTTGTCCACCATTAATCGGAGAAGCAGCCGAGATGCCCACAGTTCAGGCAGGAGAATCTGTCCACAGGACAATTATGTATTGTCCATTAGTCATGTATTCCACAAATCTGGCTTTTATGGTAGAGTGGCAAGAAAAAAGACATTGTTGAAAGAAAGTCCCAACACTGCACATCAACCTGAACATACCATCCCAACAGTGAAACATGGTGGTGGCAGCATCATGCTGAGGGGATGCATTCCTTCAGCAGGGACAGGGAAGGTGTTGAGAGTTCATGGGAAGATGGATGGAGCTAAATACCAGGCAATCATGGAAGAAAACCAGTTAGAGGCTGCAAATATTTGAGACTAAGGCTGAGGTTCACCTTCCAGCAAAACAACGACCCTGAACATACAGCCAGAGCTACAATGCTTTAGGTTAGATTTGTGTTCATGTCCAGTCAAAGTACAGCCAAAACTCCTGTTCAAAGATGCTTCCCATTCATTCTGACCAAATTGGAGATAAATTGTAGTATCAAGATGTACAAAGCAGGGAGGACATATCCCCAATATATCCCCCATAACCCCTTGCTTCTGTAATTGACACAAAAGGTGGCGCAACTTATGGGCTGACGACAGATAGTCAATGATTCAGCTCATATTCAGAAGTTTACTTGCCCCATACAAGTCCCACAAATCCCCCTCCCTGTTCCCAATTAACACACCTATGGGCTTGAACATGCATAACCCCCGAGTTGCTTTGGTTATTTCCAACCCTGGTTGAAAACCAACTAGAATATTGTTATTTTTAATTAAATGTTATATTTTATATTTATTGCATAAATTGGTACCATTACCAGGAAGATAATGATAAATATTGAGTGAAAATATAACGTCAAAAATGCTCCAAAGGTCTGCAAATGTCTCCGATTATCCGATTACCTCTACAATCAGACAGAACAGCTGGAGCAACAATGATGAGCTTATGGGATGGACAGCTACGGATCAAACATGTGATGTGTAAGTTTCACAACAGTTTTCTGCACATTTCGCTTCTCTGACCTCTGGCACCTTGCAGACCGAAGCCCCACAAAGCAGCAAATATGGGACAAAAGTACCACAGCTGTTAAAATATTTGACTCAAATTCTCAAATTGTGAAAATGTGTTAAGTACAAAGAAGCTGTGATATTTTTATATAGTGTCATTACATGTTTTACTGTACTCTAAATGCAGTGTTTGTATTAAATCAGGTGAGAAAAGATCTTTGAGCATACCACCATGTCATCAAAGGTTTAGGATTTCAAACACTTATCTTCAGTGTTTCTGTTTGTTTTGTGTTGTCAATCATTTTTTTTTCCTTGCACTTCCCCTCGGACGCCGTTTTGCATCCCTGTATGGGATAGGCTAAAAGTTAGCTTCAATTTAAGTGGGGATTTAATAAAGGTGAAACTGACTCATTTGTTTTTTCTGGGTATCAAACCAGCAGTGTTTGTGTATTTGTACTGACCTGTAGTCACCTGAATAAAGTGCTGTGCAGAGCTGGTTTTGTGTCACAGGCTGCAGTTTTTCTCATGTTGCGGAAATAAAACTAATTTGACACTATTCAAACAAGCAGAAGATGTTACAGCGTGTTACAGGTTGATCGTCACTTCTGGCTATATATTGGCTAAAACCTTCAAGCTCATCAGTTAAAGGATGGAAAACAATACAGAAAATGTTATAACAAGGAAGAGTTTTTCAACAGAAAACATGTTTATCCCATGTATATTTTTAGTTCCAGTTCCAGATTGACAGTCTGGGCTGGGTTTGCCCCATGCAAACATTTTCTTTGGTTATGATTACATTACATGAAAAACTATTTTATCAAATAGCATGTCTTTGTGTACACAAGCAGAGGGCTTACCCATCTCCACCTTTGGTATATATTTAAGAGGCAACGATGTTCTCACATGTCACACTGGTTGTCTCTAATGAATTTGTGCTGAAACTCAGACCAACACTTGTCTATAACAATAACTATACTGCAGTTGGAGGACAATTTGAAGAAAAGCCCTGGTTACAGCACCTCTGATGAAGGGAATTTTGAGAAAGTTGTGGGACTACAAGACATTTTATAATTTCACTACATGTATCTTTTCTTTGCAATCAGGTTTTAGGCTCAGCTTTACTTATGGCAAAACTCCAATAGTGTGCATGACATTTTAAGAACTTTGAAACCTTATGCCCCAAAATCCTCTGTATCCCTAGCCATAATAATAATAATAATAAACACACTACCATGGACTGGAAGGCACTGTCTTAGATTGGGAAACACACACACACACACACACAGAAATTCTGGAGGGTGTTATATTCTATTCTCTTGGATAGTACAGCCTTTGGTATTTTGTGTCAGTGTATGTTTTTGGAAAGGAGAGAAAATATAAAAGATCAAGTGATGAAATAAAAGAAATACAGTCTCCCTGACCTCTGAAATAATGCATAAGAGTTCGGTGGGAGTGATGCTTTATGCCTTCGTCTTATTATGAAATCACTTTCCCAATAATACGACTGTAGACGTGTGACATGTGCTGATTTTTTCATTAAGATTCTTGTTTACACTTTTTTGAGATTCCAAGGAAGGGGAACTGTAAACATTGTCTGTTTGTTATGATGACATTTCATGTGTACACAAGCAGAGGGCTTACCCATCTCCACCTTTGATCTATATTTAAGATGTCACAATGTTCCCACATGGCATGCCTCTAATGAAATTTATGCGCTCTAATTTATCATAGACTGTTTTTTTTATTTAACCTTTATTTAACTAGGAGATAAAACCCATTGAAATCAAGATCTCTTTTCCAAAGGTGACCTGGCCAAGAGGACAGCAGCACATGTCACAATACATGATAAAATAAACAACTACATTAATTTAAATAGCACATGTAATCAAAGCAGAGCAACAATAAATGACTGTGTCATCAGCATTAAAATGATGAGATGCATTTGACAGCCTATGACACAAGTTATTAATATAAATATAGAATAAAATAGGTCCTAAGACTGAACCTGTGGCACACCTTTCTTGACCCCAAGAGCAGCAGAAGCAGAGCCAGACATTTGTATGAACTGGGACCTATTGGATAAGTAAACAAACCAAGCCGCAGCTTGAGCTGAAATACCAATCCCAATCAAGGTTTTAACCAGAAGAGTATGATCTTCAGTGTCGAATGCTTTCGAGAGGTCAATAAAGAGTGCCACACAATATTGGTTACAATCAAGTGCCTGGATAAAATCATTTAAAACCTTTAAAGTGGCTGTGACAGTACTGTGCTGCTTTCTAAAACCAGACTGTAAATCAGATAAAATACTGTTGGATTCTAAAAACACCTTGAGTTCTTCAGTCACCAGTTTTTCAAAGGTTTTTGCCAGGATACACAACTTTGCATTGACCTGTAGTTGTTTACTTCTGCAGGATCACCTCCTTTGAGAAGATGAAGTACAAATGCAGCTTTTGCAAACACTTTTTTTTTTACAACTGAAATAAATGTCAGAGGCTCAGCAATGTAGTCAGCAGCCAACTTTAAAAATATAGGATCCAATTTGTCTGGTCCAGCTGCCTTCCTGGTGTCTAGATTTTTCAATGCTCTGTGAAAGTCGGAGACAGACACAGCAGTAAAGCCAAAAATACAACTTTTGGAACATCGAGTTATTTCTGGAGCAGATGTTGCTAAATCAGGGCATAGCGACTCAAAATAGGACCCTGCTGAAATAAAATGTTAAAAATGTTCAAATTAAAATAATTTAGCATGGCTGATTTCTCTGTTACATGTTCACCATTTTCGATTAAGAAGTTAGGAATTTCACTCGCTTGCGTAGACTCAGAAGTGAATCTCACTATCCTCCAAAACTTCTTAGGATCATTCATGTTTTATGTTGTTTCAGAGAGGAAAAACTCGGACTTGGCTCTTTTCATTAAAAGGGTGCATTTGTTTCGTAGCTGACAAAAAGGGAGCCAGTCAATCTCAGATGTGGTTTCTCTGGCCCTACACCAGGCAACATCCTTATCTTTAAGAAGATTATCAATCTCAACCAGGGATTATTATGTCCTTTCACACTGTATTTGCATAAGGGGGCATACTTTTTAATACATTTTAAAAATTCGTCATGAAAGTGCTGCCAGGCCAGTTCAACATCATCAATAAGAGATACTCTGCCCCAATCAAAATGGGACAGGTCGTGGATGGACAACTTGCTCATTAAAATGTATCTAATAAATAAATAATCTATTATTTGTGAAATATCTAATGAGTCGCAAACCGGTTTTAAACTGTTGGACTAAACCAATCACGATTTAGATCTCCCACTAAAACAAGTTAATTTGAGTTTAACCTCGCAATGTGGTTATAAAGTGATGAGATAGCCTCACTGCAGTTGTAAGAGATTTAAAATTCAATATTAAGGGCAAGAAATTCAGTAGCATGAAGTTTATTTTTTATATAAATAACTACCCCACCACCTATTTTAGGACGGTTACACAGAAAGACATTATAGCCTGCTATAAAGACATCTTTGTCTGTGACTGATCTACTTAGCCAAGTTTCAGACAACACTAAAATATCACTGTCAGTAGATTTGACCCAGATTTTGATTAAATCTAATTTAGGCAGCAGGCTACGAACGTTTATATGTATAATGCCAAGACCTGATCTGGGTCTAAATTCATCAGGAGTACCAATGTGATTTGGCAGGGGGCCTGGGTTGGGTTTAAAATTGCCTGATAGTAATAGCAAGTGTAGGATGAAGCATGTTCTCCTCATAAATGATTTAGAGCCCATCTCATTATTTAGTTGAGCAACATCATTGGGTGAATAGTCTTTGCACATAAAGCGATTTTCCAGGAAGTAGGTAGACATTAAGTGTAGCAATTGTCCATGTTTGTTAACTGGCTCACAAGTGGACAGCAAAAACATTGTTAAATCAAGGAATGACCAGGTGCAGCTCCCTAGACTAGGAATACCCCGAGGGGGGTGGGGCATATTCATACACAGTGCAAATAGAAGTTTTTATTACTATACCAATGAAATAGGATGTATTTAATCACGAATTTCAAGGAACAATAAAGTTTTACAGCCTTGCATGGCTCTTTTCATTCTCTTTCTGTCAAGAAACACCTTTAATTTCTAATCTTTAACAACAGTTGAGGGAAATAGCAGATTTGAAAAGAAAAAAAAATCTTTATAATCAATTAAATAGTTTGATGGTGATTTATTAGATCTGTCTGATCATCTGGGAGACAGACAAACATGGACGGTCTTAGGCCACAGAAGTTAAAAGGAGTAGGGATTCATATGACTTGACAATGTAGCTAGACAAGATAAACCAGACAGAGTGAGGCAATGTTGTTCCTGTGCTTTGGTATCATGCACACATCTTGTTAAACAAATACACATTAGGCCTCCACCTTATACATGCACACATTTATAGCTTCAGTTACCGCACAAAAAACACAACCACACCAATAATCAATATGGTTTTCATTCAACCATACGTGCACAGAAGTGTGTTGGTTTTTGTATATTTATCTCTGTCTCTCCCCACCCTCTCTCTGATATAAATGTCTCTTCCTTTCTGTTTCTCATCACCACTCATGGTCAGCTACAGGTACAGTAAAGATGCTTTTGGTAATGATTGTGGTGGTTGGGATAACTGTAAAAGGGGATTTATTCATGAATTTATGGTTTCATGGTTCTTTTAATGAGAATGTTTAAATGATTACCTTGTGTGCTGTTGAGTGTTTAAATGAATATACAGCAGCTATAAAAACACTTCTGTTAAAATGCTAGGTTTTTGTGATGGGACTTTTTTCATCTTTAATGAAAATAAAAGATGAAAACCTGGTTATATAATTATGCACACCCTTAAACTAATACTTTGTTGCAGCACCTTTGATCTTTATTACATCAAATGTGTTTTGAGTAGGAGTCTATCAGCGTGGCACATCTTGATGTGGCAATATTTGCCCACTCGTCTTTGCAGAAGTGCTCCAAATCTGACAGATGGTGAGGGCACCTGCTGTGCACGGCCCTCTTCATATCATCCCGCAGATATTCAGTTGGATTCAGGTCTAAATTGTGACTGGGACATCCCAAAACCTTGATGATGGGCAGTGTTGTTTTTGTGCCAAATATACCTTAAGAATCAAAAAAAATGAAACCAGGCTTCGATGTCATATCCACCCTACCCTACTACTTGTACTACACAGTCAGTAGTTGTCAGATACTCCTACAGCTCCTTTAATGTTGCTGTTGGCCTCTTGGCAGCACTCCCGGACAACATTTCTTCTTGTCGTATAATCAATTTTGGACGGACGTCTTATTCTTGGTAATGTCACTGTCACGCCATATATTCTCTACTTGATGATGACTATCTTTACTGTGTTCCATGGTATATTTAATGCCTTGGAAATTCTTTTATATCCGGAATATTTAGACAATGTGGCTACAACAATGTCAGAAAAAGCCTCATAGCCAAACTTTATTTGGGATTAATCCGATCAGAAGCACTTGAAATGGTAACAGGCGTGTGCTGACTCCAATCTATCAGTTTTAATCCCAACACAGCTACATCCCCAGTTACAAGAGGGGGTCCACACATGTGCAACCTCATTATCTCTATTGTTGTTCTTAGTTCACCACGCTGAAAGATTTCAGTTTGTTTTTCAGTTGTATTGTACAAGATGAAGGTCACATTAAAGGTGGAAATTATTTATCTTGGTGTTATTTTGTACATCACAAAAACCTGGCATTTTACCAGGGGTGTGCAGACGTTTTATATCCACCGTATATCAGTATGAATTTTTTCCTTTTTAATTTCCTTGTTTAAGAGTAGACCGTTGTTATTACACACATCTGCTGAAGAGGCTGCTCATTATAGTCATCACTTTAACAAGAGAACATATAAGCAGGATTTATGGCAAAATGACTTTATTAGGGGTCGAATATGCAATTTAAACAAGCAATATGGAATGTTGAAGGGCTATATTTGCAGTGCATCACAGGATCACAGTCAAGTGGTTGATGTCAGTTTGAGTGCACTCTGTCTTTGAAGGCCAGGCCATGCACAATTGTGCTGTGGGCACAAGGCCACATGAATCCGAAAGAATACATTATCATACATTGCCAAATGGGAACCTTTAGGAAACGATTGCTGGGGATGCTGCTTGGCTGTAGTGAGTGCAAAGGCAGTGGTAGAGGATAAAAACACTGAATTGATTGATTGAATGCATGCTAACAAATCTCAGAAGGCTATGAGTCAATTTTTTTTCTTGTAATTTTTGTCTCTTTTTTAATTTGCTCATGAGAGTTTCTCAGTTTCTCATGAATAGTGTTCATTATTATTAATTCAGCCTGTCTAATTGAGGTGATTGAGCCGACAACCCATTTATAATAAATGGTGTGAGTCATTATATTTCAGACATGCAATATTAATACTTTTGCGTTGTCATGATCAGATATAGTAACCTTATCCTAATATGAGTACAATTATCAAAGTATAAGTACACAACTGTTTAACTTCCAACCCTCTAGCATCTCCAAGTAGAATTAATGTTTGTGCTTTTGTCATAAAGGACAACCTGCACCCTCTCGTGGGTCATTGGAAAAGTGAAAAAAACAGGTCAGGGGGGATTATATGAGTAAATATTACTTACCCTTATCTACCCGTGGTTGCATGTATGCATCTTTTATTTATCTTAAGATTTAGTTCCTATAATATTATAAAAACAGAGAAAAATGCTCAGTGAAACACATCATGCTTGTATTATGAAAAAAATATAAATATTCGATGCATTACATTAATCAAAACACCATCTGAGTTGTCCTTTCATTCATAATTTAATGTTGATTTGAAAATGTGACCATTGTCTCTCTGCCTATCAGCCATGGAAATAAAGCCTCTCCTGGTGTGTTTGGCTGCTGCACTTTTGGCAGGTAGGAGTCAAGCAATAATGATATAACCAGGTACCATGTCTTAATCCTTGTCATGATGTTGTTTTTTTTTTGTTTTTTTTTTGTTTTTTTGTAAAATCTCTCCTCTGCTTTTCTATCCTATTTTATCATCTCCTCTTCTCTTGTCTCTTTTTCTTTTTCTTCTCTGTTTTTTGCTTCTCATTTGTCTGGCCTCTTTTCTTCTCTATTCTCCAGTATGCCATAGCTGTTCTACAGGAAAGGAATTCATAACAGCATTTCTTCCAAACTACATGCATTCCTATAAACATAAACACAGTTTCCAGCTGGTTCTGACTGCTCAGAGATCCAAAGCTAAAGTTCACATACAGGTGAGAATCACATCTTTGAGTGAATGAGGTAAACAATGCAACAGACTGAAGAAGATCCTTAAATTCCATATCACTGACTGGCTGAGATTTTCCACACATTAGTGGCATATACAAATTGTGGCATCGTAAAGAGTGCTGGATGGTCTAGGTGGTTCTTGTGGAGCAGCCACTGAGTTCAAAATATACTTATATATATATATATATATATATATATATATATATATATATATATACACACACAACATAGATACTAAACTTCTCTCAGCACCATAAGATTGGAAAGGGATAAAGAGATAGCCATTAGCCATGCTTACCATGTCCTTTAGCATTCAAATGTGAGGACATTAGACATAGATTGGCTAGGGAGTATCCCAGTTAAACATATGCATACATAGTTGTGTGATAAATAATGGATATTTATGAATGGGAAAATGTTAATTAAGTTCATGGGTAAGAATATTAATATTTAGAATGTTAAAACATATATATGCACATTTTATTTCACTTGATAAGAAGCTGCTAATTTGAAATATTAATTTGAATTTAAAATAATTATATCTAGAGAAGTGTACCTACTTGCATAAGCTTGCGTGCAGTGTGTACTTGACATGAGGAAGAGACTCCAAGGGAAGACGGTCAGGGAAAAAAAAGAGTTAATGAGGAGATGTAGGAGTTTTGAGGTGAATTTGTGTTATGTTGTATTTATTCTTGTCTTAGATGGTCAGCGAGACAAGCTTCAAGACAACATGCTTTATCGAGTTACAGAGAACTTCTACCCGATGTTTTGCGCTGTAACCATTTAGAGATTACCATTCAGAGTCTTATTATTTTGCCTTCAGTTATCCCATGGGACCATGGATGTCCACAGCTACATGGCCCTGGTTGTTGGGCAACTGCCGTTTTGCCCTCTTCGGCTGATGTTGCCCTTCTGAGGAAAAATATAAAGGATTTCAGATTTCAACATGATTTTTCTTTAAATTTGTAATTTCAGAAATTTCCTAAAATAAAGTTGTCCGACTGAGTCCATCATTCAGATTCTCATCAGACACCGTGAGAGAAAGGCAAAAGGGAGGAGTGGGTGAGGCAGGCTCATGCTGCTTTGCACCGTTGTTCCGATCTAAAAGACATGGGGTTCTTTCCAATATCCTAACTTGTCCTCGACGAACAATAAAGTTTCCTCGTTGTCATCTTAGCCACAAGCCACAAATATATATATATATAGGGCAAACCCCCCACCTTTCTTCAGGTCAGAGCAACTGCCATTTAAGATTCCTGTACATGTCCTGCATGGGACCCTATTTCATTAGAATTATGTATGATGGTCAATGGCAAGAGACAACTTATCTTTTGAACCCAATTTATTTTGTGCCATGAATTACACATTTTATCTGCCCCTAATTAGCAAAATAACTCTGATCCCCCCCCAAAAACGTAAGATTATGTGTTGTAATAATGTAATTATTTTTGTATTATATATTATAATATTGCTCTAGTGTTTATGCATTCAGAAAAAAAAGTTTAAAAAAAAGTAATTATGATTGTTTCTATACTATTAATCTGCAGGTGGCTTCACAGAAGTTCTCCAAAACGGTGACCCTCTCTGCGGGTGAAACCCAGTGGGTATCTCTGCCATCTAAAATTGACCTGCAGAATCAACGTGTAACTCCAGACTCAGCAGTTCGAATCTCCTCTTGTGCTGAAATCTCTGTGGTCTCTTTCAACCGTCGCTTCGCCACAGGAGATGGCACAGTGGTCTTCCCAACAGAAGAGCTAGGCACTGACTACTTTGTGTACACACCCACAGGAGGCATGGACACCCTGGTGGCCATCGTCAATGGCAATAGCAACAACCAGATCACCATCATACCTGCTGCTAATGTCCAACTAAGGGGTGGTTCTCGGCTGTACCGCGGGAAGGCAGTGACCATTAATCTTGCACCTTATGCATCCTACCTCATACGAGGTTATAAAAGATTGACAGGCACAAAAATTCATTCCCAAAAGCCTGTCGCTGTCTTAGCAGGCAACCAGTGTCTGTTATTGAGTTCTAAGTGTGAACATGTCTATGAACAACTCCCCCCAGTTGCAAGACTGGGTAAAGAGTACATGGTACCTGGAACTATCAACTGTCAGGCCACAAACTGGGCAGCGATTGTTGCTACTGAACCCAACACGAATCTGGAACTGCAAACGAGCAACCACAAATGGAAAAGGTTGAGTTACATATTCATAATTTTTTTTATTTATCTTACAATCTGTCTGTTTATGTGTCTGTCTACATATCTATACAAATCCACATATACCTCCCTGGTTATCAATGTATCCAATATATAGGAACATTATTGGATACATTGATAACCAGAACTAAAATAATGCATGCAAGACAGAGGTGAAGATTAAGTGGAATCTTTAATAAGCATAACATAGTGTGTCCCCCTCTAATGTTGCAATGCATTGAGCTTTATTTTAAATGCATAGGAAATATTACAGAATACTTACACTCTATCTTCTGCAGTGTATTGTAAATATATTATTAATGAGCTTGAAGAGTCATTATCAACCTTGGCAAAAAAAAATGTTTTCATTTCACATGGTCTTATCAGTAGATTTTTTCGGTTGGTTGATATCATTTACTTTAGATAAATATGGAATTTCAGGTTATGTCAAGCAGGTATCTCTTTGTGTCAAGAGTAAAGCCTGCATTCTTTCTAATAACCAGAAATCAGATTGTCTCTAAATCACTAGATTATTTTTTTAAGGTTATTATTAATAATAAATTTAAATAGATTTTCTTGATCATAATTAATAAAATAAATGAGGCATGAACAATTACACCAATACACATGCAAGATGGGGCATCCAAGTAAATATACTAATAATATACACTTGTCTCAACAGAAAGTTAAACAATGCTGGGGACTACACTGGCGAGAAACTGGGCCGCAGATTTCCAATGCTTGTCAAGAGTGACAAGAAAGTAATGGTACTCCTTCTCAGCAACAATAAACCATATGACCCTTTCCTAATAACACTGACTCCTACCTGCAGGCTGGGCACAAATTCAGCAGTGGAGATATTGGATGGGTTTTACAGCAATATAGCTATTTTTTCAGAAAGGGATGGGTTTGGCAGTGTGAAGGTATGCCAAAAGGAACTTTGCATCAATCCTCAATGGCAACCCTTCCTGCCAGACACAAAGTGGGTGTCGTCCAACGTACCCATGCGGCAGCAGGGTCATGTGACAGTGGAGGGTGATGCCCGGATGGCAGTCTATGTCTACGGTGGAAAAACACGCCATGCTTATGGCACTGCTGGAGTTTGTACAGGTATCCACGCATAAGCCTTTACAACACAAACACATACAAATGAGGAAAGCTTCTTTCAGTGACACTATGTCTTCATGTATACATTTTTTTTAAAACAAAAAAATAATAAAATGGCTCAAAGCGATGTGAAAAAATGTATCATGTATAGTACATGTGTGGCAACTAAATATTATATACTTGATGATTGCACAACAGAATGTATCTGCCATTGTGTTACATATGCATGCTGGGTTTTGTGTGTCTTTAGGTTACAATCCTTCTCCACCAGTCCCGGATCCTTGTGACAACCTGAAATGTCGAGTAAAGGAACGTTGTGTGAATGGAAAATGTGTCCATGTGTCCACAGCAACCTGCCACGCGGTGGGTGATCCACACTACTTGACGTTTGATGGCCGGCGTTATGACTTCCAGGTAGAGTTGAATGTTGAATGGGTATTACAGTATGAAGTGAAGTGTACTCAGTGAATGCTCTATTACTGTATATCTGTCTTATACTCTCACTTACAAGGCTACTATGACGATGATTCTTATCAAATATGTAGCCACCTTTGTCACACTGCTGTTGGAGCAGATGCTTTGTTCCTTAACTAGCAACCAGAAATCATACACTTTACATATGTACTATATTAACCCATTTTGAATGTTCTTTCAGTATCATTTACACCATTTTTACACCCAGTGCCCACTTTGTGTAAATAGCAAATGCAGTTGCACGTTTTCTATCTTTGCAGTAAATACAAGACAAAATGGTTAATAGGGTATGTCAGCTCTTTTTTTTCTGGTGTGGGAAAAACAGAAGCCATCTGATCAATAATCCTTTAAATTAAAGAATTCAAAAAACCTACCACTAGAGCATTTTTAAACAATCTGTCCTAAACACTCTATCCGAATCCACCATTTGGGAAGTAGTGTTCAATGTGCAAGCACAACCTGGCTTTTATAGAGGTTGGGAAATGACACTGTGATAGGTTAAGTTCATGTTATACCCCAAACCCAACTATGAATACTTCAGGTACCCAAGACAACACCTCAGCACCATGTCCCATCCTTTGCACTGTGCACCTTTGCTTTGTGCACAATATGTGCACCCTCTATATGTATGTGTCCACCTGAGGTAGGTTCATAAAAATATAGATTCATGACTAAAATTGTGTGTACAGCCAACGCCAGAAATATTATTTTCACCAGATTAATAAAGCCAGATTTCTGCATGGTTCTCTTTTAAATCTCAGTCACTGTGGTTGACATTCAGTGACTGAATCCTGGTCTGTAAATATATACATAAACACTAAAAATCAATATTGTCCTTGTATATAGTATTGTGTGTTTATAATGCAAGTTAGGTTAGCTTACAGGTCACTGACCAGTCGAGACAAAAATTTACTTTGTCAGAGGCAAGATATGTTTAAATAGTAATATATTTTATTGGAAAGCATGTTCTAAATCAGTTACATATTGCAAACTTGATTATACACTAGGCTAGGTGAACATCTATCTTACAGCAAATAGCCGTTCTTACTAGCGTAAGATTACTTATGCTAATTAAACGTAAAAACTGAAAAGTCGAATTTCTAATCTAATAAACTAATATAACCTGAAACAATCATCATATTCATCATTTAGGTTCATTATGATGTTGTGAGGTATTTTCTTAGGTGTGAATAAGCCATGAGAAAACCTTAGCACAGGTTAGCTTATTAATGCAGCAGCTGTTGTGAACCCAGGAACAAACGTTATGCGAATTGTCCAGGGAACGTTGCCTGCTCTCTGGAGAAAAGGCTTCAGGGGGGAGTCTGGACAAAGGAGGTTGGCCTTTTGAGTTGCTTTTTTTTCTAAATCCTGCCTGTTCAAAGCGAATTTCCAGGATCATCCACCCTACATTTAAAATGCTGCTGCCATAACTTCAAGTTGCATTTTCAAGTGGTGCAAAAGAATTATGCAACTTTTATTTATCACAATCTACACTGTAGAGTCTGACCACGAGAATTGTGGTAAAATGTGAGTGTTGTTCCTTTGCTTGTCTGTCAAACTGGTAGCCATGGTCTGTTATTTTGATATTCTGTTCCTGTTGTCTGTGGATTTGATGTTAGAACAATAATGATGGTTTCATTTAGCTAATAACGTGTGTTCCAGGGTTCCTGCACTTACATTATGGCGACAGTTGCAAAGAAGGCCTCTGACCTTTTGCCTTTCACTGTGACATCCAAGAATGACCACAGAGGTAACCGTCGAGTTTCTTATGTGAGGACTGTAACTGTCAATGTTCATGGGCAAACAATTATCATCGGCAGACACAGAGGAAGAGTACAGGTAACATATTTTCTATTACATACTGTAACAAGCAGAATATAATATATAGTATGAGAGAAAAATATAAAAATATATCAATGACTTTTACCAAACAATCCTCCTTTTAATTACATTATTTTAGCCACTTTGGATATTCACACATACATATCTTTCATTTAGTTGGATTAGTTGAAAGTCACATTTCAGGATCCTATTATAAAATAAATTATTTTATAATTTCTATATTCTCAGACTCTTGATTTTGTGACAAGCAAAAGATTCAGGCCTTCGGGAAGCCAAAAATGCTGCCACACTTCCAACTTGTAAAAGTCTGCTTAGGGTATATATCCACTGCTTAGATTTGTAGGTATACCAGAATGAATGCATTTGGATTCATCAGCTGGAAGCCCAACAGCTGGTGATGATGCAGCATGAATGAAGCAGTTCGTACCTATCAGAGTGCACTGTATTGCAAGACAAGACCTGTGTGTGACAAAGGGCTTGCCTTGCACTACAATTAAATTTGTTAATATTAAATGTTATGAAGATACCATTTCTTTCAATTATTGTTTTGTTATTATCTTCAGGTGGATGGAGAACTGGTGTATTTACCAGTAAGTTTGTTGGCCGGTAAGGTCTCTGTAAAGCAGAGTGGAATTTATGCTGAACTCAGGACCGACTTCGGCCTTGTTGTAAAATATGATTGGAACATGAGGCTATACATCACAGTGCCGTCCTCCTACTACCAACACCTTGGAGGTCTCTGTGGGAACTACAATGGAGACCAGAATGATGATCTACCAGGTGAGCGGGCAACATAAAAAGATATAGTTAAAGTTGCCAAGTTGTCATAAAAAAGAAAAAAAAAATGGTACCTGGCATTTTCAAGCTTGGGTCCTCTATCCTCGCCCAGAAGCCTGAGTTTAAGGGTTCTGCACAGTATCATAACTGTTCCTCGGACTGCATTCTTCTGCACAAGGAAAAAAAAAACATCCCACCTTTGCTACAACTGGACTGAGGCTTCAGATGTTGTTCCTGAGATCTGTTGGAGCCACTCTCCCAGTTTTTGAGTTACTGCCCTGAGTGCCCCCACCACCAAGGAGACCATGCCAGCCTTAACCTTCCATTTGTGGGTTTTGGAGTATTCACTGGTCCCACATTCGCTGCATGCTGCATGTATCCCCTTCCTTTGTGATTGCTTGTATAGTAGCACTCAAACAACTGCATATGTTCCGCCCTCATACATCTATGTCTGGTTCCATTAGTCCATTTCTCATCTGATTGTCCTGGTTCATTAGCACTTGACACAGAACTTGTTTAAAACTTGTTAACCTGGCAATGTCCAGACTGGTATGCACTTATATCTCTATGGCCCTCATTTATCAATCCAGCTTATAAAACCAGTGGCTAACAATAGCTGTCATTTAAGTATCATGACCACATATATTCCAATTTTAGAGGCCTCATCACTTATGACCATGTGAAATATGTGCAAGGAAAGAAACATCCCACCTTTGCTACAATAGTAACACATCTGTATAGCTATTATATTATACAATGACAACTGCAATGACAATAACAACAACAAGAAAGGGGGGGGGGCACAGTGTTCTTCATCAGATGGGGTGCACACATGAGTTACATGTAAGCACTCATGCAGATGATTAATTCCAGGGAGATAGATCAATAATTGGACAGATGGCTAAACTGGATCAATGTTGTAGAGGGTGGATTAGGTTAGTGGGAACATTTAATGGACACTTCAACTGTTTAACCTGAAGAACATAATTTTGGTTTGATTAGATTGTCCACTAACCCAAGAAGGCCAAATGTTTAATTGATCTTTAAAATGCTTTTAATCCAAACATTAAGGTTTTGTTTTTTCTCTTGCAGGCTCCAGTCTCTCAGCCATACAAACAATGATTCAGGAGTGGAAAGTGAAGGATCCTGATTTGTTCTGCCATGATAACTGTGCTGGACGCTGTCCCAAATGTTCAATAGAAAAGCAGAACCTCTTACGCGAGCCCAACCAATGTGGGATTCTGACAAAGACGAATGGACCATTCTCACTCTGCCACAAAGAGGTCAACCCTGCTATGTACCTGGACAACTGTGTTTATGATGTCTGTCTCAGTATGGGTAAGCCAAGGATCTGAGATGTTCACAGTATTGCGGGCATTGTTTCACTACATGGTATTCACCTTGCAACTTAACACTGCTGCAGAGGAAAGGTATGGAGCTAGAGCCATGCAGCAGTTGATTTTCTTAGCATTCATTCAACATGGACTACACATTCAATTGAAATGCAAAACAATTGTTTGTTGAATATTAAAGATAGTAATAGTGAGTGCCAGTTGGAAATCTACAATGACTCCTGTACTTTGCAGACCCCTAGAAGCCTTCTTGAGAATACAATGTCATTTAGTCTTACAAGTCTTAAAAGTCAGAGCAGTTATACAGTCGGTAGGCTTGGAAAAGATGAACGCTGTTAATTTGATGAATCCTATCTGATACTCTATGGGAGGCAGGAGGGCAATTATTGCACATTTACTGAGACAATGACTCATTTGCATATTTACACATAATTTGAGAAAACTAACAAAATAGAGCAATTGCCTATGTACATTATTAACTGTGGAAGTTGCACCGTGATATCTATTAGTTACATTTGTGTACCCTATTCACCTGCTCGCCTTGAATATGCCCATTAATAACAATATTTTTGTGTTTTTCTCCAGGTTCGAGACAGGTTCTTTGTGATAACTTGAAGAGTTATGTTGATGTCTGTCTGTCAGAAGGAGTAAAGGTCAACCCTGAGTGGAGAATGGTTACCAAATGTCGTGAGTCACTCAGCAAAATATTCTTTTCATTATTCATTTGAACACATTCGAAATTACAAATGCTACAACATAGGGTGATATCGGGTATCAGGATATCAGGCCATCGGGTAAAATGGGCCATTTAGGGTTTGTAGGTCCCAGCCCCTATGGAAATTAGAGCCAATGACTAAAAAGGATTTCAAACTGTTGACAGAATTCTGCTTGACACATAACAGGTGATTTGATTAATTTATAGTTTGTGCCTATGCCTGCCCCTGGCATAGGCACTATAGAGACATGCTAAGGTTGTCTTGAATGCAGACAGGTGCCACAAATGGGGAGGAGATAAAAAAAAAAATGAACCATTCAAACGCAGACATGACAAGCTGTTATTTATTGTGAATAGAAAGTCCAAATAGCA
This sequence comes from Lepturacanthus savala, assembly GCA_030544235.1. NCBI lineage: Eukaryota > Metazoa > Chordata > Actinopteri > Scombriformes > Trichiuridae > Lepturacanthus > Lepturacanthus savala. Next base: position 16,636,549 of record CM060467.1, read on the forward strand.
GCCTAACTCCATCTAAATTGAATCTCCTCTACATTGTAAAAGGTTCAACTTTTATTACAGGTCTTAAATGACAAAATATGAATGTAACTTAATCCAGTTGTCTTCTGATATGCAGGAACAACAATGCAAAGTTTGAATCTGTATATACACATTGAGGACAGCATGTCCAGTTCCCTGACTAAGCATTTCTAGATTACCAGTAGTCTAACAAAAGACGTAACTTTTTTTTTCGGGATAAAAGAAAGTGGCCTGGTCTCCACAGATAGGAATAATGAACTCAGAATCTAATTGTGATGATCAATTATTTCTCCTTTTCCCTCCCCAGCCCTTCCCTGTCCAGCCGGTAGCCACTATGATGCGTGCGGTTCAGCCTGTCCGGCCACCTGTAGCTCCTCAAACAGTGAAAAGCAATGTACACTGCAATGTGTGGAGGGATGCCAGTGTAATAAAGGACTGGTGCTTAGTGGAGACAGGTAACAACCAATGTTGCTACTACACAATAATTCTATACTGCAAACAGTGGCTTTAGAGATAAACATCTGGCCAAACAGGCTTAAAGGTACAGTGTGTATGATTTAATGGAATAAATATAATTTAGAATTAATGAAAGCTAATTACCCACACAATGGCTCTAGAGACTGCCTTTTGTGTTTTGTTTTATTTTTTATGGCTAGCAAAGGTTCTCCTACATTCTTGGGGTACTTGGTTGCAATTTGCATCCTTACTATAAGGTGCCACCAGAAGCTGTGCACTGTAACTTTAAGAGATTACACATTTGGTGTAAGATTTATGTCATATAGATTTTTTCTTTGTAATCTTCGCATTACCTAAAATTTTGTTACCTGTATTTTGAAGAACACCAACTAGCTATGTCAACATTAGATGCAAGAATTTACAGCTGACCAGAAATGCTGTACCATAGCAGGTGCCATATAATTCACAATCCCATACAGTGTGGTCACAGCCAGCGGCTGTAGTTCCTGGTGGGGCTCAGACTGGGAGGAACTGAGGGGAACTGGGTGGGATGTCGCTGTGGAGGGGCCAGAAAATAATCACTGGTCTGGTCTGGTGTAAACAGACAATAAGCTCTCAGGTGAGAGGAGGTTTTGAACTGAGAGAGTGTTATCTGCATACACTATATATAATAGGTGGGACTACTGGGTGAGACACTGACGAACACCTTTCACGGACCAATCAACATTGGCGCATTGAGATAAATGCTTCTATCAGGCCTACAGGAGGCTGCATGCTGCATCTTATAGTGAGAAATCAAATGAATATTGTGAGGAAGAATTGTTTTTAATTAGCTAAACCATGGAAGATAAGAATACCAGAGACTTGACTGTATCATATATATGTGTGTGTGTGTGTGTGTGTGCGTGCGTGTGTGTGTGTGTGTGTGTGTGTGTGTGTGTGTGTGTGTGTGTGTGTGTGTGTGTGTGTGTGTGTGTGTGTGTGTGTGTTTTTCAGATGTATACCTAAGTCTAACTGTGGATGTCAGCATGATGGCAGATATTACCCAGCAGGCACCATTTTCTGGGGTAACAACAAGTGCACCAGCCAGTGTAAATGCCAAAATGGGAAAGTCAATGTGAGTAGTGTCGTCTTAGTGGCAATCTGGGGACTTATTTCATGCACACTTATTTTGCCAGTAACGTAACCTTGGCTTTTCTTTTCTCTGTAAATGTATATGTCAAATTAAATCTAATAAATATAATTTTCAAAAAGAAATGTAGATTAAACAAAAGTTTACTGAAAAAAACACATCCAAATATCCAAATGAAAACAATCTCTAAAAAATGTATCCTTTATCCATATACATATACAAATGTGGACAATGTGTGTTTTTTTCAGAGAGTTTCTTTCTGAGAAAGGGAGAAAAGGTAGACATTCAGACACCTGGTGGTGATAGGCTTAATAAGCATTATATAAACTTATTTGACCAAGACTTGAATGGCTAAGACGTACATTTATATTCAAAAGTTCTACACTGCATATTTCATATTGCCAAACTGATGTCCAAATATAAAGCTCAGCCTGAATATGCATTTGTTTTGCTGTGGAAAGGGTATTCATTGTTTTTTCTGTTAATTTCTTAAAGCTTTCTGAATGTCTTAAAGCATTACATTTTTTGCAAGCAGATGAAGTTAAAAAAAAAAAAAAACTATATAAATACATAGAGATAAACTGTAATTTAATTACATGTAGCCATAATTCATATATGTGGATCCATATTCATTTTAATCATATGCTTTTCTTCTTTCTCATCTTTCTCATCCTACTTTCCCTTTCTGGTGAAGTGCAAGTCATTTACCTGTAAGGAGAATGAGCACTGTGCCTTGAAGGGGGGTATAAGGGACTGCTACCCAATATCCTATGCAACATGCCAGGGCTCCGGGGACCCCCATTACCGGACCTTTGACAATCGTCGGTTTGATTTCATGGGTACTTGTACCTATATTCTGTCTCAGTTCAACAAAAAATCATCAAACTCGGATCTGGTACCCTTTCAAGTGCTGGTTCAAAATGAGAACAGGGGGCGTAACAAGGCTGTGTCCTACACCAAATCTGTCTCTCTCACTGTATTTGGTGACGTCACTGTCAGCATGAGTCGTACCAGCCCAGGAAAAGTACTGGTAAGATCAGTGTTTACCTCTTAAACATTCACTAGATGCATCACCCTTTTTAGTCTTCACATCACACACACATACACATACACACACACACTCAAAAAAAGCATCAGAGCTGTCACACAAGACACTGGGTTAACCATTGGGAATAAGACAAGCCTTGTATTTAAACAGCATACCAAACGAACAACACAACAATTTTACAGCACTTTGTGACATTAGTTGATTATGACACAATTCTCACTTTCTTAGTATAGCTTATAAACTATATTAGCAGTCTTGTGGAATGACAGTAGCTAGAGCTGGTACTTGCTGATTATGCCTGTGTAGAAGGACATTCTGGTAATATTGCAATCCCTCCCACAGCTAAACAGTCAGCCAGTCAACCTGCCTTATTCCATGGAAAATGGCAAGCTTTCCTTGTTCCGGCAAGGTTACTTTGGCGTTGTGACAACGCATTTTGGTTTGACACTCAGGTTCAACTGGAACAGCCATGTCAGCTTAACGCTGCCTAGTTCATACTCTGCTGCTACAACTGGTAAGTGTTTAACACTGTTTTAAACAACAATGATTCGTAAATATTATACAATCAATAGAGACACAATAGATTTATTTCTCATAACGTTCTTAGAAGGAGTGCAGAAATCTTTTCACATTAATTTTTAGGTTAGATGTGATTTGCAAAGACTCTCATAATGTCCTACCATGGATATTCTCACCTTTTTGATGGCTTTAACAATCCCATATCATCATGAACATTGATACACAGGTCAAGGGTGACAAACTGTTTGATCTGATAGGAGCAACACCCATGGCTACACCCCCTTTAAATATTTAAAAGCCCCTCTCCATAGATTTTTCTTTTTTTAATAGTAGGAACATAAAATTCGGTACACATATATATCTTGTCTTGACACATATAAAAGTCTCTGTCACCAAGATGCTGCTGGTGAACACACCTTTAACTTATAATAACTCAAAGCCCCATGTGCTCGAAACAAGTGGGATGACGCCCACACACAGTTATGCCGACAGTGTCACGTCATGGACAAACACAATGTTTAATATTTATGGATGTGTAATATTTAAGGTTCAGTTCAACAGTTTGGGAATATGGTATTTTTATGGTGTGTAGTGGATAAACACAAAAAAACAAACAAATAGAAAGCAAAGTAATGTATTTTGAAAAAGTTGACAGCCGTCCATGTTTCAAATTATTTTCATTTTTCCATGCTCTTTATTTAACATGTAACTGCTGTCTTTTTTGTTTCTCTTAATCAGGCCTGTGTGGAAATTACAATGGTAAACCTGCTGATGACTTAATGAAACCTGGTGGCAGTCAGGCTAAACATATTAATGACTTTGGAAACAGCTGGAAGGTTTGTATTAATTGAGACTGAGGAACCTGAGACAGGAGAAACATGCAAACATATTCTTTTGAAAAAGACACACAAGTGCAAAGCCCATTAATGTACATATTGTTTTACCAGATTGAAAATAATAGTTGAAGTCTTAATCTATGGAGCAAATCAACGGTTATTCTCGCTTCAGAAGATTTTAGTCCATACTGTTCTTCAATCTTTTTTAGACAACACGGTGGGGCAGTGGGTAGCACTGCTGCCACACAGCAAGAAGGTTAGAGAAGGTCACAGGTTCAAGTCCTTTACCTGGGACTGTTCTGTGTGGAGTTTCATGTCCTTTTCTCTGGCTTACACAGTTCAAACACATGCTTAGGTTAATTGGAGACTCTAAATTGCCCAATGGTGTGTGTCCTATGATAGGATGGCAACCTGTTGGGGTGTATCCCTGCCTCTTGCTTGAATTACACTGGGATTGGCTTCTTGTGAGCCTAGTGAGGAATAAGTGGGTATCTAAAATAGCGTGATGTTTAGATTGTCTCAAGTAAGTTCACCTCATTTAGGATCCTAGTGGCCTGAGAAGAGAAATTCTTTATAAGCCTCTAAGTGCCGGCCTGTTATATCAGATACCTTCTTACTAAGCAAAAAATATCATTATCCAGGTGGTTGGGACCCTTTATTGATTCTTCTAACCTTATACCTCCTGTGTGTAAATGTCCTTCAGGCAGGGTAAACCACTGCCATGCAGTATCAAGCGTTGTGCAACGCTTGATACCCTGAATTTTCTGAAATGTCTGAGGTAAAACAGTCCCTGCCTTGTCTATCTCACCACTGAGTCAGTATGCACCGTGCATGTCAGGCCCTCTGTGATGTGGACACCAAGATACTTGAAGCCGTCCAACCATTCCATGAGGTCATTAAGGTGGATGTGATGTTAAGTTCCTACCCTGCATCGTCCCAAAGTCCACTATCTGCTCTTTAGCCTTGCTGACAATCAGGAGTACATTATGTTCTAACACTAGTGGTTATGGTGCTCTACTTTCTTCAGGTAGACATTGTTGCAAGCAGAGTAATAGGACTCCTGAAGTCCATTGTTATCTCCACAATTTTAAGCAGTTGTTATGACCACAGCAGAGGGCCACCTGTTAAACTTCCCGTGTGTATGCAGCAAAACCAAACCCCCCACAAACCTGGCAATCCTGAATATTTTCATATAAATGATTAATAAATAATCTGTAATGCATTACTACCTTATTTATTAACAACAATAAAATCACTGAAAATTATTAGATAGTGGTAGCAATTTGCAGAGCTAGACAAGTTCTGCATGTTTTCACAGTTTTACATATTTGTGCTATTAAATATAGGCAGGAGGAGCTCCTGGCTGCACTAGTGACTGTCCCAATGGTAAATGTCCTGAGTGTGAGCCTGCACTGCTAGTACAATACCAGAAGTCAACGTTGTGTGGCATCATCTCTGACAAGTCTGGACCGTTTAGGTAAGAACCTACATTTCATCTATTGATGTGTGGTGTTCTTCCAAATATTGTGATAAAGTATATCCTGTCATTTTAAAGCAGATTATTTATATTTGCTACAAGTCGTTTTCTCAGTTTCCTAATCTTTACTCCTATCTTGTCAAAATTATGTCATGATTGATAAAATTCAAATACATAGCCTACCTATCCATGGTAGAAGCACAAAAATCAAGGATAAATGAAGAAATCACCAGCAAGTGAAGTCAGACATTAAAGAGTAACCAATTTGTTTGCAATTCTCTTCTCTTAATTAATAATTTGAACTTTGCATGATTTGCAAGGAGGGATTACCTTTATTTCCTAAATTTAAAAAAAAATGTATTGTATTGGAAAAAAATTGTATTGGAGACTTTACACTGTGTAGAGCAATGCAACATCCTTTGTCCTTAGACCTTTGTTTCAAAGGGAACAAAAGGTAGGAAACCAAAAAAAGAAGGACCAATGGGTTGTTAAGACATGTACACTTTATTATTGTTAAATTGCATCTGCAGACTATTTCCTCAGTTTAACTCTGTTTTTCTCTCTGCCCATACAGACAATGTCACAAAAAACTGGACTACGCTAGCTTCTTTTCAGACTGTGTTTTTGATTTATGCATGTACAAAGGGCACGAATCCATCCTATGCAACAGCCTATCAGTCTTCAGCACCTCTTGCCAACAGGCAGGAGCTAAAGTGGAGAGTTGGAGGACACAACACTTTTGCCGTAAGACATGCACACATAAACACTCTATACTGTCCATCCATCTGAGAGCAACTTGGGATTTCTTCAGTGAGGGCAGGACTTTTAGGATGTTGTGTGACATCACTGGTTATGTCGATAATGCCATCACTCTCTATAGTAATGTACATTTGATGTACACGTACATCTAAATTTAAAAACAAAAGTTTGACTCCATTGTTGAAAACCGTAAATAGCCACAGCAGCTTGGCACCTCTGCCTCATGCTAGTCACCAGCCACTTTCTTATTTTGATCGATTCGCTATGCGTCTCCCTCCGCCAGCTCCATCCTGTGGTGCAAACAGCCACTATGAACTGTGTGCCTCCTCCTGCCAGCAGACCTGCAGTGGTCTCACTTCCCCCGACGGGTGTGATGACAGCGCTCCCTGCACAGAAGGCTGTGTGTGCGACGACGGCTTCATGCTGAGTGATGACAAGTGTGTACCTCTCGCACACTGTGGCTGTCAGTATGAAGGACAGTATTATCAAAAACAACAGGTACTATATAAAATGCCTCTTCTACATGCTACTGTGACAACTGCTTTTGTTACTATGTATATCCAGAAGTTGACAAAGATTCAACTCTTTACATGAGTAAAAGAAGAAATACTGTCTATATAAGTACAAGTACCTCATAATTTGACTTAGGTACAGTACTTAAATGTGCTTCCACCAGTGTTTATATCACCAACGTTACCATTATCCATTGTTTCTTCTCCTCTCCTCTTCTAGGTGTTCTTTCCAGGGAAGTCCTGTAACATTCGGTGTGTCTGTTCAGACAGTGGAGAAGTACAGTGTGATCCTAAATTCAGGTGTTCTGCCAACGAGAAGTGTGGTATTTCAAAAGAGGGTGTGACTGCTTGTATTCCCAAAAATGTCGGTACCTGTTCTGTTAGCGGAGTCAGAACAGTCAGGTCCTTTGACGGAGAGGTAAAGTTTTTTTTTTTTTTTTTTTTTTAGAGTTTGTCAAACTAAGATTTTATTTGATTTCTTATCAATCTATAGGTGAAGCTGCTCTGTGGTATTTTCAGTTCCAGCTGTCCTCTGGAAAGAGATTTTCTATTACCCTTTAGTGTTGTATATACTGTATATGTACAAATCTGGATCTTGAGTCTAAAATTTAAATTGAATTAAATGAATTATAACCATAGCCACAAATTCTAACCTACAGCCAGAGTTTTCTTGGGATTCCTACCCTTATAGCTTACTAATGATTTCTGTGCCTTTAATCGCATGAATGCTGATATTGCAATAATCTCCTCTCCACCCCCTCCTCATCCTCTAGCTATATCCTCTGTGGGGAAACTGTATATTCAAGTTGTCAGAAGTGGAACAGAAGGAAGGAGGGATGGCACCTTTCTCCGTATTGGTACAGCAGCAAACCGCCAAGGATGGCAGTGTCTCTCGTAGTGTGACGCTCCAAATTTATGAGATGGAAATCAAAATGGAGCCTGGGGTTATTTGGGAGATAAAGGTATGACTGGAATTTATGTAATTGATATTCTACTCCCAAAATGGGTGCGTCTAGGGGAGCATTATTTTCAAAAGAAGAAAATTAAAATTGGCCAGTATTAGCACACTCTATGGAGTTTCTAGGGCAAGAACAACTCAAATCACATACTGGTAGACCACAGTCCTGGGTCTGGACCCAGAAGGTGTCCCATACAGACCAGACCTACAGCCAAAACAGAAGGTTATGATTTCAAACTGGACAGGGTGCTTCTATTGTAGGCTGTAGTGGGTTGGCAGATGAGGAAACGCACAGACCAATTGCATGTAAGTTAAGCCAACCCGTGTGATATTACTCAGCCAATCAAGTCAAGCATCACACAAACATCCACACATGCAAATCAAAGGAAGAAGACAAATTGGTAATTGTGTTTTAGAGCAGACCACTATAATTTCTTCCATTGACCTCTCATGAATATTGTACAGTCCCTTAAATCAATGGATTTAATTAAACCTACAGCCAAAGCAATTTTGACAATCTGCCTCAAATGTTACTATATGGTCAGGGTGTGCATCTCTCCAATTTGCCAAATTTGCCATACAGTAGCAATGCACCATGTGCAAGCAATCTGCCTTTTAAAGGGGATGGGAGATGTCACTGATTGGTTAGTTTATGTTATGAGCAAAACACTTTATTGAATAATTAGGGAACCCAAGACAACCATTTGTGCTGTGCACCCTGCTTTGTGGCCATTATGTATGCTATCTAACTAGCAGAATGGCTTGAAGAGTGTTGGGCCCTATGTGTTGAGTTGACTGACTGCAGAACCAGCAGGCATGACCACTCTGCATCTCTTCTCTCTTGATTCGTGTTAAGAAGATTGAGTTGTGTCAGTACACAGATTGTTAAAGGGTAATGGGTAAGGGTATTTTAAGTTTTTAAGTATGGTTGTAGTATTGGTAGTGGTCACACCACTCAGGCCATTGTAATGCAGGACACTCTAACGAGATGGGTTTGTATCAAGTGTCAGTAAATAGAGTACATGTATGCTTCATTACAAACGGACTAAACGGACTAACGGACTAATTTGCATAGCATCTTTCTAGTCCTTTCGCTTTACACTACAAACTTTCAATCACTGATTTAAACAAATTCACACACTGATGGCAGTGGGTGCCCTACATTCAAACACCACATGGCAATGGCGCAGCCATCGGGGTAAAATCGCGGTTAAGTACCCAAATATAGCTGTGGCTCAGTGGTAGATTTAATAAAAAGAAATGAATCTTGTTAGAGGTGAAAAAAAGCCTTTTTACTCATGTTAAACATGTTGCTAAACTTGAGCCACTGTGTGTGTGTGTGTGTGTGTGTGTGTGTGTGTGTGTGTGTGTGTGTGTGTGTGTGTGTGTGTGTGTGTGTGTGTGTGTGTGTGTGTGTGTGTGTGATCTCCCCTCTATATCTCAGGTTGATGACATCAGAGTCTCCCTTCCTGTGTCACTGGCTGAAGGAAAAGTGCAAGCACATCAAAATGGCATCAACATCATCATTGAAACTGACTTTGAGCTAACGCTAAACTATGACACTTTGGCAGGAGTGATTTTACAAATCCCATCAACCTATAAGGGCTCAACACGTGGTCTCTGTGGCAACTACAAGGATATTAATATTAAACCGCCTGTATTGGCATCGCCATCAGCTGATGTCACAGCAGCCTGGGTAGTGAATGATGACGGTTCCTCCTGTGAAACGAGCTGTGGTGCCACTTCCTGCCCTGAACCAGATGAACAAAAGGTCCCAGATGCTAAGAAGGCCTGTGACATAATTAAATCTAAAAAGGGGCCATTTAGAGGATGCCATTCAACAGTGTTGCCACTTCCCGTCTATGAGGCTTGTGTGAGGCAAGGAAATATATCTCTATTATCAAAGTGATATACTATGTCTGATTCCAGATTGATGTTGCTAAGAGCTCTGTATTTTGCCTTGTTTTTGGTCTGTCCCCACACTGTAAACACTCTTCTAGCACTTATCCACTGCAGGAACTAAACAACCTGCCTGGAGCTTCCAAACCCTGAAAGTTGTGCGACATTGATGCAAGATTCCTCCTTGTTTCCTCTCTGTGTACACTAATTAAAAATTAAGCAGGAGGCACAGGAAACGCATAACTGCAACTGATCCTTGCATCTTCATTCATTCTCTGTTTCTTTGTCTCCCCTCCTTTCCTGTAATCTCACTTACTTTTGATTTAAGATTCTGATCCCTGAATATTTGTAGAGTTCTTTTGCAAAAGCAGATAACTCCATTTTTAGAAATCTTAAAAAAAAATCTATTCATTTCATCTGTAGGTGAGTCAAAACAAATTCAGTGTCTTTGATTGAGGAAATATAACAAAATAGAGGTGTCTAAAAAAAAATGAAACTTAAAAATTACAAGCCTCAGCTTATTCTTTTCCACCATGTGGGCAATAAAACGTTACAATAAAAAGGCTAACGTTACCAGTTATTACGGTCAGTCTGGTAGGCAATTGAAGTGAGATGTTGTAAAACAGAATATATAAAAATTTAGTTCCATGAATTTGTCCCGAAAGTGATAGATCAGTGAAAACATCATTCGCATTATGTTTCATTACTGTCCTGCAGTGGAAAAGGTTTACTTGTGTGCATAGTATCTATTTAACGTGCAGGTAGTACATGTCCTATCGTGCTACCAAAAGTTAAACAAAAATTTGTTTCCAGGGAGATGTCCACAGGCAAAGCTGGTCAGGACGTCCTCTGCCGTCACATTCAGAATTACGTTGCCGCCTGTCAACTAGCTGGAGCCAAGATACGCGAATGGAGGAGCGACAAACTCTGTCGTAAGTCTGATCTGACTCACTGATGCTCCTCGGTGCTGCGTGTTTCTGTCATGCATGTTAGCCTTCAGTTTAGCTACACACCAACTATGTACATATAAATTCCTCAAAATAAGAGACGTTTCTGCACGAACAGTCATTTTAGGTAATAGAAATTCTGCTCTTGCAGCTATGACGTGTCCATCAAAGAGCCACTATGAGCTGTGCTCCTCCCCCTGCTCCGCCACCTGCTACTCTCTGGAGGCGTCGGAGCCCTGCCCAGTGTGCCAGGAGGGCTGCCAGTGTGATGACGGCCTCATGTTTGATGGAGCCCTCTGTGTTCCTGTGGAGAAATGTGGATGTGTTGTGGATGGACTATATTATAAGGTTTGTTATAGAATTTGACTGTGTCTATTCTTTATTTTATCTTCTTGTTAAGTTGAGAAAGATGCTGAACAGGTGTGAAGGACTGTCTTTTCTATGGTTGCGTACACACATGCACAGGAGGAAGCTATCCTCCTTTGACCATAACTGTGCAAAAAAGTTAGCTACATTGACAGTCTTATAGAGATTAATTTGCTCGGGCATATTTTGTATTAGGGTTTCTCTGGGTCCACAGTCCAAAAACATGCTGAGGTTATTGGACTCTAAATCGCCCATAGGTGTGAGTGTGTGAGTGAGTAGTGTGTGTGCCCCATGATAGACTGGAGACCTGCCTCTCTCCTGCAACCTACCGCTCAAGAAGTAATTGTTAGATTTTACTGCATACAGATGAACTAAGGTACACACATAACCATCAAAACCACATCAAAAATTAAAGGAAAAATGAATAAATAAGGGCAACATGGTGGTGCAGGGGTTTGCGCTGTTGCCTCACAGCAAGAAGGTCCGGGGTCTGGGACCTTTTTGTGTGGAGTTTGCATGTTCTCCCCGTGTCTGCGTGGGTTTTCACCGGGTACTCCGGCTTCCTCCCACAGTCCAAAAACATGCTGAGGTTAATTGGTGACTCTAAATTGCCCGTAGGTGTGAGTGTGTGAGCGAATATTGTGTGTGCCCCACGATTGTGCTGGAATTGGCTCCAGCAGACCCCTGCAACCCTGAAGAGGAATAAGCAGGTATAGAAGATGACTGACTGACTCAAATAAATTTAAAAAAATGTAAACAACCCCAAATCACATCTAAATAGAACATAGAACAAATGTCAAGTATAAAAAGGAAACTCTAGCCATTGATTATAGGTGTATTCTAATGCATAAGTGTTGCTTTACAGTCATCTACATCCGTGTACCTGGAGGACTGTTCTGAACAGTGTGTCTGCAAGTCTGGACATTTCAGTTGCAAGTCCACAAGCTGCAAGGAAGGGGAGGAGTGTTCCAACAGGGATGGAAGACTGGGGTGCTACTCCACAGGTCAGTACCATGCAGCAACCTCTGCGGCTGAAAAATTAAATCACATATAAATCAACTGAAAATCTAATCTGAATCAGGGCTACTGAGTGAATACAGAGTTGCTACATGCTACACACATGATTTTTTCGACACTGCACATCCTGTGACATGACACTATCACAGTAGAGTTATAACATAGTCTTAAGGTAACATAGTCATCCTAAAATATATGATAAGAAATCAAATTCAAATCTCTGAAAAGCATAATATCTTTTCACAGGTATGGGAAAACGTTCTGAAAAACTTCCTAGGAAGAATAGGTCATTGTAAATAAAACATAGAATCAAGCCATAACTGTAATTTTCTGTTTTGTTGTTCAGTGTGTGACCTGAGCAATGCATGTTTGTTGATGCCAGTAATAACTGTTTAATTCTGAGAACTGTGGGCATCCATGTTTGCAGACCCTTGTGCTGAGGTCAAGTGCAGGACAAAGGAGCACTGTGAGGTGTCAGAAGGCCAAGGAGTTTGTGTACCTGATTCCAGTGCCACGTGCATGGTTTTTGGTGACCCACACTACATCACATTTGATGGCTTGGCTTATTCGTTTCAAGGGACCTGCACCTATGTCCTTGTCAACACAACAGGTTTGCAGTTATTTTTACGATACATGGATCACAACAAAATGAATATTCCATCTATTTCCATTGTATTTTTGCATAGGTAGAAATATCATTTAAAACTGAAAGACTAACTGTCGTTGTTTTGGTTCAATTAGTCCATTAATGTTAGTCTTGTTTTTTTAAAAACAGAACCAAATTGACCCAAATAAGAAAAAAAAAACTTGAAATAAATTATCTGCAGTGGAATAAAATAAATCTACTCAATATTGGACTATTTGTACCAAAAACAAGATATCTCCACCTTTTAAGATTTTAGTTTTTCCAGTGTGCACACTCATAGATGTGGAAACTGTGAAATTAAGCTATTACTATGGCCAATAGATGTCAACAGCCCTCTGAACCTACTAGCAGGTGTAGCAGATCTCTTCCAACCCATGCCTCTGTGAGGCTGATAGCTACTGACAACACCCATTCTACTGAGCGATAAATTCCAAAGCATGTGTACCATTGTAAAAGTGTTGAATTATTGTAACCTCCGCAGGTCTTGATTCATCACTGCCAGAGTTAACTGTGACCACCAAGCTTGAACTTCGTGGGAACTCTGATGGCTCCTTTGTGCGTTCAGCCACTGTGGAAATCTCAGGTCACACGATATTCATCCCAAGATTTGACAGAGGTGTTGTATTGGTAGGTCTTCAGAATATACAGCATGTGAACAATGGCAGCTCTTGGTGCAAAATGTTTTATTTCCACTAACATCCGATTTAGTATTTTTCACTGACACAATTACATGAAAATTAGATTAAAATATGGTTAATTTTTTTGTAGTTTACATTGCTGCATTGATGGTGGAGTGGATGCTGCACTAGTCTGACTAGCTGTAAAGCTGGTCGAACAGCTTTACAGTAGCTGAATACTCATCACACGTTTAATAGATTTAATTAGAGATATTTAATGAAAATTAGATTTTATAATGAATGAGTACGATTCTCACTAATTGGATTCACATAAATGTGATCCAGGTGACACGGTGGGTAGCGCTGTTGCCTCACAGCAAGAAGGTCGCAGGTTCAATATCTTGGTCTGGGACATTTCTGTGTGGCGTTTGCATGTTCTACCCGTGTCTGCCTGGGTGTTCTCCAGCTTCCTCCCACAGTCCAAAAATATGCTGAGCTTAACTGGAGACTCTAAATTGCCCCGAGGTGTGAGAGTATGAGTGAATGGTGTGTGTGCCCCATGATAGGCTGGTTACCATCTAGGGTGTGCAGGGATACACCCTTGCCTGTAATGCGCTGGGATTGGCTCCAGCAGACCCCCGTGACCCCATTGAGGAATAAGCAGGTATAGAAAATGACTGAGTGACTGAATGTGATCCACATCAATCCACAGATCCATAGATGATATTTACATATTATCAATGATGATGTTCTGTTTGATGATGTTTCCCACAACTTGTAGAATGTTGGATCTTATCTTAAACACCTAAAGTCATCACACTACAACTGGACAATAGTCTTTGATTTCAGAGAGGGGGTGTGCATAATTTTAAGCATGGATGGTACGAAGTTCCTTCTTATTAGTGACACTAGAGGCCAATAGTTCCTATTATTATACTGTAAAACAAATCGTATTGGTTTTCTGGTTGTTGGGTAACAGCAGCACTAAGTCATATGTAGACAATAATGTCTCTCTCTCTCTCTCTCTCTCTAGGTGGATGGTCTAAGGACAATTCTGCCAGCCCGTCTTGAAGAAGGCAGCATCTCAATAACACAGTCTGGAATAAGAGGCATACTCCAGACTGATATTGGCATCACGGTCACTTTTGACTGGTCCACACTTGTCATGGTGACCATGAGCAGCAGTTACTATGGTAACGTCGAAGGGCTCTGTGGCAACTACAACGGCAACAAAGAGGATGAGATGACAATGCCAATGGCAACGCAGCCAATAGGCGGTGCAGCTGTCAATGTGACAGACTGGGCAGGGACATGGAGCATCAATGATGGCGACCCGTTCTGTTACCATTACTGCGAGGGGGTGTGTCCTCAGTGCTCTGAGGAGGACCGCAAAAAGTAATGTTGTGCTATGTCAAGTTGGATATCAACTTAGATTACAAGGGATATTCTGTGTAGATGCCTCTTTTGTGTTTAACCGATTATAAAATTATATGCACGTATTTGTGACATAACAGCATGACAAATAACAGTAACAGTTACTTTCAACTGACTGGTTTTGTTCGGGAGGGGCCACATAAGGTGGGTGGTCTGGGAGTATAGTGTGGAAATGAAGAAATTAGTGTCAAACACTTAATTTCCTAATTTCTTTAATTACTTCATTTCTGGTACATTTTTGTGCTACCAATTTATACCTCAATTTTTGGTTAATGTAAAGGAAAACACAAAATTGCTGATCACTGGTTATGTTCAGATTGACTTGACTAAATTTCCTCGAATGTCATGAGGACCTAAAGAGTCCTTAACAACTGAATGTACTTCTTTTTAATGTTAGACTGCAAATGCAAAATGCATGAAAATGAATTTTCTCTTTAAGTATTGACTGATCTCAAATGTAGATTGTCATTACAAAAGAAAAAAAAATACTACATACACCTTTTAAATGATTTTGTACATTTATATTTAACATATCAAACTATATAAGAAACTATACTCAAAGGTACAGTTAAATAATTCCTAAATGTAGATCACTGTTGCCCAAAGTCAAGATATACTGTAAAATATCTTTTGTTGGTCCAGACAAACAGTCCACAACATAGATCATAAGTTTACTTTTATAGAAGACTAAAGAAACCAAAAGATTATCAGATTTGAGAAGCTGGAACCAGAGAATTTGGAAATTTTCTTGTCAAAAATGACTAATTGATTATCACAATAGTTGCTGACTAATATAATAGTTAAGACCTAATCAATCAATCAACTTGTCTCAGGCTTCATCATCATAGATCTCAGAGTTAGAGGCAAAGCTTGTTACACCTGCTATCTGGAATGGCTGGCAGGTGGACCAGAGAGAAGAAAGAAAGAAGGCACTAGGATTCATCTCTCTCTGGCCCCATGAATCACTCTACAATCATTCTGTTTGGACCAAATTGCCTAAATGTCAACAGGTGCAAATGTGACAGATAGCTGACTGACAACCGACCGACGTCGCTTTGTCTACTGTAAAGCCACAAAATTGATTTGACTCTTTTCTCCTTTGTTCTGCCTCAGGTACACTGGTCCTAAGTACTGTGGGATTCTGAGCGATAAGAAGGGACCTTTCGCTGGTTGCCATGGCAGCGTGCCAGTGGGGGAGTTTGTGTCAGACTGTTTGTATGACGTCTGTGTCAATGAGGGACGACACCAAATGCTGTGTGATGCCCTGAGTGTTTACCTGACAGAGTGCCAGAAAGCTGGAGCATCCGTGTTGCCATGGAGAGAACTGGCCAATTGTCGTGAGTAACATACACAATTAAACCCAGATTATATCATTATATAGAATGAAATACAATACACACAGAAAGTCACACATATGAATAGTATGTAGTCTAGTTTTCACACCACCGACAATTTTCATCATAGCTCTGACAAAGCTCTAAATTCAAACCCATAGCTTAGACAAGTTGACACCAGGGACGACACAGATAGTAGGCATAGTTTCCATTTATAATTATATTAGTATTAGTATTATTTTCCTGTCATAGGATGGAAGAATAACAGTCATTAAGAGGGGCTTTCTTGGTCAATTTATTGTCAATTTGAGTCTTGGCAATTAGGATGCTGATGACAAGTTTGCTTATTTTTAATAACTCAAAGCACTGAGAGTGTCACTGAAATAAATATTTAATTCAAAATTTTATTGACTAGGGGTCTTCACAGGTGAGTCAGTCTAATCTCAGTGTATTGCTGTAGATCTCTGGTTTGTATGTCAGTATAAGCACGTTTCCTCCTTAAATACCTATTCAGGAAACATACATTAGAAAAGGTTGGTGGTTGATGGAGGTTATAGGGTTCTAAAATTGCATGTGCACTCTAACAGAATGTATGTGTGATTGATGGCCATTCTGTGGGTGATTTACTAAAATAAGTTGCACAAATGATAGGTGCAGACATGGCAGACAGCTGCTTTTAAATGAGAGTTTTGCATGATCTAATGGTTTCCACAGAGTTTGGCAACAGTTTGTAGGCATAATCAGTTGTTATAATAGTAGTAAAAAAATATTGTTGTATTGAAGCTGTTTATGTGGTTATATATGATGAATGCTATTTCATTAAGAATTATGTTTTTCACTTTGTAGGTGGTCATATAGCTTAATGTTACACAATGGGATTTGTACTGCAATAGATAAAATAAAAGATGACATGCTACTTTAAACAATAAAAAATCTGAAAAGAGGCTGATAAACAGCAATAACCAGACATCTCCTTGTGTGCTTATACTGTATGGTTTTATTTTCCCTTGCCAAAATAAAGCCTGAATTTGCAGAATAATTTGCCCCCATTCATCTATGCAGGTGATGACCACTGATAAGATTTAGTTAAGTCATAACATCCAAAGCATGGTAACACATGTAGCTCTTTTCTTAAAAATGTACAATAAACACCTCTCCCAGACTGTATGAATCAGCATAATATTGCTCCTTCTATCTGACTGTCCTCTATTTAATGTCTTCCTCACTGTCCATTTGCCTGCAGCTATTCCATGTCCAGCCAACAGCCACTACAAGATGTGTGGCTCAGCCTGTCCAGCCAGTTGTGGTCCAGAGCCAGAGATTTGCCCTAAAATCTGTGTGGAGGGCTGTTTCTGTGACCCGGGATATGTGCAAAATGGAAACGAGTTAGTGCAACATTTTCACCCATTCATTTTTCATTCAAAGCCTCATGTTTGTCAAAACCTCATGAAAAAATGCTTCCATGAGTGTAGTCCAATTGGAAACAAGGAGACTGACTGGGAGTCACAGGGTTCATGGGAGCTCATTTTACCCTCAGGCCCCATATTAAGCCCCCAGGTTAATCCAGACATGGGTTGATATCGCAAATGTCTTTTTTTATTATTGCTGGTCATTTCAGTTTTTTTTTAATAATCAGAGTTTATTTTATTTTATGAACCTACATTACAGTAAAACATGTACTCGCAAGTCAATAAACAGTAGTTTCTGTCAGGAGAGAGACAAAAGAATATTGCAAAAAGATAAGAAATATGGAACTGAAAAGAACAAGGTTTTACAAACAATAAAGAAAGAAAAAAAGGAAAGAAAAAAGCAGCAATATATCAACAGATGAAGTAATGTATGTCCTTACACATGTTAAATAACCTTTCTTAACATTGGTTACTGTGGTCTGGGACCACCAGTGTGCCCTTTCCCCCCCTCCTGGATGGGTACACTTAGAGCGCTAGGCAGGTAATATATCAGAGGCTGCCACTTGTCAAAAAAAATGTCATTTCCTTTTAAATTGGCCATCAATCTTACCATAGGAAGGACCCTAAAGATTTCTTTGTACCACCGACTTACAATGGGAGGATCCTTGCTGATCTAATTTGTATGATCAAGGAGTCGACAAGGTCTTCAAACTGAGATTACTTATTGTTTTGCTTTCTCTGGTGATTTTCTTCAGGTGTGTGGTCAGGGAGAAGGGCTGTGGCTGTAATCACAATGACATTTATCATCTGCCGGGCGAGGTGTTCTGGGCAGACTCGCAGTGCCAGGAGAAATGCGTGTGTGACGCAGCGACACAAAAGGTGAAATGTAAGAAGACGGGGTGTCGACCTGGACAGCAATGCAGTGTTGTGAATGGAGTTCAGGACTGTTACCCGCTGGCCTTTAAGACTTGTTCAGCAGTTGGAGATCCACACTTTTCTACTTTTGATGGTCGAAAGTTCGACTTCCAGGGCAACTGTGTCTACCGGCTGGCCAGCATGTGTGGAGACACTAAAAGCACTGAAGGGCTGGAGCCCTTTGAGGTGAGCATAGTGGGAAACCAGTGTATAGCCATTGTAGATACAGAGAATTATTGTACATGCGTAGTCCTATATGGGATAGGTGCTATACTAAACTCTTCTTCTGGTGAATTGTAGATAACCCTGGAGAACAACAACCGTGGCAGTAAAAAAGTTTCCTATGCTAAAGTGGTGACTGTCAAAGTCTACGGCAGTACATACATACTTTCAGTGAACTATAAAGGCCGAGTACTGGTGAGACACACATGTCCATACACACACATACATATATTCATTGTACAGGATACATATGACAAATATGTGTTTGTTTCAGGTGAATGGGATTGAAACCACCTTACCATTCTCATCCAGTCAATCACTGGTCCAGGTTAATCGCAGAAACAGATTGGCTGTCCTTGAGACACACTTTCTAAAGGTAACACACGTAATTTATATTATTCCAGTGTTTGTACTGCAAAATGTTAATTTCGCTTCACTTTAACTTTAAGGTAGTGAATGGATTTGTAGCAGCAGTGGTAATTTTTTTTTGGCCTACCAAAAAAATGTTTCACCAGACATGAGTAACCTTTCCTTTATATTCCACATCATTAAAGGTCTCCTTTGACTTTGCGAGTGCAGTAAGAGTGGAGCTGGCAACTAGTTATCAGAATTCAGTCTGTGGTCTTTGTGGAAACCTTAATGGAAACCCAGCAGATGACCTGAAGCTGCCTAATGGGAAGCTGGCTTCCAACCCCAATGAGTTTGGAGTGAGCCAATGGCTGGCTAATGTGGAAGGCTGCTCTCATGAGTGTAAGGAGCTCATGAAATTTATTTCTGTCCTCTATTGTTCTATCTTTAGTGCTTTTCAGACATACACACCTCTTTATGTAATTATGATGATAATCTTTACACAATCTCTAAAGCTAATTTACATATTAGAAGTCACGACAGCAATCACCTGTCATCATGGTCTGAATTGACTGATGACAGATTAAATTAAAGGTAGCAACACAACATTGATTACATAGCCAATCAAAATGCGGGGCATCATTTTTAATCATCTTTAATATGTTTGACACAGAACAAGGGAACAATTTGCTGTGCAGTACCATACAGAGCATGACATGCAAGCATATGTCCTACAACAACTTAAATGTGGCACCAAATAAGCAGTAATTCAGATTTGAATGGCCTCACCCAGTGCAATTTATGAGAAAAAATAACATTCCAACAAATATTAATACTGTATGTATGTAATGTAAAATGCCTATTAATGTCATTGTTTTCTGTTACTAGGTAAAGACTGTGCTCAGCCTCTCCCCCCTAACTTCAAACCACCAAGCTACACATCAGTCTGTAATATCATATCGGCAAAGGATGGACCCCTGGCAGACTGTATAGGTCGAACAGATTCCAAGCAGTACACTGAGGACTGCATCTATGACATGGTGCTTACTGATGGGAAACGATGCTCAGCCTGTGACATCATCAGTGCCTATGTGGAAGAATGTCAAATTAAAGGAGGGTGTGTGAAACCATGGAGGACGAGGAATCTCTGCTGTAAGTGCTCTTGTTTGCTTGTGACGTGTGTGTGTGTGTGTGTGTGAGTGTCATTACTTCCAACAAACTCAGCAATGCCCTAACTCAGGTACAAGACTGCCTTGTGCCAAATATATATATATATAAAAAAAAGTAGAGGAACTTGAATTGGTAATCCAGTTCAAATTTGGCATCACAATAGAATCAAGAAATGCATTCATAGAAAATGTACTGAGAGATGTTCAAACCTCCACACACCTGTGATTTACATTCTGTATGTGTGTGTGTGTCAGGGATGCAGTGTCCAGCTAACAGCATATACAGTGTCATAGCTCCTGGCTGTCCAGCCAGCTGTACCCCACTGCCTTCAAACGCTGAGTGTAAAACCCCACCCAGTGAGGGCTGTGTATGTAACCCTGGTCACGTATGGAGCCAGGTAAACCTTTGCTTTCTTTGTGTCTACTTCAACTAGTCATGCTTACCACTCACTCTATTTAATATTATATTATTTATTTAAAGGATTAAATGATTCTATTATCTTTTAATAACCTGCATTTTACCAGCCACTGCATCAATGTGAGGTTGTTCTGACTGTTAAAATTTGACTGTTTAGGATCGCTGTGTGCCGCTGGCTGAGTGCGACTGAGTGTGGCTGCCACTTCAACGGCCTACAACAGATGGCAAAGATGTAGAGTGTTGAATGCTACTATTTTCGGAAGAGAGGCTAAAAGGCTTTAATCTATTTACTTACAGGGAGAATACATCAGGCAATGTTGTTTCTTTAAGCTATGAATTATTATAAACAAATCTTTTGTAGTGATTGGTGGTGCAAATATTTCAGGTACTAAAAGCAACAAAAAACCTGATCTAAAACCAATTATGTAATCACCAATGTATTAATTAGATTAAATGTTTACATGCAGTCAATCAGAAATCAATTAAATCTGATTGTTTTCTGTTGCTTTTATATTAGTTTCCAAAATGTCATGATCATAAAAATATACGTCAGATTGCATCATATACTCTATATACATGATTACAATTAAACCATTTTGTCAGTGTGCAGCAATGACATTATCTTGTGATCATTTTAATTTACCTTTAAAATGTAAAATTCATCAGTATGCAAAACAAATGAGGAATATCTCCTTCAATCTGTTTGTCTCAAATATGGGTTAATCTTTCATTATTAATCATTAAATGTATCTAAGAAGCATCTGTTGTGTCTGTGATTGATGTACATATACACACATACAGCATAAGCATCATCAACTTCCATCATTTCTAGTCTTTTGAAAACCATGAATGACATAGAGACACCGATCCCTGAGAGTGTTGAATGAGTTATGTCCGACAAGGTCCTGTATGGAAGGAATAATCAACGAAGAGGTGTACATTAAACAGTTTTGAGGCATTTTGCATCGGTGGTTCTTCACCACGCCCCCTAAACCATTTAACCCGCTATGGTCGTAATGATTGATGTTATAAGGAGAAATAAATTAGGGCTTGTAAAATACTTAAAATTTGGATTGCAAAACACAATTACCTTTATTATTTCTTTGGCAAATAACCATGACATTGGTGGAGGCAGGACAGGCCCTTAGTATGTATGCTGGACGTTAAAGCCAATTTTACTAGGGGCCAAACTGGAATTAAAACTATGACATCTCTTTTGGGTTCTATTGGGCCCGAAAAGCATTTTCCCCACAAACACACAAACATATGAAAATGAGCAGTAGATAAACTTTTGTGTGTGCGAGTGTCACAACCCACCACAAAATGGACTCTTAAAAGAATGCCATTTGCTTTGACATTATACTTAATGATTAATTAATAAATCATATTAACTTTTTTTTACAATATACCCAACTGTTTTTTTTGCTGATCTGATAAATAGACTGGCCTTTTTTTGTGCAAACACCTTGACCTTTTCTCTGAGCTCACTTCGTCATACCCTCAGAATGTATCAAGATAAACTGGAGGGTTAAATGATTTCTCAGGAAGGAATGAGGCAGGAACATTTCTGAAGGAGGAACCTTTGCACCACAGTTTGCTTTCAGACCATAAAAAGCGGTGCACAACAGCACAGGTGGTGCAATCACTTGCACTGAGCTCATGCAGAGTACCTGAACACTCTAGAAAGGCAGTCGGTAAGAGACAAAAACTTTAAATGAATTTAATTAGATTTGTGTTATGGAGCTGCAGATTTGTATTTGTTTGTGCTTTTCACAATGACCTGCTTAATTGCTTGAAATTGTTGTTAGGAAAAATAAATTGTTTGCATTGTATTTAATCGACAAATTATTAAAATAATTAAGTCCTTAATTATTTAAATATTGTAGGATTAAAAGCAATTCATACGTATTGTAATCGATGTTAAAACTCAAGTCATGTTAGAACAATCAATGTTAAAAGCTCCTTTTAACCCTTCAAGTGGAGTTGCATAAAAAGCTGATAAAACAGTATATGTTCATTGAACAGGAGGTGCATTCAACTGAAATTACTCTGCTGCAATAAAAGCCTCAATCATCACAGCTGCGTTCTTGAGGGGAAACAAAAACAATCAGCTATAGCACATTAATTTCTCCAGGGGAGGCGGTGTGATTAAAATTATAGTGTATAGGCATTGACTGTCACTCAGGAACAAGTGTTACTTCTCTCCACCTATCCAAGTAACCAGAGAAACATTTATCTGCTGTATTGATACTTCGATAATTTACGTTCTCACATGAAAGACTGTTTGTGTCCTATTTATACAAACAGCCAGGGGAATATTACTCATTTGATTTTTTTCAAAACTTGTCCAGTCTATCCTCACTATCACACAATGTATACAATAGCAGCATTATATATATATATATATACATACATATATATACATATACATACATGCCTACATTCTTAGAGAGTGATTTGGTCCCATTGAGTCCTATTTTAACCATATGTTTGATATACTGTAATTCTGACATTACTTTTCCCACTAATACATAATAAATCTAATCCTAGGTGGTGATGAATAAGTATTTTTTCCTATCATGGATTCTTATGATAAAACATAATACAAACAAACATAACTTTATATCTATGTAACCATAAATACAGGTTTTCAATTTAGTGACAAATATTTGATGTGGTGAAAGTGGAAAACACTGTAGTGCAGAAGTCTTGCAGAACAGTGTTAACTCCATCCTACAAACATGTTTTACACATACAGGGCAACTGACTGCAGACCAAGAATAAACTGCTGTAAGAAACTACCATCAAAGCAGAAATGTTAATAGTTCTTCTCACAACATCTTGTTAAGTAAATATCTGAACAAAACAAAATGGACAAGTTGGTTAATTTGCATATTCAACATAGAGACTTTTCTTTAAAACAAATAGCACCTTTTATGCAAAAATACACTCCACATTAGTAAATTAAAGCTTATTTACCATTTTCTAGTATCATTTAGTTTTCAGTAATTCCAAGCAAACATTATCTGTGTTATATATTGATGAAACCAACTAGTGGACCATTGCTGCTCCATAACAGTTACATAATCACACTTAAACAGCCAGCAATTAAATAGTATCTTCCTGCAGACAGGGACCCATAAAATTTCCCAACTTAAACAAGTTAGATGTTGTAGAGCTGTAGAGCTTGTGAATGCAACCCATATGATTGAAATAACTTCTTCACACAAACTCACCTAGCTTTGATTTGTTTATGTATAGAGATTTTTCTATAAATGATCATGGATGGAATAAATGAGTTTCATTTGGGTAAACAGTAACAACAGTATATCAACCATATGGAAATTATCGAATCTGAAACAAAGCTGTTGTTGACCACATCATCCAGAGGAAAGAAGTGCTATGTCATGTCGGCTGGAGGTGGGAACCGGGTCAAGCAAAAGCACAGGGAAGCATAGGGGGGTTTCTGAGGGGTAACAGTAGTTAGCGTTTATCCAATATTCAAGGCATGTCTGAAAAAGCAGCCTGGTGGTCAAGTTAACCAGAGGGCAGGTCCCCTGGAGAGTCACTTTCATCAGAGCCTCTCATTGGGCCAACGTCCTGCTGGCCAACTAATGACATGTCTGCTTGAATGTCCTCCTCATCTGACTGAACCAGGGGCTCATCACTCTCCTCACTGGCCACTTCCTCTTCTTGCATCCATGCTACATCTCGTTTAGATGGCTGGTTGTTTGTAGGAAGTTCTTGGTTCATTGGGCTCCTCAAAGATTCAGAGGAACAGGACTCGGGGTCTGGACCTGTAAAGAGATGACATTTAAATTGGACTAGTATCATATGAAGGCCAAGTTTAATTCAACCTGTCGCATGTGAGTTGTGTGTGGTGCATTTACATAGGAGATCATGGACTCACAATGTATGTATAACATAAGAGTTTGTATTGCTGTAGAAACTGTGAAGCTCCCTGAGTTGAATCTGTGATTTGTTATCTTGGGATATACAAATAAGACTTTACTTGATAGATAAATCACTTTTTGATCCAGTTTGAATTGTGCTGTTATTTACACATAGGATGTTTGTCAAATTGAAATATAATTTTTATAATTTTTATCAAATGACCAACAAATTCATAGCACAATTCAAAAAGGGATCAAAATATGATTTTTTTCTTAAACCTAAAAAAAAATACTATTTGGTTCAATTCAGGAACCTAGACAATCTATATAAAGTGGATTAACTGACAGCTCCCTAAAAGTGAAAAAAACAAACATCTGGATTACCCCCTGTTGGCAGGCTGCTGTATGACATACCTGAGGTCAGTGATGATCCAGTACTGATGTCGTCACTAGTGGAGTTGAGGAAGTCATCCAAAGCCTCCTGGTCTGACATGTTAGCTACTGTCATCTGATCCAGATTACACACATCAGCTTCTGTTGACTCTATGAACAACAAACACGTTTAAGCTTTGTTATATATACACATTTAACTTACCTCTTTTGGTTAGTAATAACTTATTGATTCAGGCCTGCTCATCATCCACACTTAAGTACACATTTAAACAGGTGTGTCCCACATCTGAAAACATGCAATGCACTTAACCCACTAAAAATATGGGCTCCTATTATCACCTTGGAGCGGATTCATCCACATCTACTCTACAACACCAGCCCAGTTGTTAATATGACCACAGGCTAATTTCCTGACCCACAATTAAGAAACACATGCTGAATTCAGCGTGAATATGATGCAACAGTTTTTCTCCTTATATTGACTGTAAAATGTGTAACAAATACAAGCTCTCTCATAATTCATCATGCCCATTTTCTTGTTTAATTCATCCAAAGAATCTGTCAACAAGACTATATAAAACCTAGTCTATGGATGGATGCTTTAGACAATTTGTGAAAGTGTAGCCTATTGGTATATGTGGCATATTATGACATTTCTCTGTAATTGTTTGTAGTGTCCTGGTTCAAACAGACTTGAATTCCATGCGTTCCACAGTCAAATATGAAACATCTTTGGACTGAATCCTCAGTTATCTTCCTACACTACTAGGATACATTCTCAAATCTATAAACATGAGTGTTGAAATGCCTGCTGATGATTTTAATCGGCTGATAAAAAGTTACATGTTCTACATTATAGTGACTTACTTCTGTGTTGCAGGTGTCCAGTGGACAGGTATTGTTCCATGTCTTGATTAAAGGCTTCTTCATAGACTTTCTGTCGTTCTCTCAGTTTCTGCTGCATAACCTGTTCCAGCTCTGCCACCTTCTGAGCATGCTCAGAACTCAGCTCCGCTACAAACAAGGAGAATTATTTATTTTAGAACTCCCTTTCATGATGATAATGGTTTACAAAGTACTGTTACCATGTTGCTGGAATTTTACATAAACAACAGGTTCATAATCAGAAAATGTATCCTATCATGTATCCCTAACTTATCAAATATGTCATATCCTGTATCAAGCCCTAGCTGTGTGTTGCACATCAATAAATCCTCAGAGTACAGCAGCTCACCTTCCAGTGCCTCAACGTCCTTCCTATTAGCAAACATCAGGCAGATTCCCATTAAAACAGACATCAGACATGTTAGTATCACAGTATGACTTTGTAGTTCTGTCTAAACAAACATTGATATTGATGTTCATTCAAGGGTGTAAGATACCTCAAAAACCGTAACCAAATGGTAAATCGCTTGTCATTTTGACTTATTTTATGACTCGTCATATTTACAGGGCTGGGTAGTGGTCTTAAACTAGTTATTGAAAAAGAAGAGATTTAACCTCATAAGACACAACTGGAAACTAAATGATATGACTCTCATACCTCTTCTTATTCTTATAGACTTCTAGTTGGTTGATGTGATGTTGTTTGAATGTCTGTTGTTCACACTGACAACACAGAGTCTCCAAGTACACCAGCCTGCTCTCCATCTCCTCAAAGTCACCTTCCAAATGAGCTGGAAACACAGCGAATGTACAGTTGAGTGTATTTCTATATATCCTGTGTACTTTTACACCAAGAATATATGTCAAATATAATTTCACAGCATTGCATGTGCAGAAGGTTTCTGATGACTAACTTTTTCACTCCGGGTCACACTAAACATCAAGTAAATACTAAACAAGCAAATGAGGGCCGGGGGAGTAACTAAAGGACTATTTTAAGGCAAATGTAGTTTAAAACTCTAATAATAATTTTGATATTAACATGAAATAAAACAACTCCAGTAGACAACATTTATGGCAGCTTCAGTGTTTTTTTTTTCTACATGTTTATGCCTATACCTTACTAAATTTGTGAGAAAAATAGTTTTTACTGCACTTGACAAAATTGAAGTTGTTTTGAATCCAGTGGTATCGAGCATTTGATATAACTCCATGTAACCATTTATTTTGATAGAATACTTAAATCTGAGACCAAAATATTTTTAAAAAAATAACAGATTGTCACACAAAATGTGAAAATAAAATAACTTTATAGAAACCTGAGCTGCTCTGTAACTAGCTGCAAGGGTAGTCTATCCTTCTTTCAGTTAGTGTATTTGTTTGAAGGAGAATACATGAGGAGACAAAAGCAGCTGAGTCTTGGTTCTTTATTTGAGTGACATTAAGAGACTCCGTACCTATAGTAGCCGTGATGGCATCAAGTTCACTGATGAAAGCTGGCAAGCTCTGCAGTTGTTCCTGTAGTTGTACCAGAGCTGTTCTTCTTTTTTCCCAGTGTGCTGAGAGCATCACCATGTTTCCATCTACCGCCTAACAAACACAAAAGCCAGACGTTCATGTGTTTAAATGTTTTCACATTTCTCACTGCTTCAAATTCAAGCCTTCAACCAGCTAATGATTGTAAGACTCTTTATTTTGCAGCAGCTAATCCAGACTTAAAAATCATTAAAAAAGGTGCTGTACATACAGCACATGTAAGATGACTGCAAAATTAGTTACATTTCCACTAACTTTTATTCAACATTTCCTATCGTAAAACTCGAGCTGCCCCTCCTGGAGGGAATTCAGCTGGAAAAACGTGACTCGATTCTTTCACTCTCCTACTCAAATACAAATCTGACAGCCTTTTGGAAGTCTTGTAGGAATACTTCAGCAAAGCATTCCCATATTTCCTGCAACTGCCCCTCAGTGACACCAATTTGCAGGGAGATTATTGAAGTTCTGGAGGCCATTTTTAAAAGGAAAGTATTATATATAATTTCAAATTATATTAAAAAAGAAATTAATATTTCATGAGCAGAATAGAGAATCAGTGATCCTACCTCTGCAGCCTGAGCATAGTCTGTAGTTCTTTTATGAAGAAGAAACCAGCTCTCCTCATACCTACAGAAACACATGAACGTGCATAAAACCATGTTTTCTTCTCATCCCCATGTGTGTGCATGTATAGTGTGTGTGTGTGTGTGTGTGTGTGGAGACCTGTTGAGGATTTCAAGTCCAGCGCTGAAATGGGGAAGACATTCTTCAAACCTGAACAATAACAAAAACAAAACTAATTCAAATGGGATTCAGGTGAGATTTTAATGTTTCTTTTTTCTGTTTTATAAAATATTCGGTAATTTTGAGGAGTGCAAATGGTCACTTTAATACTGTAATATTGTCAAGTTAAAAAAGAACAGATTTTGCTCATTATTTTCCCTCTCCAGCTGACAAATCTCATTAAAATATATTGAAAATGGATTAAAAAAAATCTGTTAAGATACGTTTGTGCATGGAACAATTTAAAGGATATGTTGTTTTTCTCCTCATTGAACCCTATACACATTTTTTTTTTTTTTTTACAAAATAGGGTCCCAATGAGGTCACTGTAAGGACTTAGTCACTCTAGTCTGCTTACTTGGCATTCCTCTTGGTTTTGCTGTCTTTTGTTTTGTCTCCAAAGGTCTTAAAGCTGAAGGTGGAGAGGGAAAGAGAGAAAAATAGATTTTCAGGTCAGCAACAAATAGGACAAATGCACATCAGTATAAAGACCTCTGCACAGAAAGTATTAAAAAAACACAATTAAATGAAATCAAATGAATCACTGCATTTGCATTTTCTGGTCCGTATATGATCTAAATACTTGACTGATGAAACACCCTCCAGCTGCTTCTGGACTCCTTGTTGCTTTATAATTGTCTGAGTTTGGGCTCAATGTCATGCTGCAGCACACAGACCCTGCATTATGGATAAAGTGGATTAAGGCTAAATGAAATCTAAATGATATTAAGTTGTTTGCTATCTTTTTTTCGGTTGAATTCCAG
Organism: Lepturacanthus savala; assembly: GCA_030544235.1. Taxonomy (NCBI): domain Eukaryota; kingdom Metazoa; phylum Chordata; class Actinopteri; order Scombriformes; family Trichiuridae; genus Lepturacanthus; species Lepturacanthus savala. Next base: position 16,665,259 of record CM060467.1, read on the forward strand.
AGATAAGTGTATTTAATTACAATTATTGTTGCTTTTACTGCACAGCGGATATGGATTTTAATGAAAGGTTCACAGATTCCGAGTGTCACATGATCGTCAGCTGAAAGCAAAACACAGGAACAGCTAGCATGGAAACAGCTAGAACCGACCAAGCTAACGGACGCTAGGAAGATAACAAACCGAAACTCAACGCAGAGTAAGGTTGAAAAGTAAAACACGACGGTAAATATAAATGCCTACTTGTTAAAATTACTAATTAAAATGACCACAAAGACAGAACTCAACAGAATGAGGGTGTGTAGCGTTAATCAGCTGTTAGCCAATATAGCTGCTAACCACATCTCTGCAGTACAACATGTATAGAGTGAGTCCACATGTATGTTTTCATACTGGGTTAACACACATGTAACATTAGTCATGCATTGATGCCTGAGGTGGGACAGAAAGTATCGATAAGATGAAACTCGGCTTATGTCAGAAAACGGACTAACCCCGTGGTGAAATCCAGCTGGACCATTTGAAGTCTTTCTCTGAAGTTTTCAAACATTATTCCTCCCCCTCTTGGTTTGCTTATCTGATCTCTGTCTCTCGATTAAAACACACAGAGAGCTGTCTGTAACCATCAGCGTGGGTCCAGGTCGCTGTCGCTGCTCCGAATGTTGCAGGCTGAAGGTCCGGAGGCGGAAGTGACGTATGAAGTAGTAAACCGTACACTATAAAGTAAATATATATCCATCGGAACTTTGGAGTTCACCTTTTTGTCCATGTCGTGGTGTCATTTCTTTATTCAGAGGCCTTAGAGGAGATTTTACTCTTCCTGTTGTGGATAATATATTTGAAACAAATACTGTGAAGATGTGTTTTTCAGGCCATAAGAATATTAATAAACCAATCTGACACCTTTTCCACAAGAGTTGTCACTGCACCTCTGTCCTCTTCGTCACTTTGGTCTGGTCTTGTATGGGATATTTGATTCATGATTTTATCCAACCAATCCCTATTTACAGAAGCTTTACAAATATATATTGATGTTAACTGCACCTTTTACAGCGATCAAAAAGAAACATTGTGCACTTGTATTGGTTGGGCCCTTATGCCAAATTACTCTGGAGTAAACTGTCCAGATATATTGTTACTCTGACTTTGCATGGAAGTTAGAAAGTGTGCTGTTTGGTTTTCTTAACCATGAAAATAACCTCATCCCTGAGTTTAATAAATCTAATTATTATTTTAGCCATATTTAGCAAATACAAGCCAAAACTCATGTAAAACCAACTTTTAATTGTCCATGTAAAACATTACATCACATTGTCTGTTATTAATTAATAAAGCCTGCAACTAAGCCCAATGATCCATTGTTTAATATATATATATATATATATATATATATATATATATATATATATATATATATATATATATATATATATATATATATATATATATATATATATATATATATATATATATATATATATATATATATATATATCGCAGCACACAGGACACACCTTGTCATTCAATATGTTTTCTTTATTTTCATGACCATTTACTTGTAGATTCTCACTGAAGGCATCAAAACTAGGAATGAACACATGTGGAGTTATGTACTTAACAAAAAAAGGTGAAATAACTGAAAACATGTTTTATTTTCTACTTTCTTCAAAATAGCCACCCTTTGTTCTGATTACTACTTTGCATACTCTTGGCATTCTCTTGATGAACTACCATTTCAAGTAGTCACCTGAAATGGTTTTCACTTCATAGGTGTGTCTTATCAGGGTTAATTAGTGGAAGCTAAGGGTGGCTATTTTGAAGAAACTAGAATATAAAACGCGTTTTCAGTTACTTGTGACGTGTTGACGATTATATCCGATGATTCTTTTATATTATATTCATATCCGATGATTCTTTTATATTATATTCATGTTCTTTATGCATTATATTCAGTTTACTTTACAATATATTCAATGTTCTAATGTTAGACTAGATTAGAGGCTCCATGTTAGACCTTGGGGCTGTACATGGACACATGTTATATTTAGAGTGGACTCCTATGCAGCTGGATTTGCAGAAGAACTAAAAGGGCCATGAGAAGGCCAGGTCATGAAGAGTTCAGTTAATAACGTGAAGACTCACATCTCACTTCTCTGTCTGTCCTAAATCCTCTGTCTGATAAACAATTCCATGTATGGTAAAGAATGTATGTAACCGAATGTATGCAAATGATGTCAGAGGGGCGTGAGGTTGATTTTAGTAAAACGAGCCACGACACAACGGGCTTCAGAACTGTTCGTGGCACACAGAAGGTCAATTCCATCTGTATGCACAGCACTTCTCTCGTTGCAACGGTGAAATAGAAAGAGCGTACTACTCGTGATTTGTTATTAATTAGAAAATACAAGAAGCAAGCTTCCTTTTCCCAGGATCCGCAACAGTTTCTGGGGGCTTGTCCGGGATCCGGGTGAAGGAGGCGTTGATTGGATCTGGACCAGGACGAAAGAAAGGGTGACGGACACGGGTCGACCAAAAACCAAGGTAAGCAGTACCTGTTTTATCGAAACTGCATTTGGAAACTCTAAATTTATACGTGTCCTGAACCTGAGTAAGACTGAGTCTGTAAATTATAGAATGCTTTATGGTTGTATGAACATTAAACACGGAGGCAAATTCCTCGGCAGTGTAAAAAGCTAAGGATAAAACAGGTATTGTGACACGGAGGCAAATTCCTTGGCAGTGTATAAACGTCTAGAGTGTGGTAACTCCAGCCGCTACCCTGACGAGGGTCGGTCTTAACTGGGTTTGAGTCCCGGGGGAATTGAGACAACCCCGAATTCTATACGGGTTTGAGGCCCGGGGTAATTGGCATAGCCCCGAATTCTATGAGTACAAGGGTTCGAGTCCCGAGGAAGAGTTGAAGTATCCCCGAATTCCATGAGTAGTACTGAACACAGAGGTGAGAGATAGACAGAAAAACACGTGAATGAATGTCGGTTCCTTGGAGACTGAAAAAGCAGGGTCGTACACACACACTCTGCTGAAGTAGGAAACCAACGAAACGAGTGACACATATATAAAGTTCTGGTGTCGCAGTGAAGCTTTATTAGATTCACTGTCCAGATTTGGTACTCAGCTGTACCTACCAATCGGCCAGAACTTAGGTAAAACAAGGGAAAGGTGAAAACACAAATTGGAAATAATCTATAAGGTTTTGGTGTCACAGTGAATCTTTCACAGACTTGCTGTTAAAGGCTGAAAAACTCGGGACCCAGCCTCCCTATCTTTCAGTCGGCCAGAACCTAGGAAAATAGTCGTGATCCCAAGCACAAAATAAAATAAATAAATAAATGAAAAAAAACAAAAAAGAAAAACTGATCCACATACTAAACATTCAAATTTAAATAAAATAAAAAACAGATGAGCCTTTCACTGATCATAAATTAGTGAAACCGGTATACATTGGACAGGCCTAGGTGTGAATGTGCTGTGTGTGGATGCCTCAGAGAGTGTGTTGAAGCAGCAGCGTTGTCGGAAACCTAACGGTGACAACAAAACAACGGTCTGTTGAACTAGACACACCGCTCAAGGATTTTAAGTATTGTTGTGTAATTAACCATTTTTCTACATAACCATTTTGCTGCTAAAGGATTTTAAGCATTGTTGTAATTAACAATCTTTTTCCGCATAACTAGTTTAGGTGTGCTGATGTGTAACCAACCATTTTTATAATAACCATTTTAATCTGTTGATAAAATTAGAAATATATAAACATATTTGACTTGTGGTAAAATTAGAAATACCTAAACGTTTTAACTTACGGTAAAATTAGAAGTACGTAACTATTTTCACTTGCGGAGAAGTAAGAATACATATCCATCTTTGTGGTAAAATCGAGAATACATAACCGTCTTGACCTGTTGTAAATTTGTTAGAGGCGTAAGAGAATGGAGGGTGAATTCGACAGGGAGATTGATGATGGAGGTTGGGGGTCAGATAGCTCGTGGAAAACGATTAACGAGCAGTTGGAGTGTTTACAGGGAGTGATACAGCAGACGCATGCAAAAAAGGAGGGGGGCGCGTTGTTGGAGTTCCTGCGTAGTGAGAGAAAGCAGATGTTAGAGTGGGGAGGCAAGAGAGGAACAGAAAGGGGGGCATTAGGGAAGTTGTTGTGGGAGCAGAAAGATCAGGCAGAGTGGCCCGGGAAGGAAGCAGAAGAGAAGGAGAGAGAGTGTAGGTGGGTGGCTAAAAGTAAATGGAAGGCTGAGCGTAGAAAAAAAGAAGAGAGGGCACAGTTATGGAGCAAGTTAGTGCTGTGCTGGCAGGGAGCGATGCACTTAATGAGGAGAAAGAACAAGACAGGGACCGACAACAAGACACAGACTGACCAAACATCCGCACAAACACTACACACTCAAACTACCTCAGGCCAAACCACCTCATTTGACACTAAAACTGACACTGAGATCCCCCCACCATACTCTCCACCACCACCTAAAGAGCTCCACCACCCCTCCTCTCTCGACTCCTTCTCACCGAAAAACCCATTCGTGTGTAGAGGGGCGTTCGAAGATAGAGCTAGAAGAGAGACAACATTCGGAGCGAGTTCAGAGGGGTCCTCCGTAAACCGCCCCAACTGGCTGCCTTCACAAAGCGTTCGATATAAGACCATAAATCCCTCAGAGGGAAGCGTATCCATGTATTTGAAAGGTACATGGACTCCTGATCCTACAATAGTAGATGAGACAGATAATGATAACAAGAGTGGCGATGGGTCGTTAGAGAGCGGAACCATGGGAGGTGATAGGCCTACGGGCGTAAGGGAATTAGAGGAAATTATCTCGGGAGGCGCACATTATCACCCTCTCCCCATGACACCAGGGCACCAGATCCAAAACGACGTAGCCATAGGGGCCGCCCAAGAGGAGCCTATCAGTCGCCGCACGAGAAAACAGACCACAGCTCAAATTGACCTTCTTACGGGCAATTACCCTTTGCTAGCGGACGGGGTGGGGCTACCACGATACAAACCATATTCCTTAGGGGATTTGACGGGACTGTGTGACAGACTGCCTCCGATAACGGAGGGAGCACCACTATGGTTACAGGCAATTGACAAATTGACTGCAGGTACCACCCTAGCTTTAGGAGACTATAGAGCGATAGCTGCTAGATGCATGACTAGCACGGCAGCAAGGGAAGTGGAGCATTCAGCAGGAATACATAACGTACAGGACCACCACCAATTCACTAGATATGTAGGAGAGATAGCTGACGCTCTGAGGGAGCTCTCCCTAAAATTGATTGGAATCATGAAAAACACCCCCGCCTGTTCCTGGAGGAGTGCAAAGCTTTGTGGGAAACCCACACAGGGGTTAACCCCAACAAACCAGGCCCGCAGAGAGAATGGTATAGGAACGCCATCTTAGAAGGCGCTCCAGACTCCGTTAAACAGGCCATGAAAGATAATCCGGACCTCCCAGGAGCAGACTCCTCGGTGTGGGACCGCCACTTGACTCATCACTTGGAGAGGGCACGGGATAGCATTAAAAAAGAAAAATCACAGCTCCAGGAGCTCCAAACACAACTCCTGAAAATGCAAGTAGCTGAAGCGCGACAAAAGGGGGCGAGTAAGAAAAAAGGTGATTCTGAACCCAAAAAGATAATGTATGAGGCTCCACCTCCCGTAGAGGCGGATACACCCGTGTGGCCTCACATGCCAATTAGAGTAATGAGGGGGCAACCGAGGGGACGTGGAGGAATGAGAGGCAGAGGATATCAGAGGGGCCAATTTGGGCAGGGAGCGGGAGCCGACTACTGTTACTACTGTGAGGAACCAGGGCACTGGGCGACGGACTGTCCCTACAGGCTGAAACAGGGAGGATACAGGTGGATGGGACCTGTGCCAGACGGCTCATCTAGAGGTCCAATGAGAGGGGGCCTGCCGTGCCGAGGGGCACCACAGGGCAATGGGCCCCGGCGGCAGATGCCTGCCGTAGACTGGGAATCCCAGGGAGTCTGGGAAGTCCAACAACAACAATGACACACCCCACCGAGCGACCCAGGCAACAACACAACGGCAGATCCACTGTTGCCTGTGCGGGTCACTGACAGAACTCTGCCTTTTCTAGTAGACACTGGGGCTACACACTCCACCATTAACTCTGTTCCTGCAGCCCAGTTGTCTGCAAAGTGCACCACCGTAGTGGGTTTCTCGGGGGAAAAACAATCGCTGCCGTTCACCGTGCCGTTAGTGACTGAAGTGGGTCATCAAGCAGTAAATCACTGCTTCCTATATTCACCAGCAGTACCTGTCAACCTGCTGGGAAGAGACTTATTGATCAAACTGGGAGCTGCAATCCTGTGCAGGCCAGTGCACCGCACGTATCCCTAGCTCTCCATCCAGGGCACCAGGCTATGGAGTTAGGGGGAGTGATGAAAAGAGCATTAAAATACAGAGATTGGGAACAAACGCAGATCCCACAGGTGCAGTACTCGCCTTCAGGAAAGACTTATCGTATTTCAGTAAGGGGGGAAGACACTGCAATCATGGAACATGTACAGGTAGATTTCTATCACGGCTGTGAAAAGACAGATCACCCAGAGGCACCGGCCCTGATAAAGGAGATGCCTCATGAATTGTGGTCACAGGGACCGAGTGAGGTAGGATCAGTGGCGTGTAACCCTATCACCTTTGACATTCGGCCATGTGAGCCCATATGGCTCCCACAATATGCACACAAACCACAGGCAGAAAAAGGCATTGAGGAAACGATAGATGGACTCTGGGAAGCCAGATTTCTGGAATATTCCCAATCCCAATGGAACACTCCAATCCTACCGGTAGAAAAGAAAGCGACAGGTAAATATAGAATGGCACACGATCTGAGAGCCATCAATAACATTTTACTCACCCCAACTGTACCTGTACCAAATCCGTATGTGGCTCTCACCAATCTCGATCCAGCACACGAGTGGTTCACATGTATTGACCTCGCCAACGCATTTTTCTGCCTACCGCTGCACCCAGATCACAGAGATATTTTCTCATTCACACACAAAGGGACACAAATGAAATATACACGTTTGCCCCAGGGTTTTGCGCTCTCTCCAGGTATTTTCAACCAGGTACTTAAAGAAGCGTTATCCGATTGTAATCTGCCTGAAACATTCACATTAATCCAATATGTCGATGATCTGCTGATAGCATCACATAGCACGGATGAGTGTATGAAGGCCACAAAAACAGTTCTCCTGCATTTGGCAAAAAAGGGGTTGAAAGTCAGCAAAAACAAACTACAGGTGTGTAGAAAACAAGTTGAGTTTCTAGGCAGGCTGATCTCCCAGAAAGGAACAGGACTGTCCCCCGCACACCGTACAACCATTTTGACCCACCCTAAACCAGTCACTGTTAAAGATATGTTGTCTTTCCTTGGTCTGACAGGCTACAGCAGGACGTACGTGCCAGGGTACTCTGAACTTACACAACCTCTGAGAGACATGGTCAAACAACGAGGGATGAGAAACTTAAAAGCACACTTAGAATGGACATTTGAGGCAGAAACTGCGTTCACCACACTTAAACAGTCATTGGCAACAGCATCCGAACTAGCCGTTCCAGACTACTCTACCCCATTCTATTTGGATGTTTCTGAAACATGTGGCAGGAGGTGGCAAACGGAATATTGTTTCAGAAAAAAGGGGGAGAGAGAAGAGTACTGATGTATGCGAGTGTATTGCTAGACAGCATGGAAAAAAGGCACCACGAGTGCACAAAACACACGGCAGCAGTAGCAAAAATTCTCACCAAAACTGCACACATTGTTATGGGGCACCCATTAAAGGTTTTGACCTCACATGGGGTGGTGGCATACATCAACTCACAAGCGTTCACACTCTCATCACTCAGCAGAAAATAAGCAGGATACTAGAAGCACCAAACCTCACTTTCACACACGAAGGCATAAACATGGCAGAGAGAATGACAGAAGGGACGCCACATGTGTGTGCAGACAAAGTAGAGAAACAGGAGAAAATCAGACCAGACCTTGAATCAACTCCAATAAAAGGAGCCACGGACATATTTACAGACGGGTGTTGTTTCAGACATGACCAAGACGGACTTAGATCAGCATATGCAGTGGTAAGAGACACAGGAGACGGATTCGAGGTCATGACACAGGGCAGACTGACAGGACCACAGTCAGCACAAAAAGCAGAAGTCAGAGCAGTCATCGAGGCACTAAAGGGGAACGAGGGAGAGGTCGTAAATATTTACTCTGACTCGGCATATACAGTGACAGCGGTGCATGTGGAACTGAAACAATGGATGAGGACAGGGTTTCTGACAGCAGGGGGGTTACCCATTAAACACAGAGAAGAAATGGAAGAATTGGCGGAAGCACTACTACTACTACCGAGAAGAGTAGCAGTGATGAAATGTAAAGGGCACGATGAGAGCGGTTCCAGAGTAGCACAAGGAAATCATGCAGCAGATCAGGCAGCCAAGAGATGTGCAGGGTACAAAGAGAAGCATGTGATGGTGTGTTTAGAGGATGAGTGGGAGCCAGAGCCAACATTGGAAGAGGTAATCAGATTACAAAAGGGGGCCTCTCCAGAAGAGAGGTCAGTGTGGAAAGCAAGAGGAGCCAGACAAGACGATCAAGGGTTGTGGCGAGGGCCAGACGGTCGACCTATACTCCCTCCCGGTGTTAGGCAAGCAGCACTAGAAGAAGCACACGGGGTGGGACACTCGGGGAGAACACAAATGTTGAAGAATTTGGAAAATTGGTGGCATCCATTTATGAAACAAATGATCGCCAATTTGGTCGACCGCTGCGAGCTGTGTCAAAAGTACAACGCAAAGCCCACCATCAAACCAGGTTTGGGAAACTTCCCAACAGAAGCCGTGGCAGGGAGAGAAGTGATCATTGACTACACAGACATGATAGACCCAGTCAGGGGACACAGATACCTGCTAGTATGTGTAGACGCGTTCACAGGATGGCCAGAAGCCTGGCCTACAAAAAAGGAAGACAGCAAATCAGTCATCAAATGTCTGATAAACCACTACATTCCTAGACACAGGTTCCCAGCCAAAATAAGATCAGATAACGGAACACATTTCAAAAACCAAGACCTCCAGCAGGTGGAGGCCATGCTAGGGTTGAAGCATTCATTCGGAACAGTGTATCATCCCCAATCACAAGGAAAAGTGGAAAGAATGAACCAAACACTTAAAACCAAATTGGCAAAAATCTGTGCACAGACTAAATTGAACTGGGTAGATGCTCTGCCCCTAGCACTAATGTCAATACGAAGTTCAGACATCACACGCCATCCGAGTGCAGTGTACAGAAACACTCTGGTACACACACATAAACACACTTCCTGATTCAGATGTTATCAACCTGGTGATTATTTTGGGTAAATACCATATTCACACTTGTATATGGAGTGGAAATACTCCCTCAGTCACTACATTTTTACATTTATTCACAAACTACTTTAAATATCTGAAAAAGATAGATAAAATGAATAGGGTTGCCAAAAAATTGTATTCATCCATAACTCAATCCTTGCTCTTTTGATTTTACTGAACCTTGCTGTCCTTGTGCTTTTTGTTTAGTTTGGTTTAGTTTTTTTGTTTCTTATGCAAATCTGTTATCTTCACCATTGTTGCTGTAAATAATTCCTAATTTTATAATGTTTTCACCCTGCCTTGATTTGTACATTTGTTTGTTTAATAAATAAATAAAAATAAACACACTTCCTGTTTTTCATTGCTGGGAACTGGCTGTTAGGCTCCGCCCCCTTCAACTGCTGTTGCTTCCTGATCTGAAGTAAGAGAGGAGAGCTGCAGGACTTCAGCCTCCGGGACCAGGACCAGGAGCAGCAGGACTGCTATAAGAGCAGAATGGAGGAGAATCAGAACCTGGAGCAGTGCAGCAACAGTCCTGTTCAAAAAGAAGAAGCAGACTCTTCTAGTAGCTACAAACAGGTCAGTGCTAGTCACTTCACACTTGCTGCAAAATAATCAGATGACACATGACAGCAGGGTTAAAAACAGTCTAACCCAAAAATGTGTGGTGCGAACACCCCTGGGGGTGCAAGACCTTAAAAAAGTGATTACAGTCTGGAGCGTTTTTTAAAAGATTTTTTTTTTTCAAATTGTGATTTTCCGACACAATAAAGACGTCTAAATAAACGCTTTATTTGTCATATGGATATTCAACATCGCGTTATACGACTTGCCTCTGTTTAGACATGCCGGTTTACCACTTTTTTTTTGGTGCGTCGTTATTCCTGCATCAGGCGACACAGGGCAGGTGAGTCGAGTCACTGGAGTCGCGCTCACATTTCCGCAGATTTGCGGAGAAGTTGTTGAAGCAGAGACACAACGTTGATGAGATGTTGAGTTGTTTATATAAAGTAGACCTAATATATCTTTAAAAAAAACTCCTGCTGTTCGGCTCAACAGTGAGGACTGTATTGTCTCAGCTGAGGCGGCTCAGAGAGAAAGTGAAAAACAGTCTTGAAGAGTCTTTGAAGTGAACGATCCGACTCTTTGAAGTGAACGATAGGAGTCGGCTCCTCGTTGGGAGCAACAGAGGAGCCGAATGAGCCGGCTCTTATTAGTGAGCTGAGCCAAAAGATCCGGCTCTATTTGGAGATTCCCATCACTTGCTGTACCATTTCCAAAGGACTTGTGGGGGTCGAAGAATTTTAATTGCACAATAAATAACATTTAATTTTCCCAATTTCAGTGATGGTATACAAAACTCCCGTAAAACTAAGTACTATTTTTGCTATTTATTAGTGTAATAATTATCTTTTTTCCAATCTAAATTTTGGAGGCCCCCTCCACTAGTTGGGGCCCTACGCTGGCTGTGTAGTCTGCGTGTACGGAGCGGCGGGCCTGATCAGAACCATCTCTCCCTCCCTCCGTACAAATGCTGGTTCTGAAATATGCTCCCTTGTGTTTGAGCAGAAACATGTCATTGAGAAACCAACTGATTTGTATTGCTGGCATGTTGGAGAATCTATCCTGCCAAATATACACAAATGTTTGTATACTAAATTTTAATTCCAACTCTCTTTCTCTGTATGTTTGTCATGTTTGTTGTTTCTGTTGTCATAGAAACAAATAAGAGGAAAGGGACTCCAACACCACTGCTGTCATCACTGTGGCAAAACCTTCACAACGTCAAGATATTTAAAGATACATCAGGAAGTTCACAGAGAAAAGAAACTTCACAGCTGCGCCCAATGTGGGAAAACCTTCACTAGAAACTGGAGTCTAAAAATTCATCAACGCATTCACACTGGAGAGAAGCCATACTCTTGTGAGCAATGTGGGAAAACTTTTATTATTGCCCATCATCTAAACATCCACCAACGCATTCACACTGGAGAGAGGCCATACCCATGTAAGCAATGTGGAAAAACTTTCGCACATAGCAGTAGTCTAAAAGTCCACCGACGCATTCACACTGGAGAAAAGCCATACTCTTGTGAACAATGTGGGAAAACTTTTATTATTGCCAGTCTTTTAAACATCCACCAACGCATTCACACTGGAGAGAGGCCATACCCATGTGAGCAATTTGGGAAAACTTTCACACAAAACAATAGTCTAAAAGTCCACCAACCCATTCACACTGGAGAGAAGCCATACTCTTGTGAACAATGTGGGAAAACGTTTATTCTTGCCAGTCTTTTAAACATCCACCAACGCATTCACACTGGAGAGAGGCCATACCCATGTGAGCAATGTGGGAAAACTTTCACACAAAACAATAGTCTAAAAGTCCACCAACGCATTCACACTGGAGAGAAGCCATACTCTTGTGAGCAATGTGGGAAAACTTTCAGACGAAACCGTGGTCTAAAAGTCCACCAACGCATTCACACTGGAGAGAAGCCATACTCTTGTGAACAATGTGGGAAAACTTTTAATACACACAATCAGCTACAAGTCCACCTACGCATTCACACTGGAAAGAAACCCTATTCATGTGAGCAATGTGGGAAAATGTTTATTACAAGCAGTCATCTAAAGAACCACCAGCGTATTCACACAGCAGAGAAGCCGTACTCATGTGAGCAATGTGGGAAAACCTTCACTCAAAGTAATTATCTAAAAACACACCAGCTCATTCACAGTGGATGGAAGCCATACTCGTGCGCCCAATGTGGGAAAACCTTCACTAGAAACTGGGGTCTAAAAATTCATCAACGCATTCACACTGGAGAGAAGCCATACTCTTGTGAGCAATGTGGGAAAACTTTTACTATTGCCCATCATCTAAACATCCACCAACGCATTCACACTGGAGAGAGGCCATACCCATGTGAGCAATGTGGGAAAACTTTCATACAAAACAGTAATCTAAAAGTCCACCAACGCATTCACACTGGAGAGAAGCCATACTCTTGTGAACAATGTGGGAAAACTTTTATTATTGCCAGTCTTTTAAACATCCACCAACGCATTCACACTGGAGAGAGGCCATACCCATGTAAGCAATGTGGGAAAACTTTCGCACAAAGCAGTAGTCTAAAAGTCCACCAACGCATTCACACTGGAGAAAAGCCATACTCTTGTGGACAATGTGGGAAAACTTTTATTATTGCCAGTCTTTTAAACATCCACCAACGCATTCACACTGGAGAGAGGCCATACCCATGTGAGCAATGTGGGAAAACTTTCACACAAAGCAATAATCTAAAAGCCCACCAACGCATTCACACTGGAGAGAAGCCATACTCTTGTGAACAATGTGGGAAAAGGTTTATTCTTGCCAGTCTTTTAAACATCCACCAACGCATTCACACTGGAGAGAGTCCATACCCATGTGAGCAATGTGGGAAAACTTTCACACAAAACAATAGTCTAAAAGTCCACCAACGCATTCACACTGGAGAGAAGCCATACTCTTGTGAGCAATGTGGGAAAACTTTCACACGAAACCGTGGTCTAAAAGTCCACCAACGCATTCACACTGGAGAGAAGCCATACTCTTGTGAACAATGTGGGAAAACTTTTAATACACACAATCAGCTACAAGTCCACCTACGCATTCACACTGGAAAGAAACCCTATTCATGTGAGCAATGTGGGAAAATGTTTATTACAAGCAGTCATCTAAAGATCCACCAACGCATTCACACTGGATGGAAGCCATACTCGTGTGAGCAATGTGGGAGGACGTTCACTTCTGGCCGTTCCTTAAAAAATCACCAACGCAGTCACACAGCCTAGTGTTGTCTCCTCTCTATGACTTTAGTAAGGGCTGCACAAGGGGTTCACAGTATTAGTTTTTTGTTTTTTTGTATTTTATCCAGTATTGTAATTTTCTCCAACTCATTTGGCAGATTTCTGATTCATGTATATATACATTTAATTATCTTTTATTGAGATGGACCACTGACAGATGTGATTCACTGCTGCAGATATTTTTTTTTCTGCTGGTAGAGAGAGGAGGGGCTGATTTGTCAATCATATGAAAAACAGTGTTTACCAGAAAGCTGAGATTGTTCTCTGAGGCAGAAGTGAGTTCGCTATCATGGTGCATTCCTACTACCAACTGCAGTTGTGGAATCAGTGTGCAGGCCAGTAGATTTTAAGCTAAGGGACTGGTGCTGCTGGAGGTTGAGCTTGTTTGAATGACTTTATATAAAGTTAATTACATTAGTCCAGTGGTTAGACATTCATCCAATTCCATGCTCACCTATTTTCTGTTGGTATTGTTAGAATAATGTACATAAGTTATCCCATATTTTCTCTTTTACACTCTTTACTCATTTACACTCTTTTATTCTTTGTACTGCATGTTAGAGTAACTGTGTTAGAACAATTGTATATGGGTAAGGACATCTGTTTCGATGCCAGATGGTGTCTTAGTTGTTTGATGTCTGGAAAAGTGTAACATCCTCTTTGAATTTGCCACCATAAAATTCTGCTGAATCATGATAATGTATGTTCTACAAAGAAAGTATTCATCATGTGGTTCTGCTTTAGGTGTACTACTGTCACATCCACAGGTAAACCAGTTCCACATGCAGAGCTCTTATCTGACCTTCTGAAAGCTGTACAACTGCCAAAAACTCTAGCTATTTGTAAGTGTGCAGCACATACCACAGGGTCAGACAGTGTATCCCTAGGTAATACATTTGCAGATTAAACGGCTAAAGCAGCTGCAACAGGACAGATACATGTGTTAACTCTAGAAGAAAAAACAACTTTAGATGATACAATACTAAAAGAAATGCAACAGCAAAGCCCTGAATCTGAGAAAGACATTTGGGGAAAAGAATGGTGCAATTTTGAAAAATGACAACTATGTATGACCCAGCAATAAACCTATCCTACCAAAAATGGGCTGCTTTTTGAGCCATGGTGTTACATGTGTCTCAACAGGAGGGATGGTCAGACAGGTACATCAATATTATACAACCTATAGATTTTTTTTTTAATTCAAAACATTTTTGTAGACCATGTTTAATATATGCTAAATACAATCCACAAGGCAATTTAAGACCACGTAGAGCACAATTCCCTACACCTAAATATCCATTTCAAATTATCCATATGGACTTTATAGAATTAAATAAAAGTGAAGGAAAAAAGTATTGCCTGGTCATAATAGATGTTTTTTCAAAATGGATAGAACTCTTTCTAACAAAAAAAATCCAGATGCATTGATGGTGGCAAAAGCACTGTAAAGATATCATTTCCAGACATGGCATCCCTGAAAAAAATTATAGTGATAATGGTACTCATTTTGTGAACCAAGTTGTAAAAAAGATTGGAGTAATGTTTCATATTGATTTAAAAAATCCTTGTGCTTACCACCCTCAAAGTGCTGGACTAGTGGAAAGAATGACAATCAAAAATAGATTTAAAAAGTGTATTGAAAAAACATGAAGACCATGGACACAATGTGTATATTTGGTGAAACTACATATCAACATAACATGCACATCAGGTTTGACACCTTATAAAACATTATTTGGCAGACCGTATAGATTACCTCAATTCAAAAATCAATGGGAACCTGATGATGAAGCTAATTTTGCTGACTATATGGTCAACATATGTCTCCCAGCAGGAGGTCCAATTAGTTGAACCAGGAGACTGGTTCTTATACTTGATATGAAGTATAAAGAAGAGGCAATTGTATTAGCGTAAATGGGAAGGACCGTATCAGGTACTGCTAACAACTCCCACCGCTGTAAAAATAGCAGAGAGATCAACCTGGGTCCATTTAACATACTGTAAAAAGGTCTTTTCGGTTGAAAGGTCCGATAGGGGAGGTGAGCCAAGATAATAGGGTGGATCCAGACATTTAGAGACTGGTGAGACCTGAAGTTTTTACTTGGATACTCGATTTCGATCAAAATGACCCCTAAGAGGTTAAAACATGCCATTAGGTGCTGGGCAGTGACTCTTATACTAATTATACTAATTTTCCTGTTTTATATATATGACAAAAACTGACTGTGTTGTATGTATGGGACCAAGACAGACAGAAACCACATACATACATATAGATAGATATATAGATAGAAATAGATAATTTCTTGTATTTTTTGTTTGTATTTTGTATTTTTTTTTGGTTTGTATTTCACCTCTAATGATGTGAAGGACTGCTGCTGTCTGAATCATAGACATCTATGGTCTGAATTACCACTCCAAGATGGCAGCCGTATTTCTTGCATCCCAGCAGCCAATGCTACATCTATGTATAGAATGTCTATGATCCTTCCACTGTAAAAAATAAAAATAAAAAAGTTCTTGAAGAAGTCCTGAAGTAGGTTGTGCCTGTTGACAAATATTTACAAATTCACAGCTTATAAAATTGTGGAGTGAATTGTGTTCACTGCAGATGAAAATACCGTATTTAATGTTGTAGCTGAGGTTTTTCTCATGTGATTAATGGATTGGATGTAAATATTTGACACTGGCAGCCTGTGCTTCACCTGTTCACGTGACCCCATTGAGGAATAAGCTTTTATAGAAGCCAAGCAATCAGAGAGCTGCAGACCACACTCTATTACTTTATGAATGTATTAATATTGATAGATATGTATATATGTGATACAATATGTTCAGCTCAGTAGATAATCCATTATCACACCCAGGTTAAATAACTGTGGTTTAATCAGCTTTGCTGCATCGCATCAGAAAACAAATTTTAAATGACGCACAAGGTTAATATTTGTCTTTTAATAATTGTTTTGTCATACAGATCATTGTTTTTGCACAGTGCTCTACTGCCCCAGTGACTGGTAAAGACTCTTCACTAGTTTCAATTTGACCTGATGTGAATAAAACTGTGTCCAAAATGATTTCTCTGCACGGTTTTAAATACATGAACCATTTGTAGATGTAGCAGCAGTGTAACAGACAGAATTGGGTGTTCCAGAATCAGACGTCCTCAGTTGCAGAGATCCGTGCTGCAGCAGGAGGCGAACGCACCGGGTGTTTTGATGTAACCCTGACACACTGCCATGTTCATGCACTGACGGAACGAGTTGTCTGGAATAATAAACAAAAGGCATCAAATTAAATTCTTTATGTGGTCAAATCTCACCCACACATACCTACATTCTAATCCATATTGGTTCCATGGTCATTTAAAAATAACAATAAAGTGCAGTCAGAGAGAGGGTCTTCAGTCAGAAGTGAGATGGGATTCATTATTATTACATTTATATTCATATAAATTCAAGTACAATTAAATATAAATAATAATGTGTGTGTAGACATCACGTTGTGGCCACCTCTAGACGTCCCAGGGCCAGAAGCATCTAAATCTGACACACTGGATGTTTAATGAAAATTTCTGAACCTAATATATTAATTACAACTGAATATGACTAATATTAATCATGTTAAATTTTTTGGTGTCATATTCATCCTGAACTTACTCAGCGGTGCTTGGAGTATGACTGCAGCACAGGCATTCGCTGTTCCGGTACAGGTTTGGGTGCTGGTAGGGGTGCAGAGGTCAGTCCCCTTTGAGAAGCAGTAGTTACACTTCAGTGCATCACCTGAGAAACACACACACACACAAACATCACGCAACACACACATTACATGGACACGGAGGAAATGTGTAAGATGCTATGATGGAGCTGACGTGGTAGATAGACGTGGTTAGACTCTGTCTGCAAGAGAACCGTGACTTCCTGTCAGAACTTGGGCAACTTCTCCAAAAAGAACCGTAGTAAAGCTCAGGGCCCAGATGCACAGGCCTGACTGAGACCTGTCCATAGACTCAGCTAAAGGTGCATCTAATAAATGCAAGTACTTTTGTTACATTACATATTTATTATATTGACCATGATTGATTTATAAAAACAATAAAGGGGTCAAATATGCAACGTTTTCACCTTAGGAACTCTTTTAAGGGTTGAGATGCTCAATTAATTAATTTGATCTTATTAGGATCTAGATTTAATTTTAAGGGATATTCTTAACAATTTATAAAAAGCAGCACAACAAAGCAACACATGTACCTTGACATAGAGTCAGCAGGAGGAGAACGGCACACGCTGCAGCTTTCATTATTTAGTCTAGAAATGAAAGAACACAAAGAAATCATTTTAGGAACACACAGTATTGGGTGTGACAATTGTGATATTATCAATGAAGTGATAAAAACACTGTGTATTAGATCATGAGTTTTACAAAGAAACACAACTCACACAGGTCTGAAGGACAAATTCAATCACTGTGGTCAAACCAAGTCCCATAATAAAACTATTAAGGATATCCTGTAGGAAAATGAAGTGTCTCTCTAACATGGACTGAAGGTTGTTAAGATCTCAACACATCTGATCAATATCGGTGATCAACATGATCAGTTTGTATGATGTTTATCATTCATTCTTCATGAACACAGGATATTAAGGAATGGTTCACAATGTTTTCCGAATGTCCTATGAACAGAAAGAGGTTTTTCTCTCTGAGATCATTACCCTGTTCATGCTGACATTAAAGATCCCTCCGATGAGCTTTAATGTCAGTGATGAAGGACAAAATCCACACATGCAGTTTGAATTCCTCTTTTTGTTTCCTGTGTTTCGTTGTAATATTATATTCAGCTGGATAACCAGTTCGTAGTCATGAGTGAACGTAATAAACTGATTAAGCAGTTGTTTCTTATGTTAAACATAACAATACCTGGTCTACTGCATCTTTAGCTCAATATGTCCTATATACAGGTTAAATAATGTAGCTTTAACTAGTTTAAAGGGTTAATTACACAGCATGAAGTGTTGTTGAAGCACTTAGCTACAGATATAGTACAGAGAGGATACATTACCTTGTCCTTGTTCTCAGTCTGAAATTCTGAAAATCTGTACACGCTTCTCTTTATTTCTCAGACAAGAAGCCACAGGCCGGCTTCCTGACAAGTTGTGATTGGCCTGGACTGGATTTCAACACTCTGGAATTCACCAGTGGTGCAAGAGTGGAGTCTACAAGAAAACTGCTCATGTCCTCACTTGCTGACAGAGCCTTTCTTTGAGACAACATAGATTTATGTCACTTGTGTATTGTATGTTGTAATGGAATGGTTTTAAACATGGTTGTACTGTGTGTTAATGTATGCCTAGTGACTGAAATGCTCCCAGACGCATTTGGCCCCTGTAACACTGTTTATATGCGTGGTCCCTGCTGAAAATGCAAACTCATTAACATCACATCCAAAACCATCATCAAATCACAATGAGCATTTCCACAGCCGCCGTGTGTAGATGAATCATCGAGGTTGCCAGGCGTCCTCAGAGGTAAAATGTCCTTCATGTAATTACAGGTACTGATAGACACACACACAAACACCAACATACAGGTAACACACAGATTCTGTCTGTCTATCAAATCAGATACACACACCAGAGCACACAGGTAGATTAAGTTCCATGTGATTGCTGATACAGAGACACACACACACACTCACTCACACACATATGAATCTGAACCAGTATTGTGTTCATGGACCATTTTTTAATAACTTTTGAATTCCTCTTACTGAAATTTACACCTGACAAGAACATGTCTGACTGTTCGAGCTATAGCTAAATTTAAGGAAGTGGTTCCATCAGTGTTTCATTTCACTGTCTCACTACAGCTGGGTCTCTACAGGTGGAAGAAGCAAATACATGACATCACAAAGTCAAGGAGAGGCGACATGGTGGTGCAGTGGTTAGCACTGGTGTCTCACAGCAAGAAGGTCGCAGGTTCAAGACCATCTTGGTCTTGGTCAAATTGCCTGTAGGTCTAAGTGTGTGAGTGAATGGTGTGTGTGCCCCATGATAGGCTGGTGACCATCTGGGGTGTATCCCTGCCTCTCGCCATAATGCAATGGGATAGGCTCCAGCAGACCCCTGTGACCCTAACGAGGAATAAGCAGGTATAGAAAATGACTGACTGACAAAGTCAAGGAAGTACTTTACTTACATGATGTGAAATAGCAAAACTTCTTGATCCAGTTCATTACCCTAGTGCATGATATAACGGGCATTTTTTTATTATTATATTTTATCGAGAGCATATGTGTCAAACTCAAGGCCCGGGGGTGGAATCTGGCCTGGTTCCTCATTTTCTGTGGCCCCTCAAGAGCTTGAGCAGACTTGTGTAATTTATTGAGAGATAGTAAAATAAATGTTTGAACATAACGGAGACACTGGTCATGTTGTCTTTGTATGACTTCGTTAACTCCAAAGTCTTTTTTCAATTCGCCACGAAGGTTGTTTAAAAACAGGAAGGTTTCTGCCTTTCCTTATTTTCCTTTGTTCAGGTACCTCTGTCATTACTTTCCATTCTTAATATTTCGCATATCAATGCAAAACCATAGGTTTCGGTCTTGATAAAACCAATTAAATAAATCAATCAGCATATTCTTGTATGAGTCTCAAGATATCTGTGATGTTTTGCTGCAGCATTTTTAATAATTAGACGCCAACAACAGTATAACATTATGTCCGCACCAGCATATTTTTCAATTCTGCTGCAAATTGTCACCAGCACTGTTATGAGTGGAGAGGCAATTATCTAATATAATAACATATAATAATAATAATAATTTGCAGATACATATTATTTTTGCACTTGGCCCTTAGAGGGAAATAACCCTGATGTGGCCCGGGATGAAACTGAGTTAGACACCACTGATCTAGAGTCAACAAATCAACACGAAAATGGCTCATTTGAAACAGTGTTTTACTGCTGCCTGCCCACTAGAGGGCGCCCTGCTCCTGTTCGCCTCTAACCCGAGGTGAGAGGTCGGAGTGGAAGGTGCATCTCTGCATGTCTGTAGCAGTCTGCGGTCTGTCCCTGCTGCAGGTTTCAGTCCTGCTCGCGTCTAAAACAAAGCCGTACCACCGCTTCAGTTCAGCAGGAGGTCCGCGGCAACAACTCAGATCCAGGACGTCTGAAGTTTGTCCAGGCAAGTTCACCAGTGGACCCGCTAGCATCAGCTAGCTGGGGCTAGTATATGGTAGCATTATCTGCTGTGGAAATGAGGTTAGCACCGTGTGGAGGAAAGCATGGAGTGGCTGGTTTCTCCCCCAGATAAAAACACACCCGGACGCGGGTTTCAGCCGCAGCAGCACCCGATTAGTTTAATAAATGCAGATAAATAAACCCGTAGAAGCTGATGGATAAAGTCGGGACCTCCTGCATCACTGCACTTCACTGTCACTGGGCTAATTAACATGCTAACTAACATGCTACCTTTCATGTAGCTAGGTAGCGTCAAGCTAACGTTACACGTCGGTCAGGAGATTAATCCAATGTTGTAAGTTCCTCACAACATGAAGCATGTGCCCAATGTCCTGTTTATTAGAACGCAGGTGATGTGCGAAGAACAGAGAAGATGTGGTCACTATGTGCGGGTTGACTGGGTTCATCGAGCGGCTAAAGGAGCTAGCTGCTAAGCTAACATTTGACAGACAGCTTTGGTCTGAAGACAATAAATATAAGTAAAGAAAGATGAGCACTAGCAGCGTGTTGTTGTTCTACTGCTTTGGTTTGTGAACTCCGTTTTACCCACGAAAAATCGAATTTAATGTTAATTTAAGATGTTATTAAAGACGTGAGTCTTCACAACTGTACCTCATTCTGACAGATTTTATACTGTTGTTTATACCTTCTTCTTGTTTATACTGTTCTTGTTGAATTCGTTTTGTTTCTTGTCACTATTGCTTACTCAATATTACATAGTTTTCACTTTACTAACCTAACTAATCCTTACTAACCTAACTAACCATAGCAACAAAGGACTAATTAACCCTTACTTTACATCCTCTCATGTCAGACTATTAATGGACTGTTTGTCATTTTTGTTGAGGTGTTGATATAACGTTACTGCCTGATACCAGCTTTGTGATTTATTGATTACGAACCTGTAACTGCTTCCATAGCTGTTTTTTTAACTGGTTCCATAGCTGGTTTTATAGCTGGTTCTTTTATAGCTGGTTCCATAGCCTATTCTGTAACTGGTTAAATAGCTGGTTTTGTAACTGGTTCCATAGCTGGTTCCGTAGCTAGTTCCGTAGCTGGTTTTAAAGCTGGTTCCATAGCTTATTCTGTAACTAGTTCCGTAGCTCGTTTCCTAGCTGGTTCCATAGTCGGTTCTGTAACTGGTTCCATAGCCGGTTCTGTAACTGGTTCCATAGCCGGTTCTGTAACTCGTTCTGTAACTGGTTCCATAGCCAGTTGTATAACTGGTTTTGTAGCTAGCTCCGTAACTGGAAGAGAGAAATGCACACAGCCACTATTCAGAAATGGAGTCTTAACACCATCTTAACACCAACTTAACACCAGCCCTCAGGATTTTTGTGTTGTGATATCATCTAAAGAGTCACAGCCCACTCCCCCATTCTCAGCTTTTCATATCAGCCAATCAGAAGAGAGGCTGATTAATATTAATGAGCCAAAACAGCCTGTTGTTTCAAGAGCTGCAGAGAGGTTTGTGTGAAAAAGTTTAACTGTATCGAGTTTATTTTAGCTTCTTAAAACCACAAATATATCTTGTTAGTGGCATCACTACTTCACATAAAATCCAGAAATGTAAATATGAAACCTTTAAGATGTAATCCCTTTTACACTTCATTTAGTCCTGCCTCCTCTGAAGGACAGTTCAGGGAAACCAAGTTATCAGATATTACAGTGTGATTACTGATTGACAGGATGAGCGTTGGTTGTAAAAAGCTGCGTTGCAGTGATCCGATTTGTCGAAGTTGCACACATTTACAACAGGACTGATGAGGGGACGGAGTTTCCACACAAAACTCTAGCTTTGAATGATGATCGTCATGTTGCAGAGTATGGACGGAGCATTAAGATCTCTGCAATGTTAATGATATAGAGTCATTCACAGGAAGTCATTTATTATACATGAAGTTGCTGATTATGTCCATTATGGAATCTTTAAGCCCTGGAGATGCTTTCAAGTTGGGCATTTTAGGAAGTGTTGTGAAGAGGTAAGCTCCTTTATTTGCACACTCTTTTTTTGTAAATCTCAAGTGGTACTATCTTAATTTTTAAAACGGTTTCATACAGTTGATATGATCAATGCAGCACTTTGCTCACAGTAATATTGTAGGCATGTGGCTTTATATATCTACCTTAATCTGCAGCCACATCATTAAGCTGTAGAGACCCACAATGATCTCCCTAACTGAATTTGTGCTTGCAATGTGAAACACTGTGCTTGTCATTTCTGTTGCTATGTTTTTGTTTAGAAGTAAGTGACCTGGCATCTCGTGTGGGAGGCGTATATAGACTCCCTTTGTTATCCGCCTGGCACATATGCTCAGGGTTCTTTAATGGAGATGTTTTCCGTCTTGTTGTCACATAGATTTATTTGTGGCTGGCTGGCTTTGGCTAGAAATGTTATTTTTATGTCCTCATTCATAGTAGCTGCATATCCCAAAAACATCAGCCAGAAGACCAGACAGAAGAGGATTTCCAAATTGCTGGTCAGCTGCCAGAGACACTGAAGACAACACAAACTGCATGAAACAACAGTTAGCAGCGCTCGGCCTGTACGGTTTAAAGCCTCCTTCAAACGCTTCTGGAGACGTTAGTGCTTTGGCGTGCTCTCACATTCAGCAGGGTGGGGAGGGAGGGGGCTGCTCGTTGAGTTTCCGATCGGCTCAATCCCGGATTAGTTCACTGACGGAGATGTTGCTGAGCCTTTGCCAAATCAGGCTTCGTCGCTATACCCACATAACCCCGCAGCACATTTCAAACTGGAGAGGCAGCCGCGAGATGGAGGGATTCAGTGAAAGGTTTCCTTCAGACAGAGAGCGGGACCAGAACCCGACTGAGACCGGACTTTCCTTCAGATCCAGAGGGCCGGAAGGCTTCAAAGCCGTTTTCTGACAGATGCAGAACTCATTGTGCAAGCTTACCAGGACGTTGCTATGTTTACTGTGTAGTGTATTTATAACAGCAGATCAAGAAACTCCTGGGGCCAATTCCTCCCAGGGAATGTTTCCATTGTTCCCGGGGGGCCGAGCCGAGCAGCCGCACACTTTGCCCGAGTCGAGACGGGAGCACTATGTAAACCACAAAGCACCATTTAGGCTGAAAAAACTCAGTGCGGCTGCGTTCAGGGGACGTAAACGGCTGCGAGCCAAAGAAGTAACCTGGTCTCCCGTTAGCAGGTACGGTCAGAGAGACTCAACAAAGATAAGTTGTTGTTTTTTTTGTTGTTGTTTTTGCTAAATAATATGATTCTGCTTTTTTGACATCATATGAGAAGCAGAGGCAGAGAGACTTGGGGAAAAAGAGGTAATGGTCTGTCGGCTGTGATTCAAAGCTGCAGTAAGTCTGCAGGGCAGCTTGTTAAACAGATTTCACTACAAACACTGACAGCTGCTGAGTAAACACAGACACGAGCTGAGATCGGCAGACGTCAACAGGAGCGAGTCAACAGGACAGAAACCGAAGGAATAAGACACTGATTCACTTCACTCTTTATTACATTTAAATCAATGTTTTTGTGTTCACTACTATAATTTAATAATTCAACGTGTTGACTTTCAATGGATTCATATTGTGTTAGAATTAGAAGTGCAACAGTTAGTTAAGAGAAAAATAAAAAAGCTCCTACTTTGATAAGTGATTGTTTTAGACATTTTTGAAGCAGAAATGTCAAACAATCCCAGTTCCATGAGTCTTTGTGGCGATTTTCTGCTTTTCTTATTGAAGTCAGTAACTTTGTATTTTTGGAAACTGTGACGGATGTTTTTATAAAAAATATTTTTATAGAACCAATTATTAACCAATTAAGAAATATGTCATATAGATCCATAATGAAAAGGATTATTAGTTAAAGCTATGTTCTACGGTCCAAGTGAATGATTCTAAGAAGATCGTAATTAAAATGCAAGTTTACTTGTTTATTTGTGTATACATTTTCCATATTGTGGTCTACCTTTTCTAACTGAAGGCTGCTATCAGGGAACATGAAGCCTGTTGTTACCTTGGTAATTCACCTCTTTGCTTGTAGCTGCTCAGCCAGAGCTGAAGAAGGTTTCTACACCTTGTTGAATGAGGTGTCTGTTTAATGCCGTGTAGCATGTGACCCTGTATGAAAAACACACGCTGTCTGTTCTCAGCTGCAGCAACAGAACCAGTATGTGTCTAATTAGGTGTTTAGGACAGAGCAGCCCTATAAGAGTGTGTCTCTGTGTGTATGTGTGTGTGCACGCGCCTGCATGTGTGCATGCATGCATGTTATTGCCTCTTTGTGTGTGAGGAGAAACTCGAGTTTGAGTTTGTTTATTTAAAACAGGGAAAATGCATAATAATGAACATATATTTGTAAATATGCAAGATTATAGCCATTGGCTAATTTCCACCCTTAGTCCCCACTGGCAGGTTGATGTCACCAATATAAGAATAAGATCATTAAGGTTTAAAAGGATTAGAGCATTAGAAAAGAATTCTAAAAAGTCAGAAGGTGATCAAAATGCAGAGTGCTGGGATGTTAAGATGTTATACAGTTTTAGGCATGGTTGTGGTAATGGTGTTGTTCTTCCAATAGCCAAGCTTTGAGATTATTTGTAAAAGAGGTCAGAGTTGGGAGTTCACATATTGTGTGTAGTATTGAATTCCAGGTATGAGGAGAAGGAACATAAAATGTGGCTAGACCAAAAGCACTCTTTCTAAAAGGAAGTGCACAGTCACCTCGAGAACCTGCTCTGGTTCGGAAATTCTTTTAATGCACAATGTTTTCAAAACTCATGGTTTTTAAATATCTGACAGTGATATGTTTTGGTTTTTAACCAATACTTGCAGTGCTTGTTCATAAACTGTTGCAATCAGCCTTAATGTTGTCTTACAGGCTAATGCCCAGCTTGTTATGCAGTAGAGCATGTGTGACATGATCAGTGTCAAAATACAATTCTGCTGACTCAGAAGCTACATTGTTTCTAATAAACCTAAAGATGGACAAATTAATCTTGATTCTATTTATGCTTTTTATTTGCCCTTTAAAGAGAGGTTGTTGTTTAAACACTTCAACCCACCACACACAACCACCTCAATTGTTTTACCTTCCACAGAAACATTGGGATCACAGACAGTATTTGCTCTTTTTGAGGAGTACATGCACACAGTCTTTGATATGCTTAAGTATAGTTGGGGTTTCCCAAGTTTTAGCATCTGTCAGTTCCTGTGCAGCAATTTTTTTAACCATTCGCATGGACATACAGAACAGCATCATCGGCATACATTTGGCAGGTGAAATTTGAAGAGTAGCAACTTTGCAGATAATTTCTAAACAAACCGAAGAGTAGTGGACCTAGCACTGACCCCTACGGTACCCCAAGATTATTGTTACGTGATGTTGACTTAATGTTCTGTATCCTGTGATCTTGCAGATATGTAAAATGCAATCCAATTTGGAAAACTTGGGGAGAAAACAGTTTGGTCAACAGTATCCAGTGGGTAATAGTGTCAAATGCTTTTCTGAGATCAAGCAAGGCGTTGATAGCACAATCCAAGGTCTTTTTCTGTCTTTGGATGTCTTTTTCAGCACAGGACCTGCCAAGCTGTGTGGCTGTGCCTCAGCAACCATTTTGGATCATACCATCTTCAAAAAAAATGTTTATCAAGTCCACAGCCACATAGAAACAAGAATTATAAATCTGGTCTTAAAATCTATTAAACTATTGACTCTTCACCCCTCCAGGTCCCTGGATGCCCCACGGTGCGTCGTCCTGGGCCGCCCAGTACTTCCCAATGGCCGGGAGTTGACCCCGCCCACCAGAATGACGCTGCGTGAGCAGCTAAGGGAAAAGATCTCGGCGGCGTTCTACCGCCACGGGCTGCTTTGCGCCTCCTACCCAGTACCCATCATCCTCTTCACGTCTGCTAGCATCCTCACCTGCTGGTAGGTTTTCTAACCGTACTGTTAGTATTTCTGTTTGCATTTGCTAGAAATGTGGAGCATGAGTAGAAATACTAGATATGCAGTAGTGCTGGAAGTGTATAAATACAAAAAAACACTTATTCTTATTTATTTTAACCTTAGCTCAGCTGGGGAGCCCCAACCACTACATAGGAGAAGCCGGTTTGAGTCCTGGTCTCCCCACTTTATTGTCACTTTGTCACTTTATGGTCCATGCTCAGGATCTTTTATGGGGGGTGGTCAGTGGGCCTTCATTTTGTAATCTATATTGGTAGTCCTTATTTGGGGGAGGGGGATAACTAGGCCTCCATTTTATGGTGTGGGTTGATAGTTTTACTGCGAGTACTGTACCGTAAAGGAACCTTAGGCTGATCTCCTCTTGGTGGTTGGTGGCCGATCCAGAAAGTCGAGGGCTCTGAAATAAGGGGATGGGTTCGAGCCCCTGTCAGGTCTATTAGTATATAATGCTCTCCTAATAATTATGATGAAATGCTATTGTTGATAGATATATAGAGATAAAAATAGTTAGTAAAATAGTAAATAGAAATGTGGAGCATGAGTAGAAATACTAGATATGCAGTAGTGCTGGAAGTGTATAAATACAAAAAACACTTATTCTTATTTATTTTAACCTTAGCTCAGCTGGGGAGCCCCAACCACCACATAGGAGAAGCCGGTTTGAGTCCTGGTCTCCCCACTTTATCGTCACTTTGTCACTTTATGGTCCATGCTCAGGATCTTTTATGGGGGGTGGTCAGTGGGCCTTCATTTTGTAATCTATATTGGTAGTCCTTATTTGGGGGAGGGGGATAACTAGGCCTCCATTTTATGGTGTGGGTTGATAGTTTTACTGCGAGTACTGTACCGTAAAGGAACCTTAGGCTGATCTCCTCTTGGTGGTTGGTGGCCGATCCAGAAAGTCGAGGGCTCTGAAATAAGGGGATGGGTTCGAGCCCCTGTCAGGTCTATTAGTATATAATGCTCTCCTAATAATTATGATGAAATGCTATTGTTGATAGATATATAGAGATAAAAATAGTTAGTAAAATAGTAAATAGAAATGAATGAATATATATATATATATATATATATATATATATATATATATATATATATATATATATATATATATATATATATATATAAAAATACATACATATACATACATACATACATAATACATATAAAAATACATAATTACTCACCCTAATAAAAAGGTAAAATTCAAGGCTAGGTAATTTGAAGTGATGATGAAAGAGGTGTGTTTTGGATCAAGAAGAGTAGATACAGTTATAAACCAATATATACAGTTGGGGTTAGGGTTCAGTTTTAGAGAAACAGACCACCAGAATTGGACACCGGATGTTAAACTGACTAGAGCACAGAGCTGTGAGAATGGGAGGCTTGTCCCTCCATGTGCTGTCAGGAGGGGGCTGGCTCAGCACAAAAGAGCCTTTGTGGAGGTACAGTGACCTTGGAGAGGGAGGGAGGGAGGAGAGGAGTCTGTTTCTGAAAGAGGAATGAGTCCTATCTGAACTAACCAACAGCTAAAATGACCATGCACTGTCTACGTGGGAGTAATAATGTCGTTGGCCAATACCAGTGACTCAGCGATTTATTATCAGCCTATGTTTAACCAGTTCATGATTTTTCAATCCCTCCTGTAGTTAAAGCATACAGCTCCTATAATGAACAGATTTCATCTCAGACATACATGTTTTAAACTTATTCATTTACTTTGACCTTGGACCATGACTGATTCTTTGTAGTGTAATTTTTTATTTTTATTTTTGGATCAATAACAGGAAGAACAACCACAGCTCACTGTCTTCATTAATTCTGTAGCTTGATCTACTGCAGCTCTCTCTCTTTCTCTCTCCCTCCCTCCAGGGTGAGAGTTTTTTGTGTGTATAAAAATCATCTGATGGATCAAATTATAAAATTTGCTTGATACATTTTATTTCCACACTAAGATACATTTGCATAAAAACTGCTGCCATAATAAGAAATTAGGCTAAAAATATGTTTTGAAATTGAAATGGTTGAATGTTAACTCACTGTGCTCCATCATGTTTAAAGCAAAACCTTATGGATAAGCATGCTTGTGCATTTGGCTGCAAGTGAAGTAAGTGAATTTAGCTTGAAAATGTCTTAAAATAACTTGGTCATTACTAGACAAGCAAGATCAACCTTCAAATAAGATTAAAAAAAATAATAATAATATTTCCAATTTATGAAATTCTTATTTTTAGGAGCTAAATTAGATGCATGCTAAAAATGTTTTCATTAACAAGGACCACAGTGAGAGATACAGCAGTTCCTATGTCTGGAAATTTGGCTTTAATAGCATTATTAAAAAAAAGTCTAACAAACGAGATAATTTTGTATTCCTAACATTTAGCAACGAATAAGTCGATTGCTTAAATATCAATTCAACAGAATTTTCTTGTCAAAAACCAACTGATCAAATAAGCAAACTTCGAGAAGTTCAGTTACTCACTCCTGACCCCTCCCTTCCTCTCCCACAGCTATCCGCTGTTGAAGCTCCCACTGCCTGGGACGGGTCCTGTGGAGTTCACCACAGGGGTGCGAGACTACAGTGTCCCTTCCCATGAGCCACAGACGGACCTCGGAGAGCGGCCCGACTGGGTAGGAGAAGAGAAACCACACACCTGTTTCTTCACCTGTTGTCGTAATCCTGATCATCACCTCAATCAGAGAGACAGGATCAATTTTTGGTGCTCGATTTTCACCACAGATTGGTCTGCAGTCTGCACATCCATTGGCTGTAGAAACTTAGATCAAATTTGATTTTTGCTCTTGAATGATGATTCTCAAACTATAATATTCGGGTCAGTTCTAATCAAAGCAAATCTTCATTCTCACATAAGACTTATTCTGACACTGGTGTTCACACATAAAGAAGCACTTTGATTGATTGTGTGTGTGTGTGTGTGTGTGTGTTGTAGTATCGGGGCCCTCCGGTTGCCTACATCCAGCAGGTGTTGGTGAAGGCTGCTGTGTCTCCGTGGGACAGCAGCATGGTCCCCGTGGACATGTTCCGGTCGCCGCTGGGCCGAGTCTTTACGCTGCTGGAGGAGATTCGCAACCACGTCCACTCTGACAGGTGAACATGAGACCATGCACAATGTTAGATAAAAAAATATACTTTCTTTTTAGTTGAAGAATGTCAAACTTCACCAATGCATGAACAAAATTCTACATATCCAACCTTAATCAAAACAGTCCAAACCATGATCTACTCAATCCCAATTATTTAAAATGGAGAAAATCCACAAACCTTTTTTCCCCTGAGTTGAACTCATTATTGTATAAAGTCTGTCCAACAACTTTGAGCCAGTTCAAAGTCAAAGCATGGACCCATAACTAGAGAAAGAAAGAAAAACACCCATGGCCTTGAGTTATGAAAAACAAGCGAGCCATCGATCTGCTGAGGCTCGCGCAGTGTTGCTGCTCTGTTTGTTTGTAGCTGTACTGTACCCACCACTGATATGAGCTGGTTCGTAGGTGGAAGGTTGTAGAGTGCAGCTGATCCCAGTGACATCTCCTTAAAACTAAAACCTGTTAGCAAAATATCTGTGACCTCACCTTCGTCCTCTCCTCATTTGTCTCTCCCCAGCTCTGGGGTCCGGAGTCTGGAGACGCTGTGTCTCCAGGTCACCGACCTGTTTCCAGGTTTACGGCGGATGCAGTCGGTGCTGCCAGAGCACGGCTGCCTGCTCGTTTCTCCCGGCAACTACTGGCAGAACCAGCGCGAGCTGTTCGATTCAGACCCCGACCTCCTCAAGACCATCCAGAAGCACGAACCTAAAGGCCTGCACACCTCGGCCACACTCCGAGGTATGGATGAGAGGGACCAGATGTTATGAGGGGAGCTAACAAGCTGCCTGCCAGCATGCTAATGGAAACTAACGTCTTCCCCAAACTTCCCTTTCCCTACAGGATATTTTTATCATACCCTACGAGTGTTTTGTGCATTTGTTCGAAAGATGAAGTCACCGACCTGTTTGTGACCTGCTATTGTGAACAGTATTTTTTACAGACTCCTGCCTTCACCCACTGCTGTGTGATCATAGAGAACAAAATGTGGAAAATATCCCAACTCAACTTTCACAGAAGACTTTTTCCACATGGATTTGTTCCTTTGTATGTGGAAAACAGAATATCATATGTAATAGCATAGTTTTCCATCTGTTCTCAAGAGATTCTAGAAAATATTTGATAATGGAAGGTCCAGAGTGAAGCAGTGGAGGTTACCCTGGATGCAACTGCTGTCATTCCATAGGAGAAGTTGTGGGAGGTCGCGAGCAGGGATTAGTGGTATCAGCAAACTAAAATGCTTTTTCCTTTTGACAGAACAAGCAGTTTCATTCCTTGGGAACTGACTGAATTCCCTTCAAACTTTGCCCACTGACACAGTGAACCAAATCCCCCTCTGCTGCCCAAAGCAGCTCAGTAGTCTGCTTCACCTTTCAGCTCAAGTGATTTAGAGGTGGAAGCTTATTGTGGAGCTGGAGTCAGCCAGGGACAGTCAGACGGAGACTGTTGTTCACATGGAGCTAATGTCTATAAACAGCACTCACTCCCTGTATGAAGCACAGTTAATTAAATGGCACATTTTATTGAGTTTTCTTTGTGAGGCAATACAACATAACTGCTGTAGGGATTCTACATAAAAACTACAAAACTACTCGGCCTGCAGCTAAAGAACATCCATTTGTTTAATTATTAGATTTGATGTGTGAGTCTACGACAAGAACATGGCTGTTATTTACTCGCGTGTTTGTTTGCTTTTTTCAGACCTGCTGTTTGGTGTCCCCGGGAAGTTCACAGGCGTCAGTCACTACAACAGGAAGAGGGTGGTCACTTACACCATCACTGTGGTTCTGTCCAGCTATGATGCAAGGTGACTGAAAACTAAGGAACATTCTTTTTTTTTTCCACACCTTTTTACACTAAACAGTGTTAGCTTTGTTTGTTAATGTTCTATCCTGTCTGACTCATATTACCAGTCCGTGGAAAGGAAGGTGGAAAGTTGCTCTTTGGTTCTGCTTCCTTGAGTGGTTAAAAGAGATTGTTTCCATCTGTGGTGCCCAAGCGGGTCAGTCATGCAGGCTATTTTGCTTCTTGTTGCGTCATGTTGCTGGTTGGAAGGACCAGGCCTAAGTTGCTTGCTTAGAGGTGCTCAGTTGCAGGATGCTCAGTCTATGAGAATCTGGAGGAATCGTTGTTCTCTCTCTTTCAAGAGAGAGAACAAAGGCTGGTCCATAAGATATGATGCCATATACTGTAGTTCCTGGGTAGATTAGGTATGTGGGCACAACAGAAGCTTATCTGAACATCTCTAGGTTCTGCAGTGATGTAGCTATCATTGATCCTGCATGGATGCATTCATTGTCCTTTCTAAGGACATAGTGAACAAAGCTGCTGCGTACATTCAACATTTATCAAATTTTTTTTTGGTTTTTCTTTATAAAAGAGAGTAAAGCAGTGGTAAGTGGGGCAGTGGATTGTGAAGACCTGACCCTGGCTGCAGATTCTGATATTAACTGCATGAACATATTACTGCCAGTTTTCATCTCATACTCCATCAGGTAGTTGGCTGTATTTGCGTTGTGGAGGATAATGATGATGATGTCATCTGTATCCAGGTTCCTGGGCAGCCTGCGGGCTCGTCTGAAGCAGCTTCACCCATCGGCCAACTGCAGCCTAAGAGACGACCACATGGTTCACGTCCACTTCAAGGAGGAGATCGGCGTCGCTGAGCTCATCCCGCTCGTCACCACATACATCATCCTGTTTGCCTACATCTACTTCTCCACACGTTAGTTTCTCTGCTCCGTCTGTCCTTATTGCAGCTTACTCCACTGCTTTATCTTTGAAATGTGAGATCCAGTCTCCTGCCACTCGTGAGCCTTTGTGTCACACGTGTTTGTGTGCCAAGGTTGTTCCCGTTGTTCCTGCTGCAGGATAATCCTCAGCAGGAACAGTAATAAGAATGCAGCAGCTAACCTGCAGCAACCTGCCAGAACACAAAGGATATTCACACCTTCAGCTGATTAGTTTACTAATATTTTTTAAAAACTAAAAAAAAATTTGTACGTACACCCTCTAAAAGTTTTGATAATTTTACTGTTCTTCATTATTATCCTGTCTTGATTCCTAAAATAAACTTGGTAATTTGTCGAAACTGATCTTTGTATTTCAAGTAATTAATTTCATTCCCCATTTACTGGCTTAGCTTTCAACAAACATTTCCTTAAGTTAATTAATTATAAAGAACATTTGACACATTTTCAGAATTAATATTTGAATGCTATTTTTGGGCCAACACAAAGTTTCTGAAGGTTATAAAAAGGCTTTAAATATTTTTGACAATGGAATTTTAATCAAAAGTCAAACTTCTCTTGACTTTTGATCAATGGAACTTTTAATTAGCAAATTTTAAAATTTTGTTAATTATAAAACTTAAGCTCCATCGTTGGCTAAAGGCTTTTTACAGTTCATGTTAATTTTAATAGCGGAATCTGACGTATTTTAAATGACATCTATAGTAAATATTAAAGTAAAATTTGGTTCCACATTTTCAAGGATTTTTTTTTAGGAAATCCAGACAAAAATTGTGTACAGCAGCAAAAAAAAATCACCACAGATGTGAGCTTGTGTCCTTAATGAGCTGTTTAGTAGCATCTGTGAATCTCTTGAACAGGACTAACACTAACCCTGTTTCTATAGCTGAGGTGCTAAACACTCCTCCTCTCCCTCAGGAAAGATCGACATGGTGAAGTCTAAGTGGGGTCTGGCTCTAGCTGCTGTGGTCACGGTTCTCAGCTCCCTGCTCATGTCTGTGGGACTGTGTACCCTGTTCGGACTGACTCCCACGCTCAATGGAGGGTAAGAATCTCCCTTTTCTTTAATTTTTAACACAATCTATTATCTTATCTTTTTATCGATGGCTTCCTCCTCCATTTACTTTTCATTGTCACTGTGTGAATGAGACAGAAATTCACCAGTGAATGAATGTGGGTGAGGCTTTGTTAGGCTCAGAGTTGATGTCATAGTGACACTTATGATGGCCATCCAATCATTGCAGTTCTTAGAAAGCAGACATCATGGTGTGACAACAGCACATTGTCATCCAACCATAGATCAGGATCCACGCAGTGCCACTGTGGGCGGGGCTTAACTTATCTTTCTGTGATAAGATTGTGTGTAGGTTGTTTGCATAAATGCACGCCAAGGTCAACACACCAAACTAATGCAGACATATCCTGCTACCACATGCCTGCTGAGATCCTGCTGGTGATAAATAGTGTATGTTTGTTATGCGTTTACAGTGTGTTGATTGTGTATTGAGCTGTTACTCCTCTAATACCGCCTTATATTTACTTTAAATTCCAGCAGACGCGTAACAAAATTATTTCATGCATATTGATTATTGACTTTATCCTGTAAACAGATTTTTTTTAAATAATTGGTGCTGTTTTAGCTTTTTCTGATCCAGTCTTTAGTCACCTGATCTTAATTAATAAAATGTTAATCATATTGTTGGATTTATATGGTTCATTATTCAGTAAATGCATGTCGGTTGCGATTAACCACTGTTGCCTCATCTGTGTTGAGGTGACACTCACACACCAAGTTTACAGCCTTTATAACATCTTCTTCATAACATGTGCCTCCTACCATGTTCAGTTCATCATGTTAGCTGTTATACACAGAATTAATCTTTAGCAGGTATTTGGTCATAACCCGAAAAAGTGTTAGGGTCTGTTATTATATCGGAGTTTTAACTTGATAGTACTCGATTAATAAACTTAATACTCTTGATTCAGAGGTGAACATGGATGTCTTAGCTAATTTTCTGGTAATCCATCCAACAGTTGTCAGTACACTTCACTCAAAACTGCAAATGTACACATGCTAAAGAAAAGTGAGTGAACCACTCAAAGTTCTAAGGATTCATCCTTTAACACCAGGAATGTCTTAAATGTTGTGGAAATCCATTCAGTAGTTGTTGAGGTGTTACAGCTTACATCAAATCCGTCACCTCAGTTGGATTTTTGGGGTAAAATTATCTCTCAGGTCAGAAAAAATGCAGAGAGATTCAAAAACATACTTTTTGCGAGGGAGAATAACCATTTCTATTATTTCCTCTGTGCAAACTCAAGAATGGATTAGTCTTCAGGTTGTATTTTTTTCTGCCTTCTCTCTCAGTGAAATCTTTCCATACCTGGTGGTGGTGATCGGCCTGGAGAACGTCTTGGTCCTCACGAAGTCGGTGGTGTCCACACCTGTCGACCTGGAGGTCAAACTCCGCATCGCTCAGGGTAACAGTAAAGAGACGCATGCATGGATCAAAGGAATGTTATAATTTCCTGCCACATTGAATATTATGCCATCGTGGTGGTGGCGGTGTCATTTTTTCCATATTCTCAAAAAGCAAGAGTGAAAAGACATTAAACAATAGCTAAAGGATTCTTGGTGGTAGTTTATGGTCGTTTTCTGTAGTTAACACAAGAACAGAATACACTATAAGTTATAAACATTAACTCTGTAGAGTTAATAACCTGTTTTTATATATTAATGAGAGGACAGGTCTGGACAGCTCATGTCTTCTTCTTGTTTGTTTCAGGCCTCAGTAATGAGAGCTGGTCTATCATGAAGAACATGGCCACTGAACTGTGCATCATCCTCATTGGATATTTCACTCTGGTGCCAGCAATCCAGGTAAAGCAAAGTGAAGTAAACTTGTTTATCACTGTATTATTAGAGCCTGAGTGTTTACAAAGCTCTAAGGCTACGTCGGACATCCATACTGCTGAGATCTGTAGTGCGAAGGCTCAGGTGTGCCCAGTGGGCTCAGTTGCGAACAGTGTCTCTATTTCACCTTCTAATGATGGTTCATTTTAACACTTCAATGTTCATGATATTCTGCTAGATTGTTGTGTGCATCATCGTACCCGGAAAGTCATTTTTGGAACTTGTCAGACTTTGTATTTCTCATGGAAGCGTCACAGGTGTCTGCAGGGTAAACAGAGCATGTTAGTCTGGTTCCACTGAGAGACGCTCATCTGATTCTCTGATGTCTCCTACTTGTGTTGCAGGAATTTTGTCTGTTTGCTGTGGTGGGGCTGGTGTCTGATTTCTTCCTGCAGATGTTCTTCTTTACCACAGTGCTGTCTATAGATATCCGCCGCATGGAGGTGAGACTATATTAATGGATTAACTATATATAGAAAATAGAAGTGAAACTCTTTGACAACTATCTATCCTTCATATTACCAGTGAATCAACAGTTCCAATGATAACCTGATATCATTGAGCAGATATACAAACATACAGGAGTTCAAATGGTCGAACAGGCCCACAGAATTTTCACGTTACTCTTCAATTCAATTCAATTCACTTTATTTTTATAGCCCAATTTTACAACAGTTGTCTCAAAGTGCTTTACAAAATCCAGTCCAAAGTGACTCAGACATCCCCCGTCCTTAGACCCTCCTTCTCGGCAAGGAAAAACTCAAAAACCCAGTGGGAAAAAGGAGAAACCTCGAGGAGGACCACAGTGAAGGAGAGATCCACTCCCATGGACGGACAGGCTATAGATGAATCAGGACTGACAGACATCTATCTGATGATG
The DNA here is from genome assembly GCA_030544235.1 of Lepturacanthus savala. Taxonomy (NCBI): domain Eukaryota; kingdom Metazoa; phylum Chordata; class Actinopteri; order Scombriformes; family Trichiuridae; genus Lepturacanthus; species Lepturacanthus savala. Next base: position 16,701,358 of record CM060467.1, read on the forward strand.
AAATAATAGTCTTTAATCTTTAGATGTTTCAGTCTGTAGAGATGCCGTAGGGTGGGGGCAGAAGGGTGGGTCCAACCAGGCAGGTGAAGGTTCATCAGGGGCCTCGATGAGTCGCATCAGGAGTCGTCATCGTTGGGCCTCGTGCGGATGAACTGAAACAGTAGCCACTCCCCCGAAGGGGAGTGGGGAGAAGGACTCTGGGTGAATAGTGATGTAAAGACCAAGTATAAAGTAGATCCTGTTTATTAATGACAGTGGTACATGGTACCAGAAAGAGATGATAGAGCTCAGTGACTGTACTTCCCCCAGTATTCTCACTCCTAGGGCAGCTTAGACTGAACTGTGGTTTTAAGTCTACCTTTAACTACCCTGACCATAGGCCTTTTGAAACAGAAATGTTTTTAGTCTAGCCTTAAATGCACAGACTGTGTCGGCCTCTTTAATATTAATTGGGAGTTGGTTCCATAAGATAGGGGCTTGGTAGCTAAAGGCTCTAGCTCCTACTGTGCTTTTATGGACCCGTGGAACTACCAGTAGACCTGCATTCTGAGACCGCAGTGTTCTATTTGGATGGTACGGGACCAGAGCATCTTTAAGATAAGAGGGGCCCATCCCATTAATGGTTTTATAAGTGAGGAGTAGGATTTTAAATTTAATTCTGAACTCAACAGGAAGCCAATGAAGAGCTTGGAGTATGGGGGTGATGTGTTCTCTTCTATTAGTTCCTGTTAGTAAACGAGCCGCTGCGTTTTGAACCAGCTGAAAACTTTTTAGGGAACTTTTAGGACACGCTACTAATAGGGAGTTACAGTAATCTAGTCTAGATGTAACAAACGCATGGATTAGTTTTTCAGCATCATTTTTAGATAGGATATTTCTAATTTTGGCTATGTTACGCAGGTGAAAGAAGGCTGTTCTACAGGCTTGATTAATATGAGCTTTAAATGATAAGTCTGGCTCAAATAAAACTCCTAGGTTTTTAACTGTGGTGCTAGAGGCTATTTTCACATTATCTAGAGTTACTAGTTGCTCAGATAGGGACTCTCTAACACTTTTAGGGCCTAATATAATAACTTCTGTTTTATCAGGGTTAAGTAACAGATAGTTCACAGACATCCAGGTCTTTATGTCTCTAACACAGGCGCTAAGTTTATGTACTAGCCTGATCTGATCGGGTTTAATTGATAAGTATAGCTGTGTGTCATCTGCGTAGCAGTGGAAATTTATGCCGTGTTTTCTAATAATATTACCCAAGGGCAGCATATATAGAGTAAACAAAATGGGCCCTAGGACTGACCCTTGTGGGACACCATAGGTGACTCTTGAGTATGATGATGATTGCTGGTTAACGCTAACAAACTGGAACCTATTAGATAAATAGGATTTAAACCAGGAGAGAGCGGATCCTCTAATGCCTATGTCCTGTTCCAATCTCTGCAGTAAGATGCTATGGTCGATTGTGTCAAACGCAGCACTTAGATCCAGCAGGACCAGAACCGAGCCCAGCCCATCATCAGCAGCCAGCAACAAGTCATTAGTGACCTTGACTAGTGCTGTTTCAGTGCTGTGATGGGCCCGAAAACCAGACTGAAAATCTTCAAATAAACTATTGTCCTGTAAGTGCTGACACAGCTGTTGAACTACCACTCTTTCAAGAATTTTTGAAAGAAAGGGTAGATTTGAAATTGGCCTGTAGTTTACTAAAATATCTGGCTCAAGAGTGTTTTTCTTTAAGAGTGGTTTAATGACTGCGTGTTTAAAAGCCTGCGGCACGTATCCAGTTATTAGGGACATGTTAATTATATCTAAGATATTATCAATAATTAAGGGCAGCGTCTCTTTAAGTAGTTTAATTGGAATTGGGTCTAGAATACACGTAGTTGATTTAGATGACATAATGATTTTAGTTAACTGGGCTGGGTCTGCAGGGGTGAATTTATCCAGTAATATTACTGGGTTTAAAGGGGCTTCTAAGCTTACAGCCTGAGCTTCCTCAGCACTGATGTTTGGAAGGATTTGATCTATTTTATCTCTAATACTTATGATTTTATTATTAAAGAAATTTAAGAAGTTATCACAGCTGAGACTAACTGGAATAGATGGATCTACTGAGCTGTGACTGTTGGTCAGCCTGGCTACAGTGCTGAACAGGAATCTGGGGTTATTCTTATTTTCTTCTATTAATGATGAATAATACCTAGTTTTTGCTTTACGCAGGGCCTGTTTATAAGCCAATAAACTGTTCTTCCAGGCCCTGAGGGAATGATCTGTGCGGGAGCAGCGCCACATCTTTTCTAATTTACGTGTAGCTTTTTTAAGGGAACGGGTTTCAGTATTATACCAGGGAGATAATGTCCTGGGTCTAACAGTTTTACATTTTAATGGGGCTACCAGGTCTAAAGCGCTATTGAGGGTGTGCATCGTATTTTCAACCAACTCATCACATGTAGCAGGACACAACATGTCTGAGCTGCTGTTCTCATAATTATATGTGGGGGTGAATATAGGCTGAATTATCTCTTTATATTTTAAAACGGAATAGTCACATAATGCTCTTTTCATTTCAGTTTTAACTACTGGTGAGGAATTATCATTCATTATAAACTGAAAGGTAATTAGGAAGTGATCTGAAAGAACTGGATTATGGGGGAGAACAACAAGGTCACTAATCTCAATACCATAAGTTAAAACCAGATCCAGGGTGTGCTTGTGACTGTGGGTTGGTTTATTTACATTTTGAGTAAAGCCAATTCCATCTAGTATGCTGCCAAAAGCGTTACTTAGAGAGTCACTATTGTTATCAACATGTATGTTAAAGTCTCCTACAATTACAATTTTGTCATAGTTTAACACTATACTGGACAGAAAGGTAGAGAATTCTGCTAAAAATACAGAGTAAGGACTAGGAGGGCGATAAACAACTGCAAATAGGGCTGGTTTTTTGTTTGTCTGCCTGGAATCAGTCATTGATAAAAGCAAAGTTTCAAATGACTGATAGTTATGATTATTTTTGGGACTAACACCTAAACTAGAGTGAGAAATGACTGCAACTCCTCCACCTCGACCAGTGCTTCTAGCCGTATGAAAGTTAATATGACTAGGTGGAGTGGATTCATTGAGACTCACATACTCATCCTGCTGGAGCCAAGTTTCTGTTAATGCTAAAATATCCAATTTATAATCACCGACCAGATCATTCACCAGCAGAGATTTAGATGCTATAGACCTAATGTTTAGGAGTCCGCATTTTATAAGTTTATTGGATGTTACTTTGGTTTTGTTTCTACAGGGAATTATTTTTATTAAATTGTTTGTTCTCTGTCTTATAGGCCTTCTAATGCTAGGTTTATTAAAGCTAACTATACGGGGGATGGACACAGTCTCTATCTGCTTTCCTGAACCTGGGATATGTGACAGCTCAGGATGAGACGAGTGACTTACAGAGAAGTGTTTTACACTTCGACTCTGTGCCCGGGCCCCCACTCTATCGGGTCATTTAGGTAAACTACGTCTTGGGGCCATATTTCTGCTTAGGACAGAGGCTCCTTCCTGAGTCGGATGGATGCCATCTCTCCGGATGAGCCCGGGCTTTCCCCAAAATGCGCGCCAATTATCAATAAAAACTATATCGTTTTTAGGGCACCACCTAGCTAACCAGCGGTTAAAGGATGAGAAGCGGGAGTACATCTCATCACTGACCAGATTGGGCAGGGGTCCAGAGAATGCTACGGTGTCAGCCATCGATTTAGCGAGTTTGCGCACCGATTCTACATTCAATTTCAGAATCTGATTGTCTCCGCCGGGCGTCGTTACCACCTGCATGGATCACGATGCGGCGGAATCTAGCCCTATTCTGCTTTAAGAGCCTAAGGTTACCTTCGATGTCACCGACTCTGGCCCCTGGATAACACCTAACAGACGCCGCTGGGTGCTTCACGTCTCTGACTATAGAACTTCCAATTATGAGTGTGTCTGGTTCAGCCGGTGTGGCGCTGAGAGGGTCAAACCTGTTACTGACGTGAAGCTGTTGGTGCACTACGTGTTTGCGCTTAGCACTACGTTTCCCCCGGACTGTCACAAACCCGTCGCTACTCTTTCCCGGCTGCGCGGGACTCACTGGGGGGCTAACCATGCTAGCGTTTCTACCGCTGCAGGCACGGCCGGCGGTCCCTGCTGCTACCTGGCTAAAGCTAGGCTTAGCCTCCAAAGCGCGGAGCCGTGCCTCTAACTCTGACACCCTAGCCTCCAGCCCTGACACTAAACTACACTTTCTACAGCTACTCCTATCCTCAGTAAAGGAGGCCGGGAACTCACTGAACATACAGCACACAGAGCAGAACAGACTCTTATTTAAAACACTCGCTGCACACCTGCTACACATACAGAAGCCTTTATCTCGATACTTTGCTTTGCCGGCATTAACACCATAAGCTTAATCATAACTCTTAAAACCTGCAAATTTCTATACACCAACAAATGCTTGTTAAATCACCAAAAAACCTTAATCCGTAGAATATTATATAGTAATATCTGATAAATATACGATTTTTTAATTTATCAATGTTTATCAGTTGTTAATCATTTTTCCTAAACCCTGTATTCAAGGGTCCATATTGATGTATTTCATGATCATGTAGTAAATTAGTGTTTGACTATGTCAGAAGGTGTAAACCGATCTCTGATTCTCTTGTCCCTCCAGCTGGCTGACTTGAACCGCCGTCTGCCAGCTGAAGCAGGTCTGCCTCCACCCAAGCCGGGTCCTCTGCGTCCCCGGGAGGTTCCCCCTCCCCCGCGGCCCTCCCCCCACACCATCACCCTGCAGACCCCGGCCTTCAGGAACTTGCGGCTTCCAAAGAGGCTGCGCGTGGTCTACTTCCTGGCCCGCACACGTCTGGCTCAGCGCATCATCATGGTGAGGAGGCTTTAGTCTTTAGTCTGTCGTCTACTTCTTCTCATTTGTGCCTGGATTCATTGTAAAGACTGCCAGCAACATTCTGTTAACTAACCCTCCTCCACCTGGCTGCAGCCTCAAACTGACTTTATGTTTAATTACAATTCAAAGAGCTTTACAGACAACTTAATAATTTTGCTTCAACTTGGTTGAATAAAAAATAAAAGTCCAGGCAACAAGAGCAGAAATTCTGGATAATTTGCCTTAGCTGACTGATCATTAATATTATCCCGCTTCTGCCAGGTGGGCACAGTGATCTGGATCGGCATTCTGGTCTACACCGACCCAGCTGGCCTGCGCACCTACCTGGCAGCCCAGGTGTCAGAACAAAGTCCTCTGGGAGACCCTGCAGGAGGTGGCCTGCCCCCTCACCTGGGGGTGGCCCCTGTCTTCCGTGGGGGAGATCCTACCAGCACCCTCAGTGTCCACCCTGCACCAGATCCAACCCCCTTACCCGAGAACCAATCACAGGGCCACCACAGTGCAGCCATGGCGGGACCCCTCCCCCAGGCCCCGCCCACCGTGCCTCAAATCACATGGGGCGCAGAGGACGAGGAGGGATGGAGGAGACTCTCCTTCAGGCACTGGCCTTCGCTTTTCAGCTACTACAACATCACTCTAGCTAAAAGGTGAGTCTGTTTTATCTGACAAGAGATTAACTCAAAAGCAGATCAGCATCGCCTCATTCAACATGAAAACTGTGGTTCAGATGTCTGACTTCCTTCCTCTTTGATTCCTTAGAGTCCTGTTTTTTCTAAACTGTAAATACCTAGTCAAATATTCACAGCTGAGACATTTTAGACACTGATTCGTCATAATATCAGGGTTAAGGTGGACACACTTGGCTAAGATCCTGTTATTGTTCCTGTTCCAGGTACATCAGCATCTTACCCGTCATTCCCGTCAGCGTTCAGCTGAGTCCTCAGGAGGCCATCGAGACCCGTCACCCTCAAGACACCAGGATGCCACCACCACACATTCCCAAGGTCTCTGCAGATCTGCAGACGGATCTCACCCTTTACAAGTCAGTACTGACACACTCCATCGCCAGTAGTTTCCTGCAGCAGCTTTTATCTGTCGTTACTGAAGTAAAACCAACAGTCGTGTGTTTTTCAGCTATAAATCTAAGTCAAATTCTCAACAGAGAAGCTTACTGCTTAGTAGTTACCGTTCTGCATGTAAATTAAATGAGAAATTGAGCTACACTATGTTTAAAATATTGCACAATGCCGTTATTGCATTACAATTGTTATGAATGTCATATAAAAGGTTTGAGTTTTTAATGTATTACACAGACGTGTACAGACGACCCTCCGGTCACAAACTCGCTTCTCTAAGCCTCCACTGCTCTGACTATTTTCATAATTGATTAATTGTTTTGAGCCATTTTTTGAGAAGAAAATTCTCAGATTCTAAAATTCCAGGTTCTTATATGCGAGTATTTTCTTGGGAGAGTAAAATCTTTGGGATGCAGTGATTGAAAATGTTCACCCTTTTCTGATATTTCACATTTTAACATTCACTGCTTCTTCACAAACTTTGATGCCGCTGTTGCTGATTGGTTGGAATAGTATCGTGTGGCTGTGAGTCTGTGTTTGCTGAATTTTGCAAAGTATATTTATATCTTAAGTATATTGAAGTTGCCGACTGCACGTTTTATAAAGAAAAGTGTTAAGACAGTAAGAGGGTTAAAGCTCCTTCAGTCTGGACATCGTTGGTAAAATGAATTTATTTCCTGCATTCAATTGTTTCATTACCTCTGCTGCTTTAATCCTTATTTCTTGACTTTTCTGTTGTTTAAGTCTTTTCTTTATTGTTTTTGTAACTTGTAATTGAGATAACCTTACCCTAACAGGTAAACATTCTGGTTTCAGATATTAGGATGGAGAAGTTGCCTGACTCTTGTCACAACTTTCCTGCTACAACAGAACAATTCAGTCAAGACTTATAGGATAAAATGTGATGCTACTAAAAACAACCATAACAGAAAAAGTTCCATATCTGACTCATGTTTTGTGTCTTGTGTTTGGATCCAGGGTGGCAGCTCTTGGCCTGGCGGCTGGCGTCCTGCTGGTTCTGCTGCTCTTCTGTCTCTATCGGGTTCTGTGCCCACGAAACTACGGACAGAACGGCGTCGCGCACGGGCGCCGGCGACGTGGCGATTTGCCCTGTGACGATTATGGCTACTCACCACCTGTCAGTGAGATTTCTCCTCTGCTGCTGAGGGGCCACAGCATGGTGAGGATGAACTCAGATAAAGAAAACACAGACACATTTCTGTGTCCTTTCACACCCAGTTCAGTCCAGTCTCCAGTTCTCCTCCCTGACTGAACTCAGCCCTGCTTTTCCTTCTGGACCCTTTGCCAGAACTGAAATTCCTTCCCAAATTCCTTCCCAAACTCCTCCCACATTTTTAGCTTTAGTGGCTGCTGAAGCCTTCTCCCTCCTGGCCTCTCAGTTCCTGTCTGCAGCTTCAGGAAAATCCAAAGGCCACTTCTACACTGCAACTTCTGCAGCTGAGCTCTACAATGGAAGACTTGAACATGACCCACTCATATTTCATGTCTATCAAAAGACAGAATATAAAAGTTTTGGTTTAAGTGGATGAAATAAAAAGGGACCAATTATCTATTGAAAAAAATATAAACTCAGACTAATAAAAGCAGTTGGGGACAGAACAACAGGTTTCTAGACAAGCTCTGTAGAGTTTATTATATTTTTTCTTATATTCATGGATTTTTTATTTGTGTTTTGCAGGACATTGAGTGTTTGGCGAGTGACGGGATGCTGCTGGCCAGCTGCTGCCTGGCGGGACAGATTCGGGTTTGGGATGCTCAGACTGGCGACTGTCTGACTGTCATCCCCAACAATGGGTGAGTGTTTGACATTCGTGCTGTAACTTTATAGACTGGTATTGTTTTACATCCTGTACACAAACATCTATTGGGTCTGTCTGTCCTGTAGAGGCTCCTCCTCTGTTCCGCATCTGAAGTTTCTCCCTCTCTTGTTTTTTAGGGAGTTTTTTCCTTGTATGATGTGAGAGTCTATGATCAGGGGCTGTTGTGTTGCTGTTGTACAAACTGTAAAACCCCACTGAGGCAAATTTGTGATTTTATGGTTGAACAAACAAAATTGACTTGACTATATTACTACTTGACTACTTCCTGTTCAGCTGCTCTGCTGACCCCACCGTAACAGAAACAGAGGAGGAGAAACTCCACCAAATAAAGTGACTGTGCCAAGCACATTCACCTTATTCCTGACTTTTTGCACTATTCATACTGCTCATTCCACCTTGCACATAACTTGTAAATATCTGTACATAATCTGCCTACTTACAGATTATATTTATATTCCATGTTACTTGTGTGTTATTTCATTCTATTTTATTGAACTTTAATACCTTATTTTTATTTGTATTGATATGGCATTCATGTGGACAGCAAGTAGGGGTTTCATTGTACAGAAAAACTTGTTTCTACACTGTGCACATGACAATAAACACTTGAATCTTGAATCAAAGTACAGTAGAATATATATTTAATTATTCATCTAATTTATGTTTCATTACTGTTGGTCTCAGCTGAGTTTTGCTGATATTTGGTTGAGCTGAGATTCTCTCCTCTCTGATAAACAGTGTTTTGGCAGTTTATTTTTATTCATAATGATTTAGTTGTATTGAAAGTCTATGATTTGAAACAATGCTGTGACAGATGTTGACAGCTGTGTAGCTTCACCTGTGTAAATGCTGCTGATGTTTATTAGTTCCAGCTTTCATCTGTAACTAAACAACTAATCTGTCTCGTCAGGTTGAGACGCAGCAGCAGCGGCGGCGTTAGCGGCGGCTGGGATCAGCGGGACGGCTGGGACAGCATGAACGCAGCTGCGGAGTCGGAGTGTTTGGGCTCTGAAGGCCGCGACCCGTCCGTCAGCGGGGACGGCCTCTCGGAGGACGAGGGCTACCCGCTGAGACGACGCTCCACCCCCACCCGGCCCACACTGTTCACCGACCAGCCCGACCTGACCCCGCTCATCGACACCAACTTCGCCTCGCAGCCGCCCGGCCACCTCGCCACCCCGCCCAGGGAAGGCTTCGACTTCGGGGGCCTGGTGGAGCGAGCCTACATGGAGCACGAGCCCCCCGCCCCCTCCGCCTACCCCCCGCCTTCCTCTGCCTCGTCCTCGCCGCCCTCGAGCTCCCAGCTGCAGATCCTAGGGGACGCGGCTCTGAACCCGGAGCGGATCTCCACAGCGGGGACCCAGGCCACCGCAGACTGGGACAGTTCAGTCTGGGCCATGGAGCTGCGGGGAAACCTGATCGCTGCTGGGAGGAGCAGCGGCAGACTGGAGGTGTGTGGAAGACTCAAACAAAGATGTTGCAGGATTTATCAGTTTTAACCCTTGTTTTTATTTGTTTTTACATTTCATAGTTTTCTGAATCTGTATTAAAAGATATTCAACACATCTGACAATGTTTTCTTTGATATCAATTTAAATCACAAGCAGCTGAAATGTTACACATAGATTTCCATTTGGGAAGAGTTTTGATTTCCAGTACTGACCTCTTCTCGTTTCAGCTGTGGGATGCAGTTGAAGGTTCCTTACGCTGCAGTAATGAAGACGGAGTCTCTGGAATCACAGCTCTCGCTTTCCTCAACAACAGGTACAACAAAAACACAAATAAACTAAACCCACAGACATGACATCCGCTGCTGCTCATGCCACAAAGATTTAAATTTAAAAGGAAAATAAACGGCCAACGACAAAAACAAAGAATTAATCTACAAATGAACATTTCTGAACTTTTTGTTCACTGTTCACATTTCAACATACAGTTTTTAAATAAAGGTCATCGCTGTGTCAACCTAAGATTTATTATTAAAGTTTTTCTTATTTAAAATGACCAGTAATATATATAATGTGTTTTAAGTCTCTGTGTTTCTCCTCAGAATCGTAGCAGCTCGGCTAAACGGATCTCTGGATTTCTTCACTGTGGAGATCAACAAACCTCTGGGTTTGCTGCAGTACAGAGGTGAGTCTGTTCTATTGTGTCCTATTAATTGTTGTAGGTGCTGTTTGATTTGCCCAATATATCACACATTACAATAAATGGATCATTTGTTCAGAAACACATTCAGCAGCTATTGGCTGTTTATACATAAATGTTGTATTTTCCTTCTTTTCACAAATCCAGAACACACATCTCATTTTTTTTCTTTACACTTTGTCCAGGTTAGATTCAAATGTTGACAGTTTCCTTCCACTCTCTTATATTCTGGATACATTACAGGATCTAATTTCCACTTTTCCACTTTTATTTTATGCTTCAACTACTCCTGCAGGAGCTCCAGGACGCGGCAGCCTGCCTCCGTCCCCCTGCTACAGCAGCGAGGACGTGATCAGCTGTCAGCTCACCCGCTCGGTGCAGTGTGCTCATCATAAACCGATCACAGTGCTGCGAGCGGCTGCTGGGAGGGTGGTGACAGGCAGCCAGGATCACACTGTCCGGGTAAGACCCTGACTAAACAGGCCTGGAAAAAAAAATAATAAACCCAAAATAACCCTTGCTGTTCACAAAGGACATGCAAAGGTATTTAAATTGGTAACCTGGGTGGAAAATCTTCTATGCAAAAGAGCCTCATGGCAAACATGTAAATACTGAAGCATATAAACATTGTTTTTCATGTCGTGTCTGGTCTTAATAGATTCTCTGTTGTTTGTCAGGTTTATCGCCTGGAGGACTCGTGCTGCCTCTTCACCCTGCAGGGGCATTCTGGAGGAATCACAGCCATTTACATAGACCAGGTCCCTAATGTTCATAGATCCAATAGATTATCCCATTACTGTCACAGTTGTTGAGCTAAATACCAAAATCAGCATTGTGGTTTTAGTTATTTTAATGACAGAAAGATAGATAAGTAAGTTCCAGTCAGTTTGATTAATTATCGATTACTAATATATTGATTTTAAATGTTGTTCCCTCAGACAATGGTTCTGGCAAGCGGCGGGCAGGACGGCGCCATCTGCCTGTGGGACGTCCTGACAGGGAGCCGGGTCAGCCATGTTTATGGTCACAGAGGCGACGTCACCTCGCTGGTCTGCACCACATCCTGTGTCATCAGCTCAGGACTGGATGACCTCATTTGTATCTGGGACCGCAGCACTGGGATCAAGCTTTACTCCATACAGCAGGTACAAACCAATCAGCAGCGAGCTAAATTTTATCATAAAACTCAGGCAGTACCTCTGTCTGTCCTTGTTCTGTGACTCTTACCAATCTGGTGGTTTGTGTTCCTCCGCAGGAGGTGGGATGTGGGGCCAGTCTGGGGGTGATATCAGAGTCTCTCCTGGTGACGGGGGGTCAGGGCTGCGTTTCCTTCTGGGACCTGAACTTCGGGGACCTCCTGCAGACGGTCTACCTGGGGCAGAGCAGCGACGGCCAGGGCGTCCGCGAGCTGCTGGTGCTCGACAACGCCGCCATCGTCTGCGACTTCGGCAGCGAGCTCAGCCTGGTTTACGTCCCCTCGGTGCTGGAGAAACTGGACTGAGAGACAGAAGGTGGACGGATGGTCGTGGAGATTTTTTTTTTTTTGTCATTTCTTGATCATTAGATCATATATGTACATACAAGGCTCTTTTTTTGTATAGCAGTGAATTTAAATACAAGCCTGGATGTAATGAGGAAGATAAATGGGGAGAGCGATGGAGCAGCCTGCTGTTTTATCATCAGCTGCGTTTTTTTTTTTCCTCCATCACGGCGTGTTGCGGTTCGTTCATGAAAAGACACCAGTCACCAGTTTGTGCTTTTGTGTGCGTGTTTGTTTTTCATGGCTCTGCCCTCGATGCTGCTGACCCGGGTGGTGGCTTCACAGGGATCCCACCCGCCCAGAGGAAGATGAAACGTCTTCTTATTTTTTAAATATTCCTGCTGCCTCGTTCGCAGCCACAGCTTGACGGGCCCGCGGCCCGTTGGATAAGCTAAAGCAGTTAAAATGTGTGTTTGAGCGTGCGTGTGAGATTGAATGAATCTGTGCCCTTTTTATGGCAAAACACTGCTGAACAAAAAAATCTATTGGTTACGTGTGAAATGTGTGTGAGGACTCATGATTACTGTATAAAGTAAACCTCTGGAGGGGGCTGTTTTTATATGTATAAATCTATTATTTATTAGCGATACATTTTTAATAACGGTTTGTTTAATCCTGGCTCTTAAACAAGAATATAATAATGTGGAGATGGTGACTTTTGCGCAGGGGTGGGGGACGTCGGTTTAAAATAATTATTTGTAATGTTAAACTGGAAAAACTGAAGTGTTGTTCTGGATTTTGGGGATTTAAGGGGGAAAAGGTGGCACCTTTTATCCCAGCCTTGGCCTCTGATTCTGGGGTTACTGATGCTGTTGGATGGGCCTCAGCCCCTCAGCTTCACCTTCATCAGGCTACCTCCGTTTTCCAAAACTGCTTGACTTTTGGATGAGAAAACTGACGTTGATCTGCACAGGCGTCGTGTTTACATTGGCTACTGTATTTTTAAAAAATAAAGATCACTGTTTACTCGAACTGGTTAAACCATTTTCAATTCAGGATTTCCATTTTGGCCACAAAGATGAAATTTACTGCACTCACATTATGTACATTTGTTGTTGATGCACATGTAAGCAGAGTCCGTCTTTTCCACCTCTGTGTAGTCAGTGAGAATGTGAAGACAAATAATACGTCAAACAGAAGAAAACAAAAGGTAAATTAATAAGAATATAATATAATAATTATAAATTATGGACATTTAATTTAAAAACTTGGACCCTTTTTTTGTTTATTGCCTCCCACAAAATTTATTTTTTCACTGTCCCTGTGTAAAGTGCGTCAGTAATAGATCATTAAGGCACAGAACATTTCCACAATCTTAACATGCATCATGTGTCTGTTTAGTGATTCTTTGTCGTCTTTTGAGATATTGAAGCTTTGCATAGCAGTAGTGAATTTAAACTAATTTTGGGAGCAAAGAAAATCTACAGTCTTAGTATTTATTGCTTAAAACTTCACAAATCACATTGGTTGAAAATATAAGCAGTATTCAGCTATAATATTCTAACAACCCGATAGACATCTAGAACAAATGCTACCGGTACTTGTCTTTACCATTTTCTGTCACTTCATCAACCACTTCACTTTTGTATAAAGACATAATTGGTAAGAGTGACGTTCAATCACCAAAACCATAATTTCCTAATGATAAAGTGAGTTGCGTCTTTTCTCGTCTCACTGCGCTAGTTTCATTAACGATTAAACGGCTGCGGTGTTGATGCTAACATTCCCTCAGTCAGACGGATGACTGCTAATAAAACGATCAGCTGTGAGATGGAAGTAACAGACATCGGTCGTGGAACGCTTCAGTCGTGAAGAGTTTATACTGTGAAAATCATCACCCGTCATAAAACATATCTGTTTAAATATGTTGAGCCAACATTTTTAGCAAAGTTGGGCTATTTAACCCTCTTCTGGACTCCCATTGATAGAATGTAGTCCTCCAGGTTTAAGACCTTCGCTGACTGGCACCAACAACATAAAGAATGTATAAATGTATTTTCTCCAAATCATCCACCATCTAAACTGTATCTGACTACTGAATGTAGTTCCAGGATGAACAAATCTGCAAAAAAAGATGATCCTTAACAGTTTTGCAACATCATGCACTAACAAGGCCCTGACAAACATACTCTCACAATTTAGGCACTTTTGTGAACATCGGCTCACATACCGGAAATATGTACTTTAAACAAGTCTCCAGACGTTGTGGGTCAGAGTTGGTTCCTCCGGGAAGCAGCAGCCAGACCTGTGACGTCTGTTTAATTTATTAGCTTTATACATTTTCTGTTAACCGTAGGAAAGAAACTTTTAGAAATGTTTTTTTTTTTTAAACATACCTTATTTTCTAGCAATGTCAATTTGAGTTATTTTATATACACACATATACATATATATCTTCCTCTAGAGCTTGGTTGTCCAGAAAAAAAAAACTATGTGAATCAGTCACACTGCTGCACTGGATCGGAAAATGTATACAATTGCAAGCCTTATCCTTTAAGGAGGGAGGGAGGAGTGTAAAATGAATGTTTTTGGTTTATTATAATGAACTTGGCCTTGTATCAATCCAACAGTAACAATCTGTTAATCTGCTTCAGCCAGCTGCCGGTTTTCATGTCAGGAGTTTGACGTTCTTTTATCCTGGCAGCTGGCAAAGAAAATAGTTCTTGCGGCTGCATTTTCGCAATAACGACAGGAAAATGATGTTTAACACTGTTTGATGTCATGTTTTGTGTCATTTGTCACTGTAGAAGAGAAGCTGTGGCGAAAAACAAATCTGTACCAACTTATAGGTTTCTAAACTGTTCCCAGGTCTGCCCCCTCTTGGCTGCTTCAGTCTGCGCAGGCTGTTCTAGTCCAAGTAACTTATTTACTGTTTGTAACACAAAGACTTTGTACTAATTTTCAAATAAAGAGGCTTTGATACCACAACAGCCTTATGTCGATTCAGTTTATTTGTTTTTACAATAATGGATGATTAGTGAATGTCGGAATAATCTAATTTTATTGAAGATATTTACAGTGTTACAGATGAAGAAAATTAATCATTTTGTTAAGACGTGCTGATTTGTTATGCTGCTCTGTTACCATGACGACGGAGCTGCACACTGATTGCATTGTAGTGTCTTTACAAAAAGCTCCACCCGGCAGCTCTCTGCATCCATTATACAAGCCAGTGAAACCATTGCTGTCGTGGCCTGGTGTTGCCTTGGCAACCATGTGTGAAAGGTGTGTGATAGTGAATTGCATGCTGGGATCTTTTAGGGGGACCAGATCTGGTGCTGGAAGTGCAAAACAGGTTCCATCCATCATGGATTTCCAAAGAAAAGCAGCAAAGAAGGAATAAACAAAGACGAGAGCCGCTGCAGCAGTGATAAAGGAGAAGCAAGTCAAACTGGACCCCCACCCTCTGCCACCAGGCACATCTTGGTAATCAATGTCTCCAGGATTCAGCGTTTTCCTCTCCAAGCAGGTGCGAAGCAGTAGGTGAAAAAACAGGCTCCTCCTCCTGACGCCTGGTGTGAAGCGACGTGGACTCGTCTCAGTGCTTGTTGAGGGTCCAGAGGGGGTCCAGACTGCTGAGCGGGTCGTCGCCTTCTTCCTCCCGCGTCCCGTGGAGACCCTGACCCTCCGCCGGCTGCAGGAAGCTCTGCTTGGTGACCCGGTGCTTTCCCCGGCCCCCCCCCTCCATGGAAAAGGCCTCCGGAGCCAGTGAGGCCAGCAGCTCCAGGGACGACGGAGCTGGACCACAGGACGCGGGAGGTGGACTCGCGGTCTCTGGGACCGATTGATGGTTGGCTGTGGGTGGCGTGGAGGGGGGGCCGGTGTCCAGGCCGTTGGGGGGTGGTAGAGAGTGGACAGGAGAGGAAAGGGGGGGGCTGAAAGAGGAGGGGGGCTGAGGGTCTGTGGGGGGACAGAGGTCCTGGAGGGGGACATTACACAGCGAGTCCAAGTCGGGTAAGACGGGGACCGCCTGCTCCTCGCTGGCCTCCAGGGCTGCGTCTGCGGCGCTGGGCGGCCGGATGCTGAGCTTGGCGATGGTGGCCTGGATGGAGCTGATGGGCATGTCGCCGCCGAGGACCAGGTCCTGCTGAGACTCCTGTCTGCTGTACGGCTGCAGGGACCAGATTCAGAATTCAGAGAAGGATCAGAGACGAGAAGGTTTAGGCAGCGCAGGGACACAAATGTCTGAGGGGACGGAGCTGTGGCCATGTTTCTTGTCTTAAAAAGTTATTATAACAACCAGAAAATGTGTTTAATTACCATCATTCCACTTCACTGTGAAGCATTTTGGGTAATTAAGCTCTATATAATTGTAATTTTTTTTTTATAAGACCAACATGGTGCTTTTTCAGGTCAATAGTTGTAATCCAGTGAACATCTGGAAATTTCATCCCCAGCACATATGACATCATAGAGTTTAATATTGACTTTTACTGCTGAGCTCAACATTTATGTTTAACTGAACTTTAACTGCAGCTTCATCTTCTGCAATATTAAGATTGATGAAAATGATTATGACAATACTTCTGGTTCTGTAACGAATCCCTAATTCATTAATAATTGATTTACTTTCAGCTCCACCTGCTGCCCACAACTCTACTGAAAATAAAAAGAGCAGCTGGTCCCACATGAGCTGGGACAATCAGGCGTCTACACCCGCATTACGTTACGGGACACTGAGG
Source organism: Lepturacanthus savala (assembly GCA_030544235.1). Lineage (NCBI taxonomy): Eukaryota > Metazoa > Chordata > Actinopteri > Scombriformes > Trichiuridae > Lepturacanthus > Lepturacanthus savala. The sequence goes on from CM060467.1 coordinate 16,717,578, forward strand.
GTCTACATACTGAACTGGATCCAAAAACCCCAAAACCATTTTAAACAAATCTACTAGTCAAACAGTGCTTTAAAGTAGAAAGTGTCAAACCTTTGTAGCTGCAGAGTTGATGTTCTTGCTGCAGCTGGGTGTCGCCGTGATGCCGTGACGCTGAAGGACCTGCTCCGCATGTTTCAACACAGCCTCATAGCAGAACTTCAGGTGGAGCTGGAGAGACAGACACACGTATATACATATTTATGTGGAAGGAGCACCTACGGCTTAATTCAGCTTCAAATATTTGCTATAAATCAACATGACTTCAGACTTCATTGTGTTTTCTGACCTTCTCCTGCAGCATGTTCTTCCTCTGCTGTCTCATCTTCTTCACCAGCAGTGGCAGGTCTGGGATCCCGTTTCCTGCCTCCAGCTCCTGCAGTGCTGCGTACAGCAGACAGAAGGCACCGGTGCGTCCAACACCAGAACTGAGGCAGAAGAAGTCTTAATTAACATCAGTTTTCTTCAAACACCACTAATCGATTGGTTAGAATGACTGTGCGTGTATCAAAGAGACGCAGATGAACAGAAATACTGGATCTACTATTATCAAAAAATAAAACATGACACTGAAAACAGCTGGATGTATTGGTGCAGTCTGGTTCTTAGCTACGAAAGGAGAAATGCTGCTCTGTGATACTGAAACTGGATCCAACGCCATCTGCCAAACATTTGTGTTTGCTGCTTCCCCTGCTGCTACCTACATGTAGAACTAATAATGGTGACAACAGCAGGTTTTCTGGCTGTGGAAGAAGGCAGAATGAATAAAGCTAATTAAAGTCTGTGAGCACCGTAAACTTCCTGTTAGAGCCTGCGAGTCTAGGGTCATATTCTTTTTTACTGGATCCACCATATATATTATGAATCTTTATAATTCTGTTATCCTGTTCAATGCTGCATTTTTTTTTTATTTTTTTCTCTTCCGTACCCACATCTATTGTACATCTCTTTGGATCCTTCTCTGTTTCTCTTCAAGAGATTTCTTCCATTTTTCTTTCTTCTATGCTTGGGTTTTTTAAGAGTTTTTCCTTTTTGGAGTTGAAGGTCTAAGAACAAAATGACACAACTGATTGAATGATTTGGGGTATTTTAGATTTGTGGTGTGTTCAGCTGTCTGCACACTGTGTCATTTCTATCAGTTTGTGGTCCTATTTCACAGAGAAACAGGTTCAGACAACCGTGTCCAACCGTGCTACGACCCACATCTATCTAATCTAATCTACCAACAGAACTGCAGCATGATTAAGATGATACTCAATGCTTCATTCTGTTTCTGATAACCAGTATTGCAGCATAGACAGATGACACATGCTTTGTTTTGATGTGCAGCGTAGCTCGTGATTAAGTAGTGATGTCATCATTCAGTCTAAAGATATCAGACTTGATCTGAGTTTATCAGATCTATATCACAGTGTGGCTGAGTGTGTCTGTACTTTTAATTTAATTTACAATGGGTCTTTAGAGGCAAAAAGGTTTATTGTTGGTTTCATTCAGATGTTCACCTGCAGTGCACTACAATGGGAGTGTGTAAAGGCCTCTGGTGCAGGTAGTGGCCATGAACCTCCTGGATGAACCGCAACAGGTTGCTCTTGCTGTCAGGAAGCCCCCTGAGAAACAAGAGGACATGACAAGGACTGATTTAATGAAGGTCAGAATAAAGAAACATGACCATCAAATGATCCGAGCTATGAGTTTTCCTACAGAAACTAATAAAACCAAACAGCTCACAGCTCCGGCCACGACGTGAACTGCAGATGGACGACGGTGCGCTTCAGGCTTTGGTCACGGTACTGCAGGCTGATCATTCGCTCCACGTGGGTGGGCGTGGTCTTCTGAGTGGTGAGGCTCAGTGTGATTGGTCCCTGTGAAAGCTGCTGGCCACGTTCTGTCGGGAAGTAGCGCAGAACTTTTCCCTGTCAAAGGACACGTTAGAGCCACAGCAGGTTAAACGGGTAACACCAGAACATCTGTGTTAAAATTAAAAATGTTATAATCAAAGCAGAAGTTCTCTCATCTTTGACAAAACATTCTTTGTATGATAAAAAAATAATATAAATACTGATCAATAAAAGAAAATTGTAAAAAGAGGTTTCGGTAATCATGAACTCGGTACCTTTTCCAGCTCCTGCTCTGAAACCAGCATAACCACCAGCGACACCTTCTGCTCAAACACCATCAGCCAGAAATCAGCTGCAGTGCCGCTAAGCGGCGCCTGAGTGGCAATGAGTCTTGGGCAGTAGGGCGACAGATCCTCCACGTAGCTGGCGTTGATGTAGTCGTCTTTTCCTGACTGCAGGACAACCCGGGTCAGGTCATACGGCATGACGTCCTGATGACGGTTCTTCATGGTGTAGCAGCGAGCAATGGCGATGGAGAGCTGCCGAGCGTCTTTCTCCTGCTGGTCCTGAAGCTCTTTCCAGCGAGAGTCCAGCACCGACAGGCCCCCCTCATCCTCGGAGGGGTGCTCCAGGGACTCTACTTGGGCCCTATAACGTTCCAGTTCACTGTAAAGACGGGCGACACGTTCTGGAGCCTGGTACGGGTCCACCTGGATCAGGAGAAGTCCCTGGGAGCTCTTCTTTCTGCGCTCCCCATCCTGTGGGTCAGCTTTGGTGGGCTGGAGGACGTTGGTGGGAGCCTTGGTGCCTCCAGGTTGGCTCTCTGGGCTGGAGGAGAGGAGGTCATCTGTGCTCGAGTTCTGGCGCTGGAACAAGGACGTAGAGGGAGAGGGGAGAGTTGGTGGGACTGTGCTTCCCGGGGTGGGGGTTGGTGTGGGTCTCTGGGGGTTCAGACCCAGAGAAGCAGGACCGGGGGAAGGCGAAGGGGAGGGGGAAGGTGAAGGCGAAGGAGGAACAGGCGGTTGAGCTGCTGAAGGACCTCCTGGAGAAGGCTGAATCATGTGCTGAGCTGGGGGGACGTGGGGACCATGGGGGCCCATGGTGGTGGGTTGCTGTGGGGCACTTGGGGGTCCAGGAGCTCCGGGAGCAGAAGTGTACATAGTAGAAGGCTGCGGGTGGGTCATGGGAAGAGGAGCCTGGGGTTGTTGGGGAGCCGCCGGCTGTGGGGCCAAGGGCTGCTGAGGCATCATTGGAGCACCTCCAGGGTAGCAGACCCCCCCAGCGTGAGGGGGCGGAGCCTGGGGTTGGCCAGGGGTCCGAAGGGGCTGCTGGGCCATGTTTGGTATTGGAGGTTGTCCAGGGTGGGGGTGGTGCTGTGGGGGTAGGGTACTGGGGGGCATTTGAGGCATAGGGCCCCTTGGCAGGTGGACCTGAGGACCAGGCACCATATGAGGTTGTGAAGCTGGAGGCATCTGCGGGTGCAGATTAGGGTGCATGGGCTGCCTGGTGGGGGGCATCTGTGCTCTGGGACCACCTGGTATCTGCATCTGTGGGTGGGGGGGGATCTGCTGGGGATTGGGGGGCAACATATGTTGGTGAGGGAGTCCAGGGGGCATCTGTTGGTTGGGATGGGGCAGGTAGGACTGAGATGAAGGTGCTGGCTGAGAGGTTGGGGGTATTTGTGGTATCTGGCCCTGAGGTGGTCTCGGCATGGATCCTGGCATCATCTGAGGGTGCTGGGCCACATAGCCTTGTGGAGTCTGGTAGCTCTGAGGTTGCGGTTGGTAGCCGTTCTGTTGATGTGGATGCAGCTGACCCGGGAATGGTTGTTGGTACTGAGGTGGAACCCCTGGTTGCTGGGGCAGGTATCCGTGTGGGTAGGCTTGCTGGGTTTGAAGAGGAGGGGGAGGTCCAGGAAGAGTCCTCGGACCAGCCTGGTACCCCTGAGGAACAGTCTGGGGGTACTGCTGGGACTGCTTCTGTGGCTGGGGTTGGGGGACCTGAGTCTGGACCGGACCATGCATGGGCATCCCTGGTTGAGGCATAAAGTGAGGATAAGCCCCCATCGGTGAGGGGGCTGTGTAGCCAGTGGAGGCTGCAGGAAGGACCGGGTGGGGTGGGGTAGAGGTGTAGCTGGGGATGGGGGCCTGGATGCTGTCTACGGTGGTGGTGGAGGGTCGGACAGGTTGTGGGGCATGTGGTCTGTAACCTGCCTGGGTCTGGGGGAGGGGTCCCATCTGAGGGGGGGCTGGGATTTGAGAGGGGGCTGGCATTTGAGAGGGGGGTCTGTGTGGCAGAGACCCTGACGTAGGAAACTGAGCGATACGAGCCAGGAGCTCCGGGGGAGGCAGGTTTGCAGGGAAGCGAGGAAGACCGGCAGCTGTTGCACCAGGCCAAGGCAGAGACCCAGGGGGAAGGAAAGCTTCAGGACCAGGACCAGGCAGAGATCCAGGGGGGAGGAAGGCTTCAGGACCAGGAACAGGACGAGGACCAGGAACAGGACCAGGCAGAGACCCGGGGGGTAGGAAGGCTTCAGGACCCGGCAGACGAGCTGCACCGACGGGGAAGGAAGGAATGTCGGGTGGGAGGCTGAGCAGCTCCTCTGGTAGATCTCCACCCAGTGCCAGGATGGCTGCACTCAGCTGGGCCAGTTCTGGGTCCTCCAGGCTGGAGCAGGCTGAGTCCACATCTGGAGCCTTCGGCATCAAGGACGGCTTCGCTGCTGTCGGCCTCGCTGGGACCTTTTTCTGGTCTCTGAGCAAATAACAGAAAGCATGTTTAAGGTTTTCCTTAAAGGAGGAGGGGCAGCACAGTTAAAGTAATACAAAATATAATAATGAACAGTAATATATTCTATAATAACGAACAGTAATTTAACATATAATGTCTTAATTTGATGAACCTCAGAGTTGACGTTATCACAGTAACCAACTGAAATTATAGGTTTGATGAATTCAGCTTTAACTTTTTTAACAGAATAAACATTAATAACAAAACCATATTAATCCAACGTTCGTACTTTTCCAGAACTGGCCCCCTCTCCTCTGCCCTGGTCTGGATCAGGGTCTTGGCTCTTTCAAGCAGACGTGAGGCTTTGGCTTCCAGGTCATCATAGAACTCCTTCCCCTCCTGTGACTTCTTCATCAGGTCTTCGTAGGCCTCGTAGGAGCCCACCAGGCCCTGGACCATGCTGTTCCACTGCTGCTCCGTCTGACTCATGCCTTTGCGGACGGCAGCATTCTGGACATTGGCTTCAGTCAGAGCCTTCAGGATGTTCTCCTGAGCCGCCAGGTTCTGGTCGATGTACAGCTTCACCTGCTCGTACTTCTTCAGTTGATCCTCAAAGATACGCTGGAACGATACGGTTTCATATAGATTCTTAAATATACTGTCTTTTTCTTCACTTTTCAGTGATTAGTTGACGTTTTTCTTCCAATTTGCATGGAATCAGCTTAAATTTTGTATCATTTATTATTTATTTTTCTTTGACATATTTTTGTGTGTTTTTATATTTCATCATGTAAAATAACCATATCTTATGGTTATATATACATATATATTTGGAAAAAGAAGAGGAAAGCTTTACAATAAGAGAATATGTTGGATTGTGGAAAAATGTTTTAAACAGAATGAGAAAAAAAAGTCAAGACAGCAAATTATATTTTTTCACTGTTATAAGATTTAATAATTTTAGTTTTTTTAATTTCTCTGCTTTTCAAGTTACAGCATGCATGTGTGTGTGGAGCCAAGTCAGCCACCTTCATGTCGGCCCGTTCTGTTGTGACGAGTGTGGATGTGATGTCGTCCTGCTGGATCAAGTCCCGCAGCTGTTTCTCCAAAGATGCTCTCTGGTCTCTCATCTCCTGAACTTTGCCCAGGATCCGCTTCAGACACTGCAGCCCTGCAGCTTCCTCTGTGTTCACAGTTCATGACATTTATATTATTAGACTTTATAAACTAGCTGTACTAAAAACTGCTAAAATGCAACTTCACCCTTCTCACCCTCACTAAGCCGGGGCTGGGGCAGGGCCTCCCTCAGCGTTTCCAACGGCCCCCCCAGCAGACGCAGGTTGCTGATGTGCAGGTTCATGGCTCGGTGAAGCTCTGTGTTGGTGAAACTGGCCTTTTCATGGGCTTCCATGAATTTCTCCAGGTCCCTGCGGATCTCGACCAGAGCCTGGGCCTGCGCTGCTGGGTGCACCTCGGCTGCTGTCGGGCCACCGACCTCCAGGAGGAGTCGCTCGCCGGCCTCATCCACCTCCAGAACGTCTCTGATCTCTTTCAGTGAGGACTCCACATCAGTGAAGACACCTGATAGCACTGCAGAGGGAACAGGATTCACACAGCAAAGACACACACCACACACAGAAAACAAGGAAAATATGAATCACGTGTTTAAAATGTTTGTACATTAATGCTTATGTTAAAGAACAAAACAAGATGGCATGGGTGTGGTAGTGAGGAAGTGGACCTGACTGTGGAGAATTGATAAATGAATGAATTGGGCCTTCAGTTAATTGGTGTCATAATTTAATATTATATGAAATATATTGATAACATCATGAGAGAACTTTGTGCTGACCCTGCATGGACTGGATGAGGCTCTTTACAGTGTCGGGTCGGACGCTGAGAGCCGCACATTTCTCCATCAGGACTGGAGGGATGTGGTTGTACATATCCTGGTTGTCTATAGAGTCAGGCTCCAAACCCAGAGAGTCCATGAACTGACTGCAGGAGGACAACAAACCAGTTAGCACACGACCACAAAAATACAGTCAACCACCATCAACATCTTCACCAGGAAGAAACTGCTGTAGAATCAGCACAATCAATCAGGAAGCTTCAGCTCAGGGAAATTCTCATCCAAGTGTCTCCTAATACCTGAAATGGTTCCAAACACTGGAACACTGAACAGTCATTACATTAACAATTTAAGCTGTTTTAAACAGACATGGTTCTGGTTTAGGATCAATTCTGGAGTCTCAGAACCATGGTGCTTTCTGGTGAACTAGTCCACATTCACACCATCTTAATTAGAACAAAAGTGGAAGGATGTTTCTCTACTGTCCTCAGGGTTTGTCTTTAATCCTTCTTCAGTTTTTTTTAAGTTTATTAAAAATTCTGAGGCTTTTGAATAAATCCAGTCTCTTCCGTCTCTTCTGAAAGTTTAGTGTAAAACTTGCTCTTTCTTCTACTACTCTTTTTCTATTTTTTTGCCACTAAACTTGTGTTTTTCTCAGCAGATCACTGCAAACTTTGGGAGTTTTGATTGTTAAGCATTAAAAAAAAATCAAATGTATTGTGAGAAAACCTTGCAGCACTGCAGCCAATGATCAACTCGAAGTCTATCAGTCTACTTTTACCTCATTCCTCACACAGCCATGCCCAGCTGAATGTGTCATCTGCCCGTGTTGTAAATAGCACTGACTCATCAACAGCTCTGTCTACTGACAACAGGAAGTCTGTCTGATTCCACACAAAGAAATGCACTTTAACTTTAAATATTTCTGCACGTCTCCAGTAATTACAAGCATTATGTCATCATTTTGAGGTATTTTTCATTCTTTCTGAGACCCTAAAATGGTCAATTTATTATATAAATACTACCATTTAATGCCCACAGCCTGGACTTGGAAACTTTCCCTTAAAATAACTGTTTTGTACTTCTGTGAATTCAAGATGTCACACCTATACAGTCACCACCTACCACCAGATCACAGCCATTCAATTCAGACAATAAAAGACACTCAGTAATATTGATGAGACAGATAACCTTTTCCTTCTAGACCTCCAGATTTATGGTTCTTTAATCCACAAATATATCTTGCTTAGGACATCAAACAAAACCCAGAAACCAGAATACTCACTCGAGTGTTTCGTTCTTGCTTTCAATCTTGACCATGATGTCTCTCAGCAGCTTGGCCTTTTCCTCACTGTAAAAACACAGAATGAATCTCTATCTACAGAGATGATGGCTAAACATTAATATGTGCTGAATAAGTGTAATAATAACCTGTATAGAGAAGAGGCTTCATGAGCAGCCATCGGCACCAGTTTAGCAAACAGGTCAGGTCCAGTGACGCTGGGGTCAGTGGGGTTGACTGGCAGAGCTTTGACTAGCGGGGCACCTGAAGGCAGTTTGAGTAATATTAGATACAAAAAAAACAAAACATGCACACATGGTTTCTTCCTGTATTGTACCGTTAAAGATCCAGGAACTACTTCACCTTAGATATGCTTCACAGAGTAATCTTAGAAACTATGCACCTTCTAAAATTGTCCTCCTTATATGAACTAGGGATGATCATAGTAATAATAATAATAATAATTTAAAACAATTAATACAGTTACAGTTATAAATCCTGGTTGGAGGCCAATATATATATATATATATGAAAATCTATTTTCTGTTTACATGAACATTTATTCAATTTAAATATTTTAAAATAAATACTATATATTATTGATCTGTTTTACTCTATTTACTGCTGCTGCAGTTCTGTGGTTTCTAATATTTACACTGTTTATTGCAAAAATAAACCGTATGAAAAAACAATGATTCTTCAATTGGTATGTTTTTAATGCATCTTCCCATTGTTGGTGTTCGTTCATTATAAATGGGTCATTTTAATCTTGTTGGTGAACAGTTAATGAATGTACTGAACTGCCCTTGAGTGTTTTTAACTCTGAAAAATAAAAAAAAACATATTATCTAATGTGTTTAACGATTCTATTACTTTTATTAAGCTTTGCTGATCTGATTATAAATGTTGATGAGCTTAAAATCAGGGGTCAGGACTCATTAGGACCTGATGAACAGGGTCAGGATTCAATGAATGTTTCATTACCTTTAACAGAGGCCAGAGTTTCCAGGGAGGGAACAGTCTCATGATAGATGAAGTCATTGTCCTTCTTAGCAGAATTAAACCTGGAAGTTCAAAGAAAACATTTTCACTCATTTTCTTTCATTGCTTAGTCACCAGTGAAACAAAATGAAAATGTCCCAGCTGACAACATGAGACTCATCGCATACTTTCCACCGATAACGTCCATGGTGAACCTCAAAGCCTCCTGCACGCTGTCAGGTTGACCCTGTTCATCCCAGACCAGACACAGGAGAGTTTAAGGTTTGATTAGTAGCTGGAAAACAACACGATGATGTTATCACCTGTTGCTGAAGAGTTTTTACCTTCGCCAGTTTGATGGCTTCGTTGAGTTTGTCCAAGGAGCTCTGGAGGTACGCCAGCTGGTGAACAAAGGAAGATTAGATGAGCGAGAAAAAGAAATGCAGGAAATACACATTTAATAAATAAGTAGAAAATAGAATCAATACAATTATATTTCATTTAGCTGATGGAGGAAATGGGAAACATGAAAGAGCATTTGTAAAACACCTTATAATGCAAAACATTAATATCTACCCTCCTGCCATGATAATATTATTAATAATAATAATAAAATTATTTAGGCTATATAGGCAGGTTTCCAGTTTTGCAGAAAAATTGAGACGTTTTGAAAACTGGACCTTTATGGTAATTCTTCTCAAATTCACGGGAGGACTGTTACCGGTAATTCCTTAGTTTATTCATGTTAATTCATGTTTATTACTACCTAACAGACTCTATGAAACTCACCCGCTCTCCGTACTTCTGCTGCTCCTCAGCTTGTTTTCCCATATGAAGCTGGTGAGAGAGAACAACTGTGACAAAGGACAAAGGAGTGTGTGTGCATGTATGTGTGCGTGCATGTTTGTGCGCGCATGTATGCACGTGTGTGTGTATCCTTCCACTTGACTCACATGTGCAATAGAAGCAAAGTAGTAGATCTTCATTTGAACCAGTTTCTTCCAGTCCTTCTGGATCTTTCCCAGCATCGAGGCTGTTTCTGAGTTCTCCAGAGCCCTGCAGGCCTCTTTATAATAATCCACCACCTGCAGCCCACAGACAGTTATCAACCTATATCTCAACATAGCCTTTCATGTAATTCATGTTTGAAGATAAGAAGCCAACCTGAGCACTGATGCGAGCAACTAGAAAACTTTTCCTGTTGTCCAACATGGACTTCTCCAAAAGACACTCCTGAGCCTGTCCCTGGGAGGCACAGAGGGGGTGAGACATTGAGAGTGTGTGTGTATGTGTATGTGTATGTGTGTGTGTGTGTGTGTGTGTAACCTACCAGCATGAGGTTGATGTTAAGGTTGAGGATCTGGTGGCTCATGTCTACACTGAAGTTGTGACTGAAGTGGTCCCTCAGGTAGGAGAAGGCTCCAGCTGAACACTGGAAGTGTGTGCAGGACACTTTCATCCCCTGATGGAGCAGAGAGTCAGTAACACACATTTTGTGTGTGTGTGTAGAAAATGTGCATATTATGAGTGTGTGTTACCTCCTCAGAGACTCGGTTATCCATGGCTCCTAACATGGAGTGCAGGGCCCCTACAGAGAATGCACAATCAATGAATTTGTAGACTTTCAGTTTCTTTTAAACAGCATCTCAATGCATGTATGTAGAATGAGAGAAAATATAGGTTGTTTTTTTTATTTTCAGGCCTTATACTGGTATCTCTCAAAGGTCAATTAGTTCACACTGACCTGAGCTTCTTTAACTGATCTAAAACACATGTATAAATAGTCACCCAGGTTGTAGAGGATGCAGGCTTGTTCATAGCTGATGTCATCATGGGTGACTGTTTTTCCAGAGAAGATCTCAGTCCTGAATCGTAACAAGGAGCAAAAGGTCATTACAGACAATACCATTAAACCACAGTATCATTATTAAATGTAAACCCAAACAAGGTACAAATCCACATTAGCTGCTTAAATTGGTTAAATGATGTCTTCAAATAGATAAATAAAAAGTTATGAATAATAGGAAATACATCTCACAACATTGGCTTGCATTTGAACTATTGCAAATAGCCCCATAATAATGTTATGCAGTTCGCTCAGGATGGTGGCACTCTAATGCATTCTTCCATTAAGTGGTGTGTGTGTGTGTGTGTGTGTGTGTGTGTACCATGAGATGGGCACGGCAGCCTCCTGGCCTGTTCCCATGGGTACGCGGCTCTGGAGATAATGCAGCTGGCCAAAGTATTTCCTCAGTGTGCTGCAGCCCTCAAAATCCCTCGTCACATTAACCGCACCCTGTGGGAAAAAAAAAACATGCACACACACTCACTCACATATTTCTATTGTGTATAATTAGCTGTTGTAACCTCAGCAGCAACTGAATCACAATGATGCAATCACACATTGGAATATGGGCAGTTGTGGCCTATAAAAGCAAGTTTCTGGCTGTAGGTTCAGTCAAGCCTTAAGAGTCTGCTGAAGGGCAGGAAGGAAGGAAGGAAGGAAGAATGAAAGAAAGAAAGAACGAAAGAAAGCCTTCACTTTCTTCTTCACTACTGATGTGACTTCACTTCATTATACACAATATAAGTAAAACACATAAAAATAAAGAATATAAATGTATAAACAGAAGGTCCAGCAGCTGAAGGTCAGGGTGAGCCTTTAAGGGTCAGGATGAGCACATAAACAAGACCTGAAAATCCTTAACTGGGTTCAGGAGTTTTGCAGTGAGGTGGTTTTCCATACTATCTCACCTACCTGCCGTAGTGTCTCCAGTTTTTTCAGCTGCTCATTGTAATTATCCGGATTTTCTCCATAGTTCTTCAATATAAACTACAGAAAAGACAGAAACAAGCAAGTGAACGTGTTGCATTTTAAAATGCTATAATACATGTTTAATACATGAGATCTTAAACATTCTAAAAGGTCCATAATTCATATTTAATCCCATCTGACCAGCAGGACAACATAAGAAGAGACACAGTGGCTAATTCATTGTTATGCTCGGCTCTAGTCCTGAGTTAATCAGATTAAATTTTCCTGCAGGTTCTGAAACTTTCCCATCCTGCTTCGCTGAGAGTGAAGAGTTTTCCGTGGCCATGAGCCTCTATAATATGCAGCAAGCTCCTTAACACCAGGTAAACAGCCCTGTGACGTTGCTTCTGTTCATAATGAAATCAGCAGGAAAGTCACACGGCTGCTGGAAAGATGCACAATGACACAGCAGCGAATTTCTGCTTTGTCCTGTTTCACTTCGCGAATACGCACAATAGTTCCCTTCACCCGCTTAGCAATGAATTAACATTTTACTGACACCGCAATATATGGCCCACAATTTTCGAATTACAATATTTGGTAAAGGTGAGATTAGGGTCAAAATACCATTTCATTTAAATACGGTGGAACTGCAGAAATGCTGCAGAAACACATCATAATCTACAAACTTAATAAATGCTGTTGCTGGTACCGATCCCTGTTAAAATCACACTATCACTAGTTATAACGATAGCTATATACTATTTATAATGTTTTTCAATGTAAGTTTAAATTCCCTCTATTATAAATCATATCCTAATTACAAATCTTTCAATTCTCAATTCTCCAAGGCGAAAAATGTATTTATTCTCTTATTTAAGCAGGAAGCTTGAGATAAAGATTTGTTTTTGTTTTGAGGGAGATCTGGCCAAGACAGCACAGCATGTATGCACACAGACAACTGATATAGAAATAAAATACAGCTTATAGCAATTTCACTCTTCAGTTATAACATTTTTAGACATTGAACTGTCTCAGAGAGATGAAATCGTTAAGCTGCTCCACCTTCATTAAAAAGTTAACCAATAGGTCAAAGATCTGCAGCCGGAGAAAACTTCACCAGATAAAAATAAAACTGAGGCAAACACGCGAAGAATGTGAACAACTGATTGTGCTTTAACCTAATTTAAACAACAGGATTATTTCCCTGCAAATCAACATCAACTTGCCTCCAAACAGACACTGACGATATGTTTCAAAAGGATCAGTTCAATAACTACTACTTTAATGAGTATAACAGGAAGTCACACACACACAGACGTGCGTACACACACACACACACTTAAAACTGAATGAAATAACATCAACATCTTAAAACATCCACATCTCCTCCATCTTCCTTGATATGTTGGGATGGGAACCTCAATGTCAGAATTAGAACAGATGGAGTTTGGTGATTTACAATAAAATGTGTCAAGTCAGTTATTGATTTGACATTTGGCAGCCAGAGATGAAGAAATACTTTGAATCATTAATAACTTATCAAAACCGCAATATAGACATAGTTTATGAAATCCCGCAATGTAAACATAGTTTACTAAATCAATAACTTATCAATGCCCTCATATAAACATAGTTTACTAAATCAATAACTTATCAATAGCGCAATATAAACGTGGTTAACTAAAACAATAATTTATCGATCGCGCAAAGTAAACATACTTCGGTAAAGTATAATAACAACAACAACTACTACTACTTTAGGGTCGGTTAACGGTAGCTAACGTTAGGAACGGTTATCGCTCGTGTTAAGGTTACAGACGGTTAACGGCAATTAACGTAATTAACTGTAGTTAACGTTAGGGACGGTTATCTGTAGTTGTCGGTAGTTAGCGTTACAGGCTGTTAACGTAGTTATCGGTAGTTAACATTACAGGCGGTTAACGTAGTTATCGGTATTAACGGTAGTTATGGTTGGGCTCGGTGAACGTCACTCAGCGTTCTCTCCTGCATTAGTTATCCTGTCTCTAGACTCCAGCCCTGTTGCTCCTCCATGTTCCTCCTCCATGTTTCTCCTCCATGTTTCCGCCCAGCTCACCTGCCTGACGGCCGGGCTGAACGGGAAGTCTCCAGCCTCCTTCAGATCCAGCCAGATCATCGGCATCCGCGGGACGGCCTCCATGGCGGCCGGCTATACCGGGACTGTCCGCTGGGACGAGCACAGACCCGGGTCGGTGGTTCTGGACGTTGACGGTTATCAAAATATAAAAGCTTTGCCCCAAACAACTGTGTCATGGATCAGCTACACTGCAACCGGAAGCTGGAGACGCAAGGGACGTGACGTAAGCTTCCAATACGTGGCGCGGGGGGTTGTGGGAAATGCAGTTAGCTATGTATTTTGGAGTTTTGTTCTCTCACATGAACATGATGTAGCCCAATATTCATCATTAATATAAAGTAACTAAGTACTATACTTAAGTACAATTTTGACGTACTTCACTTGTAAATGTTACTTTATGTTACATTATATTTTTTGACAGCTTTACTCATTTTAAAGTGAACATTTTACATTGAATAATATTTAAATAATTAAACTAGTTTTAGTGTTATGCACTTTGTCTGAGAGGTGCTATATAAAGTATATTACAGAACCCCATTATAAACACAATATATGATCAGTACTGTAAATCTAAGCAGGTCTCTAAAATTCACTCCACATTGATAATTAGAAAATAATAAAATGCATGTTAATTATTTTGTCAATGAACCAATCATTTGGTCGTTACAGAGGAGGATAAAGACCTAAATGATGAATCGATTATCAAAATAACTGTAGGTATACTAATTAATTCACCACTACAGTAAACCATTGTTTCCCCAGGATGGAGCTGTAGCAGCAGAGGTGGTTGATGATTGATCAACATTTCATATTAACCTGGTATTATAAGTTAATGTCAAACATTTGCAAATGCCCTCATTTGATTATGTGCAAAACAAACAAAAAGAAAAACAAAAGCAAATCCTCCATTAAAACAATGTGATATTATTATAATTTACCACAATTCAAAGTGCTGTTGCCTCACAGCAAGAAGGTCAAAGGTTCAAGACCTCCTTGGTCCTGGTTCTGGGACCTTTCTGTGTGGAGTTTGCATGTTCTCCCCGTGTCTGCGTGGGTTTTCACCGGGTACTACGGCTTCCTCCCACAGTCCAAAAACATGCTCAGGTTAATTGGCACCATAGGTGTGAATGTGTGAGTGAATGGTGTGTGTGCCCCACGATAGGCTGGTGACCATCTGGGGTGTATCCCTGCCTCTCACCGTAATGCGCTGGGATTGGCTCCAGGAGACCCCTGCGACCCTAATGAGGAATAAGTGGATATAGAAGATGACTGACAGACAATTCAAATGGATAGATATCCCTCCTCCTGCCTGCAGGTGGCAGCATGTATCAGCTGAACTGCACATGATGATGATGTCATAGACCTGATAGCCAATGGGGTTCCATTCAGCACAGACTGGGTGAGGCTGATATGGGTTAATTATGGAATAATCTTATCTGTAAGAAGATAAAATATTTCTCTTATTGTAGTGTTTAATACAGTTTCATACTGAGAAGGAGAGAGAAAAAAAACCTAGATACTCTTGAACTGCTCTTTAATCAGTATATATATGTATATGTATGTCTTCTCCAGTGGTGATTAAGTACTCTGCTAATTTACTATAATAAAGTACAAACACTGTTGTCTATTAATTACTTTATTGAAAATGTTATGTCAGTAAAAGTACAGAAGTATTATCAGCAAAATGAACTTAAAGTATAGTAAAGTAAAAGTATTCATTATACAGACTGTGTTATATTATCATATATATTATACAACTTGTTTATCATAAATACATATCAGATTATTTTAATGTTTTAGTTTATCAATGTGGAAACAGTTGTAGACACTTTGGGTAGATTAATAAAAAGCAATACTAAATGTACTTCATCATAATATTTAGCAGCTTTCACACAAAAGTCTACATTTAGTAAAAGAAAGGAGACAATTTAATATAATACAAACTTAACCTCTAACCCCTAACCTTAACCCCTAAACATAACCACTGACCTCTAATCCCTAAACCTAACCTCTCACCCCTTAACCTAACCTCTGACCTCTAACCCTTAACCTAACCTCTAACCCCTAACCCTAATCTCTAGCCTTTAATCCCTAACCTCTGTCCCTAACCTCTAACCCTAACGTCTAACTTCTAACCCTCTCCCAAATACCCACTGAAAGCCTCTTCTATGCCTTTGTTTTATTCCACCTAGACTACAACACCACCCTCCCACAGTTTCACAGCTGCAGTATGTCCAGAACTGTGCTGCTCGTGTTCTCACCCACATGTGTGTGGTTTTTATTCCTTCTACACTGTCAGCTTTAGAGTTCAAAACTACACCTACAGAACTGTTGCTGCAGCTCTTCCTACGTCTCTGCCCTCTGCAAACCATCCTGCCAACACTTCACTCTGCTCCTGCAGCTCATCTCCTTGCAGCTGTTGCAGACTGAACATGGGAGCTGCTCCACAGCTGTTCTACTACACACCTGTTCTACTACACAGCTGTTTTACTCCACATCTGTGCTGCTCCACAGCTGTTCTACTTCACACCTGTTCTACCCCACAGCTGTGTCCATGTTAAAGAGAGGAATCTCACAAGTTCTTCAAAGCTCTCTTTAAAACACCTGTTTAGATGAGATTATTACTATTATTATTTACTTTATTTCAGACTCATAGTCCATGGAATTATGGTTAGGGTTAAGGTTAAGAAATGTGAGAAATTAGATTTTTTTTTTTTTTTTTTTACCTATTATTATTATTCTATGTTGGAAAGATTTTCAAATTTTTACCTGAAAAATGTGAATCCATGATGTGTATGACACTATAAACCTCAATTTGCACTTTAACATCATGTTATTAGCTTGAGTGCAGAGTATTCAGTGTCTTTTTTAATGTGGTCTGCAAGCTCATACAATAAATGTCTCCACTTAAAATAATAAATGAACTATTGCTCTGAATAATTTAGATTTTTTTTAAATGCACAAGCCTTCATCAAATATTCGCCACTTCCTCTGACTCTTATTAACATATCTATATATAACGTTCATTTATAATTTACAGCTCACAGGCCCACTGTGTGTACACCACTGTCAAATTCACTCTCTCCTTTCACTCTTTCTAATGTCAGCTGTAACTACTACAGCAGAGGTAGGTTAGAGCCGTCCAATGGTTGGAGGCTCAGCAGGCAAATTCCAGGCTCCTCTAGGCTCCATGCTGATGAGTCCTGGGCAAGATACTTAATCCCAGATTGCCCCCAATGGCTGCACCATGCGGTGTGTGAATGTGTGGGAACAGTTGTAGTATCAAGTGCTATGAATGGTCGAAATGACTAGAAAATGTAGTCCATTTACCACAAGCTTTGGTGGAAGAACAGGACCTTTCATCATTTTATTTGATGGAATCCAGATTTACATTTATTCATATTTGTGATGTTATTACACATAATATATATATATATATATATATATATATATATATATATATATATATATATATATATATATATATATATATATATATATATATATATATATATATATATATATATATATATATATATATATATATATATATATATATATATATATATATATATATATATATATATATATATATATATATATATATATAGTTTTATATATAACTATAATATAATAAAATATATATCACAAAAAACACTTTACATAACATATAGGGACCTGTAGAGACCTGTATGAATCTATAGGAACCTGTAGGAACCTATAGGAACCTGTAGGAACTGGTAGGGACCTGTAGAGACCTGTAGGAACCTGTAGAGACCTGTATGAACCTATAGGAACCTGTAGAGACCTGTAGGAACTGGTAGGGACCTGTAGAGACCTGTAGGAACCTATAGGAACCTGTAGAGACCTGTAGGAACTTGTAGGGACCTGTAGAGACCTGTAGGAACCTGTAGGAACTGGTAGGGACCTGTAGAGACCTATAGGACCCCGTGGGACAGGAACACATTAACATTACTGGAATAAGCAGCTAAAGACTTAGATTTCATCAGAAATATCAGCAAATATAAAGTAGCAGCCCTGATTCCTTAAACTATGTTCATAGAATCTTCTTTTCTCTCTTGGTGTAACTGTGTAAACTGTTAAACCAACTGTGGGGGTGAGAGGGGCATCAGCATAGTCATGGCAACCTGACAGGAGGGCAGCAGGGGTCACTTACACCAGCAATGATACTAAAACCATAGCATAGAACCAACCATGGCATAGAACATGTGGTTATCGTTAAAAAAACAAAACAGAAATATATCAACACTAAAAAGTAATAAAAGAATTTGTATCATTATAATTGTGCAAACGCTTCAAGGGTTCAAGCAAAACAGGCACGAACATTATGTGAAGAGTGTCACAGTTTCAGTCCTCAATATGACTCAGCAGTTTTCTGACATTGATGATTCAAACATGACCCATTTAAATCTGAGCACAAATCCTGACTGCATATATTACTGACTGAATATTCCTGACTGTATATTACTGACTTAATATTAATGATTGTATATGAATAACTGTATATTACTGACTCTATTTTACTGACTGAATATTAATGACTGTATATGAATAACTGTATATTACTGACTCTATTTTACTGACTGAATATTAATGACTGTATATGAATAACTGTATATTACTGACTCTATTTTACTGACTGAATATTAATGACTGTATATGAATAACTGTATATTAATGACTGTATATATATTATGCTGCTATATATATGCTGTGCTGCAGAAATATCACGAGATCACCTGAGATGTGTCTCTATGGCAGCAAAATCCTCCAAAATTTTCATTAGAGCCTGTTGATATTGCTCTGTTGATAAGCTATTTCTTAGAAAAAATGTTTAAATGTCAGTATTGTTAAAAAATAAAACAAAAAAAAAACAGTCAGGGCAGTTTAAGCACCAAGTAATTAATGAAACATGAATGAAACCTTTTGCATTCCCACATGTCTGAAAGGTGCAGACCTTAAACCATTTGTAATATGCTGAAGAAGATTCTTTGGTACCAATGTTCCCCTCACACTCAAGAAAACAGGATGACAGGAAATACATCACAAGCTCTCAGGAATAAAAGGAATTGCTGCAAAATCAATTATACAATATCAATAGCTCCTTCCTTTTGTCCTCTGTGCAGCTCCTCACACTCTGAGAGAAACAGCCATTTTCAACCTGTTCAGAGACCATTAAATTATCTGGAGCTCAATAGTGAAATGGGGAATAAATTCGGCATAAGCGCCTGAGCGTGCAGAGCAGAGTGTGAAAATAATTCCATCATTGGTGGGTTTCTTTAATATGAGTCATGTTGCATAAAGCATGACTGTGATATTGATCCACAGCGGTTGCTGCTACTCCTATTTGCTGTGTAAAGGGGTGTTAGATTGGATTATAGTCTTTGTTTGACATGAAGTAATGAGCTTTCAGAGACAGAAAATGAATGATTCCATTACTAAATTTGTTGTTTCTATTTTGGGTCTCATAAAATGATCAGAATTAGAATCAGAACAGTTAATTACCCAGAAAAATATGCAAAACTGAATTGGTTCATACGAAAATGTTACACATTTAAAATCATTATATCGAACTCCTCATATCTCTGGAGAAAGTCCTTATTGATCACCCTTTTCTGCTATTTTACTACAGGTTAGGTTGGGATTAGGTTGGAGTTAGGTTAGGATTATGTTGGGATTAGGTTGGGTTGGGGTTGAGGTTTAGGTCTGATAAAGGTCTGATAAAGGCACAGAGTGTTGGCCCTCTGCCATCTTCCAAAGATGGTTTGGAAGAAACGTTTCTTTTTGTCTTTAACCCCTGCTCCTATTAGCACCTGGTTGATGAACTAATGAAATAAAACATTAAAAGGAAGTGATCGTTTTTATTACAAAAACAACGGCATCTCCGGGTGTAAAACAGATGGAAACAAAAGGCTCCAGTACAGACAGGAAATGACCCACAACATCAGGATTAAAGCACTTTACCATTTACATGCATGGAGGGAAAGTGCAAGGACATGCAGAAAACTAAAGAAACACATCACCTCAATAACATCGCAACATCTGCGATAGGTAGGGCTGAGTATCAGTATTCAATTACTTAATGATAACTCAGTACCAAGTAGAATCATCCAAACTGCATCTGATCCTTTTTGTTCCCAGGTCTAGAAGAAATGACTATTTGCTCACAGCTAATCACTGCTAAATCCTTCAAATTATATTTCAAATATGGTAGAAAGCAGATGTGAATACGTGACGGTCTAGATGTTCTGTCTCATGTTTTCAGCAGTATTCAGAAACTGAGCCTTAAATCAGGACTGTCAAGGCTTCTGTGAAGTTGTGATGTCACAACTATACAATCACAGACCACCCCCATTCAATCAGCCAATGAACACAAACAGAGACAGACACAACTGAAGCAACGACCTATTGTTTCTAAGGATGCAGAGAGAAGCTTCAGAGCAGAGTTAAACTATATTCAGATCATTTTAGAACCACAAATAGAGCTTCTTAGTGACATCACAACTTCGAATAAATCTCAGCGTGATTAACCCACTACCACAGTGCTACAACCTGGACAGCTGAGGTCGGCAGTTTAGTGTAAAAAGGGGTCAAATGAAGTAGACGATTGGTACTGGTGTCACTTTAAGGGTTCTGGTACCGGTATCTCTTTAAATTCTGGGACCAGTATCTCTTTAAAGGTACCAGTACCAGTACCAGTATCTCATTAAAAGTTCTGGTACAGGTACCGGTATTTCTTTAAGAGTTTGTGTTCTGGTACCAGTATCTTTTCAAGAGTTCTGGTTCTGATACCAGCATCTATGTGGCGGTTCTGGTACTGGTATATTGTCTTTTTTTAAACGATACCCAGCCCTAGCGACAGTAGGAAAAGGCCACATCAGATCACAAGAACATCACATGTAGTCAAAAGGGTCAAAGTTCACTTCCTGTCCCGGCAGGAAGCAAAGCAGAGTGCTTCTTTTCTTCTTCTAGTGGTTGAATGACATCTCTGTGAAGTGCAAAGACACAGGTTTCACCAGTGTCTCCGCTACCTACGATACTGTAAACAATCTACACTATAAGGCGCACAGTTGAAAAGTTGCCCAACAAAAGAGCCACAACATCAGTTCGTAAAGGGTTTGATATGAAAATGTGTCTTCATCATCTTCATCATCAACACGCAGATCTGGCATACCAACTGTCAATACACCAACTGCAGGCAGTAAAATGCTGTTCACTTTCATTTCTGTTAAATGGGCACAACACCAAAAATACATTTAAGACAAAAATATGAACCCATTTACTTTCTTTCTCCTAAAACATCGATCTATTTTTTTTTCCCCCCAAACTAGGCACACGGTACAGCACAGTAAACGTTGTTTTCTTCAATACGTCTTTTGGTTGTTGACATTTAGGACATGGACACCGGAGGCCTTCAGGACAAAAAGAGTTTTTTTTTTTTTTTTATCGCACACAAACACACGACAGTTACAGGTAACTCTGCTGGCATCTGTCCGTCCACACCAAAACATTAAAGGGTAACGTTCATCAGTTTCATCTTTGTGATTATTAAACCTTTTTACCGTTTAGGACCCTGATACCTGAATCATATCACACAAATTCGTTTCGATTTCTCGCATTCGTCCACAAATTCAGACAAATTCAAACCAATGGTCCTTGGTGAGAACCTCCAACTACTTACTCAGAAAATTGTTTTTTTTCTTTGACTATTTTAAACAGTGATTGTCTACGTTATCGATGAAACTCTAGGGGGCGTAAACATGACCAAATGTAAACACTTGAAGATATTTGACCCTGTGGAGATGTGAGAATTTTCTCTCCACATCGTCTTCCACATGAGATGAAGGAGGAACGAGGTAGACCACAACAGAACTGATGGCGGGGTCAGGAATTATGGGCCAACCGTAACTGTTACGGTAAAGTTTGCGATTTGTCCCGTTTGTTTGAGAATTTTTGATTTGGCAGGGAGAAGCTGTTGAACTAAGTGCTCATTTCGACGAGGATCTACCACGGACTTTCAGGCCACTTCCTGAAAGCGTTTTCCCTGGCGACTCAGCAGTCATTTGGTCTGAGGGGCAAAGTGCTGTTTTTAAGCTTCAAATCAGTCTTTCGAACGATTGACTTTCTCTCTCATTTCTGCACGTCCAGGCTGCTTAGACGATGCGGTAGTCGAACGTGTCCTTCTCGGTGTGGTCTGTCCAGGTGGACGACGGCATGCTGCGGTAGGGGTCCAGCAGGATGCGGAAGCAGCGCACGATGAGCAGGGCCAGGAATATGAACAGCAGCAGCACAAAGACGAAGGCGGCTTTCTGCTCCAGCGTCAGGTAGGAAGACGCATGGTGGCCGCCGCCCGACGACGACAGCGTGCTGCTGAAGAGGCCTTCAGCCATCCGGGGCACGTCCATGCTTGATCGTCTGGGCTCCAGCTCTTTACGGTGGCTGAAGGATTTTGAAGGGGAAGACGGACTCTGTGGACCTGCGTGAGAATCCAGACACACGGATTATAGAGCTTGTCCTCCACCACGTGACAGGTGAGCAGCAAAACCAATACATCGACTTGATGTAATCGTACCTTCAGAAATTAAAATCTCGGACCTCAAAGAATCAAACAGAAGACACAAACAGTGGGCACCTGGGTTGAAATGTTCATACCAATCCTGCACTTGCTGATAAAAGCAACAAATTTGGCTCCCGATGTCGGTTTTTATGATGTATAAACATATCAAATCTTAAAATTAATTTTCTACAGCTTCCAGGGATATTTAACAATGAGTTGATGGTCATATTAAAAATGGCTGCCATGGTCCTCAGGGGCCAAATATGCAGATCATAGAAATTATTATCAGATTATTTTATATCATCTACTGACTAAAAACAAGCCAGAACTGAGCTTCTCTCAGACCACTTTGTGTATGGGAATTCATTAAAAATAATATTCTTATTCACTTATAAGTGTAAACATTAGTATTATGTTGTTTTAAAATGAAATAAATAAATAAATAAATACTCTAAACAATATTTTATTTGGGGAAAATGTTGTCAGTAGTTTATAGACTCAAACAAAAATGTTTATTTTGCCCAAACCCATACGTATAAGTAGTAAAATCATAAAAAACTGATAATTTTGGAGTGGTCTCTTTTTTCCAGGGCTGTAAAGGCATCAAATCACACAAACTGGTTCTGTGAGTTACAGATGTGGCCTAGTAGGACTACACTGATTCACAGCAGTTCTGGGTCAAATTTCTAGGAACAACCAAACAAGCATGAATGAAAATATGAACAATCCTCTTTTCCATCTCAGGTGTTTGCATTTCAGGAAAAATACTGAAGAGTGGAGCTCTAAAAGCAGCAGTTGGTCATTTTCTTAAATCAGATATCTGCATCTCTGTCTTCTGACAACAATTTCAGTCAGACCGTGCAGCATCAGTGACGGTCGCCATGGTGATGAGAGATGAAACAGGCAGGGAGGTAGAGCAAGAAGCACAACAAGACGAATTTAGAAACAAAGGAAATTGAGTTGCTTTGAAAAGTTGATGCACCCTGAAGGCTGAAGGAGTGTATGTGTGTGTGTGAGAGAGAGAGAGAGAGAGAGAGAGAGAGAGAAAGAGACACAGAGAGAGTTAGCATCTTCATCATCATCATCATCATCATCATGTACCTTAGCTGCTGAAGATCTGGGTTTACATGATATTTCTGTTCCACACGTGGATAATCGATAATATCTTACATTTCACGTGTTTCCCGCACAAAACGCAACAGATGAAACGAAGCGTTAAAAGAAACGCAGGAATGTGTGCGGCACTAACCTGTTGTTCCCGGAGCAGCGCAGATTTCCGTCAGTTCAACATTCCGGCGGATCGACGCTTGTTTTCGGGCTCCACACAGAAAACAACAGAATCAGAGCCGAATGTTCCTTCACGCAGGGACCGTGTCTGTGCTGCAGACTCGGACTGATTCTGCTCGTCTTCTTCTGCTCCCGACGCCGCGTTTCTCCGCAGACTCAGACTGCTGCTGTCGCTACTGGCAACCTGTTGCCATAGCGACCCCCAGGTAGGCTCAGCATGCAGGATGCTGTGGGAAAGGTGCGGCTCTCCGGCTCCACGCATAAAACACTGTTTAACCCAAGGAGCAGAGGAAATTGAAGAGGCATTTGAGATGCACAAGAGATGATGTCCAGTAAAAAAAAGACAAAAATACTGTATAATACTGTAATACTGTACCCCACCCAATAGATACCCTACAGACCCACTGACAGACACCCTAACCCACCTGACAGATACCCTAACCCACCTGACAGATACCCTAACCCCAGACAGATATACTACCCCCACCGATAGATACCCTACAGATTACCTACCTGAGCCGACAGATACCATACCTCATGAACAGATTCATTACAAATACCCTACCTCACCTTACAGATACCCTACCCTCACTGAGAGATACTCTATCCTCACTGACAGGTACCCTACAGATACCTTACCTAACACAACAGATACCCTACCTCACCCACAAGATACTCTACGGCCACTCACAGATACCCTACCCCTACCAATAGATATGATGTAGATACCTTACCCCCACTGACAGATACCCTACCTCCACCCAGCAGACACCATATCCCCACCCAACAGAGATAACATACCCCCATGTAGCAGAGGTATAAAGATTCACCTTCCCAGTGTAAATCAGTCCACACTCTCAGCCTCGTTGTTGAACATCTGGATGTAGGCAGAGACAGTTGGGGGATTAAATTCAGGTGTGATGAGCATCTCAAAGAGAATTCACTCTTCCCTGAATTCTAGAGTCTTTGCTCTCATCCTGACAGGCACAAATTCCCTGCAGATGTCTGGAGGACTTGACGGTCCACGAAGGGTCAGAGAGTGACAATAAGAAATGTGAGGTTACGCAATGTCCTCAGTCAACTGTCAGCATCTAAATGCTGTGCAGCATCTCTACCTGCTGGACGACAGGGAGGACTGCAGCTGCTGACAGATGCTGAATATCACTGACACCACATTGCAGGTTTTTTAATGACAGGAGGTTTCGCACATTCAGCTATAATCCTACAATATCTCCTATTATTATTATTTCTATAACAAGTTATATAATACGTCCTATAATGAGTTTTATAATATACTTCAAAATAAACCCTATGATAAATTCTATCATTAGTTCTGTAATAAGTTCTACAATAAGTTCTATTAATAGTTCTATAAGTCATACAGTAATTTCTAAAATGAGTTGGATGTCTATTTAACGTTTAACCTGATGTCAGTTGAGGGTTGTGTTAACTCCAGAGAGAGAACTGAATTGCAGTAATCGATCCAGTATGTGACAAGTGTTTGCACAAGAACTTCCTGCTGGATTGGGATGTTTGTAAAAGGGTGAATGATGAACACTTGTGGTGTAAAGCACTTTGAGTGGTTCTTAGACGCTCAAATCCAATAAGGGGGGAAAAAAAAGTAAAAATAGAGGAAATCTCTAACAGGAAGGACAGACCTGCAGTAGATGTTGGGGAAACAGAATAGAATAAGAACAGCAAATAACAGAAATAACAAAATGCATCAGGATTTTATGTCCTTAAGCCATGTTGAAGTTTTGTTTAAGTGACAGTTGGGTATCATCCACTTAACAATGGAAAGGAAGGACGTGCCAATCAAAGGAATAATGATTGATTGATCGATTGATTGATTTGAAGTAGCCAGATTGTTCAGGGTCCAAGAGACAAATTGATATTTGGATGAAGAAATGACTGAAGCTGGTTCAGGAAGGTTGATTGGAGAAAATGAGTCAAAATAGATGTTGGCTCTTTATCTGCCTCTGGTTCCTGCATTTGAGGGAAAATCAACTGCTGAAGAATCTGTCTCTGACAGTAAGAAAATTATTAAACAAGCTGCAGGAAGACAAGGATCAATAGTTTGACTCTAAAGTGCTGAACAGGAACTTTTTGTAGTTCTTCTCTCCAATGAATCTGTGTGTTCATGTAAGAACACACAGATTCTTCCAAATTGAGTCTTGGTGAAGTTTTCTTCACTTTACAGGTTTGAGAGTTAAACATGGGGAGAATCTTTCTGTTTTTATTCAGTCAATCTGTGATGCTGCAGATCTCAATATCATATATAATACTATATATGTAGTGACATGACATGTAGCATCATGTATTAAATAGATTTAGTTATAGATCAGACATGTAGTGAATATATTGTTGTCAGGTGGTCTGAAGGTTACGAAGAGGAATTCAAAACTTCTTAAAAATGGTTAGGAAGGATATGGATGGGAAGAGATTCTGTGGAAAGACAGTTACCATTTGGAGCTCTGACCTGCTCCTGTTCACATTCTTTTATAGCTGCATTAATTAAGTTTTGATCATATAAAGGATGTCAGGATCGGAAACCCTGGTTAGAATTATAATTTCCTTTTTAGGCTCTTATGTCATCAGGAAGAATCCGTGACCTAAATTTGTCACTCCGTTAAATGGAAAGGTAGAATGTAAAGGCTGATTTAATAATGTTTCTCACGCTCTCAGTACAGAAATACACACACAGTAAACAGTAAAGGGCACAATAAAGCCTGGGTGTGGAGTTTCTGATTGGCCAGCGGTGACAGTAGCAGCAGCTGATTGGTTCTTGCTGCTGCTGTGTCAGTCTCCCTCTCAGCTCAGGATTCAGGAGAAAAGATCAGAGGAAAACAAGAGTCTACTTCTGCACAATGTTACCAGAAATACACTAAATCTCCATGATATATATGTGTGTGTGTGTGTGTGTGTGTGTGTGTGTGTGTGTGTGTGTGTGTGTGTGTGTGTGTGTGTGTGTGTGTGTGAATATACACTACTACAATAAGTTAAGGATAGAGACGTCAGACTTCAGAGATTTCATACATAGCCTATAGTAAGGCATTGTATTGGAGTGATAGACGCACCTTATCTTGTGTTTTCCATGTAATGGTCTCACTGTGTACAGTGTGCCATACATAATAATAACAGAATCAGCAGCTGTTTAATTTGGCCCTGAGTGAGTTGAGCTGATGCTTTTTTTTGTTAATTCGAGCAATGTTTAAAAAATGTCATAGCATCTAATGATGAAGGAAAGACTTGAGAACAAATACAGATTAATATGACCTCTGACCTGCTGCTGACTCTGGTGAAGAAGGCAGAGACTGTTTCACCTCAGACACTTGAGGAATTTCCAGTTTTTCTCTGAAACACTCAGAGCTTTTTCTGCAGCAACACAGCTTCTTGACGGGACCAGAACCAGCAGCGAGCAGAACCGTGTGGTCCTGCAGGGACTGGATCATCATTTACTCCAGGATCCGACCCACTTGTAACAGACTTTACTCCTACTGCGGCCAGGAAGAAGGGACCTGACATGCAGGAGTAGATCCAGCTTTTACATATTTCAGGTGACTGGATGTTAAATGATGTCAACTTTCTGCCAACAGAAAAAAAGGCCACAGGCACATTTAAACATTACCAAATACTTTTCAATGAAGCAGATCATTAAATATTTAGAACACAATTTCTGAAAATTAAATTAAATAAAAAAATAAAAATTTAACAGTTAGACCATGTAGTTGCTAAAACTTTCCACTGAAACAAAACTTAATTGATTGGATTATCAAAAAAAAATGATTTTAGTTATTGTATTTATTATTTTATTCATTCATTATAATGTAAATGACGACACTAAATGAGACAAAATATTGACATGGAAGCAAACTGAATGAGATTTTCCTGCAGCAGCTGTTCATGGTCACATGGTGTCAGTGTGTTGCTACATACAAACAGCCTCCGATCCTCTATGCTCTGTACTCCAACCAGATGTGTGTGTGTGTGAGGAATTAATGAGGTTAAACAGGGTTTGGATCAGTCAGTGAAACTGAAGCTGCTCTGTACAATAAGAACAATGATGAGATTTAGTCGACCATGTTTGATTTATTTCACACATACACACACGCACATGTACCATTTACTGTATATTATCCTGACGCACAAAGATCCTGCTCTGAAAAACAGTATTTAATAAAAATCTTTTCCATAGATCAGGAAAATATGTAATAGTAATGTAGACTGGAACCACATTTACAGAGGAATCATTATCTTTACTTCTGTGACATATTTGATTTCAACCCAATATAAAATCCCTCTGGCACGACTGAAAAAAAAGGAACTTTCTGACAATAAATCTGTGTTTTTAATGGAAAAAGAGGAATAATGAAACAGTATCGAACCCATTAACTGGTTTGAGAGATTCACACTAACATAACCATATATCAGACAGTAATAAAGCACATTTGAGAGCACAGCTGTCCTGCAATTATGATTAAATAATTATAAACAACACAATGTGTTAGAACATGTTATAAACTGTTTATAGACATTATGAGACGTGCAATTTAAAGAACAAACGAGTTTGAGTAGAAGAAATGAGGAGAGTGAGAGGGAGTGAAAGAGGAGAAAAAGAGAAAGTTGACAGAAAAGACGCCTCTAAGCTTCTGTCTTTCAGAGTCTCAGCGTCCGTCTCAGAGTCTTAGTGTTTGTTTCTCAGTGTCTCAGCAACTCTGTCTCTCAGCGACTGACTCCTGTCCTGTAGCTGCTGGTGGACGTCTCAAAGAACTGAGGACCAGGTTTAACATCTGCATCAATGCTAACATTAATAATGTTCAAACATCTGAGGAAAGCTGCTCAACAAAAGATTTCAGCTGTGATTTTCATTCTCTGCTGAGTTATTGAACTGGAAGTTTCTGCCTCCTGAATCAGAACAAAACCGAGGAGGAAAAAAAGAAAAGAAAAAAGATATATCAAAATATAAAGAGTGATACTGCATATTTAAAAAAGGAAAACAACTTTGCCTCATTTTGTATTGTTTTCTGTTTTTAGGAGAAGGCACACACACACAGACACACACATATATATATATATATATATATATATATATAGTTTAGAGACTAAGATTTGGATGGAAAATAATGACTGAAAATGAATGAAAATCTAATGACAATCAAATGTATTGATCAGGTGATACAAGACATTTGTTTAACCTAAACTCTTTATATTTTTACATTTCTGCCCTGCAGAAGTTCTCATCAAGAACATTTAGTTTTCATGTCAGCTTCTCCGCTCTTTGCCTTTTTCCCCTTATTCCAAAGGGTTGAGAAATGTTTTCATTGGCCCTGAAGGAGAAATTTCACCTCATCTTGGCTCTGTGCTGCCTTCACTTCATGTTTGTTATGCTCAGCTCAGCTTTCGAAGCAGGAGGAAGGAGTGCATATCAGACGCCAACATCTGTCTCTGTGTACCCACAATCCTTTGTGTTTTTTGGGTAGTTCATTGTATTTGTTTAGGAGTATCTCACTGGCTTCGTTGCAGTCATCATGTTAGTCTGCAGATGCTGAACTTACATTTGACTTTGTCTGTGTGGATCTTTGTTGTCATGTTACATTTAAAGAAATTCAATTTCCAAAGTTCAAACAAACTTCTATAATCACACCTGTTTAAAAATCAATACAGCATAAATATCAATTTGAAGCTAAAGACTAAAGACTGAACAGCTGCTGCACACAAACATAAATGTTTACATCTGCATGTGTGAAATCGTCGCTTTTTAAATGCACAATATTTAATTTTCTAGTCTCAATTTAACAACAGGAGAGAGTTGATGATGTCATAAAGTCACATGAGTTCATAAGAGATGTTGCTATCATCAGTTCAGCTTCTATAATAACTATAAATGAAGATTTGTTTTTTTTAAACCAGGAATGGGATTATCTGAATGAATAAATGTTAAAAAAAAAAACAGAATAAAATCGTTTTCAGTGTTTTTACTGCAGGGAATTAATCTTCTGTCAAGCTGCTGATTAGACACACACGCACATATATATAAATGAAACACACACACACACACAAACACACAGGATTATCCAATAGACTCGGCAGGATAATTGCATAAACTAATCAATAGCAACTCTTTAGAACATGTTTGGCTAAAGGTCGTCAGTCACTTCACTGAATCTGTGGAGGAAAACATCACTACTCGGTTTATCAGTTTATCAGTAATGTGTACAACGGTTGATGTTTGTACACATTAGTTAAAGCTGCTTGGAACCTGAACTCAGGTCAGTATGAAGGTGGTCAGAAACATAGAAATATGTTCTTTTCTTGCAATGTCTCAAAGTAAATCTGTTAGACTCTCTCACTACAAGACAGATGAAAATAATGCAGTTAATTTAGATTTTTTTCCCAGAAGCATTTGTTACTCTAAATAGGAAAAGGAATAAATTATCCAAACTTCACAGTACCTGCCAGAGCTGGAAGAAGTACTCAGATACTTCAGAAAAGGAAAAAAAAAGAATAAATTGAAGCATAAAGTAGCATCACATGGAAAAAAAAACTCAAGTACCTCAAAACTGTACTTTAATAGAACACTTGAGTAAAGTACCTTTACTCAAGTGTTCAAATAACACCAAATAAAATACTAACACCAAACCATAACTAAAGCTGCTGATATAAGTAATGAATCCAAAACCTTCTCTGTAAATACTGGTGGCAATTATTGTTTATTGTATTAGAGTGTAGTACAGTGTAGTACCATGCAATATATTGCAGTATGTTGTAGTATATTGCAGTATACGTAATATATTGTACTATAGTGTGTTATATTGTCATATATTGAAGTATACTGTAGTGTATTATAGTATATTTTTTAGAACTTTTAACTGGTTGGAAACAGTTTGGGTTTGGTTTGGATTCATGAGTATGTTTTTAGGGTGTTTTAGTTTTTTTTAGGGTAAGACTGCTGCTCCTGCATTAACACAAGGAGCATTATCAAGCATTGGCTCTTTCTTTAGAGAACGACATTATTTTCTTCACTGGACAAACTTTGGCTAAAAGCCAAACACTTTTTTTCTGGCCCTTGTTCAAAAGACAGCAAACAAGACTATTTCCCTAAACAATTACAAAACTAATATAATACAAAACAAAAAATAAATAAATCACTTTTCTTTGGCAGGTGAGTGAACCTTCCTTCAGTGTATGGACATGTTTCTGAGACATGACGTCATGTGGAAGTGATGAAATCCAGTATTACACCAACTACAGCAAAAACTACACGTGATCTTAAAAAGGTTAGTACAGAGATTTTGTATTGAATTTCAGTTCATCATACAGGTTATTTGACACATTCACCAGGGAGACACTTGCATCATATTTTTATTTTATTCCTAGTATAACAGACATACAATGGTTTTCTGTGAGACCAAATTCATAGTAATTCAAGAGGCGAAGCCTGTAAATCAAACAGAAAGAACATAATACTGAATCCATGAGGCCCCGCCCAGATAAATGTATTTACACCAAATCAAATACTGATCGAGTTATTAGAGGTGAGACGATCAAAAACACTTCACTTGTCAAACTCTGTAGCTGCAACAATTCCTCTGACGACATTTTACGGTCACGACCTTAAACCAAGTCGGATGTTTTGCATCTCGTCGTTCGAAAGGCGATTTAATGCTCCGCTGCCCGTTAATTCTTAAATCTACTTTTTTCCCCCCTTTCGACAAACATGGTTCCTTCATTTACTGGAGTCGAAGGATGAATAATAAACTTCACTGGGTCAAATGAGCTCTGGGAAATTTAATCAATAAACACCACTTTGAGACACAGTGAGCAGTGCAGTGTTGTTTACACCAGATTGATCTGGTTCAGGGAACCGTGGCTCTCCTGAAAAGTGCAACGGGAGAGTTTTGAAGGTGAGACATTTAGGGGCGGAGCCGGTGGCTTCACCTGAGGAAAAAAAAAACAAAACAAACCCTCAGTAGGTGTCCGGCGGCCTGGGAACTGACAGAGAATCTGAGCTGCTGGGGTCAGAGGTCATCAACAGGTCCTCAACAGCAACATCAGCTCCACTCTACTTTATTTGCTTCCTTTAGTGTAAAAGTTGACACCCGGTGACACAAACGGTCAAAAATCTACAACAGGAACCATTGAAAAAGTTTCACCTTCATCCAGCAACATTCTGGTGTCGGACAATAGTTTGCTATAAATAAGAGCTCGAAACTGTGTTTTTTTTTCTTCATTTTTCTTAACATGAACGCATATTTGCTTCGTCAAACTTCTTCAATGGCTGCGGATTTGTAGGTGTGAACTGTGAACTGCTCCTTTAGGACCCAGAGCTTTGCTAAAACGCTACAGAGAGAAACTTTAACAATGGCACAGATGAACCAAGTGGAAAGAGACAAAACACGGAGGCAGTGAAACCTGAATATCTGCAGTCGTGGCTCTAATTCTTTGCTCAAAACTCCCAAAAACATCTGCTCACACTTCTGGGATTAAAACAATAACAAAAAGACAAATAGAAATGAAGGGTTTCATTCCAAAACACTTTCAAAAATAAAATGTCTCTAAACAATTAGATGATGATTTGTAAAAAAAAAAGAAAAAAAAAGGAAGAAAAGGCTCAGGATATAACAAAAATACTCATCAGTGAGTTTTACAATCATTCTCGCATTAATAAATTTATAGGATTCTGGAATGAAACTCTTCAAATATACAATAGATATTGTGACACATGACAACCATAGAAAATTAAACACCTACGTTATACTGTAGCATCAACCGTCTGAGCCTCTTGCATTAACTTGCATTAACTTGCATTAACCCCATGTCACACACTATTATTAAATAAGGCACACATTTACACATACAGTTAAAATTTGGCTAGTAATTATTCCTTTATTTACAACCAATAGCCACAAAGTTAATAATCCTAATAACTGCGGTCAGTTCTATGTTATGTTCATTCTCTCAGATGGCGTGGGATGGCGTCCTCCCTTTTTTTTTTTTTTAGTATAGTTTATTTCCATTTCAGAGGACGTGTGGAGCACCAATCTTATAGAAATATTCTCAAGGAACTTAGATGGACCCGATTAAGTCACCTGACATCTTCTGGGACGGGAAACGAAAAGAGAAATTACGAGTATAGCTGCTTTGTTGAAGTGTTTCCTTTCTCTTGTCAACACAGATAAAGGTGTTCATTGTTTGTGTTGATGATGTGTCCCTAACATATTTAGGGGAGGGGATCGTTTAATATGCCCAAAGATGAAAGAGTATAGTAAGGCAAAGACATAACTACTTCCAGGGGAATTTGCTGACTTTTCACCACAGGTTACATATACTGCATATGTATATGTATACATATACGGTGTGGATATAAACACACATATATATACACACACATGCATAATATAAACACATTCGGGGGAGGGGCGGGCAGGGACTGGTTACCAACACTACATCAGAAAAGTGAAGCAAAAGCATGAATCTAAGCGTCGCAGCCTCTGGCTCATTGTGTTCGAGATGACTGATGTTCAAACTTCTTCCAACATCAACGCGTCCGAAAAACAAAAGTTGCATTGTAAATCCACACTGAGGACAGCGGCAGCCTAATTAAAGGAGGTGGCGTCACGTCACCCGAGTCAGCGGTTCTATAATAAGCACGTAGCTGAGCAATACCAATATGGTATAAAGATATTCGTTGGACAAAAAGAAGGGGAACAAAAAAAAAAGTTTGGTTGAGGCTTTTGTCCATAGTGACACTGCTGCCACACGCTTGGTTTTCAGGTGAACCACTGCATTTCTTCTCAGGAAGTTTTTTTAAGAAGACACGGGGGGGCGGGGGGGGGGGGGGACCCTCTGTAGTCCAGGAGGAACCACCTCAGTAGTTGAACTTCCCCTGCTGGTTAACGGGGGATGTGGCAGGTATGAACAAGGGCTTGGGGGGGACGTCGGGTTTGAGAGAGGATGCCCGGCGGACGATGGCTCCCCTGTGCTGGATCTCCGGCTGCTCTCCGTTGTAGCTGTGCTGGCGGGTCAGGTACCCGTTGGGGATAAGGGGGTAGTGAACCTCGCAGGCACTTCCTGTTGAGTTCATCCGTGCCAGGAGGGGTGGTGGCTGGTGGGGCCCGCCATTCCGTTGGCTGAAGCTGTGCTGGCGAGGGATCATCCCTCCTCCGACCCCTCCGCCGCCACCGTTTGGCATCTTGCTGGCTGCGGCGATCAGCGAGTGCCGCTGGGCAGAATGCCGCCGCTCCAGGGTGGACTGGTGGTGTGGGGGGATGTCCGGCGGGACGTCCATGCGTCGGGTCAGGCTGTCTCGGGGTAAAGTAGATGAGCTGTAGTAGGGCGCCGATTCCGTCTCTGGGATTTGAGGTTGGATGCGGTTGGCGAAGGCAAGCTGGCATCCACCACTGGCCATCAGACCGGACGGGCTGATCAGCTGAGAGTTCTTGCTGCCGCTCGCCTCGTGGATGTGCTTCAGGAGCTCATCCAGCGAGGTGACCTCCATCACCTTCTGAGAGTAGCCGGGGTACGGCTGTTGAGATAACACACGGTCCACGTTGTGGATTTTGCGTTCCTCAGGATGCAGTGGACCTACCAGCTGCCCGTTGGCCAGGCTGTGGGAGTAGGAGAAGACCTGCTGGGGAAGCAGAGCAGAACTGGGCCTGGAGCCTGTGTTGTGAGACTTTGGCTCTTTGGCATTGTTGCAGTTCTGGTTCTTCTCCCACTGGTTTTTAAAAGCTTTCATGCTCTTAATTGGCAATTCCGGAGTCGAGTCTGGTGTTGGCAGACCGGAGAGCTCGGAGGAATGGTGGAGGTGGTGATGGTGAGGGTGGACCAGGTCTCCCACGGTCATTTGGTGATGGACATTTCTCCGTGGTTGATGATGCTCCTTGCTGTTGGCAAAGAAAGAGTTGTAGATCTTTGGAGATGACACCTCCAGCTTGTCGTCCTTGCTCTGGCTGTCCAGGAGTCCGTTGAGCTTGGCCAAGCTGCGGAGCGACAGCGCGTGTGGGATTGGAGCTTCGGGATCTTTCGCCAACTTCTTGGTCTTGTGGCCCGTGTGGTTACAGTAGCAGGAAACCAGGAAGCCGGACAGGAAGGCGCCAAGGACGAAGGCCACCAAAACACATGCGATGAGGAGTGTGTAGTGGACACTGTGGTTGGTCTTCTCCAGCTCCGGAGGTCGCCTCACACCTTTAAAACACAGAGAGATTGGGTTCAGTTAGACTCTAGTTAGAGCTTTTCTGACTGAGCCAGAAGGATCAACCCACTCATTTTCAAAAGCTAATATAGGTCAAGCAGCAGCTGGGACGGACAGGTTGTGTTTACAGGCACTTCGCTATGTGGGAGCAGCATGGGAGAGTTGTTTGAACTAAGCTCTTGGCTTCCTTTCCTTTCACTGGTAATAGATCAATACAGCATTTCTTTCCAGCACCGGCATTTTTCCTTCAGACTGAGCTTCTGTGAGAAATCAACTTTGAAATGAGTTGGAGGTTTAAATATTGACGGGAACACAGCAGCAGGAACCTGATGTCATTTTCACAGACTTTGCTTTCCAATACGAGGATCAGGGGCGAAAGCACCTGGTATGATGAACCAGCCAAAAATAACAGAACGGAGCACCTCTGCCAACACAGAGTCAAATGAGGTTGTCAAATTCTTTCAAAATGAAGCCGAGGGAACAGTCTGTATTCTAAAAATGCAAGGTTACTTAGCTCAGGTAAATCTACCATGTAAATGTCCTTGGGTGATATGACCCCCAGCACTGCTAGCCTAATGGCGTGAAAGCTGCGACGATAACAGGAGTGAAACCTGTCACCTCTCTAATCAGATCTCATTTGCAAGAGGCTGCTGCCATCTGTGGTGTCAGACCTTCTTCCCTTAATGACGGTTTCTGTGGAACTGATTAGTCTGCGAGGGGACGGAGAGAGGCGCCGAGTGCAGGTGTTTCTAACAGCCGCAATTCAGCAGCTAATGAAAGCTTCATGAGGAATGAAAATGGAAAATGATGTCTAAATCAGGCCTAATGATAGTTTATGAGATGTTCGGAATGATGAGGACGGTGATTGGTGGGTGAGTAGAAGGGAGAATGTTTCAATAATTAGGTCTGTATTCATCTTTCTTCTGAAATGAATCAGGATGAAATCAAGTCTGCGCTTTGCTCCAGAAGATTGTTCTTGTAAAGAGATTTACACAAATTCCTGCTCTTGTATTTTATTATATAGTTTATATCCTGATCTGATAAATTATTAGAAAATCAATAACATGTAAATTTCTGCTATTTATCAATTTAATACGGAAAGTTCAAAAATCATTTAGATGTCAATAAAAGTCACAGTTTGTGGTAAAACTGATGAATGTGAGTACTAAGAGCTTTATTTTAACTTTAACCCTCTGTGGATGAACATCAGATGTGAGATTCACCTCAAAAATCGAACAGGATTCAAAAATAAAATTTTCTCTCACTCACTGTAATTTTTCAGAAATAAGGCCCATGGGTGAAGAAAGGAGGAAACGGACTCTAAATACTGGTATCAACCTGTCCTGTCCTCCAACTCATTATCTCATACAACAGAGGAACGATAAACGATGTAGAAAATCTTACAGCTCTGTTGAGACTGTTCAGGTAATGTCATAATGAAGCCGGAAAAAATTAAACTCACCAAAGTTATGAATTCTACAATCTGCTGAGACGAGAAAGACTATTTTTAGCGGAATGGAACAAATAAACCTCCTACAGGATCTCCTGAGACAGTGATATTAAACGGTGTGTGTATGTGTGTATATATACGTGTGTGTGTGTGTGTGCACTCGCGTGTAGGCAAATATTAGCGGATATTACACGAAGCAGAAAACCTGATCAAAGACTCTAAAGCCAAGACAAGTTCAGCCAAATCTGTACATGTCTTCATCTTGACAGCATAGTTACCATGGTAACCGTGGTACCATGGTAACAATGTTTTACTTTGTGTTAATATAAAGTTTTAATATGACAGAATCTATTTTCTCATCCCCTGCAGAGTTTCATTGCATCTCATATCACTAAATATAGGCAGAGATTTTAGGACATGCCCCCTGCACATAATAAGCAGCCTTCTAGTCTCACAGGTGAGCTCACCTGTGCTTCATCCTGCTGTTTGACCTGCTTCACTTGTCGGTGGATTATTATCTTGGAAAAGGAGAAGTGTCACTAATGGATTTAAACTATTTTGTGAACTAATTTTGAGAGAAATAAACATTTTTTTTATATAAATATTAGGGTTGTTGATGTGTTTTTGTGTTTTAATTGGTATTTTATTTATTGTTTTAAATAAAGACACTTTCACCATAAATTGGTGCATAAATATTTACCAGAATGACAGAAATGAAGTGTGAGATTCCTCCAGTATCATCACTTCACAGGACAGAAATGTAACTTTCAATTAACAACCCTCAATTTTAGCTATTTATTCTTGTGATTGCCTCAACTTATCAGCACATTAAAAAGGCATAAATCATAATTGAAATCCCAGTGGGGAAGGGGCTCTGCAGTGATGCTGCAGTGAGCCTGTTAATACTTCTTGAAATCTTCTAATTATTTTTTGGTCTCGTTTACACAGTGGGAAATCAGCTCTGTGGCACCTGCAGCATCTACAACATCTATATCTACAGCATCTCCAACATCTCCAAAATTTACATCACCGGCACCTATATCATCTGCAACATCTACAGCATATACATCATCTAGAGCATCCAACATCTATATATACAGCATCTATAACAGCTACATCTACATCATCTCCAACATCTACAACACCTCCCACATCTCCATCTACAGCTTCTCTAGCATCTATACATCAACAGCCTCTCCAAAATCATCTAGAGCATCTTAAAAATCTCCAACATCTCCAACTACAGCATCTTCAACATCTCCAGTATCTCCAACATCTACATAAACTACATCCAGGTCATCTAAAACATCTACAGCATCTCCAAAATCTACAGAATTTACATCTCCAATATCTACAACTACAGTATCTTCTACATCTTCAACATCCACATCCCCAACATCTCCATCATCTACAGCAGGAATGTGAGGTTCCTGAATCTAATCCAGAGCCTCTGAACCACTGTCTCCTGACGGGCCGGAGGACTCCATGGTTGTGGGACATGTGGAATCACCCTTCACCCTGGCAAGCAGCGAGGTGAAGCACAGGAAGTGTGGACCACAGCTCTCTCTGATACCGAGACTTAGGTTTCATCAACACTAATGTGTCTTTATTAAAATGATGTTGCAGGAAATCATCAGTTGATGTAGAAATGATTAACGCTGCTGTACATTATTCCCAAAATTCCCTCAGCGATCACATTAAACTAACGATTCTGTCTTCAACATGACAAATTATTTTCTGTGTCAACTCAACATGATTCAGCTCAGCAGAGGAGGAATATGAATAAACAGATACTGTCTGCCAAAGGTAAAGAGACAGATGGCTGCAGGAGGAGGAGAGAGGAGGAGAGGGGGAGGAAAAGAGGAGAGAGGAGAGGAGGACGGAGGAGAGCAGAGAGAGGAGGGGTGAGGAGAGGGAGAGAAGAAGACGGGGAGAGGACGAGATGGGGAGGAGACGAGACAGGGCGGAGGAGGAAAACAATCTGTTTACTGGTTTATTTCAAACTACTTTCTGGTTGTTTACTGGTTGTTTAGTGGCTGTTTTCTGGTTGTTTCGTGGCTGTTTTCTGGTAGTTTCGTGGCTGTTTTCACTGCACGTGATGAAGTGAAGAGTGAAAACTGATTCCAGTGAAGCTAAACTCGTCTCCAACGTTTGAGCGACTCATTTACCGCCTGTTTCTCTGCAGATGTCTTAAACTGCTTCATTAACAGAAAAGCACTTGGAGCCATTTTTATGACACCAATTACTGCTAATCTGAGCACTTTGAAGTTTCACACTTGCTCATTTTTGAAAGAATTTTTAAATATCTCTTGCAGGACATTAAAGCATCAGAACAGAATTTTAAATATTGCCAGGAAAGGAACAGCGACTTTGATTTTACATGACGCTTTCAAGGTCA
Organism: Lepturacanthus savala; assembly: GCA_030544235.1. Classification (NCBI taxonomy): domain Eukaryota; kingdom Metazoa; phylum Chordata; class Actinopteri; order Scombriformes; family Trichiuridae; genus Lepturacanthus; species Lepturacanthus savala. The sequence goes on from CM060467.1 coordinate 16,756,078, forward strand.
AATTGAGGAAAGGAATTAATTTAAACTTCTTCTTTTCCTCAAAACTTTTCCCCATTGTTTCTCTCTTTTCTCAGGAGTTTAAACGTTGAAACCTGCAGAACGAAGACGTTTCTAAACAGACTAATGACCTTCTGCTTCGGCAAGTTTACAAGAGCAGCATCGTTCCCTCAATGGATGAAAGAACCTGGCAAGAACCTGACAAGAACCAGGCATGTGTGTGTGTGCGTGTGTGTGTAGGGTTCTGGCTGTTGACTGAGTGAATTCAATCATGTTCACTTGTTAGTAGGAATTTGCATAATATTCCAGCTTGGTGCTTCACTGCTCAGCCAGTTGGAAGTAGCAGTATAATTGATGCAGCATTTTAATTGATGCAGCAGTTTAATTGAAGCAGCAGTGGTGATCTGCTCTAATGTTACAGATCCAATCCAACTGAAACATAGACGTAATGAGCGCTGCGTTTCACTCCAGGTGTGCTGATGCATACAGAGCATAGATTTCATTACAGCTCTGAATGAATGCTGGTAAATCAAGCAGCTGCAGCTTCTGTTAATCAGACTCAGTGTATGTCTGAATCCTTCAATATTTACACCTGTGCTTTAAGGAAATGTCATGTTTTCAAGTAGCAGCAAACATTTCGATCCGAACACTCCAGTTAAAGGGTCTGCTCATCCAAATCACCAAAAAAAACATTGTTTCATACAGATCTTAATAGTTTTGCGTCACTCGTCCCAGATTCAAAGATGTTTGAAATTCCACTCCAACACACAGACGCACGTCTTCCTTCAAACCCATTTAGAGACCATCAGATAATCAAAAGACATCATTGTTTTTTATTGAATCCACTTTCTACAGAAAACGCAGCCTAAAGAAAACTGGTTTTGGAAAGAAACGCTGCAGTTAAATGTTTGAAGAGCACAAACACATTTTCAATGATATTTCAATGAAATGAAATATGAAATGTAAAAGTCTAAACTAACAATGTTGGGATGATGAGTGAGAAAACATGTTATTTTGTAATTTGGGTAAACGGACCCTTTAATAAACCAGGCACAACACATGCATGTGTTTTATCATGTTATTTTTTTTACATGCTCTTTATTAGCCATTCAACTACTGGGGAAGCAAAATGGTTCCAATGCAAACTGTGTTGCTGTGATGAAAGTATGAAGGAAACAGGACTGGAAGAACCTTAAAGAGCCAGTTCACAGCAAAGTCACATCGATAGATAAACAGAATCATGTATGTGCTGCAGCTAAGTAACTGGTCCAATATGAATCACCAAAATAATAGATTAGTAGTCTAGTTGCTGCCTTTGGAGTGAACTGCTGCTTTAAGAGATGGAGAAACTGCTCAGAGGCGCCTGAGCTCACTTCAACCATCGCTGTGAAAGCAGGAAGCAGATCGTAAAGAGTCAGTGAGGATTCAACAAAGGAGGCAGGTTCAGCTAAAGGGTTAGTCCACGAAAACTGAGGAGCAAAGGAAAAGGAAACAGGCAGTAAAGTGGGAGAAGGACTCCGCAGAGGTCAGTGAGGGGTTAAAGGTGAGGGGGGTTCAGGCCAACAGCTGGGACGACTGCATGGGTGGATCAGATCACTGTGGGCCCCGCCCCCGTGGCCCCGCCCCTGTGGCTGCTGTGATGCTGACGCCAAGCTTTATTTATTTCTTTGCACTTTATTCAACAGTCATCACGGAATAAAAAGTCCATTAAAGACAAAGCAAAGTATTTTGACCTTCAATGAGCCGTTAGAGCACAAGTCAGCGAAACAAATCTGCAACAACTTTGAACCTATAACAGTTTCTCGCTGTCCTCAACGAAACTATTCGCTAGTTGGCGTTTTAGTGCCATGCTAGATCACCAGCAAAAAGAGGTGAAATAACAGGCAGGACCAGGAAAACACCACGTTCCTGCATTTTAGTTGTTCCTGCATTTAGAAAGAGTAATGTTTAATAATCTAATGTTTAATTTAATGCACCAACCTACATCTGAGCCAATATTTGACCTCTTACTTTTTATCTGCGACATTAAACATTAAACAAACTGGTTTGCATTAACGTTCATTAAGTGAGAAACTGTCTTTGTGCTTTTAATTCACATTTTGAAACATTTAAAATTTGACCTTTATAAAGTGGATGTGCAGGTTTATCTTATTTAATGTTCTTTTTTAGACGTTTACTAAAAGAAAATAACCTTTGGGAACTTTTCTGAAGATGTTTAAACCATTTGTGGTTCAGGCTGAAACATATCAGTTGAAGATGCAGCATCTTTTAAACGCCATCCATTGACCTTCCTGTCCATCAGTTGCTGTTTTGAATATGAGTGAACGAATGCCTGATCAAACTTGATCACCTGTTTTATTATTCCAGGTCCAGAGTTAGGCTACATCCTGACATGACCTGGGACGGAGACTAGCGGGTCTGACAGAGACTAACTCCGTCATTCAGATTTTTTTCAGACTTCAGACTTTCTTTCATCAACTATTTAATCAGTCTTTCTTAGAATGAAAGAGGAGATTAATTCATTTTTGAAAATTGAATTTGTCGCCGCTGTTTAAAAGTCGTAGCCATAGGAACACAGGCTGCGTGCAGGAGGGTGAGTCAGTTCTTCAGAGTGAAGAGTGTTTAGTGTTAGTTGTCAGTTGGGTTAGAACATCAGACAGCGTCAGAGCGTCAATGTGAGACCACCCCAGCATCAGAGCATTATAGCCATAGAGCGTAACATCGTCAGTGTTACAGCGTCAGAGCATTACAGCCTTAGAGTGTTACAGCGTCAGAGCATTACAGCCATAGAGCGTAACATAGTCAGAGCCTTATAGCGTCAGAGCATTACAGCCATAGAGCGTAACATTGTCAGAGTGTTACAGCGTCAGAGCATTACAGCCATAGAGCGTAACATTGTCAGAGCGTTATAGCGTCAGAGCATTATAGCCTTAGAGCGTTACAGTCTTAGAGGGTTACAACTTTAGAGCGTTACAGTGTCAGAGCGTTACGGCCTCAAAGCATAACAGCTTTACATCTTTAGAGGGTTAGAGGGTTACAGAGAGCATTACATTCTTAGAGCATAAGATCGTCAGAGCGTTACAGCATCAGAAAGTTACAGCCTTAGAGCGTTACAGCCTTAAGAGGGTCACAGCGTTAGAGCTTTACAGTCTTAGAGCATAAGATTGTCAGAGAGTTACAGCCTTAGAGCGCTACAGCGTCAGAATGTTACAGCCTTAAAGGGTTACAGCGTCAGAGCGTTACAGCATCAGAGCGTTATAGCCTTACAGCGTTACAGTGCCAGAGCGTTACAGCCTTAGAGGGTTACAACTTTAGAGCGTTACAGCGTCAGAGCGTTACGGCCTCAAAGCATAACAGTGTCAGAGTGTTACAGCTTTAGAGGGTTACAGCCTTAGAGTGTAACATTGTTAGAGTGTTACGGCCTCACAGCATAACAGCGTCCAAACGCAACAGTCTCATTGAGTGATTTAGTATCAGAAAATAACAGCATCAATGTTAGAGCATTATAGCGTTAAAGCGTTACAGCGGCAGAGCGTAACAGTGTCAGAAAGTTAGAGCAGTACAGCCTTAGAGCGTTACAGCGTCAGTATTACAGCCTTAGAGTGTCAGAGCATTACAGCGTCAGGGCGTCAGAGCGTACGGCGAAATGTTCAGGGCCCAACAGTGCAATCCCCCGCAGGTCAGAGTCCCCTCCCCCTTACCCTCCATCTCCACACTGATTGGCTCCGAGTCAGGTGACCCTTGTTCCCCCACGGAGGGGGGGGCATCAGGACCTGTACCTCTTTCAGGGTCACCTGCCTCCTTTGGGAACGCCGCCCCATGATAGGTTGTGCTGGCGCTTGTGGGTGTGGTCTTCCCTGTGGTTGTAGCGAAAGGGGAGTGGGGGGAGGAGGAGGGGGAGGGGCAACAGTGAAACAGTGAGTGATTAGTGAAATGTGAATCAAAGAATCAACTTCTTGCGTCTGAGGTGAGTGAAAGAAAAACCGTCACCGTTAAATTAAAAAATATTGTTTTTGGTAAAACTGGTCTGATATTGTTCATAATTGTTTGACTTTGATCTCGTAATTTTTTTTTCTTTTGAGGTTTCTATCGATTTATTTGTATCTCTAATTTAACCTTGTTTTCTTTAAACAAGATTAAAATAAACATCAAAAAAATAAAGTTGAAAAACTAAAGAAAATGGAATAACACAATTCAACATAATTCTATTCAAAATTCAACTCATTGGACCAATATCAAGATATTTTCACCTGATCAGATTTGATCCTGTTACAAAGAGCCATGATCAAATCGATTATTTATTATTTAAAAGAACGGCTTCAATAATAAACTCCTTCCAACACATGAATTCAGAACTCTCAGCCTCCAGAGAAGCTTTAGTCATCGCAAACATTTAATCAAGATAATCACAGTGTTGAACATGGATCCAGTTTGGATTGTTCAGACCGTTCAGATTGTTTCCATAGATGAGTGGAAATAGACACTGGTGGTTAGATGACGTTTGTTACCTCACAGACACGACACACACAAACAGAAAACTTATCACCTAGAGTCAGAGCAGCAAACAGCATGATGCCGCAACAACACACGCCAGGAACACGCTGAGCATTTTCTGCCATGGCCATGTTCTATCAAACAGATTCTCCCAATGACACAATCGACATCTTGATTTCATTATGAGCTCCCTGTTGTCCTTCAGGTCCAGCGAGCGGCACACTGTGATTGGCTCAGGCTGCGAGTGGCATGCTGTGATTGGCTCAGGTTCCAGCACTAATAAGCAGCCGTGAAGTTAGATTGTGCAGATGTCAGTGGGCTGAATGATGAAGGCTCTTTCTCCCTCTCACTATGAGCCAGTTGACAGCGTTCACTAGGAACCAGGATCCCGTCAGTTCGCCATCTGTGCCGCCAAAGTACAGCCAGGTGGAGGTGGGGGGTGGGCTGAACAATCACTTTCATTTATCCTGATTGTGTTATTATGACCGAGGATCACTTTGTTCAGACAGAAATAAAGGTTCTCACCTCCCTCTGCTGCTAACAGGAAGTGGAAGACAGAAAACATTTGGAACAGAGTAACAACAGCTCTGTGTAATATTGTCTCTGAAAGGTTATAACTGATCTTCAGTTCTGATAATTGATTTTCAGTCCAGAGACTGAAACTGAGTATTGTGTCCAACTTTCTGTTTCAACCAAAAAAAAAATATAGAAGAAACAAAAACAACAAAGAAAGAATCTGATCTTCAACCAGAGAAGAAGCGTCAAGGTTCTGAGAGACCTGTAGGATGATCAGGAGGGTTCCTTTAAAGTCTGAAACGGGTCCCCATAAAGTCTTTACCTGAAGTCAACTTAAAGTATTTGATTTCCTTGTAGCCTCCTTGTGGTTTCCTTAGTCTGTGATACTTGTAACGGTCTTGGTTATCTCCCATAATAATTAATAATAATAGGAACCACTGATCTATATTGTAATAAATTGTCTCTTTTGTTTGTGTGAAAACTGCCAAATATTTATGATGCTGTACTTTTACTATTAAACTACGCAGAATATCTCAAACTGACTCCACATTGATAAACTAAAATTAAATAAACTTAAACATATTGATACACTTAAAACAAATATAATAAACTACAATAATATATCATTGTATATAATTTGTATTGTTACTTATTAAGTATATTTAGCTGATAAATAGGTTTTTTCTAAAGTGACATTTTTAATTCAGGACTTTTAGTTGTTTTTGATTTTGTAAATTGAGTATTTTTAGACAACCTTATCACTGCTGCAAAGTGTTTTTTTCCATCAATAGATGAAAAAAACAATCAATAGAAATTAATGAAACAGGTCAGTATCAGACCAAGGTTTCAGCTGATCTGTTCTTACATTCATCTCTTTAACTCTGGTTTGTTTGTATGTTTGTTCTTTTTTGTACCAACTTTTTACTTTAACAAAACAGGACCAACAGCTAAAAATACAAAATTAAGACCTAGGCTACAAAATAAAATCAAAACACTAAATAAATGACTTTCCTCTCTCATGTGAAAAATAATTTCTATAAAGTTTTCTTCTATAAAGCTGACTGTTGGTTCAGTTTCAGCCTCAGTGACCGGTTTGATCAGCTGAGTTGGTAAATATCAGATATAACCGAGATGTTCACTGACCATACGCTGAATCCAGAGCCGTGTTTTGCTTGCGAGTGGTGGCCAGAACATCTGGAGATGAGAAATACAAACAGAATCATACAATTGTTAAGACTGATGGTTTAATTCCAGGCACATTAGCAGATAAACATATACTATAAACCTCTAAATCACCTCTGTCTACATAAAAGATATGTGGAATTTTTTAGGAAAAAAATTAATTAAACCCATTTTGGAATAAAGCTGTAACATAAGAAAACATACAGAAAGTGAAGTGGGGTGGATATTTTAAAGATGTTCTGTATGGTGAAGGATAAACTGCTCCTCCATATGAGCTGAACCATGTGCTGCTGTGGAAATAAAAACATCCTAATGTTCTTTTAGTATCGTCAGATCTTCAGTCACTTCCTGCTGTCGCTCTGCTGTCAACATCTGAGAACACTCAGTTGTGTTTTTCTCCCTTCTTTATACTGTTGATGTAAATCAGTGTGAACAAACAGCTTCTCACCATGGCAGGAATCAGGCTGCTGCTGATAGCTGTTCTCCACATCCTGTTCAAACCCGCCCCTGAAGACACAAAGAAAGATCCATGAGAATCTCCATCAATCATTTCAGCAGTTCACAGGAACTAAACCAAATTTGTTTTGTCTGATTGAGGTCAAACAAAGGTCGTTTATCATCAACTTCCAAGAAGTTGTTTATGAAGTTCTAAAATTTTCTTTTGTATCTTTGATCTGCATCTTCTGCTCAGAGAACAGTAATCATACTCCACAGCTGCTTTCTTATATTTGAGTATTTGAGTTGAGTGCATAAACTGCTGATGTAACGATTGTTGGAGTGAAGGGTGTTGATTCAGAAACTGTCGTTTATTGCCAATATAGTCAAGGAAGAAATGCTGCTGCTGAACTCTGCACGGTGCTGAATGGGAAATATTTCAACAAGACTAATTGCTTCTAAAGCAAATAACTTGCATGTGATGTTTTTAAAAATGGCTTTAAACAGAAGTGAAATTTATTCTCATGTACTAAAATAAAATTACAGTGATATAGTATATACTGTACAGCATACTCTGATCTATTATTAACTAGTGTTTAGCAGCATGTTTCTTTTGTAGCCGCAGGGAATCACAGGGAAATAATAAGTACAATACTTGAGTAAAGGTATTTGCTATATACAGCACAGAAGAGTGACTGATATCTGTGTCTGTGTTGATGTGTTGCTTGTTTTGTCAAATCTGTGTAATGTGATTAAATCTAAATTAATTCAAAAACTGACACATGAGAAACAAAAGCTTAATCGTGTCAAAGATCGTTGTACTGTGCAGCTGCTGCAGTTCTGAACGTGTTGCTGTGAATCCTAATAATCCTAATCCTTTCAAATCGCCTTTTGAACCACTCCTCCGACTGACAGAAACCCAATATGACAATTATTGATTTTCTGCTGCTGTGGTGAAAATGTGCTTTACGATTGATACGCTGTTCTCTCTCCAACAGACGCATCATCTTTCACCTTCGACTCGGCCACAAATCAAAAACTCTCCCAGCCGCATCCACTCCACCGGCCGGGGAACAAGTGACACGCCGCAGCGAAAACCTTCGGCAAGTCAGTCTCAACATGTTAAAATCAACCAAACACAACAGGGTGTGGATACCGCACCTGCACAAGCGGAACGATCCAGGATGCACGCAGAAAGACGTCTAAATACGGCGAAATGTGCAGAAACACGCCGAAACAACAGACATAGATTTGTATACTGCACCTGCACATCCAGGATCCACACAGAAACAAAGATGAGGATTTCTGCTCCGCCTCTTTCAGCTGCTGGATTCATTGTTTTCTCCTCTTTCTGTCCTTTTCTTTCCTTCCTCCTTTTTCCACAACTCTGTTTTCCCTCTTCACATCCATAGACAGAAATCACTTGCTGCAGGTTTATAAGATGTTATTTAGAGCCTGAGCACGCGTCTAATGAAAAACAGATGTTCTTTACCCTGGAATCGGCCTGATAACCCCCCCCTTTCCTCCTTTTACCTATTATTCCTTTTTGTCTTTCTCTTCCTTTTCCTTCCTTTAAACCTTCTCGTCTGTTTTTGTTGTGTCCCTGTCCTGTGCTGCTCCAGTCTGGACAGGGGTTGTTGGCTGATCTTTCAAGTTCTGGTTCGCCTGTTTCCATCGCAGCTTCGTCCCGAACGTTAAACGTCGGGTCATAAATTAACCATCAGCAGCTCGGAGCTGGAAACCAGCGTGAAGCCACATCGGCACTTCCTGCGTAACCGAGGAGCTCCAGCGAGTCCTGACCTAAAACCTCAGGGAGGGCTCCTGCTCTTTGCTGCTGAGTGAAGCTTCACTTCATTCTCAAACAGTATCTGATCCTTTAATAAACAAAACGCAGTCTCTAACAATTATTACTTTGACTCTAAAGTATCTTTAGACTAGAAACTTTTCTGCTTTACTGATCTACATCGAGAACCTTCATCACACTGGCTCCAACTGACTTACACACATCTGTATCCACCAAACTCCAGAGGAAAACTACTCTGCTGAGTTCATCTCAACATGTAACCCAACCTCTGACCTCTGACCTCTGACACTTTCTCTCTGACAGAACAGGACAATATTCTTCAGTGTTGAATAACTTCTCGAGTTTACAGGATCGGATCAATTAATAATAAGTAATAAGTAATAAGTAATAAGTAATTTGATGATCGGCGGCTGTATGTGTTTAAGTTGTTTAACACACGTCTGTGAATAAAAAGGATGGATTTAAGTTGTGGGTCTCTAAAGGTTTCAATGGTGTTTTAATAATTCAGATCTTCATCTTCCTGCCATTGACACTATGATATCTGATTCTAGTTATTGATGACAAGCTTCACACTGACACAGCTAATTAGCTGGACTTCATCCTGAGAAAAAAAAAACACCAAACCTCTGATCTGTTTGATCAGGAAGCTGCAGATTGTCATTGTTACAGAGAGTCAGTTTAAGCATGGGTGTCCAATCCTGGTCCTGGAGGGCCGGTGTGGGTGCAGGTTTATGTTCCAACCAAGCAGTTACACACCTGATTCTACTAATGAAGGTCCTTAGCAGGGCTCCTGATTAGTAGAATCAGGTGTGTAACTGCTTGGTTGGAACATAAACCTGCACCCACACCGGCCCTCCAGGACCAGGATTGGACACCCCTGGTTTAAGGGTAAAGATGCAAAGAATCACTTTACTTTGGAGTGAGTGAATGACTGAATGACTTAAGGAATGGATGAATGAGGGAATGGATTTTAATACAAGTATTAAAAACAAAGTGTACACAATGACCAGCAGTTTTCTGTCTGTGATGAAGTGTGTATAGAGTTTGACCATCTTAAAAAGGAAATTGTAAAGCATATGTGGATTTATATTAATTATGTTTTTCACAACACTAAACTCAGCAGATATATCAAAATAAAAGCATAACTACAGTGTTAGGAAGTGGTGCCTGAAGGAAGAGGAAGAGGTAAACTAACAAACACCCAGCTGACTGGCAGTGTGTGTGTGTGTGTGTGTGTGTGTCTTACTTGTATCCAGGGGAGACTGTGGTGCAGCTGGCTGCAGACTTGAGCCAGATGCAGTACGGATCCCGCGAAGACAGACAACTTCTGTATAGCAGACAGAATCACAATCAGAATCTTCATTTAATCACTTACATGAATTCTATATATATTAAAGTCACACTTTAGTCGTTTTATTTCAGCACAGATTTCAGATTTCAAACTGCACCCCGACAACTCAACAACAACAGAGTTGGAAACTTTGTGTTGTGTTGGCAGTCAGCTGTTGCTGCTATTTATACGTATTTATGCGTTGACTGAGGAATTAACCATTAACCATTAAGCGGCATCAACAGCCTGAGTCACGTCACAACAGAAGAAACTGATTCACGACTCCGAAAACTCAGCCGTGTTTTTCTCTGGAAAAAGTTGACTGATCCTTGTTTCTCCTGCGACTGTTGCAAAACTCTGGAAGTTATTTCGCAGGTCAGCTGTGTTTTAACCCGTCAGCATAAACACATGAAGACAAAAGAACGACGGCATCTGTTCAGCCGCTGCACGCCATAGTCACAGAAGAGGTGTTCCATCCTGTTCTTTCAAATGACACCATCAGAAGTAAAAGTAGAACAAAGGAAACGGGCTGAGCAGCAACATGTCAAACTAAACTCATCGAAGCAGTCAGAGACGTACAACTGAGTTTTAATGAGGGCTGCTCTGACCCGTTTTTAAATATCTGAAATAAGTGACTGCCTAAAGTGAGTGTGCAGATGTTCCAGCAGCTTCACCCTCAGTCTGTAAACAGATCCGCATCAAACTCAACCGAGTCCCAGTTTGACTTTTGTCAAAGTTTTAACGACGTATTTATGAACAAAGCTGCACTCGGCAGGAAAAACTGACTCGTGACCAAAATAAACCGAAACAAATCACCCAAATCAAAACTAACATCAGTGATTTGTGATTTTTGGTTAAGCCAAATGAAATGACTTGAGGAAAATAAGATGTGGTGGTTAATAAACAGCCAGTGCTGATACTTAATCTTAAAATGAGTCAGAAATGTTTAATGCAGGATATTTTGTTCTTTCCCAAAATAGAAAATCTTTGATTTGGAAACAGATAAATTGTTTCTGGTCTGAAGACTGCAAAAAGATGAGCTAAAAGAAATAAACAGAGTATAAATTATTCTTAACCTGAAACCGTTCATATGAAAAAAAAAAAAGAAGCTTCGTTCGAGCAGAAAATCCTGGCTCTACAGATTTTCAGGGTTTGGGGCCTCTTCTGCCCTTTCATTGTACTTTTTTTTTTTTTTATTAAAACTCTCACTTCATACATTTCCTCGCTGCAGAACGGAGCATTTTTCTGAAAGCTAATATTGGCAGTGGGGCCTGGGGTGGAAAAAGAAACTTGACGATGCAGCTACAGTTAGGGAGAGAAAGACAGAAACGTGCAGAGGAGATGGAGTAAATCTCATCTGCAGGAGACAGATTCATGGTGTGGTGAAGGAGGATATGGCGGCTGAAACCTGACCTCCTGGCTGCCGCTGATGAGGCTTATGGAGCCATAATCCCAGGATGAGGGGCGCTGCAGCTCCGGTCTCTAAAAAGGATCTGGGGATGTAGTCGCCCGTTCCTTCTTTTCCTCCTCCCTGCTGCTGGCTCTCAGCCAATCAGCTGGATCCAATTTATGAGTAAACGTTGCTGAGAGCTTCTCCAGGCCTCAGAATGAGGGGTTAGCATGCTATGGGGTATATGTATTCCCTGGTGGAGTTGGGGAGAAATCCTTCCTCTGGATTGAGGGTTGGAGGAGATTTAGAGAAGGGGGTGGGGGGGGGTGAGGGGGCCAACATTCCTCACTGCCCCAAAAATAGAATCCAAGTTGGGGAGCGAGAACATTAGCAGGAGCTGAAACATCTGACAAACAAAAGCTACAGATGAAGAGGAGGGCGATGTTCACAGCAGCAGTTTGGGGATTACACAGAATTATGTTTAAAACTGAAACTGATTACCAGATAATATCAATTAATTATTATTTACTTATTTATTACATGTTTTTGATTAATAGTTTACTCTATGAAATGTCAGAAATTCCACAGTGAGCAACCGGCATTTCAAAACCAAAGATATTAAATTTACAATCGTGTATTTGCAGGCATTGATCATGAAGTCCCAGCTCATGTAAACCGAACCCGGTTCCTCTGCTTCTTCTCTCCAGAGTACAGAGGTTTCTGTGGTTTCAGTTGCTGCAGCAGCACAGATGAAATAAGACGAGTATATGTGGGTTATATCTTTGTTTTTCAAATAATTCCATCCAAGGTGAAACAGATTTATCTGCTGTGAATCAGTCTGTGTGAAGTTGTTTGGATCCGATGTTGATTTATATATAAAAGTTTGATGCTGCAGGTTTAAATAAGTGTTTCTTCACTTTAGAAATAGATTGAGATCATTGAGATCAACATGAACGTGAACATACATATATATATATGTGTGTATATATATATATATATATATATATATATATATATATATAAAAACTTATATACATATATATATCGAGGTCAGGTCGTGGGGGCAGCAGCAGCAGCAGCAGCAGCAGCAGCAGCAGCAGCAGCAGCAGCTGCTAAGCCCAGACTTCCCTCTCCCTGACCACTTTGTCCAGGTCTTACAGGGAAACCCCAAGTTGTTCCCAGGCCAGCCGACAGACATATTCTCTCCAGCGTGTCCTAGGTCTTCTCCGGGGCTGCCTCCCGGAGGGACGTGTCCAGAACTTCAGAAAAAAGCAGTGACCCAATCCTGAGGTACCCGAACCACAGCTCTTAAACGCACCGGCTGCGCCTAGAAATTCTGTCCATGAAGGTTACGAACAGAATCATTGACAAAGGGCAGCCCTGACAGAGTCCAACTCCCACTGGAAACAAGTCTGACTTATTACGAGCCATGCAGACCAAGCTTCTGGTACCAGGACTACAGGTACCAGATGGCCTGTGTTAGCAGGTCTGGAACCCCATACTCCCGGAGCACCCTCCACAGGACTCCCTGAGGGAAACAGGGGACACAGTCGAACGCCTTTTCAATTTTCCTTTTCCATATTTAAATATTTTCCAAAGATTTTCTTCCCATTTATTTAATGTTATCCATTTTCCTTCTGATATTGTACATGAACCTCTTATTAATTTTAGATCTAATCAAACAATGAAGGTCTTAACCGACTCATCAATCAAAACAATTCCAGCCTGCAAAGACTCATTTCTTTCACTTCATTCAGACCTGAAGCTATGACCCTATTAAAGTCTATGTTGCGTCCTGTATTGACGATAACTGTGGTATTTAAAAATTAAATATTGAGATAATAGTATTACACATGATAATATTATTTATAATTATTGATTTTTTTTACAGTTATGTGATGAACTCTTGCTCCCAACTCTTATTCTAAGTGTAAATTATTTACCAAAAAAAATCAAAACACACAATTAACAAACTTAAAGATTAATTTGACTGATCTCTTTAGGCTCTGCCCCTTCTTCATGACAAATCTTGACAAGTCTTGGTTCTTCGCTACCATTAATGAACCAGAGATACTGGAACTTCTTTATATCTTTACTCACTGACGTTCAGCATTAAACAATAGAGCTTGAAGTGAACTTCCTGTTTCACTCACTTCTTGCAAGTGGTGTAGTCACAGCAGCGGCTGAGAGGCACACGGATCAAACAACTGGAAAACGCCACGAACAAGGCGTGATGATCCCGATCCAGCTCCAGACCCAGCACCCTCCTGTCCTCCCCTCGCACGTTGCACCTAGAACAGAAAACACAAAACCTTTTTCATTTTGTACAGTTGGAATCAGGCGACGGCTGCTCAATCGTGCAGCCGCTGCTAATGCTCCGACATAAAAAATAACTCCACATAGATGAGACATTTCAGAAAACAAAAGAGGACGCTGATAAAAAAAAAAACAAAAAAAAAAAAACACAAAACCTCCCCTGGAGCCTTCAGGGTGATGCAAAGTGTTACAACAGAGCACAGAGGGGGGAGAAACAAGCGGAGATGAAAAGAGAAGAAAACACAGAGTCGAGGACGAAGACAAAAGGAAACAGACATGAAAGAAAGAAAATGGGAACAAAAGAGACAATTAAGGGAAAAGATGGAGAGCTTCAAACATCAACAGAAAGAATCTGACTTGTTGGGGTTGTAGACGTCGATGTCCTCCAGAAGCTGTGTGTTGAAGGAAGCATTGGTTCCCTCGGTGCTCGCCAGGATCTTCAACACGTGACCATTATCCGAACCCAGGAACACCACCGTGTAGTTCTTGTTCGGCCCTGCAGACGTGTCCACGGCAATCTGGGTCAACTTAAACCTGCACCACAAAAAAACTGAAATCAGAAATACTAAGGGCTAAAAATAAAAGAAGCAAGAACAGAAACATGCTGTTAGACCCAAAATAAGAACATGCCACACGAGAAATAAATCACAAAAAAGGACAAGACTTTTGCAGCAGGTTTCACTTTAGACAAGAACCTAAAGCGCGAGAAAACATTAACTGTTAAACACATTTAAAGCTGTAAACTTGTATGGCAGCACAACATTTACACCTGGAGCCCCCGGCATCACCTGTTCCTGGGATTTTACCACAGAAGTTTCTTGTGAAACTTGAATCAGGGCTGGACTGGGACAAAACCCTGACATTTTTGGGTTAGACCGACCCCTCATATTTAGCAGAGCACAACCAACTAGTAATTTATGTACGTGTTTCCCGACGCAATGTATTTTTACTATTGTTACGTCCTGGTCTAAATAAGTAAATAAAATTTATATAGTACAATGGAGTAAAGTGCAGTATTTTTTGTAGTATGCAGTTTTTTCACGTCCAAAATACTGCATTTACTCCAGTAAATGCAACTACTGGTAAATACTGCAGTGATACTGTAGAAAAAACTGCAGTTTAACACAGTTTTTTTTTCTTAAGGAGTTCTCACCTCTTTGCTGCAGCTCGTATAGAACGAAAACAAAGCACAATTTAAAGGCAACTGCTGTGACAGGAAATAAGAACAATATTCATTGCTCATAATTCTCATGTAATAGAGCTAATGTTTGTGGCTTACATTTATAAATAGGCCTGCAATATTACTAGAGAAAGAGAACCACTGCTGCGTTGGCATATCATAGGCAAGAAAAAAAAGTATATAATTTGAAGAGTATGATTTTCTTTCATTTTTTCGTACATTGTCCCTAACCAACTACATAAAATGGCAGAACACATTTTCCAGATCGAAAAAGGCTGATGGCTACCACTCACCCCACAAACAATAACAGTCTCGTACTGAAATTAGAATGCTGCCAGCTGACTGTTATTGTTGGTGAATGGTGGTTTTAAAAACTGTTCGCACATCACATTCCAGACAGTTTAGTTCAGGATGAAAGACCTAACAGTACTAAACTAAACATATATTCTCTTTCTTTCTGAGTCAGGGTACACAATGTCTCAGCTGCTAGTGGTAAGGATATTAACTAATTTAACCTGCGTATATAAAACAAACTAAACATTAACATAGAATATTAGTCAAAATTACCTTATTGACGTTCTATCATTTTATTAGATTTATCAAGGGGTTGGATTGCTTTACTCATTAGGCTACATAGCCTAAAAGCTGTCCAGCTTACCACATGTTCCTGTCCAATCATGCCATGCATATTCTCCTTTATGCTTTCGCGTAAAGTTCGTTTTTTTGTGTTGGCTAAGTACTTAGAGGACATGGTAGAATGTGTTGGATGATATGACTGGTCAGAGCCAGTTGTTAGGAAACAAACTCATACCGACATTTGTTTTGCTGAATACATAAGGATATGAAGCCACTACTAACCTGAAAGGGATGGGTCTTAACAAAGTAATAGGGTCATCCCGGTGCCATTTGGGCTGCTGATATACTATTTACACTACCATTAAAAAGTTTAGGGTCACCCAGACAATTTGGTGTTTTCCATGAAAAGTCACACTTTTATTTAATCAAGGGTTTTCTAATCATCCATTAGCCTTCTGACACAATGAGCAGACACATTTTATCATTAGAACATTGGAGTGATAGTCGCTTGAAATGAGCCTCTACACACCTGTGGATATTGCACCAAAAAACAGATATTTGCAGCTAGAATAGTCATTTACCATATTAGCAATGTATAGAGTGTATTTCTGATTAGTTTAAAATTATATTCATTGAAAAGAAGTGTTTTTCTTTCAGGATATTTCGATGTGACCCCAAACTTTTTCGTGATGTATGAGCAATATTAAAAAAAAAAATTAAGGATTTGGTCCAAATAGCACATCGGCCCACTGGGAAAATGCCCAGTACGCCGATTGGCCAGTCCAGCCCTGGTGTGAAGGAACCAGCAGAGTCACTGGTGTTTATGGTGTGAATGGCAGCTTCACAGCTGATAGATTTGTTTACTGGCTCCTGTCTAGAGCAACAAGGCAGATGTGATGTTTAGGTGTCAGATATGTAGCTGCATGTTTCAAGCATCTGGTTGTCAGCTTTGCTTCAGGATGTGTGTGTGTGTACATACATTTTAAACCTCAGTGAAGAAGTAGCTTTCTGAGAAAACAGAACTCATGCGTGCAGTTAACTCAAAACACACACACACACACAACCTGCTGGTGGTGCGAGTGAAGTAGGGTCTGTCGTTGACCGATGGGACAGACTCGTCCATCAGGGGGAAGGACTTGATGAAGGTCAGCGTGTCGTCTGGGAAACTGGTGGACGACTTGTAGGCAGCAGCTGATCCTTCACCTGCACAACAGCCGGGTCTGAAAACCAGAAAAAAAAATAAATAAATCATGAAACACTGCAGCTATTGGTCAGGGGAGGAGTAGTGTGGAACAGGTGTCTGTCACCAGAATTTTCATCACTTACTACAAGATAAAATGTGAAGTTGGTGGAAACAGACAAACAAGCAGCAGCTGTGGTGATTAGATTCGATGAGCAACTTGGAAGAGAAAATCAAATATTCAATACTGAGAATAAACTTCATCCTTCTGTAAAGTCTGACTGCAGCAACTAAAACTTTGCTTTCAGTACGTCATTCAATATCGGAAAATTACTTTTGATGTATTTCAATACAATAAATATCAAATGCTTGCAAAACTAATGGGAGATTTTGTCTGCACTTTTACTAACTCAGTAACTAACTAACTTCCTGTTTTCTCTCTAAACTAAACCTGCATATAATAATTTAAATAGACTCAAGTGACTTCAAAGCAACGTCTGTGACTGAACTAATTGTCTGTGTAAGAGACGTCCAGAGTTGCTGTAATTCCTCTCATGGCCTGAGGGGGGAGACAACCGTCTCACCGTGGCTTTGGAACCTGCTCCTCGGGGACGGGCGTCCATGCTGACTCGCTGTTCCTCTGCTCTTTGAATTTGCCGCTGAAGGCTTTTTCGATGTCGTCCATGTAGAAGGCGCAGACAGCTGAACCGGTGATGCTGGTGGAGCAGAAGAAGAAAACTAGGTTACAAGGAGCAGGGGGCAGGTTTGAACACAGCAGATCGGGGTTAGGTTTCGGCTCGGACCTGTTGGCCTGTGTGGTGAAGACGCCGAGCACCGCCGGCCGGTGGTTGATCTGCAGCACGTTAGTCAGCGACTGCAACACGTCAAAGTAGAAGAAGGAGTCGCCGGGTACAGAGCAATTCAGCCGCGCTTTGAGGAACGACGTCCAGTAACGCTCCAGCACCCTCGGGGAACCGCCGTTATCATTTTTACAAACACGTGCAACTCTGGAGAAAACGACCTGAGGGTGGAGAAGAGGAAACGACAGAAATCTGAGCAGAGCAGTGAGGAACACGAACCATCAGCCAGACTCAGACTCGCCACCAAACCTCCAGTGAGTGTCTCAAGTCTCTGACCTTTCCCAGGGTAGTGTACTCCACCGCAATCTCACTGAAGAAGAAGTACACGTAATTCCCATACTCAATGGCGTGTAGGAAATGAGGCTCTGAGGGCGACAGGAAGAGAAGGTTCATAATGTATATAGCTAACCCAAAAGAAATACTATGGGAGCAACATATACAGTGGTGTAAAATAAAGTGTTTGCCCCCTTCCAGCTGCAGCTGCAATCGAGTTTGTGATGACTTGCAATGAATCTCTTACAGCGCTCTGGATGTGTTTTCAGCCCACTCATCTTTGCAGAATTGTAGGAATTCAGCCACATTGGAGGGTTTTCGAGCATGAACCGCCTTGTTTAAGGTCATGCCACAGCATCTCAATAGGATCAGTATTGACTAATATTGTGTTTGATGATGTGAAACATTGTGTGACAAACATGCAAAAAGGTAAGAACTCAGGAACGGGACAAACACTTTTCCACACTGCATTATACTATATATAACCCAAATACTACAGGAAGAACATATATTTACTGTATATAACAAATACTGTAGGATGGAGGAGAAATGTTTGATACTGAATAAATTAAGATTTTAACATTTGTAAGCTATTGAAGATATAAACAACTAAACCCAGGAGATCATTTTCATGTTATTATTTCACATTATTATTATTTATTCATTATTATTATTTTATCTAGTGTGTGAAGAACAGTAACTAGACATTGACCAAGTAGTTAAAGATATTATATAATAAAAGTCAAAAGTCACAGTTTATTTTTTTTTGTTTTGTTTATAGTTAGAGTTTTGAAAAATAAAAATTAACACACAGCAAAGCTCAGGTTTTGTTTTTCAAATGGAAATCCGTTTTCCAAATTCCACTTTTTTAGCCAACAACAGCAGCAGCAGCGTGTTTATGTGTTGACCTGCTGGATCTCACCTCGCAGCCATTTTGAGTCGTACTTCACCGTGCGGAGAACAGGGCTGCTCTCTCCCAGGCTGCGGTAAATCACTGCATCACTAGCCAAGAAATCTGTCATGGTGGCAGAGTAGAAATCTCCACCTGAAACAGGATTAACTGAGATTTAATTTTATAGAAACAAGAACCAAGAAAGAAGAAAGAAAAAGCAGCTTCACTGAAGTCTCTACTGCCGCAGTTGACTTTTATTTGCCTGTAAAAAAAAAAGAGAAGGAGGCAGATCCTCATTTAATTAACACCAGGGAAACTGGTAGAGGGCGTGGCTAGGTAAAGGGGCGGGGCAGTGACAGATAAAGGGCAGACCAGGACAGGGGGCAAGGCCATAAAATATCATTGGTTTCCATCTAGCAAGGAAATCCAGACTCTTGAAACTCTTACCCGATGTAATAGATTACAATACTCGACATTTGATATAATAGATTACACAATGTCTTCATGAAATAACATCAGACTTTTTAAATCACTGCATCAAACAGCAGAATTATCTTAGAATAATGTAACACGGACACAAACTCCTGTCCAATAAATCCAGGGGGAAAGTAACTAAGTGCATTTAATCAAGTACTTTGGAGTATTTGTACTTGAGTATTTCCATGTGATGCAGCTTTGGTGACTTTCAGATGGAGATTTTTTATTTACATGAATAAATAAACTTTAATTTTCTATTATCTATATTCCATCTACTTTATTAATAATTTATATGATTACTTTCAGTACTTTTTAAATTTTTAATATTATATACACACATACTTGTGGTGAAGGAAACTAAACCTAAACATCTGAATTTTTGTAATGAAGCTGTGTTGATCTTATTCACCTGCAAAAAGTCCAACATTGGACTGACGCGACTCAAAGGGACACCTGGCTTGACCTACGACCTCCTCCCCCTCCTGCTCCAGGGAAGACATCTGAAACACAACCAGGACCACATTGAACCAGGACCAGAACCACACTGAACCAGAAAGGCATATAGGCTCACACACATGCACCCACACCCTGCACTAGATTTGCACCAAATCGATGTGATAAGCAGCACATGCTTTAGTTTTATTTGATATAGTGTGTGTGTGTGTGTGTGTGTGTTTCTGAGGTGAATTTGTTGTTTCCATTAGCAGATTGAAGACACCTTCAGTGTATCCTCCTGCTGGAACAATGATCCAGGATCCAGCTGCAGATAGTAAAATCTTATCGGTAACTGAGGCAGGAGCAGCAGCATTAGCAGGAGCAGCATTAGCAGCAGCAGCGTTAGCAGGAGCAGCATTAGCAGCAGCAGCGTTAGCAGCAGCAGTGTTAGCAGCAGTAGCGTTTGCAGCAGCAGTGTTAGCAGCTGCATCATTAGCAGCTTTAGCGGCAGCAGCATTAGCAGCAGCAGTTTCTCACCTTATAGTTGCGGCAGGTTGGGTTGAATGCATTGGTGCCACAGGCGAACAGCGTCTCGTCGTTTCGTGGAACCAGAACTTTGATGTAGTTGTAACATTCATCCTGTTGGTAGAAAAACAGCTTTTTTTTATTTTTGTTATTGCCCATCAGGACCAGGTCCACAGTGTCTCTTAGGATCCTGGTCCATAGGTGGATCCTGATGTTTCCTGCACAGCGGGTTCATTGACAGGAAGAGTAAACATTTGGAGGAGGAGTAAATATGGAGGAGTAAATGAGGAGCAGTGTTGCAGTAACTCACGCTGTTCTTTCCTCTCACTGTACATTTCTCCACATCCTTCGTCTTCCAGGTGAGTTTCTGAAACCAATAAACAAAATACTGCTAATTACTTCTTCTACTGGTTAATACTGCTTGTCACGGGTTAAAACTGGTTGTTATTGGTTAATACTGGTTAATACTGCTTAATACACAGAGCTTAGTTTTTACTCTGTCACGCAGCAGCTGTTGGAAGTGACAGAATCTCCTCAGTTTCAGATTTGCGGTTTCTGGCAGATCTCTAAACTTATCTGTGGTTCACAAAGAGGCAAAAAGAACTAATTCCTGTTGAACCATCACAAAACTTCTGTTTCTCTGAACCCTTTTCTCCTTTCACTCATTTAACTTCTCCTCCTCTGGAGTGTCAGGGTCCTGTTGGGACACTGTGAATCCTCATTAGTGGACGTCAGTCCTCTGTTCTCACTGAGCTTTAAGGCTGAAGCCAAATCAGAGACAAACACGTAAAAACATTCGAAAGTTGCCCGAGGCAAAGCTGCTCTGATCCAGAAACACAGTAAAGTGACATTATTCCACAGCTACAATTAACATTATGATGAATATAATAACCATTATGACAAATAATGAATGGATGGAGGAGGGAGAATTGACATTGTCATTCTTCATTTATTTCACCATAGAGACTGATCCACAGTCAGGTGTGTTTCTGACCTCATCAGACGGGAATATTGGGGTTTGGTGCTGATATTAATAAAAACAAACACTTGAGGCCTCGGAGGCTTTTTCTTTAAGTGCAGTCATGTTTGACAAATGAGCTTCAGATCAGAGGAAACAGGCTACTACTCTCAGACCAGACGAATGACTGGAGACAAATTACTGAAACACTGGAACAGAAAGACAAAACTCGAGAGAAAATAATGAGATGAAACTTCTCAACATCAGCAGAACAGAATCAGCAGTTAAAGCCCAGATCTGCATTAAAACCTCATTTAAACTCCACACTTTATTTCATCATTTAATCACTGTGTTAAATTCTGAAGCTGAGACTCTACAGGTGAATGTGGACAGGATTTAAACTGTGCAGCTGATTCTTACAAGTGTGTTCATTTTACAGTTTTCTGAAATATAATGTTCAAATATGCAAATGTGGTTTATGGAAGTACATTTCAGCTAATTTACATGAATAAATTTGAAGGTTTAAATGTGAAGGTTGGATGAAGCAGGTTCAACATTCTGGTTCAAGTTATATTACAATCAAAGAGAAAGAGAGTTTGGAGTTGTGTCAGATACTGACGAGAAAAGAAAACATCAGAAATTGACTCCAGTCAATGTGATTTAGGCTGAATCTGGCTGGTCAGTATGAATCTACAGGCCAGTATGAACACAGAAGCTGCAGAAACACTGAACGAGGCTTTTAAGGTTTTTATGGAAGCAAAACATCTTAAAATCTCAAGTTGATGACTGCATAAAAACAGTTTTTCTCTGCCGTGTCTCGACTTAATCATAGAGAAATGTCAGTCAGGCTGTAATTTAAATCTCTGCTGGTAACAGATTGTTGGTATTTCAACAGGATTATAACCTCCCTAAATACCAGAATATATTATTATTATTATTATTATATTATATTATATTATATTATATTATTATATTCCTGGATGTGAGGAAATCAACAGGCTACGGTCATGAAAGCAGATGAACAGGCTTCACATTGCAATAAACAGATATAACACATCTGAAGAAAGGTTTATGTGTTGTTATAGAGTTTGTTTAGAGGCAAAGAACGGAGGCTCCTACCTGCTGTGGGATGATCTGCTCAGATGACGTCGCCAGGTTGATGGCAAACACATGGTCCCTGTAACAAAAGAAGAGTGAACATCTCTGCTTCTTGTCAACTGATCTAGAAACAGACCTGCAGACGGCTGAGCTGCAGATGATTTTATTTTCATTTCTCCTGAAGGTTTGGATTCATAAATGACTGCATTCACTCAATTACTTTTTATTAAACCTCCATCAACACTGTCACATGTTTTATTACATTACGTTTCTTCTTCTCGTGTCCCTGAATGCTTGATTATTTATGATCCTGGTTGTTGACTATGTTTACTGTGCCTTTTGCTGACTGTTGTTATTTTCTTTCCTTATTATGCCGTTGGACACTTTGTCGATATGTCTTCTAACATCCCCATTAAAGCCTGTTTGTTCCCAGCTCTCAGCTGAAATAAGGATTAATTCAATTATGCTGACTCAGCTGAACTGAGATAAAGGAGAAATAAAGTCTGCAGGTTCTCTCAGGAGCTCTGGATGAAGTTTGAGTTGTGGCTTTTTCTACAGTTAACTGAGGAAATGACTGAAGAGGAACATGAAGGGTTCAAAGTGCAGCGCGCGTGTGAGATGAAACCTTCAGCTGCAAAAGCACTGACCGAGCAGCGATGTAGAGCATGTGGTTGATCCTCAGCATCCTCTGGAAGTCCAGGCCCAGACGGACAGTGTCATTGTCCGACATGAGCCCCTGGAAGCTGGGGTAGAGGTAGGAGGCTGCGAGGGTAGAGATGGAGAACAGAACATGGTCATGAAAATAGAAGACACCAGAAGTTAGAAGATAACAGAAGATAGAAAACACCACATCAGACAACCTTCAGTTTTCATTCATTCAATACTTCTTCAGCAACAATTTAAATTTCTCATTCATTTGTTAATTTGAATACGCTAATTTCATTCATTTGAATATTAACGTTAATAACCCTGATCAGCTGCAGCAGTGCCTCCTGCTAGTTCAATGTTTGGTTAATTGACAGGTTTAGTTTTTAAGACACCTTGTATCTGAGAACTGATGAGGTTGGCTGAGTCTAATTATTTTAATTAATTAATGAGTAATATCAGTCATGACTTTGTCCTGAGGAATGATTCTCAGTTACAGATGAAGATCTCACAGCAGCAGCAGCTTCTCAGCCCCTTTATTTCTACATATATTGATAAACATATGAACTGAACTGCATCTTTATATGGTTTTGTTTGTATTTCTATGGTTGTACTTGTGTTTATCTGAGACCACAGTCTTTATTTTATCGCTACTGTGTTTGTCCCTGATGTTTGAGCTGCAGTTCTGCAGGATTTTTATTTTTTCATTTGTGTGTTTTGGGCTTGTCAATTCATCAGTTCACATCACACACCCTGCCCCCATTTTCTACATTATTATACGTTTTCTTGTCATGTCATGTACATGTTACAAACTACATTTTATTTTTTTTAGATAAATAAATAAATAAATCCCTCGTGTGTCCGCACAGTGTCCATTTCCCATCCTTCATAAGTAAGAAGCGTTGTGGTAGTCCTGGAATGTTTTCGTCGGATCTTGTGTCAGTTTGTTGGTAGTGTGATTTTTGGTGATGTTGATGGTGAAGGAGATGGCAGAAGAGCCCATTGTTGACAGATTTTACTTTACCCTTCCTCAATTTCGAATCTTGCCAGAGTAAGTTTCCTAATGCCTTCCCGAATTTTGATGATTTCAGCTGTCATCTTGGTCATACACTCCTGGGTCTTGTTGGCCCCAGTAGCGATCCTTCGGGCTTTCCGTTACACCATGTACAATCCATACCAAAGGGCAATTTGGCGGATTATCATGACAACAAAGATGTACACATCTTCCACATCCTCAACCTGCAGTGCATCGAGGCAGATGACACTCCACTCATTCGTCCATGTGGTACCCAGCCATGAAGGTTCCATCAGAGCAGGGCATTCAACTTAAGCTTTACATAAAATACAGTAAAATATCAGCTTCTGCTATTGTTGGTGTGAAAGATCTTCACTCTCAGAGAAATAATGTTGATTCTGATTTAATTTGGTTCTGTTTAATTTTCATGTGATTCTGGCCTGATTTCATGTGATTTTAGACTCAAGCCTGTTGAGTATTAAGATTCCCCCCCCGGACGTGTCTCAGACCTCTTGGGACCTTGTGTCTCGCTGTCACCTGCAGAGCCAGAGGTGATAAATGGTCTCATTACACCTGGGACAGAGCTGCACATATAGCAGCTATTACGCAGCTATTCCTGCTAATGGCTGCGTTCCACTCTACAGACGGATCAATTACAGCGTGTGGGCCACACTCTCAGCACCTCTTAAATCAATTATGGGCCATTACATCCAGAGACAGGACCTCTGCTCAGACTCCTCACTGATTGATGCCTGATGAGTCCGCAGGGACGATGGAGAAGTTAGTGACAGTGAGGTGGAGGCCCCACCTTCTCTCGTCCTCTCAGATGACTGTTACCGTTACACGTCTTTCTACTGTAGCAGTTTCTTATAATTAATTTCTCTTTGGAATTTGTAATGAAAAACTGAAAACGGTTGAAGGTTTGGTTTGACATAAACAGGCTCGACTTCTTCATTTCTCAGGATGCATCACTGCCTGTGATGGGGTGTGTGACCTTCTGGTGGCTCATTGGATAAGAAGAGAAAGTCTTGATGACGACACCAAGACCAGACGAGTTGCTGATAGATTGACTCATTCCTTCAACACTGACGCTTAGCTGCATCATGTTACAGCTGCTGCAACATCTGGCTACTTCTGTTCCTGCACTGGAACCAGAATCACTGCAGGACTTCAGGCTTTGGACTTTACTATAGTCAAGTTTTTGCTTCTTTTTGTTTCTGCTCTTTAAACAGCTGATCGTATGTTATTTTGCGTCGGAAATATTTCTGAAACTAATATACACTCACCGGCCACTTTATTAGGTACACCATGCTAGTAACGGGTTGGACCCCCTTTTCCCTTCAGAACTGCCTCAATTCTTCGTGGCATAGATTCAACAAGGTGCTGGAAGCATTCCTCAGAGAGTTTGGTCCATATTGACATGATGGCATCACACAGTTGGTGCAGATTTGTCGGCTGCACACCCATGATGTGAATCTCCCGTTCCACCACATCCCAAAGATGCTCTATTGGATTGAGATCTGGTGACTGTGGAGGCCATTTGAGTACAGTGAACTCATTGTCATGTTCAAGAAACCAGTCTGAGATGATTCCAGCTTTATGACATGGTGCATTATCCTGCTGAAAGTAGCCATCAGAAGTTGGGTACATTGTGGTCATAAAGGGATGGACATGGTCAGCAACAATACTCAGGTAGGCTGTGGCATTGCAACGATGCTCAATTGGTACCAAGGGGCCCAAAGAGTGCCAAGAAAATATTCCCCACACCATTACACCACCACCACCAGCCTGAACCGTTACAAGGCAGGATGGATCCATGCTTTCATGTTGTTGACGCCAAATTCTGACCCTACCATCCGAATGTCGCAGCAGAAATCGAGACTCAAGGCAACGTTTTTCCAATCTTCTATTGTCCAATTTCGATGAGCTTGTGCAAATTGTAGCCTCAGTTTCCTGTTCTTAGCTGAAAGGAGTGGCACCCGGCGTGGTCTTCTGCTGCTGTAGCCCATCTGCCTCAAAGTTCGACGTACTGTGCGTTCAGAGATGCTCTTCTGCCTACCTTGGTTGTAACGGGTGGTTATTTGAGTCACTGTTGCCTTTCTATCAGCTCGAACCAGTCTGGCCATTCTCCTCTGATCTCTGGCATCAACAAGGCATTTCCACCCACAGAACTGCCGCTCACTGGATATTTTTTCTTTTTCGGACCATTCTCTGTAAACCCTAGAGAAATCCCAGTAGGTCAGCAGTTTCTGAAATACTCAGACCAGCCCTTCTGGCACCAACAACCATGCCAACGTTCAAAGTCACTCAAATCACCTTTCTTCCCCATACTGATGCTCGGTTTGAACTGCAGGAGATTGTCTTGACCATGTCTACATGCCTAAATGCACTGAGTTGCTGCCATGTGATTGGCTGATTAGAAATTAAGTGTCAACGAACAGTTGGACAGGTGTACCTAATAAAGTGGCCGGTGAGTGTATTTTAACTTTTTAACACACACTTGTAGAATGTCGTGTGTGATTCGCCAGAAAACGCGAACTCACCTTCTCTGCCCACAGTGCTGATGGGGTCCAGGTCCTGGGGGAACGGTGTAGCCCCCGTGGACAGCTGAGGTAAGAAGGCGGTGAAGGTGAGCGCCAGGACAGCCGGCAGGACGTGGCGAGACGAGCCCGGCGTCAGCCTCATGATGGACGACGAAGACACCTCAGCATAAACACATGACCACAGCTGATCCACCCCCACCTGTAGGACGGGAGCTCAGGATTAGCATAGCCCAGAGTTAGCATAGGTCAGGGTAAGCCTAGCTCAAAGATAGCATCACTATGGGTTAGCGTCACTCAGGGTGAGCATAGCCCAGATTTAGTGTCACTCACGGTTAGCACCAAACTAGAAGCTGAATTCATTATTCTCTATTCTACCTTATTAATGCAGCTGATTTACAGAACTTTATTCTTAAATATATGAACCTGAACAACAACATCATGTATTTGTAAAAATGAAGATGAGTGAGCAGGGGTCTCTGCAGGGGAAGACAGCCGATTCACTGCAACCACTCAATACAGTTAAAGCTTCACCTGCACCAAGGTCTCCACCTCACACCACCTGTCCTGACCCCGACAGCCCCGACAGAAAGAGAGAGACATATGAGATGTTCTAGTTTCCCCACAGCTGGAAGATGAAAAGGCTAAGTGAACTGAAGAAGAAGATGATGGAGATAATGTAGAAACAAAAGTGAATCCTCTGTCAGTATGATATTATCAAATCGAATCAAGTCATTCTTGCTTCATCACCAGACTTTCTATTATTGAACTGAAATGATGCCAACTATAAAACAAAAAGGAAAAATACAATTACCATATATATATATATATATATATATATATATATATATACACACACATACATCATCATCATTTCATACGTTATTAAAATAAATATATCTGCTGTAGTTTCAGAGACCTGCTGCCAAAAACGATGACTACACAGACGTTCAGAAGAAGAAGCATGTTGGCTGTAAACAGGAAGTGATTCATGCACGTTGTTGTTTCTCCACTGAGGAGAAGATAATTACAGGAGCAGCTGCAGGTTAATAAAATGCCCAAGAACCAATAACAGCAAGTTACAGGTAAAGATGTTACAGACACTTACCTGAAGAAACAAGGAAAACAACATAAACCAACCAGATGTAAACCGACTTCACGTAAACCAGATTCACTTCTGCTTTAAACCAGCTTGACGTAAACCAGCTTCATACCAGCTGTAAACCAGGTTCACGTCAGCTTTAAGCCAGCACTTTCACAGCACTTAAAAGCCAGGTTACTTCAATGAACATTTTATGTTTAAAATAACAAAAACGTTCAGGCAAACCGGTGTGTGTTCTGACAGGTGTGTGTGCTCAGATGTGTGTGAGAGTTCAATCGTATCTTTATTAGTTGGAGTTGATGAGTCGTTGAGTCCTTTAAACTCATACAGTGTATTTTGATGATCAGTCTCCTCTTGGCACCATGAAGGACCCATAAAAAGTGACACTTAAACCTAAATGTGATGTTCAGTGTTCTCCAGAGAGGTGTTTACTGCCAACACCTGCTGCCGAGAGCCAAACCGAAGCAGCTCTGATGTTCCTCTGATGTTCCACAGATTAGCTGAGCTGCAGCTCAGAGCAGATAATCTTCCAGTTATTGATACATTTATCTCTCCCTCCACACCTGTAGATCTACCAGCCCCTCGGCTGTTGATGTTTCTAAGCCCCGCCCCTGCTGGGCTGTGGCATGTTTGTGGTAATGGAGCAGATCAACACTGCGCCGTTTCCCCTGCTCCATCACTTTGATAGTTTTAGTTCACTCAGACATTATACAACAGCACGTAAACAACAAGATATAAACATCTAACAAACACTGTGCTTATGTCTGTATCCTACACACATCTCTATTCAAGCTTTCTACATAAATAACCAAAGAAAAGCTTTTAGCATCAAAAACAACTTCATAGACGTTTCCTTTCAAACCCAAATGTACACTGCACATTTTTATTTTTGCATTCTTCCATATTTTAACTCCAATAACACAAATCTCTATTTAACTATTTATAATAACTTAATTACTTAACATTATTGTTTATAATAAGGATCCATTCAGCTGATGTCAAGGTGTCCAGCTGGGCTTAGACAACAACATTATCATCAGACAAGAAAACAAACCAGATATAATCCAAAACAGAGAAGCCACGTCAGGACTGAGATATTAAAGATGAATCACATCAAAATATACAATATTAAACCAAGAGAAACTGTATAAGTTTCAGTCAGTTAGATCAGCCTCTTGTTCGTCTTCAGACTTGCTGACCAGCAGGAGCCACTAGGAGCCACGAAAACACCAAAACAAGTATTGTGCACATTTCATTACTGGGATCTGCCACAAATTTTATCATGCGTTTATCATGGATCAATTCTATGTCCTCCCACCTAGTTTCACCAGAATTCAACCATAGACCAAAGATAATGACATGATAAAAGGAGCTAAACGGACAAAGAAACAGACCCTGGTGCAAGAAGGAGCTGATGCTGCTGTAGTTTTCCTGATAATCAACAGAAGCAGTATATAATATATATATATACACAGTATAGTACAGTACTGTATATACACATGTATGCGTGTTAAATATGGCTTTTATAGATGCAGTTTACATCAGCGTCTCCATATTTGCCTTTATATCTCAAGCAACATGATTTATTCCACATACTGAAACATGAAATAATGCAGGATTCTGGCGACTAAAAGCTATTTTCCATCAAAATTAGGGAATAATAACAAGCGCTTGTCAACAGAGCAGCAGCTAAAACATGGTGATTGTTTTGTTTTTGTCAAAACAACCTCATGAGAATCTTAATGTGACAGCAGGAAAAACAAAACCTGACATGACCCGACAAACGTTTCATTGTTCAGGAGACATGTTGTTCGGCAGGTTCATCAGCTCACTGCTGCATCTCATGACACCAATCAGCTCAGTCTGGGCCCAGGCTGCTGGAGGTCACCAGCAGACAAACAAACAAACAGGAGGTCACCGACAAACAAACAAACAGGAGGTCACCGACTGACAGACAAACAGGAGGTCACTGACTGACAGACAGGAGGTCAAAGACTGACAGACAAACAGGAGGGCACCGACAAACAGACAGGAGGTTTCACTGGCAAACAAACAAAAAAACAGGTCACCAACAAAAAAACAAACAGGTCACCAACAAACAAACGGGTCACTAACAAAAGCAATCGCAGCTGATCCCACAGAGCAGCTTCTCCAGAGCTTTCAATGAGCAGAAATTCTATGGATCATCTGTAAGTACATGAACATTTAACATGGATTTGTTTTCTTATTTTTCATGTATTCCCAAAGTGACGTGTTCAGACGTTTATTTTGCCAGAAATTCAGTTTGCTGGTAAAAAAAAAAAAAAGTAAAGAAAACAGCAGAGATTCCAGAGGAACCCGTAACTGGTTCTTATTAAGCTTTATAGTCCTCAGAGTGAAGTTTATATATGTAATAAACCCCAACATTCAACAGCTGGTTGACTGCAATACACACTTTCACTGATACGAACATCTCAATTCTTACTTTACTTACGTTTATTTAGGTTTACAAAACTTGCAATTTACAAAAGGCCTGAAGAGTAATATTTTCAAGACTGTAGGGCACTCACTTAGACTCACACACACACACGCACACACGTTGCTGAATCCTTCCACCTCTGCACTCAGACAGCAGAAACTTGGATAATTAGATTTCCGATGGTTAAGTACGTAGACGTCGTCATGGTAAATTGGAATCAAGATCAAGGAACATTGGGCAATAATTGAGAGAACAGCCCCACAGGAGAAGAGGCGGAGTCACGCTGTCAGTGCCATGGTGCTCCATTAAAGATGCTTTAAAGATCGGGACAGTTCAGTCTGCAGCTTTGTTTCAGTGCAGAAAACATTAAATATCTCTAAACAGACATATGTCACAACTATACAGTCACCACCATTCAGTCGTTCACATCAGCCAATCAGAAGACAGGCTCATCAATATTAATGAGACACAAATGACCTGTTATTTCTACAGCTGCAAAGAGAATAAGTTTAACAGTTTTCAGATGATGTTTGTTTCCTAAAACAAACACACACACACATATATATATATATATATATATATATATATATATATATATATATATATATATATATATATATATATTTAGTGACATCACAGCGTCACATAAAACCCAGGAGAAGTGTAAATATGGACCTTTAAGAGAATCCTGCCTGTGTGTATGGAAGACTTTTGACAGAGAAACAGCCTCAGAATATAATTGTTGTCTCCACTTTTATCCTTAAATCAGACGTCAGAGTTTTGCCTCCCGCTGCGTCCGACCAGACAGATGCTGGATAAACACCTGACTCCTCCGAGACCCGCAGCCGAGCTGCTGAACACAAACATGTCAGATGAAGGGCTGAGGGAGCTCGGCTGACTTCAAAAGGCTGAAGCCGTGCAAACACGGAGTGGCTCGAGGGGATCTTTGCAGAAACGATTTCAAAAGTCCATTAGCATCTGTAGCTGAGGAGGAGTAACGCTGCTGCTGCCTTTTACCACCAATAGAAAATCAATGGTCCCTGTCATGCCTTAGCTCCAGGATTAGAATGTGGCTATAATGTAGTCTCATTCTCTGAGTGTCTGGCTGCTGCGGTGGTGAGAGGCCACGACGGCTCCGGGATGAGCTCCGTCTGTCAGGGGAGGTTGGGACCCTCCTCGCCATCAACGCCACTCAGCCCGGTCCCAGAGGAACGCTGTTTTAACCTCGGCTCAGAGCTCGCAGAGTTCAGACAAGCGATGGCTGGTCCTGTCGCTCAAAGCCAAACTCAGCAGAGCAGAAGTCGCACAACTCCTGCAGATAGGAGATTATACAATTATGGCGAATTATATATTATACAAAGAGATTTGGCTCTGACATGATCAGCTGTGAGCGTATGATAGCCTATGATATTTGACCAAAACTTTGGCACATTTTTTAGTGCATAATCCTACAAATCTTCAGCAACAAGTGCAGCTCTGCTTCACAAATGCTGTGGTGATGGTCCAACTGGGTTAAAACCTCCATAAAAAGATTGTTTCACGGCATTGAAATCCTCATCACGTAAAACGTTCCGGCGCAAGGGTTAAAATGTCCCAATGCAATGGTTAAAATGTGTCAACATGACTGTTAAAACATCCCTTCATGACTGGTAAAACATGGTGACTCCTGATCTGAGTTTTAAGTTTTATATCTGGACTGGTCCGAGATGGTCTACAGGGATGAAGCAACGTTTCTGTGCGGAGGCGAAGTTATTGGAGCAGCTTCAGGAAACAAAACCTGTTGGCCAGACTTCACACAGACGGGTCCATGCAGGACTCAGACAGGGACACAGTCCTCTGATCGATCTGAAAACCGCTGCACGCGTCATCCAGCGTCTTCATGTCTGCAGCCGTGAAAAAAGAAGCCCGGAGGGATGAAGTCTTACTCCGTCTGAGTTCTTTATTCAGACTCATCTTTAGGATTATAACAGAACAGAATGATACCCGATCACTGTTTCTACCTGCGGGCTGCAGGAGTCATGACCTTTGACCTCAGGTCAGAGTTGAGCACCTCCTTCATACATGAAGGAAACATTTAGCTTCAGTCTCCTCATCAATAATTCACAGTGTTACTGAGAAACTCTACCTGGACCTGTATTGACAGAAATTTAAGCACTGTCATTCCCACAAGGGCGTCATAATTGGATCCCCCCCCCCCCCACACACACACACACACACACACACACACACACACACACACACACACACACACACACACACACACACACACACACACACACACACACACACACACACACACACACACACACACACACACACACACACACACACACACACACACAAACACTCCCCCCAAGAACAGGGGAGCAGACAAAGAGTTGTCTGGATTTTTTGATTCCATTTTGTACTTACTTTTATTTCAGGGATTCAGTCGACTGCAGGACAAACTGAGATAAACTTAACAGAGCAACTAGCCCAGCTAACAGCAGACTTAATATACATTATACATTAATATTCAGTCTGGGAACCATCCGTCCATTTGTTCTTATTATAGGTGTGGTTTATAGAAGCCTAGAGCCATTTACTGGGTGCTACCAGTGGCTGTCAAATATACCTATAGCTTATAGCTAATCATATCAATCATAACCGATTGGGTACGTCATCAGCTATCAATCATACCCAATGACGTACCTAATACCGGATGACAATCAAGTAGTCTAGCGCTAAAAGTTGGCAACTTTGCAAAATAAACTTGCGGTCTAAATTACTTAAAACAATTTCTATGGCTGCATTGTATGCCGCCATGTTGGATCCTGAGTTATCAATAACGTTGCTTCGGTTTCGTTGTTTCGGTTTCGTTGTTTCGTCATCGTTTTGCTGCACCCTCCCACAATCTGTGATTGGCTCCCTTGATGAGGGGAAAATCGGGTCCTTGGTGTCCAGACTGAATTCCACAGCGAAGAGAATTCTGGGGCAATGAAGGATGGGTATAAATATTATACCCATATATATAGCCATGTACCTGCCGTGTGTACTTGCATGGCTTAATCTTTGAGACAAGCATATGCTACTGGCAGGATCAACCAGGTAGCCCTCGGCACCTGGTTGTCGGTCATTACTACATGAACCTAATAGAAGAGTGACTGCACCAACAGACGTGAAACAATAGAAACTTTTCATGATCTCAGTTTCTGCGTTTTCATTTCTCCATTAACAGACTCTTTAATCTTCATCTCTCCTGTGGATCCAATTAGACGTCTGCGCTTCCTACTTTGAATGATATCTGACATAAATTATCAATATACAGGAACCTCTAATCCCTGCTGGGAGGGTATCATCAGTGAGATGGTTTAAATCTGTCATTTCTCTGTGATGCAGTGAGGAGCCTCCAACTTATTTATGTTGGTCAAAAGAAAAGGTCTGAGTTTCAAGAACCGAGCTTCTACTACAGAGATAAAACAGCAGCTGATCAGAGGATGACTTTATCCCTGTTAGAGACAATTACACAAGCGTCAGCCGGCAAGATCCATCGCCGCCACATTACCAGCTGATTAGAGGAGGGGGGGGGTGCTGCTGCTGCTGCTGTAAAGAAAGGATGTTTGAATCGCAGCGGTCGATGCTGATGAAGGGAAATATAAATCAGAGCAGTGAAGATAATGACATCATCACGCCTATGTGGTTCCTGTTGAGATTAAACACTTCATCACTGTCTCTGCACAGTGCAGCCATCCAATCAGCAGCCAACGTTTCCACTCTAACCAAAGTCCAGGAGTCAAGACGCTGGGAAACCGAGAGAGAGAGAGAGAGAGAGAGAGACAGACAGAGAGAGACAGTGATCAGGATGGAGGACAGGTCCACAGCACTGACCTCACTGTTATTAACTGTTATTGTCCTCAAACACACTGAAACACCCATAAGCTACCGAAGTCAGTTCATCTCTTTTTATGGCTCCAAAAACAGCAGCAGCAGGAGCAGCGTGGCTCCTCCTTCTCCTCCTGAAGGCTTTAGCTTTGAGGAGGATAAATCTTCTCTCTGAGCTGAGAACATGTTAAATCTGAGGGAAATGTTATTGGTAATGAGACTAAAGCGAGTTTACCCCTAAAACTCAACAAACTTGGAGCCAAACCACGACAGAAGCAGACTGTTCCTGAATGGGACTGATTGATATTAGGATTGATAGGTTTCCCTCTGAATCGCTGAATATGACAATATGCCAGGTGCTTAATCGTCTTTGACAGGTTTTCAGCTTCACGTCACCTCACAATCAAACTTGGATCGAAGCTGAATCAAATTTGCTCAGAATTAAAGTTTCAATCAGCTGCAGTTTAGCTTTTTACAGACAAGGCACAAAAACGAATAAAAGAAAAAAAGAAGACTGAATCCATTCTCCTCCTCCTCCTCCTCATCCCTCTCTTCGTCTTCCTGCTCCTCCACCTGCTCTCGCTCTTCATTTCTCAGATATAATACCAATAACAAAGCAAGGGGCAGACAGGGCGACTATAAAATCTGAAACATCTGTAACCTCTATAACATCTGTATCACTGCTATGTAATATCTATAACACTGCTCTGTAATAACGGGTAATATCTACATCATCAGTAACAGTGTTAACATCTGTAACGACTCTATCATGCCCTACACTACACTGCCCTACAAAGTATAAAGGCAGTAACTGCATTTTTTGCCAAAAATGATCTTGTTTTGCTCTGTTAAATTGGAGTTTAACTATACTGCTACAAAGAGAAGTTGTTTCGCAGAGCTTAACATTCATCTGATTTGTGGGTATAGTGGATACTACATTACAGATACAGAAACACCCACAGATACACATTAATCTAATACCCACACATAATAATGTGGTCCTATTCAAAATAAATTGTTCACATTTGGGCCTTGATACAGCTTAGCATTGTGAGACAATGAAGCTGTTAAGCAGCCGTTTTAGCACCAAAACAGCTTCCGGGTGGAAAATAATGGCTAAAAATGGTTAAATTACTCTGGGTTTGGAATATCCATGTTCAGGAAAATAAATGTTGGCAATTATGTTAGATACAGTGCATTAAACACATCCAGAGTCCTAGTTGTAGTAACAGCCTTTGGAGAATTTGTAGTTACTGTCCGTTTCCTTGGTTTTCATGGTCCCACGTTTTTTGGAAGTAATACATGCAAGAATACAATAACTGCAAAATAACGGTAACTTATTAAATTAAATATGAGGATTGATATATACAAAGACTACGATAATATGAAGTAACAAAACTGCCACGTATCCAATAACCAACCTTCAACTACTTAGGCTGGACAACAGGATAACTAGTAATTTTTTTCTTATTTCTGCACACTGCAGCTGTAGTATGGACT
The DNA here is from genome assembly GCA_030544235.1 of Lepturacanthus savala. Lineage (NCBI taxonomy): Eukaryota > Metazoa > Chordata > Actinopteri > Scombriformes > Trichiuridae > Lepturacanthus > Lepturacanthus savala. The sequence goes on from CM060467.1 coordinate 16,791,117, forward strand.
AAATATATGAATAGTTTGTGTAAGTTTATTGTCAGCTGTTGTCACTTCCTGTCTCAGGTACATTATAGAAACAAAAGCAACATGTTCATGCTATTAAGAAATTCTCTTCCAGCTTTTTGAGGTTCAACACAACAAACGATCTTTCTGCAGGAGCTGAACGCGCATGCAGTTAGCCGTTAGCCTTCAGCATTTATGAACCTGAACTGAGAATAACACATTAAAACCTGAGCAGAGCATAAGGAACATTTATAATTTATGTTTGCTTATGTGAGTGTCTTTTCAAAGCATCACGCAGCAAAGTCACAGAGCCATAAACACTTTCTGTTTCAGTGTGTCTGTAAACCGAGTCTGAGGCTGCAGCTGACAGCATAGAACTAATTTTAAAGAGTTTCAACTGAAATACAGAAAATACTGCTAAAATATAACACAGCGGCACCTACAACAACCAGCTGTTGACACATCTGCAATTAAATATAAACTCATTTTAATCATTAAAGGTGATTCTGCTCCTTATTAGACTAAATTAAACCAGATCTCAGCTGATCAGATGTGATGTTAGAGCTACAGCTTTAAAACAGAGTTTCACTGGATCACAATTAAAAACAGAGACAAGTTTTTCCTCCATGAGTAGACTGAGCCGATTCTTTAATCTGTGGTTTCATGTGTTGCTGCTGCCTCAGTGATTTGAGCTGCAGATGTCTTCCCTCCTTCAGCCATATGCCACCATGACTCTGCCTTTTTAATCAGCCTCTTCAATGACGCAGCAGATTCTGTCATTAAAACATAAAGCTTTGACCCTGAGCTGATCAGTTGCTGATCGCTCCACTTCACACACCTTAACACACTTCACACACCTTAACACACTTCACACACCTTAACACACTTCACACACTGAACACGCTGCAGCACAAATAAGAGGAAGAAAAGGCAGAACCTGAGGTTCTCTGAAGAACCAAAGCTGTTTGATCAGTTTCAGATGCTGGTTCCTTCACTGCAACAAACGCTATATGCTATAGAGCTGAAGTCTGTTATTCTGCTGACTCGCCTCTTTCAGCTGCTCTTTAACTCCACTTAGTACCAGCAGGGACCAAGACCTCAGTAAAACTACAAATATGGTTGTTTAAAATACTCAACAAATAAAAATCCTGAATTTAACACGTTACTTCAGTAAAATACAGAAGTAGTATCAGAAAAATGTACTTAAAGTAATAATAGTAATAAAATAAAAAGTAGTAAAATAATAGTAAAATTGCTGATTTTACACTGTGTTATATCGTTGTATTATTGTATTATACAATACTTGTTTTAATCGTAGTAGAGAGTATTTTAATGTTTCAGTTTATCAATGTGAAGCCAGCTTGAGATACTTTGCGTAGATTAATAGTCAAAGTGATGAATCCAAAAAATTGAGAGCTTTCACACAAAAAAGCTGTCAAAAAGAGTTATAATGATTAATCAATTAATTAATTAGTTGCCAGCTATTACATTAATCAACTATTTTGATAATCAATTCATTTGAGTCATTTTAAGGAAAAAATGCCCAAATTCTCTGGTTCCAGGTTCTTAAATCTGATCATTTTCTGGTTTCTTTAGTCTTCTATAATAGTAAATTGATGATCTTTGGGTTGTGGACTGTTTTACAGCTTTAGAAACAGTGGTCAACATTTTACACCATTTAATGAATCAATTCTGCATTTCTCTACATGAGTAAATGTACTTATTTACATCCCACCTCTGGTTAAAATCATAAGCAAATGACCTATAACCACCAATCTGAAAACCAGAATCCGGACCAGAGTCCCGACCAGGACTTGTTTTAGAAAAGGGTCTGCGCAGTGAATCGGGCTCAAACTGTAAAGTGCAAACAGCTTAAAGCCAAATAGATTGATTTCCTGGATCCAGCAGCTCTGTGGATCACAGCCAGGCATCCACACATCAGTTTTAATGAGCAGCAGTTATCTGAAGGGTGAAACTGACACAACTTTAATAGGCAAACACATGAACTTTATTATAATTGAGTTAATTTGGGTTTTGCCCTCAAAGTAAACATTATTCAATAGCGTTGAACATTAACATAAATTAAGTCTAATTCCAACCGATTCTAAAATAAGATGCAGTCTCCTCTGACCTTCACATGTTGTTAAAACAAAACTGTATTAAACTGCCGACCCTTTTTGCTCATCTGAATTGTAATTATAAACAGCCTGGAGTCGGTCTGGAGGTCATTCTGACTTTCACCTGAACTTCACTGACCCCAACTCATTATCCAAACACACCAAACGACTCAGAAAAAATCATCTGAGGAAGATTTAAGATTAAAGAAAACATCTACTGCTTCTGAATCTTCCCCAGCTCAGTGTCTCCAGAGGAAACATCAGCTCAGTCTCAGAGGCAAACGTTAACAGTTTATGTTTCTGTAACTACAGATACATAGAATTGTTGTTTCAGATGTTGTGACGTACGTTCAGTCGACATTCCTCTTCAGTTCTTCTTCTCTTAGGAGTTGGAGGGTTGGGTGGATCAGTGCTTTGTTTCATGTCTGGAGTCTGTTCAACGCCACTGTTAACGGACATCTGACTTTATTGATTCTTTTAACCCAAACATGATCTTTGCTAACACTAATCTAAACCTAAACACCTGAATAAGAGTTACACCATCAAACAGGAACAGTGAAAATCTGCTTTTTGAACAAACGATGACATCAGTGTATCTGCAGAAATGTGAACTGTCAACATTTGCTTCTGGAGACTCAGTTCTTGTTTCACCCATGCTGAGTGGCATGCTGTGGAGCTGCAGCCATGTTTTCTGACAGTGTAGAAGCAATTCTGACCATTGGTGGATTTCTTTCCCCATTACACAGAGATGATATGTTTAAACTGCAGATTTGTTGTTGCTCCATGTTCTCTGGGAACATGAAGGAGGAGTCAGACTGCAGATTGTTGGTGCTGACAGTGAAAGAGGCGCTATATGTATTGTTCCCACAGAGGTAATATACATATGGACTATATGTCTGTCTAAGCCTGGACCTTGTGACCCCCACACCCCCCTTTAACTGAGGTGTCACCTGAGAAACGCAGGTGGCCAGCCTCTCCTTTTGGACCCCTCTCTGTTGTCCTGCTGCCAACAGCAGAAGAAGCTGCGGGCCAGAAGCCTTCAGCAGCTTCTCTGCTCTCGAGGGCTTCTCTCAGAAGCAGCCACTGCACCTCCGGCATGTCAAGGACTTGCATGTGACCAAAGACTCAAGGATGTCTGCTGAGCACCTCTGATTCCAAGCAACTCAGGCACTGTTTTCCAAACCAGCAAAAAGGAGCAACACGGCCTGCATGACCGATCTGCTCCACCACACCACAGCTTGAAGCAACCTCCTTCATCCACTCAGTGGAGCAAAACCAAACAGCAACTCTTCTCCCGTGGACTGGCATTATAACTTGGGCAGAACTTAACATTAACATCAGTAATACTGCATATATATTTAGGCTCCAGTTCACTGTGTTTTGGTTTGTTCACTGTGAGGAGGTCAAGTCTGATGTTAGAGCTCAATGCTGAACGCATACTAACCTGTTTTTAACGCACACAAATTGACTTTAAAACCCACACACACACACACACAGTCTTTTTTCTTTTGCATAACTTTTGCTGACGTTACATAACATTTTTGCAAAACAAGTATTTTTCCTTCTTTTACTTTGAGTAAATGAAACTGATAATACTTTAATAATACTCTTATAATACTCTGTTACTTTCACTAACATGTCAACATCTTCTTTATTTGACTCAAAATCTTTCATCCCTTACTAGCTATTGATAAGATGATCCTGGTTTAAATTGTTAATTTATTTGTTAATCAGACTAGAGCAAATTGATAGCTTAGTATAATTCATCTAAATCAGAGAAGTTTCCTCTCATGCGAAAAGTGGTGCCCCGACTCCAGAACTTAATAATTAAGGTGTTTTTTAATGAATAAATAATTATTACAGATAATATTAATTATTTTTGATAGACAATGTCATCTGAATAATTAATGTAAGACACTGCATTTTATCTGTGTACAGCTAAAGGGCATTATTGCCACTAATGAGGCAGGCACTACCCATGTTATAGAGCCGTCATAGGTTATACAGCCGTTATTATATTATCACCGAGGCTGTTTTTATGCTCGAGCACAGACACTTGTATCAATCTGGCTACTTACTGAACCAGGTTTAACAAGTCCTAAAAAGTGACATCATCTCATCTTCTATGTGAGGATTCTTCACTGTTGATAAAGTTGCTTAAATCCAAATATTAAAGACAGTTTCAGAGGAGAAGAAATCAATGGGTTTCTCTGTAGTCATAAAGCTCGTCAGATTACTGTTGAATATCAACTCGAACCCTGATCAATAACCACATTATTCTCTCCACTGCTCGGGAGAAAAATCCTGGAAAGAGGTCGAGCGTCTATCCGTCACACTCCCACTCAGATGAATTCACAAAGGAACACATCACATCTGCTGGAGAACAGATCCCAGCTCAGAGCTGCAGCTTTACTCAACATAAAGAACCGTGGGAAAGTTTATCCTGTCACGTTCAGGTGAGCAGAGCTGTAGCTGCAATTATTTCATCCTGCCGCCCAGAGAGCGATGCTTTTTAATGAAGAGATTAAATTCTTCTCTTTATTAAAAAACCCTGAACTTTTAATAGGTAAATCTAAATCAACCAGGAGAGTTTCCACCGTTTCCACAGTTACTGACGTTAACTGTGAGAAACATTAACATGGATCAATGAGTGGAGACTTTAATTCAGTGAGTGTTAGGGACTGTCAGTGTCTGTCGTGAGCGCCAGTGTCCGTTAACGTCAGTGTCTGTTAGTTGTTGTCAATGAGTGTCAGTGAGTCAGTGTGTTACTGTCTGTCATTGAGTGTCATTGCCCGTCAGTTAATGTCACCAACAGTTACTGTTGGTGAGTGTCAGTGTCGGGTTAGTTAACGTCAGTGAGTGTCAGTGTCCGTCACTGTCAGCCAGAACAAGTCAACACTCAGTTGACACATCAGTGCTTTGTGTTTCCTGTTGAAGCTCCACAGAAATGAAGCTCAAATCCTTAACGAAGCAGCTGTGAAGGAAACACGGGACAGTTTGCAGCTCCTGGGACTGAGCCTAATGAGCAACGCTAGCCCTGTCACACAAACTTTGATCCCACCAGACACGTCACGATACGCTTGAGAAACACCCATGGGGGGTTCCGGCAAGCTGAACTGAACCTCCTGGTTAAACACTGGAGGCGGTGGCTGGAAACGGAAACGCCTGCTGAAACGTACAGACCGCCAGTGACGTCTCTGCGGCGAGCCGCGTTGCAGCTGAAGATTCACGCCGGCTGCCGTCGGCGTCTCTGTCACAATCCCTCAGCATCTCCGAGCGGAACCGAGCGGTAACCTGCAACCTCCGCCTGAACGATCCTCATCCTCCACCTCAGAGATCCTCCATCAGCCTCCTCGGGGCCAATTTATCAGAGTGGTTCCCTCATTTAACGCACGCGCACACTCCTGCTGAGAAGTGATGGTGTGCAAACACTGGTATAACCAGAGGGGGAAAGCAACTAAGTACATTTACTCAAGTACTGTAGTTGAGTACATTAACATGAAGATATTATATAATAAGCATTTGATTTTTTATTAAAATAATTCAGACCTTATTCAACAAACCTACAGCTTTAGTAAAAGCTAGCAGGATCTTTTTTGCCTGTGTTGTGGACAGAGGAGCATTTCAGAGCTGCCTGATTCCCCCTCTGCTCTTTGCTTTATTGACCGAGTCTTAATCAATGAGACAGAGTGAAGCTGTCAGAGCATCACACACTGTTCACTGCTGACGCTCCACATGGAGCCAGAGACATCATTTATAGGATTTATGATGATTGATGACACTGCTGAATGATTTAAGCTATCAGCTGGAAGCTGAGCGGCTCAAACTCAGGTTATGACTTTAACTTTATTGCTCTGAGGAATCTGCAGCACAAACACAAGCTCTCAAATATTCAGGAATAACTTCCCTTTCCTTTAGAACGAAAACAAGCAAAGTGTGGTTTTATCTTCAAACATCAGATATGCATAGATGGAATCTTATCTTATAAATTCTATATTTCTTTGTACATTTCTTTTCCAGAGAGGGATATGAAAACAAATTCAGGGAGTGGGACAAATGGATTTCTCGGTTCATCTGGCAAAGAACGAAGCCAAGAATCCGATTTAATATCTTACAATTAGGAACAGAAGAGGAGGAGTGGCACTTCCTAAGATATTATTTCTCTGCGTCACAGATAATTCCTTTGTCATAATGATGCAACCAGGAGAACCAGAACAAGTGGAAGTACTTAAAAGTGGAAACACATTTTCTCCACAGGCCACAGCTGATCAACAACCTGCAGACGACTGGAAGAGATAAAACACTGATAAATGCCAGGTTGAATCCACACCATGTTAAAACTCTTCAGATGTGACGACATAGATTTTTTTCCCCAACAAAGGAGATAAAAGAAGTGAATCCCAGATAAGAAACAACCAACGATCTGTGTTATTTACACACACACACACACACACACACACACACACACACACACACACACACACACACACACACACACACACACAACACACACCAACACACACACACACACACACACACACACACACACACACACACACACACACACACGTTATCAACCTGCAGCTTAGAGAAGAAAGGTCCTGGAGGTTCGGATTCTACAGCAGAATCTGAGTTTATTAAACCTTGAAATCAGCCCTCAGTCCGTCTCCGTTATTCTACAAGGGAAAGCACGCTGGCCTGTATAGAAAGGCAGAAGAAGCAGGAACAACTAACCCAGGAAAATACTAGAATACAAGCTGAAAAGAGCCAATCACAAAACATTCAACACAGGATTCTCAAACACCAGTGAACTGAGACTCTTATTTATTCTTTAAGGGTCTAAAAACATAATTAGACTTATAATCCAAAGCTTTGTGTGACTTTTCTTGATGGAATAATAGAAATATAAACTCCTCTGTGGTAATGTACAGGTATACGTTTAATAGTGTAGAAGTAGCACACAGGTATGAAGGTTACATTCATACGCACACACAAAATACAGATGTGACATAGGCTGTGGCTCCGCTATGTTACAGTTTAGTTTTATAGTCTTTTTTCTTTTATATATTAAATCATGTAAGTCACAATTTTTGCAAAACAAGTATTTTTTCCTTCTTTTACTTTGAGTAAATGAAGCTGATAATACTTTAATAATGCTCTTATAATACTCTGTTACTTTCACTAAGTAGTCTTGTGTGTGTATATACACACACATAAATAAATAAAATACTGCAGCATGTGTCAGTGTCATTGTGCAGTAATGTTAACTCAGTTCTGCTGGTTTGATAAACAGAGATGTTCCTTGTTGTTCTGTGTCTGTGACAGAGCTGCTTTGTGTAGTGAGTGGGTGAAGATATGAAAGTTATGTCTCTCTCTCTGTCTCCCCCCCGCCGCCTCTCACTCGCATTTCTGTGTGATAATGGTCTTTTCAGTCATGTTTCACGCCTGCGGCGTCGCTGACAGCCACTCTGTCCCACTTCACCCTGTTCATACGACTTTGTGTCATCATCAATAAGGACGGCGCCATCGTCGCCGCCTGCAAACTCCGCCCCCACACTAACCTGCTCCCTGCTGTCAGTGGAGTGCTTTATTTGTGTCTTGTGTATAAGATGGAGCCGACGCGATCACACGCAGTCGAATAAAGAGATGTCCAGAGCAAACCCACAAAACGGGTTTAAAGCTGAGACTGAAGCTGAAACTAAGACTGAAGCTGAGACTGAAGCTGAGAGGAGACTCTCAGTGTTTCTCTCTCCCAGAAGCAGCTCTGAAAAATTCAGCCTGTTACAGGCTGTCAGTCCAGTCAGTACAGTTGAATCTAAGAGTCGACACTTTCTCTTCATTACTGAGGCCAGTCTGAGCCTCAGAGGTCCTGAACCTGAACCTAACATGTCATTATTTATGCTCTCATACTAATTACCTGCAACGCTGCAAAGATTCTGCCATTTATTTCATAAACAATCTTTATAGTGATGAACATGTTTGATTCTGTTGCTGCAAAGACCTTCAGCACTAGTAGCATAATTCTGTGATTAAATATAAATAGTAAAGCTGAGTTCACACCAAATCTGAGCCTGAGGACAGTTTTTGGTTTGTTTGTTCTTGATGGTTTGTTTGCTAGTGGTGGTCTGATTAAACTCCTCCCAAAGCTGAGAGTTAAACTAGGGATTTTTAAATCAACTGGTTTTTGATTTAATGTGGAGACCTAATTTTGTTTATGCATTTGTTTGACAGAGTAGTTTTCTGTTGGTGATGATGAATGATTGATGATGATGATTTGTCTGTACTATTTGGGTTTCAGGTGCTTTAGCAGCTGCTTGTGGCTCCTGCTGGTCAGCTGAATGACAGATATTATAGCAGAACTTACGGTCACGTGATCCACAGCTCCTCCTACAGCTGGGGGGGGGGGGGGGGCAGCAGAGGCTCTGGATCAGTCTTCAACAAGCTTGCTGTGAGAGCAAAAAAAATAAGAATTGCAGGTTTAATAAATAAACTCATTAAAAAACAAATTTTATTAGCACAAGATCACAAAATAATGAATTAATGATCCTTGTTTTTAACGTATTTGATTTGACTTTTCAGGAGGGAAACTTTCTTCATCAGCCTGAAGCTCCAAGCTGCAGAGACGCTTCATGCAGCTGGAATTTGAAGCAGCTGCTGTGATTCACTGTTCACTCCTTTGCCTCCCAACACACACTCACACACACATATATAGGAGAAAGAATGATGACAGATGAACTTCCTGTAAATTCAGCCCCAGAAACATGCTTCGCCTCCACTGACCAGTGGTGACTAATGGTGATAAGATTACTGACCACACACACACACCCACACACAGTACTGTTATGAGTGGGGGTGGGGGGGCAGGATGAAACATGCCTTGCTCAGTGACTCAGACAGGATGAGTTTTAGTAGGTTACCCCCCACCTCCTGAACAGAGCAGTTGATTGCGTCGACGCAGCCGATACAGTCAACTGTCCTGAGCTCAATCAAACTTTGACTTTAAACCTTTTATCAAATAATCATGGCTGAATTCTACTGAGAACTAATCAGTCAGCTGATCAGCTGGTTAAGATCACCTGTTAAATTTCCTATAACCAGCTGATGTTTGTGTGTCGCTCTTTGCTGCAGAGGCTGAGATGGTCTGATCTCTTTCTGTAGGTTTGGTCCCACAGAGAGAGACATCACTTCCTGCAGAGGCTCCACCTCCTTCCTATGCCAACAACCTAAAACTGACCACACTGCACACCTCAGATTTCCCAGCAGGCTTTGCGCAGCTCGCTGGGCTGTGGTAGTGATCAATACTCCTGGCTGTGGGCGTCAGGAAGGATTAATAACGTCTGTCATATCCTCCATTAGCACAGCAGGCGGGAGGCCGACGCCTGATTGATTACTAATTAGATTAATTGATGACTTTTAGAGGAGGAGGAGAAAGTAATAGACTCGGGCAGAAGAGTCAGCTGATAAATATCCACTGGTGCTGAAAAAAAAGGGACTTTTCAGATCTGAAAAATATTTCTCCTCTGAGAGGAAAAAACTTTCTGTGAAATAAACAGGAACTGAACCACAGAACTGAAGCAGCTAATATATACTTCTCAGTTCTCTGCAGCTTTACATGTATTAATCACCAGGAGAAACGCGCGCACACACTCCAGTGATTGATCATGTGAACTAAAAATTAATCGATTTATGACTATAAGCTTCATATCATGAACAGCACTGATGTAACCACATTCCACAATCCAACAAGTGGCAAAGCTGCATATATAGTGAATGAGAGCACACACACACGCACATACACACACACACACACACAGGTGATGGATCAGTTTCCTCCTGTGGCTGCCAACGCTCTAGCATCACTAATATTTATATATATTTACTGTAATAACTGCATCATTTCTACTGTTCGTTTCCCACAAAGCCTGGAAAACACATCAAATCAAAAAGGGAAAACCTATAAATGTCTGCTAATCACTGTTTTGATGTCATCAGGATGTGGACAATTTGTCATTTTTGTGTCAGAATTCATCATCATCGTCTTCATCGGGAGGTTTTAAGGTTTCCTGTTACATATGACTCTCCAGGAATATTAGACTGATTAATTATTCTGCTCTGTGTCCTGCTGGAGTTAATGGGCTCATCCAGTATTCAGCTGCTGTGACCTTCAGACACCACCATGACCTTCAGACGCCAATGCGATCTTTGGACGGTGCCATGACACAATGACCTTGAGACACTGCTATGACCTTGATACAACGCCATGACCTTCGGACACTGCCATGACACCATTACCTGCAAACACCCCAATGACTGTCAGACACCACTGTGACCTTCGGAGGTTGCCATGACCTTCATACAACACCCTGACCTTCAGATGCAAAAAAAAATTCTGACTTTACAGAATCAGCCCAAATCCTGAAAATCTGATTTAGTATTAGTTATTCTTGAAACTATTTAAACCTCAGATCATACATTTCCAGCTTCATGCATCATCATGTTTACTCAACTCAAGACTTAACGTCCAAAATGCAACCACTCAAACTCTGAAGAACAAAAGCAGCAACGTTAAATTAACAGCTGAGAACACGATTGCATTCTCTTGCTGTGGGATTCCATCATCCCACAGCAGATCTGAACCGCAGACTGATTCATTCACAGATTCAGCAGAAATTCAGCTGTTCTGACTGGTTCTAACCAAACAGCAGCTGTGGCATCAATCACCTGAAGAAGCTGCAAATACCAACTCTGACTCCACATCTGCAACCTTGCTACACCCATGTCTTTGTTTCACTCTGTGTGTTTATCACAGACTTCAGACTGATTCACAGTCCTCGCTGGAGCCTACACACACACACACACACACACCTGCAACACACATTCCTTTCTCTGAGTGTGTGTGTGTGTGTCATAGTTTTTGGCATTCCATCGTCTTTACAATTGCAGCGATTGTCTCTCCCACTGTGAGCAGCAGCAGCTTGGATTTATGAACGTCTTTTCATATCTGATACGCCTTCGCAAATCTCTCAGATGTTATTGGCCAAATAATGTGTGTGTGTTGCGACAGTGTATGGTTGTGTGTGTGTGTGCTGCTTTGAAAATGAGTTTTTGTTTTGTTTATTTATCCTTCAGTGACTGACAGCTAAATTAGAAAGTGTCAAACCTCATGTGAGCTGAGACAAAGCTTCAGTTTAAAAACTCTAAACCTTTAAATTCTATTTGTTCAGATCAGGACTGAGATCAGAAGAATTTACCTTTAACTTTAAGGTGCTTCTGAAAATCCTGATTAACGCCTGGGAGGCTTTAATAAAGCTTTTAATAAACTGAGGTACTCAGAGTGATATGTTAACTCCAGCCGATGCTGTTTAATCTGTCAAAGGTAAAGAACAGCAGCAAATTTCAGACTCTGCTCCTCATCCCACTGAATATAACTAATCTTTTGGTTTACCTACCTACCAACATAACTGTTGGTCAAACCTACATCCAGCAGACGACCAACCGACAAATCACTTCAAAGACATCTGAACATATATAGGAAAACTCAAAAGAAATAATTAGTCGAGTTGTTGGTTTGAGAGTTTGGATTCTGATCTGACCTCTGAGCATTGATCCCTGACCTCTGACACCAGTGTCTCAGAACAGAACTTCTGTGTTTGAGGTACTCTCATCAGATCGTGTGCAACAGATTTAACCATCATAACATGTTAGTCTGCTTCCACACGGACCAAACACTGAACATCAGGCCTGATCTGACAAACTGAATCAGATCTGATCACTAACATTGATCATTGATCACATGATGGGAGGAAGCTTTCTGTCCGTGTTGTAGCATCCGGCCCCAGTCTCCTTCCTAGAAGCTGGACAGGAGGACGGGGGGACAGACCGTTGTTCTGCTGCTGCTGATAAACCGTCTCAGGCTGAGTCGCAGTTTATCTCCTGTGATGCTGAACGTGCGACACCGACGCGGCGAAGGAAGCGGGGACGATAATCCGGGATTACAGCGCGACGTGTTTTCCGTGACGCGTTTTTCCCGCTCAGCCGTCTTTTGTGCGAAACGCGGGGTTTGACCTCCTCCGTCTGCTCGGTAACTCTCTTGTGGCAGCGTCACCGTGGAGCAGCATAGACGGCAAGATAATGAGCTGCCGTTGCCTTGTCAACGCCGCCCTCCGCTTGACAGCCTGTTGGTGGCGAGCAAAGCTCTTCAGTAAACACGGTGTCGGCAGCCATGATGCTTATTGTCTCTGAATCCAACAGGAAGTTGCAGCTGCTTCACCAAATACGTTTTAAAAGTTATTTAAATATAAAATATCATGATGCTTCTTCCAGCAGTGATTGTTTTAAACTTTGTTTGAGATCATTTTGCTTTCTGATTATTAGAAGCTCCAGGTGTTATTATATAAAACCAGACGATATCAAGGTCCATTTCCTTTTTTGTGTAACAGTAGGAAACTAGTTGAAGTAGGTGGAGACGAGGTTTTATTATAACAATATTATCCAGCAGGAAGAGCCACACACCGTTCTGTTGGGGGCTGTCAGACTTGTTGCCTAGCAACAGTAGTTTAGAGGAACCCAAGTCTCTTTAAGTGTCACTAACATGGAACCCTAATGTCTGAATTATTACCAGGACGTATATGAAAACTGCTTCAGTCTTCATCCAGGGCAAAGATCTGAAATATTTTTGATTCACGTTCATTTCATTAAAGAGTTTTTTTTTCTGTTACCGAGCAACAAAGAGCTGCTGCTCAGTTCTTCTTAAACACACATGTCTGAACTGAATCTGAACCAAAACTACTGCTAATAAGGTGTATCAATATTTAACTGAATCAATTCAGCTTCATTTTCACTCAAAGATCATTTTGAAGACAAATCAAACATGATTTCTAAAAACATTTGAGTATATTCTGTGATATTTTCAGACGATGACACTGCAGCGCTTTGACAAGTTAATGTGTCTGTCTGAACAAAAGAATGCATTTCCTTTACAGGAGCAGCTGCTAAAACAAAAGACACAAAGAAAAATACAATTCCCCCTCTGAGCAGCTCAGACAAAAAATAATGCTCACCTTCACTTGTCAGAGAAACTCAAAAAGCTGTTTATTACGAAAATCCATGAACTGATTCGGAATCCAAATGAGTCCATACTGGCAGGAGAAGGGCAGAGGTTATGTATTAAACGTAATGTAAATATGCTGCAACTGTGAGCAGGAAACAGCAGCTGATTTAGCTTTGATAAGCTGTCTTGGTGCCTTCTGTCAGGCTCCTGTTGTTATCGTGGAGTAGTTGTGAGTGTACAAGGCTCCAAAAGTGTCTTCAGAGGCCTGGTGCTCTGAACCCGGGAGAAAAATAAAATAATTATAATTCCTACTCAACACTGAACCACCAGTATACATTTCTGCTCAGATCAAATTAGAAAAACAGGGTCCATGTTGAAAAATGCTTAAATTCTCCTTTAAGATGTAACAGAAAGTTAAATGAGTGTGCTGCTTTAATGATTGGGGCCTGTTGGCAGCTCCTGGATCAGTGGTGACGTCAGTGCTGTGAAATCTGGGCGTGAATCTAACGCTCAAACTCATTTTCAACTCACACAAACCTTTCTTTCCAACTGCATGACTCACAACAGATAAACGAAACCTCCTGTTTCTGGAGTTCATTCATTAATGGCGTTACGTCAACAAGCCGCGGCGACGCCGAAAAGACCGCCGACATGTCTCATGGAGTCCTGATCGAGGCCTGCTTTAGTCCCGACAGTGAGGCGATGACAGAGGATCCGTTGGGGCGGGATCCTCTGTCACCAAGTGAATCCTGGTGACAGTTCGAGTCCCGGTTTGGTGACGAGCAGCAGGAAGCAAACTAGGGCTTGAGCTGCTCAAACAGCTGGAGACACAGAAACATGCTGAGAGAATGAGAAAAACACCACTCAACCAGAGAGAGAGAGAAAGAAAGAGAGAGAGAGAAAGAGAGAGAGAGAGAGAGAGAGAGAGAGAGAGAGAGAGAGAGAGAGAGAGAGGTTCCAAGAAGAGAGAAGAAACAAAGGAGATGAAGAAAGATCACATCCTGATGCAGGAATCAGTGTCAGAGGGTTAAATTAATATAATCTGTTATGGGCTATAACACTTTATATCGCTGTTATTACAGTGATGATCAGGTTCAGGTACTGGGACTAATGTTTCCCTACTGAAGAAAATAATTTCTTCATTTATTATGATTAGTCCAATAGAGGAGAATTATCTCTAAATAGCCGATTCTGTTGTCAGATCATTTTGCTAATTTCCAGTGTTTTTTGTGATTTTGCCTTAAATGTGATGAAACAAAGCACTGATCCATCCACCCGACTCTCCTGCTGCTGAGGGAAGAGGAACTGAGGAGGGATGTCGACTGAACTACGTCATCTGAGGTTTCCTCTGGAGACACTGAGCTGCTCCCTTTTTAGTGTGTGAGCAGCTCTGGGATCAGTGTCTTTAATTAGGAACATGATGCTGCTGATGATGATTTTACTGATATAGCAGTGATTAAACTCTGTGGCATCAGCAGGTGATGGATCGGACTGTCCTGAGGCTGGAACATTTTATACCCGGAGGTTGCAACGCGATGTTCTGACATTAAAAAGAAACCATCCTGAGGAATTCTACACCTGACCGGTGCTGTATAACGTCTCTGTGGCCCTGATGATGTCATCAGTTATCGGAGACTGGCGCTGCACAAACACCTTCGATTAAGATTTTTTAAGTCTGACTTGCTTCACAAATTTCCTCCTTGGTGTTCAAGTTTTCAGCTTCTTTCCTGAACAAACTCCTTAAAAACCTGACAAGTATCTTAGCAACCAAAGCACTTGTGTTACACCTCTTAAGGTGTTCCGACGGTTAAGATCTGCTGATCAAGTGTTTTTAAGGCTTCACCTTCACTAGACTCCCTCCAGGATCTGAGTCTTTGAGACACTGATTTTAAAAAGTATTGTCAAAAATCAAAGCATCAAAAAATGCTCCTGAAGTGCGACAGTAAATCAGCGGAGGAAGCTTTAATGTTCCGGCAGATGCAGCCGACACGGCGTCACGTCGCCAGTTTTCCAGCACATTAGAGGTGACGGAGTAGAGGATGAAGCATGAAGAGGCAGATTTTCAGCTTTATCTGCTGCTGAGGCCTGATCACAGTGGACCCGTGTGTTGTAATGAGAAACGTACTGTACGCGCTGGCCTCCACTTACCAGCAAAAATTCAATCAAACACAACGTGAGCGTACGGCCGTGATTAAATATAGCTCAAAACGTAACAAGCATCATCAAGCTATTTATATTTACTCAGCAGGACTGACAGCAGCTCCTAAATCATAGCACTATTCTCTGCCACATATTAACATGACAAACTAATGTGAAGACATCTCACAGTAAAAGAGGATTTAAAGTCAGAGACCGGATCTGCTTCATGTTATAAAACACTAACCAGGTGAGTTCAGGTGCATCTCCTGATTGGTTGGGACTAGAAGGAAAGAAGCAAATTTAGAGCTTCTACAGACCCGATAAATGTCAACATGCCCATGACGTGCTGAGTCACAGTAAGAACTTCTGTTAACAGCAAAACAAAAATAACCATGAGGAGTTTAATTAAATGAATCTGGGGTTGTCCAGAGAATATTTATTACACAACGTGAGCCAGCGTC
This sequence comes from Lepturacanthus savala, assembly GCA_030544235.1. Classification (NCBI taxonomy): domain Eukaryota; kingdom Metazoa; phylum Chordata; class Actinopteri; order Scombriformes; family Trichiuridae; genus Lepturacanthus; species Lepturacanthus savala. The sequence continues at coordinate 16,806,881 of CM060467.1, forward strand.
TCTGCTTCCTACAGCTGAACAACGACTGTTGTTGGCAGGTTTTCGGGGTTAATTAGGATTCAGGCTCTGACCAAGCCGAGAAACGAGCCAGATCCCACAAAGACAACGAGTCCGCTGTGACACAGACACACACACACACACACACATAAAAATGAAAAACAAACTCATTCATCATCAATCATCTGTATTTATTACAGATGATTAATGATGAATAATATTATATCTATATAATACGGATATTATATAGATATAATATTATATGAGTAACAGTAAAAGTTTTAACACATCATGACATTTTATTAACATCACTGCGCCTCATTTTACTGAGTCGACCTTGAACACATCATTATGTAATTAAGTTTAAACCAGCTCAAATCCTCTAATAAACTCACATTTCAACACTGGTTAATGTGTTTATCTAACAGGAACTTGTTCTAGTTTGAACAGCGGCTAGCTGTGTTGCTAATGTTAGCCGCCCGCCAAGCACTAACGTTTGAGATCAGGATCTCAAATAAATAATAAATACTCAAACAAAAAGATAAATAGTCAGAGGTAATGAGAGTTTTCAGATTTTAGTTTGAGACACAATCAAAGAAAACAAAGAATGAAACGTTTTAGCAGCGGGAGAAGCAATAAATTGGATTGGAGGAATCTTGTTTAGTCCAATACTGAGCAGAATTATCTTGAATTAAATTCAAATTATTTCACTCTTTTCTAGTATTTTTCTTGATTTTGGTGAATTTAATTTGGTTTCCTTAAAACCAGATAAAATTGTTGGACTTTTATTATAATGTATTTTTATCCCATATTTTTCAATAATCTGCTTTACCAAAATCAGATTAAATTGAACAGTAAGAGGAGCTCAGTCTAAACCAGGAGTCATGTGAATTGTCAGTGAGGCAACGCTGCTTAGTCTTTATTATTTAATGATTTATCAGACTTGGATCCTGGATCAGTCTCAGTCCTGATCTAAACATAGACAGGATTTGGTATCATGGCCTCTTGTCTCTGTCCTTCTGAGATCTGTCCCACTTTCAGCCCAGACTCTGTGCAGCCATTTTTACATGAATGACAGCTCCCACCCATCACCCCCGCTCTCCCCCACCCCCCACTTACTCCCTGCCCATTCCCCCTCCCCCACCCATCACCCTGACATTCTCATTTTCAATGTCTATTGTTCCAGACTCAGAAAATCAGGCAGACAGCAATTCTGTCATCACACACACACCACAGATACAGTAATGTGTTCCACTCACATTAATGGCTGACACGGAAGAGTCAGTCAGGCTCTTGTAGTTAAATCTGTACTGCTTCAACAGTTGAGGCCTAATGCCGTCACCATGGTAACCACTTTCTGACACTAACGCTGTCACTATTGTAACCGCCTCCTGATACAAACGCTGTCACCATGGTAACCGCCTCTTGACACCAATGCCGTCACCGTGGTAACCGCCTCCTGACACTAACACTGTCACCTTGGTAACCGCCTCCTGACACCAGAAATGTCACCATGGACCGCCTCTTGACACTAACACTGTTACCATTGTAACTGCATCCTAACACCACACTGTCGCCATGGTAACTGCTTCCTGTCACCTAACAACAGATGGTGACCACACCGGATCATCAGTCGACCTGAGACCATCATCACAACACGCTCCACACAGGAAGTGAAGTGTCCTGAGCTCCAGCTGGTGTCTCCTTCTCCAGCTGCCACATCCTGGAATGTTAATTAGATGTGGAAAGAAAAGACGCCTCCCTCTGAAATGTCTCATGTTCATGACAGCGGGGACGAGTTCATTGACTCTGTCACAGAAAGCTGCTGAGCTTTGTTTGGTTTTCTGTTCTCTTTACCCTGAACATTCCCTAAACACTCTAAACATTCCCTAAATAACATTCCCTGAACGGATGCTGCTGTTTACTCTGATGATTGGCTCCATTTGAAGCTGAACTTTTTCCTTTTAGCTGAATAAGAAACAGTCAGCTGCTGTTATTTTTTTGTTATTGTTGACAGAAACTGATCCAGTTCAGAAACATTTGAATTCAATAAACTAATAAGTTAAAGTGTGAGCGAATCAACAATGTGGCCTGAGCAGCAGTAAAACCTGGACTCTGGATGCTCTTTAAGGTTAGGCAGAGGTCACACTATATGCCCCATCCCCCCGTTGAAGAGGTACCCTCTTCCTGTGATGGTGAGACGGACTGAGCATTTTCCACTCTGAGGAAAGTTTGATGACTTTCTGGTTCAGCTGCTGTTGGTGATTTATCGTTAAAATGGAGACTAAAGAACAGCCTCGGGCAACCAGTGAATATTAAGCAACACCTAAAATTACTCGAAATAATAATTGTCTCCTCACAATTCTGGTAAATTAATCACACAGGCGAATGGAGGGAACAGATCCCTGCTGTTCTGCTGAAGAAAAGCAGGAAAAATAAAGCTTCTTACATCAACTTTATACCTAATAATCAGTATATTGAATTCTGTAGACATGAGAAAAAAAGTATTTAATTGAATAACTAAAAGAAAAGGAGGAAAAAAAGGTTAGTCTTACATGAATATAATAATTAGCTAAGGTATATTTAGTTAATGTTAGTTAGTCTTTGAGTCAGTGGAAGTTCTTTAATTTCAGTCTAAATTAAGTCAAATTTTCCTCTATAAAATGAACATGCAAGCAGAAAGAGAAGAGGTGGAAGGAGAGAGGGTGTTTATGGTGGACGAGGGCTGTCTAGAACATGTTTGAAGTGGCGAATGGTCCCAGACGATGTCTTTAAATGTTTGATTTTGTTTTGATCATCAGATCCAAAGATTCAGTTTCCTGTCACAGGACGGAAGAGGTACGGGTGCCATTCAAGAAAAACACTCATCCATCAGATTAACAGCTGGCAACTATTCGATGAATCAACCAATGCGGCTTTATGATAAACAAAACAGAAGATAAGGAGTAAAGAACAGAACTCATGCTGCTAAACCTCATCTCCTGTGGCAACAACAGCAGCTTCCTTCAGTCTTCCTCCTCCTCGTCTTCCTCCCCTCCTCCGTGGGAACAGCTGTGCGAGTGGAGGAGGAAACTGACCCTCATCGATGCAGAAACCTCTTCATGTCGTGGCTTCCTGCCAGATCCTCTGCTCATCTGAACATGGGATTATTGATCAGAATCAACATACGCTCACTTTCCCACCATCTCTGACTAACAACAAAAGCCGCTGTTAAACAGCAGCGATGACGTCATCAACCCATATACAACATATTAGGTTTTGCAGCATTTGTTCCTACAGCAGATTTTCAAGGATCCTGTTTGATAGCGTAACTCTGTGGTTCCAGTGTTTAGGTTCAGTTTAGGTTCAGCAAAGATCATGTGTGGGTTAAAATGCACAATGTCACGACAGACAAATGTCAGTTAACAGTGGTGTTGAACAGACTCTGCTGTGACTTTTCTTGTTTCCTCTGAAGTAGTTTATGTTAAAAATCTGATTTATATTGAAACTCATTAGAAATATACTATGGCATTAGTAGCAAAGATATTTGATTTTTGTTGTAAAGCAAAAGAAAATTTGTTTTTGTCATTCCTGTGTTTTGTGTATTTTTTTTTTTGCTTTTTCCAATTTAGCAGAACTTTCTCTCACGGTTTGTCATTAAAGATCAAACCATGCTTCACAAGATCCAAACAGAAACAGTCAGAAGTTGTCATGGTAACGCCACCACTACGACAAACATTCATCCTTTCTGACAGCAATGGGCTGCGGAGTAAACAGAGCTTGGTAGGTTTCCGCTGAACCTTCAGTCTCTGCGTCTATAGGTGGTTTATGTTTGATTCAGATGTGGATCGGTGTTTAGATTTGTGGCCTCGTTGGTTGTTTCCCTGCATCAATATTGATGCTGGTGCAGCAGCAGCAGCTTCAGTGAATCAGAACCTCGCCTCCCTGTCGCCGCTCATTTAAATATCAAAACATGATGCGAAACGGTGATTAAAACCAATTACAGCTACCGTTAAGGAGGAGTCCGAAAAACAGGATTTTACCAAAAAAGACAGAGGGAAACAAGGGGAAGAATGAAGGAAGAGGAGGAGGAAAAGGAGAGAAAACCTCACCTGTACAGACAGGTTCCTGTTCTCATTAATTATCTGCTGAGAAGCTGCGTTCAGAGTCAACGGGAACGTTTTCTGATGAACCTGTAAACGCAGCTACAGCCTCGGATTTAAAATCTTGCAGGGACCTGGATCCTCGATCTGATGGATCATTTTTCATCCGCAGGAATCAAAGATAATATGAGAATTGATGGTGGATTTTATTATTATTTTTTTTTATAATTATAATTCATACTTTCATTTAACCCATAGGAATTGCTCATGTGTTTAAATCACATGACCGTAAAAACAATAACAACAAGCATCAACTGTTTAATGGTTATAGATTAAATGTAGAATCTGTTCATTCAGATCAATAAGCTGAACATTTCAGGCAGAGGATGAAAGATTTAGAGAGAAAAAAGATCAGAACTTTTTATCTGCTCTTGTTATAACCCGGAGATAATAGAATATACATTGTATGTATTATATAATACATAAAGATTACAGCAAAACATTTCATCTTGTTTATATGAAAGTTTGCAGAATCAGATGAAAGATTCAAAACCACCAAAGGGATAAAGAATCTGAATCAGAGAGACAGCAGGGGTCAGAGGTCAAATGCACGACCAGGGTCAGAGGTCAGAGGGTTCAGTGCATTTCCAGGAACGGGAGCTGGAGTGTTGCCCGTTTCCTGTTGTTGAGGCCATCGCCACTCACAGCTTCAGGAGAAGCTGACACGTCGCTGTGTTGTTGCTCTGCCTCCACACGGCAGAGATTAACTGCTCCACAGGCATTGATCAGAATCTGTTACTGGTATTTGAGCTGGTTAGTGATTGGCCAACAACTCCTTCAACTGCTGGCAAGAAAAACATGTCTACATTTGTTATTTATGCTCAACTAGAGCAGAACACAAGCCACCACTTTAATGCAGAGAGAGAATGAACGACATATTATAAACAGAATCGATGCTGCTGAGAGGAAGCCAACACAGACACTTCATTCTGCTGACCCTGCTGTTTTATTATTGTTGTTCTTTGTCATTTCAACATTTAATAAACGCTGGCAGCTAATATCAGGAACTGGATCCAACACACTGCTCAGAATCTGGATCCTTATATGGTCAAAGTCAGGAATTCACTGCCTCACTGAAAACATTCATGCGCGCAAACAACTGCTGCTGCACAAAGGTTCAGGCTGCGATTCCTTTGTTCTGAAAGAAAAACGCTTTTCAAACGCAGCCAAAGTTAAAGTCTGTGGAATCAGGGTCTGTTCTGAATGAAATATCCTGTGTTTGTCCATTTCTGTGGGACACAAACACCAACAGTGAGATTATATGCAGCTTTGCCAAAGCACCATTAAGCTTCATCTGACAATCAGGATCATTGAGGAGGAAAATTATTGCAGGTTAATGTACAGTCTGATGGTTTAAGGTCTTTGAAAATGTAAAGACTAATACACAAACAGCCCCAGTTGTAAACTCAAACAGTGTTCTAACACTGAAGGAATTTGGGGTTAATATTCTAGATTTAAAGTATGGTTTACTACTGCAACACAGAGGTTTAGCTACAGAGTAATTTCACCTTTAAGAGGAACTTTAACCTGTTTTTTCAACAATTATGACAGACGAGCCCTATGAGATTACAGAATTTATATAAAAGATATTAAAATACAGTGAATACAGAAATACAGTAAACTAAGTTTGAAGTAAGTGGCAAGTACTTGAGTAAATGTATTTAGTTACTTTCCTATGGTATTGCTTTGTTTTGACACTAGGTTTGTTGTTGTTTTTGTTGTGTACAGGATGATTCTCTGCAGTTATGTATGATTATGTCATCACAACAAACATCAGCTTAGCGTCTGACGTTTGTAGCTCAGCAACTGGCGGTGTGTTGTTGTTGTTGTAGCTCAGCATCTGTGCGCTGTTGGCTCAGAGCTGTGAGCAGAGAGGTGGTAAAACATCATGACGTGAGGGTTTGTTAGTCAACAGGAAGTTTAATCCTAAATGTTTGTTGTTGCACTGACACGCAGCAGCTGCCTCAGAGTTGTGAAGAATTAGCACAGAATGGTGGAGGAGGAGAAACAGAAACCGTTTCATTATGCAGCAGAAGCTAAACTGAAGCTGCTGAGTCTGAGGCCAACAAGGATCCAGCCACAAGCAAATATTCCCTGAAGCTGCTGAGCCAAACCTTCAAAACTCTGCAGGAACACGAGTCATTGCTATTACTGCCTGGACGTGGAGAGGAGGGGAGAGGTCTGCACAGGGAGGGGGAGGAGTGAGGTCGACTTGTTGAACTTGGCGCCTGGACGACTTTCATTCGTCAACAGAGCTGCTTTAGCTTCTCCAACCCTCACTCTCGGAATCAGACATAGTTTAGTTAACCTCTAATCTCTAATGCTGACCTTTAACCCTGACACTGCACAAACCCATGTGCTGCACTTTTACATACAACAGTGATCTGGAGGATCATGGCTGATCAGAATGTGAGAAATGGAACTTCTGATTTTTTTTGTGGAAAAGTAAAAAAAAAAAAAGGAAAGAAGAAAAAAAGAACAAAGCTGTCCAAGAGACACGTGTAACAGCTGCAAAGGGAGCGAGGCACAAGTAACCTTCACTGACTGCTACTGTAACTGACCATTACTGACGTCACTATCACACACAGTTACTGATGCCACTGACTGTCATTGTTACTGGTCGTTACTGTCACTGACCATTACTGTCCGTTACTGACCGTTACTCATGTCACTGACTATTAATGTCACTGACCGTTAATGACTGTTATTGATGATGTCACTGACTTTTACTAATGTCACTAACTGTTGATGGTCACTCTTACGGACATCACTGACATCACTGCTATTAATGTCACTGACAGATGAAACATAGTCTGTTGCAGAGTATTTAGACACTGCTGTTTCAGGGCAGATTTCCTGTTTTGAGGGGCATCTGAGTAAACTCTGGACTGAAATTAATGTCTTTGCATGTTCTTCAATGTCTTGAGTCTTCACATGATCAAACTGATCATGTGTTTCACTGATAAACACCAGACCAGAGGAATATAAACCATACCAAGTAGTAACGGAGGCTGCACCCTCTGAAGAAAACAGGCTTCACAAACACATCAAACAGACACTATGATGAGTTATTTATGTGTAGAGAACTTTTCCAATTACTTCCTGTCCCCTAAAGTTATGTGAGCAATTAAAGCTGAGGGTCAGGACTTCATAAAAAGGAAAAGGAGCGAATTTAATATGCTAAATATAAGCGCACGCACACACACATACACATATACATATATACATACATATATATATATATATATATATACATATATATATACATATATATATACACATATACATACACATATATATACACACATATATATATATATATATATATATATATATATATATATATATACACACACATACATATATACAGTATATACCTCCTCAGACAGCAACTACATCTCCCCCAAGATTGTACAGTTTGCTCATACAAGTACCGTGTGAACTGTAGTTTAATGTTGACATTTGCTTACTTGATGTTAAAGATTTGTTATTAGCATTATTTGATTAAAAAAGCAAAGCTTTCCAGGATAGTATCAATTAGGCATCACTGTGAGTAACTGTTCATGCATTATATGCAGGCTACTGCGAAATTCTTATTAATTGTAAATGTTAAGCTAGGTTGTGATTATACATTTTCACATGATTTCTGGCAAAATGTGGTAATGCAATGCAGGTTCCTCACAAATGCAGCTATGCATCAACATTGTAACATTGGTAGGTTGAAAACGCTGGGGCAATGCATGTCTACCCCAATCTCTCTCTTTCCTTTTTTATTCTGTGGTGCTGCGCCACAAATTGTTCTATGTGTGGGAAACACTGTATACATTATATATCTATATACACCCATAAAACATCTGTTTATCATTTGTATCTCATATGGTTTTTCCACCGAAATCCTCCATTAAAAAATTCTTAGAAGCAAATCTACTCTTTTCAGGGAGGAACAGAGATGTGAGGGGGGGGGGGGGGGGCAGAGGAACAGAACTGCAGAAATGGTGAAGAAGGCGGAGAGTGAAGATGACAAAGGACACAATTAATAACTGGGATTCCTTGTGATTATATGGACAGAAATAACTAATTAACCTTTGCTGGACCCTGAGTATTTTTCATATATTTAGATATTTCTGCAGAACTCACTGATCTGAGAAAATGATTCAGATTAAAGACAATTGTCAGGACACTTTAAACAACCTGAAAGTCTGAATGTGTGAAATCAACAGGAATATAACTATATTTACGACTTATTCTAGGTAGGTGTGTGGTGATTACTGCATGTGACTGGATTTAATAAATTTAAATGGCAGATTTAGTTTTTAACAGCATCAATTTCTCTAAATAATTAAAGCAGACACATTTACATTCAAGCACACAGCATCAGAAGTTATATCAAATTATTGCTGCATTGATACCACTGGGGATTATTCAAATTATTATAACAGATAAACAGCCTGTGATTCTCCGCTTCAGAAATACTGTGAATCCAAAAGACCAAAACTGTCTTTAAACCAGAAATTGATCACACAGCTGTAACAAGACTCATCAGACACATTCATCCACATGATGCAAACAGCTCCGATCAATAACCACACACCATCAGCTGTGACATAAACCACCAGCTCTGATCAATACAGTCGATCAACATCCTCCTGGAAAATCAGAGTATAGAGAGATCAATAAACTCTGATATGGCTGTTACTATCATTCAATCAATGAATCAATCATCTTTGTCACATACAAACTTCCAATTATTGCTCTTTAATGAGTTCTAAAGAAATTGAATTGAACTGATTTATTAAGTGAATTAAACCTGTATCACCTGCACCAGATTGATCAGTAAATCAACCATAATGAGACAAATGTCTTAATAATAATGACAAATTACATTAATTGATTGATTGATGAAATAAAGAAAAGAAGAAATGAAGCTTTTCATTTCTTCTTCTGTGGTTTTTGGCAGCAGGTGCAGAATATGGTGATTTAAAGATGATCCCTAGCTCTGACTATCATGCTTAACTAAAATAATAATCAATTAATTAAAAAAAAAAGAGCTTAATGAAAATCCTGACCAGCTGCGACTTTATTTAAATGACAAATTGCAGAGAACATCAAATGTGTTTCCAACCGCTGGTCACTGTGTTTGTGGCAAAATTCAGCAGAATCAAGGAAACTTCTCTCCGGATCAGACTTAAGTAAACAAAGCGGAACTCTAAGTGCACCCGGAGCGCTCTGATATCATCAGAAATCCATGTTAAGTAAGCGGGACTAATGATATGAGCTGAACGAAGCAGATAAACTAAAGAAGCCACAGTTAATGACTTAATCCTCCTTGTTGAGCTGAAACTAACAAACCTTCTCCAGCGTTTCCTCAGGGAGCAGCTTTAAATGGCTTATTGACATCTGCAGCTTCAACAGCATTCGGGTCTGAACCAGTCACCTTATATTTATATATTTATAGTGTGTGTGCACACTCATGCGCACACACACACACACACACCTTCCCTCTGTCAGGGAGGGAAATCATGAATAATCCTGAACCCAGAGAGGAGAGGAGTTCACTACATCAGGCTTCATTCACGTAAACAAGCCGCTGCTTCTCTTTTCACATGTTCATGAATCAGCTGTGATTATTTTAATCTGCTTCATTCAAGTTTACTCAAAGTTCAATAAACCGCTTCAGAAGTTATTTCAGTGTTTTGTCCTGCGTCTGGATGCAGACGGATAAACATCTTGATTACATTCAATCAGGCTTTATTGTAATCAAGGTGTTAAATGAGTGAGCCGGTTGAACTCTTAATATAATTCGGACGCTGATTAGCGGCATTCAAACAGTGACACATTAGTAACACACAGAGAAAAGGGTCAAAAGGCTCCGAGCGACAAGACAAACAATTATTACACAAAACTGATCTAAATCTCAGAGACACAAAAACCAAAACAAAGATCAGTCGGGTTTTACAACATTAAATTTAGGGGGGGAATAAAGTAAATTCCTTAAGGCGCCAAAAAAAATCAGCAGCACAGTGAAGTCCCCACACAACCACCCACCCACCCACCCACCCACACGCAATTATTATTATTATAATTTATATAATTTCTGACAGTTTTAAAGGATCAACATCAACATCCGTCACATTCATATGTGAAAAGAAAAAAAAGCAGCTGGACCAAAACTACTTGACTGAAACTTTTTGTCTGAAACTCAAACCAAAGTGTCGGCATCCAGCATCGATCTGATTTATCCCGGTCAGAGGACCAGAATCAGAAGATCTGTTGAAAGAAAAATTCCTAACCACAGAAGAATTGGTCAAATTAATCTGAGAAACAGCTGTTGCTTTAAAGAGCTTCAGTGATCAACACTTTCTGATCAGGCTGTGAACTGAGGTTCTAGCTGCAGGATAATATGAGGATTATCTGAGCACTTCATTAGTTTTCAGCCTCAGCAGCTTCACACCTGGAAGTGGATCGTTTAAGGAGCTGAGAGTCACAGCTGAGGTGGGTGCGACTCCACCTGCTGTGATGTTCAGACATTGAGGAGACAAGTGCATGTTTCCTCAATCAGGCCAGGATAATATCCTCATTATTGACTGAAAAAGATCAGAATAGGAAGTAATTAAAGATATTTAACGTCACATCTCGCAGTAGATAATCAGACTGACTGCACAGAGATTATTCATCATATATAATAACCACACTTACTGTATAACACCTATACAGAGATTATATGCAGTGTGATTACCATATATGATGAATAAACACATCAACTAACTGAAAACTGACGTTATCTTATCTTATGACGATATGTTATCTGTCGTTATCTCAGCTTCGCCACTTTGGGGTGGAAAATAACTTTTCCCCTGTGAACCAAAACAATAAAGATTATTCCTTTCCTTTAGAGTCTAATATTTGTCAACACTACACACTGTAGATATTTCACGAGTTCTCTACAACATTATACAGCAGAGCACAGATTAATAAGATTCTCCCGGTAACTGTGTTAAACATCTGTATTATCTGAGGGACACAGATGATTCTGTTACTGATCATCTGAGGAGGAAACAGACAAAGCTGCTGGAAATACTCAATGACACCTGAGGCAGGTACTAATACTGCAGGTAGTACACACACTATAGGTACCACAGGGACCTATATGCATACTACTACATGTATTATTACTACACATACTGCAGGTATTAAAAACGGGTACTACTACTGATACTATTACTTCTACAGGTACTACAGATACTGCTACTGTAGGTACTAATACTGCAAGTACTGCAAGGGACTACTGCATGTACCACAGGTACTATAAATACCTTCCTCCAACGATTTCTGTTGATGGATTAATCAGTTCAGACAAATCAGCAGCAACAACCTACAACACACAAGCTAAACAATTATTTATTTCTCAGTGATGCAGCTGCTCCTGTGGCTGCAGGAGATTAAACCGTTAACTGTATGTTCTAATTAGATCTGCTATAGAAGATAAACCAGAGGTTATTGATAAATCTGGTGGGTTTTTCTGAAGTGCTTAAATAATATCTGCTCTAGTCACTTTTATATGTTTATGTTCCGGGTGTGCTTCAGGCGACGTGATTATGGAGAATTAAACCGACTCTGCTCTATTGTTGTTGAGACATGTTTTTTTTTTCCTTTTACCTCTGGATACCTTCAAGGTCACAGCAGACCAGCATCTGTCCCACATCTGTCTGCAGCGTTCCCACCAGGCGCCCTGTCAGCTGACCTGTCCTCTACCGTCGTCATCCCATCTCACTGGGGAAATGCTGTCCAGACAACAGCTTCTGTGATTCTGCAGATTCCTGATGCTGTTTGTTGTTTCCTTCTGACCTCAACCCTCATTAATCTGCACCGTACACACACTTTAATCAATCGATCAATCAATCAGGGAGGAGACTTGACTGCAGAACAGCAGACAAATATACAGATAAACATGCAGAGCAGGAGCTGATTTGCAATAAATCACAACAATAAATATTACATACACAGACTATAGGAACAATGAGTGATAGTTTTATGAAAACTTGTTTAAAATGTTCAGCACTGTTTCTTAAAGTGATGTGTACAGATGTTACTTCATTTTGTCATTTTTTTGCATGTGTAGGAATAGTTATGACACATATCAGAGAAAGTATGATGATAAATATAAACTCTACAGCTCTGGGCTCTAGTTTTGTAAACCTAAAGGAACCCAGAAAGTTGAGTGTGTATGTAAAATATATATATATTAGAAATTCTGGTTTCAACTCGATTATACGATTTTGGAGATCATTTAACACGCATGTGTCATCAGTATTATTAGCTCTACACTACACAAACAGAAACAGATCATTTATTCATGATGCTAACTAATCTTTCATTGGGACTTTGGTGATTGATTAGGTCAGAAAGCAAACAACAGTCATCGGATTCTCACTGTTACTAATCTGGAAATATGTGATCACCTTTTTCCATCTGATTCTCGCCAACCAAGCGTGCACACACACATGCACATACGCGCACACACACACCTCATGAGAAAAAACAGAACAGCTCCAACTTTGTGGGCATGTGCGCGCGTGCACACACGCGTACACGCGCACACACACACACACACACTTCGTGAGAAAAAACAGAACAGCTCCAACTTTGGCAAGTTCATGTGGGAACTTTGGTAAAGAATTTAATGAGAAATATGTTTCTAGGCCTTTAAAGTCTCAAATTTTTCTGTTTTGTGGCAAACCTGATGAAGATATTTCTTATCAGATGAGTGTTTGTTTTCAGTCTGAGCAAAACCCAAATATTAAAAAGCAGAGTCCTAAAAAGAACAGGCAGATATTTGTTTAAAAAGCAGCTTCAGTTGCGGATTTTCCAAAAAAGGATGCAGATTTCTAAACGTCACTTTTCGGTTAATTTGTGTAAAAATAGCATCTGAAGCTCAATGACCACAGACTCCGCCTCAAAGCTACACCTTTAATGACAGATCAGTACTGTACCTCAGCTTCAAACTGTTCAACTGCAGCGATCCACAGAGCAGGTGAAGAACAGCTGGTTCACAGCAGCTGGCATCAGAGTCTGAAAGAACAAGACAGAAAACTTCACAAAAGACATCATAACTTCAGTTTCACGGTATAGATTTGTAGTTTTGGTCCTTATTATTTTCTCAACAGTGACTTTGTCGAGTTGTAGAGAGTAAAACTTATCACAGCAGGAACATTACAGAGAAAACTGCAGCTCAGACTCAGCAGAAACTATAACAAAATGTGGTGGAAATATTACAATGATTTAATCAAAAACTGTCTCAAGTCCAATTTCCTGTTTTCACCTGACAACACAACAACATGTTATCTACTGTTCTTTCTTGACTTTGTGACATCATTCAGTAGTGCCCCCCGATTTTACTGCTCCTCAAAACTCAACAGTTCTCAGATCCTGTTTAAAATCAGTGAAGCTTAGCTTTTGAGGAGCAGTTTTCTCCACAGATGCCTGGATATAAAAATGTCTTTAACTTCCTGCTCTACAGACACTGCTGATTAGTTTTTAGTGGAATATAGAGCATGAAGAAGCCATCAAAGGTTTGACCTCAGGACCTCGGGGAAGCTGAAGTGCCAGATTCTAATTGTCAATGACCAACAATGAGCATTTGTGCGTTTTGTAATGTTGAAAATCCATTAACCTGAGAGTCTCCTCGCAAATAGGTGAAGATGAGATAGTGGCCTTCATCATGCATTAAGCTTTCTGGAAATGCTGTGAAAAGTAATGACCTAGTTGGATCCTGACCAGCACAAAGAATAATTCTGACAAATGTGATGATGGAGGTTTTGACCTCAGCCCAACACATTTCAGGCAGCGTTTGCTGGATTAGCAGCAGCTGGAAGCCACATGCTGAACACACACACACCCAGACACACGCACACACAGACAAAGATACACACGCAGTTCACTTCAGGTTAAAGCAGAGCAATTCGCCAGATTATTTTTCTGCTCCTTGCTCTCAACGTCTCTGGAAACGACAACCGCAGCTTCCACCACCAGCTTGATAAAAGCTGATTATTATTTCTAGTTTCAGTCTCCAGAGGAAAATGTTGAGTCTGTGTTTCTTTAGATATGGATCCTACCAACGTTTGCTCATACGTGCATACATATCTTCACTAATCGTGTTTGATGGTGTATCTGTCGTTAAAGTGTTTAGGTTCAAGGTTATTGTTAGAAAAAAGATCACATTTGTGTTAAAATGATCAATGAAGATATGACAGACAAATTTCAGGTTTTGAACAGATTCTGCTACAACTTTTCTAACTCCAGACATGAAACAAACCACTGATCCATCCAACCAACCCTCCTCCTCCTCCTGCTGAGAGAAGAACTGAAGAAGAACGCCACCAATATTCAGCTTATCTGTGGTTACAGAAACTGAGCCGATGTTTCCTCAGCTGTTTGCTCGTATAGAGTGAAACGTAGTGAACTTTCTGAATTCCAGGGAAATGACCCAAAACATCAAAAAAGGACGATAAGGCCTTGTGTGCAATGCAAAGCAAATTCCCGAAGAGTCACGATAGACGTTCCTGATTGTTCCTGAGGCCTGAAAAGTTCCCAGACCGCAAATTGCCCATAAACGCATTGAGATTAATTTGGTTGCGTGTGTTTGTGCTTCGGTATAACAGGCATCAGCTGGAATCATGTCATCCATCATTTGTGAACTGTGTAATTTAGAACCATGAGCACAGAACGAGGTATTGTTCAACTGCTGGAAAAAAGTCTGATTTTTGCAAACCTCAGAAGTCAAACCACAGTATTGGGAGGAGACTTTGAATGGATCCTACAGATTACTGAACACATAATTAATAACATTCCATTACGTTCTGAATACTTTTGAAATATATTAGAACATGTACAGTAATGTTTAAGGAGTTTTAGTGCCAGCAATGTGGAAACTATTTCTAAAGTAAAGTTTAGGAGCCACTGATTTGTAGACGTATTTCAGAAACAATGTAGCGGTTATCGATATGTTAAAGGATTTCTTTTCTCTAATAAAAGTTTGGGGTTAACATTTCTCACCTGAAAGGAACTCAGACCAAACTTTTCAGCACTGATTGAATCTGAATCAGCATTCTACTGCATAAAATTCTCACCTCAAATGTTTTAACTGCTCGATCACGAACGTTAGAGCCT
The DNA here is from genome assembly GCA_030544235.1 of Lepturacanthus savala. NCBI lineage: Eukaryota > Metazoa > Chordata > Actinopteri > Scombriformes > Trichiuridae > Lepturacanthus > Lepturacanthus savala. The sequence continues at coordinate 16,822,186 of CM060467.1, forward strand.
CATGATTTCAGAGAAACCAAAATCAAGAAACTAAAGTAATTATAATTGAAACAATAACTACACCAACAGATTCCACAGCCTCATGTGTCGACCAATCACAGTTGAAGTCAGACTGACTTCATGACGATCAGGGGGAAAACGGCTTAAAGAAATGCACGTTAGTGTGGAATAAGTCATGTCTCAGGATTCAAAAATCCTTCATGTTAAACCAGCTGAGCATCCTGGAATCGATGCTCCGGGTGTTTGTCTTTAACCTGCGGATTCTGCAGATTTGATTATGGAGGAATCGACTCTCACAAACATCAGATTTTGGACAGACTCGTATTGATTCAGTAAACGGCTGCTTCCATTCACAGAAAACAACGTGCTCAGAGGAAAGTTCCATCTGCTTGTTTATCAGAGTATATCTGAGCAGCAGAGGATCGGCGTCATTATATTTACAAGAATGAACCACTTTGATTCATCAATTGAGCCCAATGGAGAAGATTCGGAAAGTGGATTATCACAGATCAGGTCCAGGCTCATTGGCCCAAACTATTACTGACAGAAGAAAAAACAAGCTTCTGTTTCTTTAAGGATCAAACAACTACAGCAGGGGTGGGCAATCCTGGTCCTGGAGGGCCAGTGTGGGTGCAGGATTTTGTTCCAACCAAGAAGTTACACACCTGATTCTACTAATCAACCTCTAGAGCCATTGCCAAGGCCTTCATTAGTAGAATCAGGTGTGTATCTTCTTGGTTGGAACAAAATCCTGCACCCACACTGGCCCTCCAGGACCAGGATTGCCCACCCCTGAACTACAGACTCTGGTGACACCTAACGCACCTGTGCATAGGCTACCTGGTCAGAAACTAGCTCCGCCTCCAGCAGCTACGACAGGAACATGGTGCTAAACACTGATGCTGCATATTAATAATAATTATTAACTGGTGATGTCACAGAGAAAAATATATAGTCAGAGAGACCAAACCAACACTTTACTGCAATATTCCAATACATCCACTCAGAATAATAAAGTATACATTTACTTATGATCTATAATTTACAATCAAAATGATTAAATGTACGATATGTCAGTGAAAATCTGATTTACTAAATAGATTTACACTCTAATCAGGATTGGATCAAAAAATTAAAAAATATTAATGTACTGAAGAAAAGAGAAAGTCTGTATTTGTCATATCAAGAATGAAAACATCTTCCAGGAACAAGATGAACAGGTTCTATAGAGATGGACGATAAATGAGTTTTTAGGGTCAATGCAAGTACAAAACATCCATTTTCATTAATGCTGACGATACAGAACAAGAAAAGAGCTGCTGCACTGACTGAGGAGAAGATCTTTGAAGGTATCATTCAGTATCAGTATTGATGAAATCCTTAATACTGATCAGAATGATCAGTGAAACTTTCAACAGCAGTAATTATCTGATTGATAAATGTGAAGGAATAAACCTGGCAGAGTGTTGGGGGCGTGGCCTGTTCTGTCGGAAACCAGGGAAACGAGGTCACTTTCATCAGCAGTGGAATCTCAGTCGGGTATGTTATGACTTTCCTCTGCGTCCCTTCTTGCCGCCACACGGGGTCAGCGGTCACGGCTGGGACCTCGACCTCGACCTCAGCTTAACAAAATCAATCAGTATTTGGAAGACCCCCCCCTAACACGTGACCCCTGACCCCATCAGCTTTCTCCACAGGCAGCGCGATGGGATCGGTCTGCGTATGCTCTGTGTCCCACGCTAACAACGTCCTCGTGTTGGGGGCGGAGTCTGAGCGACCTCATCCACCCCGACACAATAAATCCAGCTGAGGAGCTGAAGCTGGTCTGACCTGGACCTGACCCCCATGCTCTGACGAGCTGCAGCTCCACAACCCCCCCCACCACCACCACCTCTCCCCAGAGAACAGACGACTGCAGGAGTTTTAAGACTAATAAGGTCGTTTCATTACACTCAGAGTGACTAAGACAAATGGGCTCAGACAGTTCTGGAGTATTTACAACATTAAACCTAGAGCTGCAACTAACAAGTATTCGGATAGTGGATTAGTCTATTGATTATTGAAACGATTAATCACTTAGTTGTTTAGTTCAGAAAATGGTATAAAATGTTGATCACTGATTCCCAAAGCTAAGGATTCAACCAAAAAGGTTTTTCGTCCAGACCAACAGTCCACAACTCATAGGTCATCGGTTTACTATTATAGAAGACTAAAGAAACCGGAATATAATCAGATTAGAGAAGATGGAAGGAGAGAATTTGGACATTTTCAGAGGGGAGGGGGAGGGGGGGGGCAGCAGAGACCCGGCTGAGCAGCTCAGTGACAAATGGACACCGACACTCTGGTTAATTAAAGGAACATGGACTAATTACAAAGATGTTTCAGACTGACTCTGCTGCTCCTGGTGGACAGTCAGCTTTGTCTGCCCTTTAACTGTCACTTGGGGGGGTTATACAAATTAATTGGTGAAAAACATGTCAGTTCTATAGTTAGTGGATATTGGCCCCAATAACAGGGAGCTTCATTCCATAATAAATTTGATTTATATTTAGTTTAAACAGAAAAATGTTAAGAAGCTTAAACAGGGGGTGTAAGTGGGTAGAGCAGCCGCCCCCTGTAGAGGCTACAGGCCTCTCCACAGGGGGCCCTGGTTCAAATCCTGCATCGAGGGGGCCATTTCCTGCAGGTCATTCCCCCTCTCTCAGCCTCCCTCTTTCCTGTCTCTCTCCACTAGTACTATCAACAAAAGGGATAAAAAAACAGCCAAAAAATATACTTAAAAAAAGAAGCTTGAGCAGAAACAGAAAGAAAACAACTCGTCAGAGGCCAAATAAAGAAACCGCAGAGTGAGTGGAAGAGTTTTAAAGTGTTTAGATTTATAATAGTGAGATTTTTAGGTTTTTAGGTGCAATTAGCTGACAGACATTGATCAGGTCTCACACACACACACACACACACACACACACCTGATAACTTGATGTTTCTGCTCATATCATGAAACCATCGCACACATCAGCTCTGATTCTTTCTGCTTTATGTGTGTAATTTATCAAAAACTGAAGGAAAAATGACTAAAAGTAACTTTGCTGTTATTTCATGAACAATCGATGAATCAGTAAAATTGAGTGAAACTGAACCTGTTTAGATGGCAGCTGGAGGTTTATTGTTTCTGCATTTCTGTTTCAATCACTGTAAATGATATTACTGCTGCAATGATCTTTTAATATGAAATCAATCATTCATTTAGTTGATTAATCATTTGTATAATGTTTCAAGAATTACTACTAGTATTTATTTTCTTTTTAAGAAAAACTAAACCCCAAATTTGTTTAACAAAACAGTTTAGTATATAGTAATTTAGTATATAAATTTCACAATTTTACATTTTATAGATCAAAAAATGTGATCAAGGAAATAGTGTCAGATTAATCAATAATTTAAATCATCCAAATAATTGTGCAAGGAGTTTAGACGGTTTGATATTGTAGATGTAATTGATAAACATCAATAATGGTCATAGTTAAAGTTAGACAGTAAAAGTATTATTTAAAGTTAAGAATGAATGTTCTATTGTGAACAAATTCCAGTTGTTATTCGTGAACTGTATTTTGAATGTGTGGAAACATCAGTTCTGTGCTGTTTCCTTCATTAATGCTGCGTCTCAGGAACCTGATGAAGATCCAGACGGTTGAGGAGACGAAGCATCAGAAGAATCTTTATGTTCCTGCAGCTGCAGCCGAGTCAACACACAGTTAAAACTCTGACAGAGTTCATGCTCAGAGAGGAGGTGTTTACTCACTCTGGCCTGTTGCCTGCTGTGGATTCATATGACACCAACTAAAACCCTCCGTAGATATAAACCCCCCTGTCCCCCCCTCCCCCAAAGACCAGTTATAAATAGACTGGATTCGATGGAAACAAGCCCGGAGTTCTGAGAAATGGAGGAAAATGACCAAGCTGAGTGTAGGCGAGCAGACTTCTCTTACACCGTCAGAGCCAAATATTCTGCACATATGGTGACTACTAAAATATACACAAAGAAAAGCAGCAGAGCTGCAGCACGGATTAAAATCGACATAGTTCACAGACCGAACACACGCAGAAAGTCAGGAACTGATCTAAGCTTCAGAAACTCTTCGGTTTTCAGATGATTCTGGGACTGTTGCAGCTTTTCTCAGAAACTATGATGCAATCTGAGTTTTTTTATGAGAATCTTTGCAGTAATGTAACAGAACTGGTCGAAACTGCTTTTAAAGGGAAACAAATGTGATAATCACAAAAAGTTACTTTCATGTAAAACCTCAGGAAAATGTGTAGTTGTTTTGTCAAAAAAAAAGAGTTTTTAATCTGAAAACGTAGTAATAGTAATTACGTTACTCCCCGTTTCTGCTGTTCCCATAGCAACAGAAGGTGGCCACTCCCTTATCCATCACCAGATTTCAAACATTTCACTATCATTTCAAATCCATGTTGAAAAACTGCAAACTCTGAAAACCTATAGTTTGCTTAAATTATTGTGATAATGTGTGAAGATTTCCTGGAGGAACTGAAACTATCAATTAAACCAATAACCCAACAATAAACCATCAATATACCAACAACAACCTTTCATCCCAGTTCAAGGTTTCTAACCTTCTTGTAATGATCAGAGCTCGGAGCAGCAGCAACGGACTTTGCCAACTTTCAAGAGAACAGGGTCAAACCTGTTCTGCTATTTTTGGACAGTTGGGAAATTAGAAGCAGTTAAAGCTGCGATGAAGGAACATGTCACATGACTCAGGCTCAGGAGTCCAGCTTCTCTTCACTCTAAAGGACGTGGACAAACGTCCTCTGTCTGCAGAAACATCTTGTATGTGGAGAAACCTCTTGTATGAAAACCTGTGAGCTGATGGGTTTTACTCTGTGAAGGCAGCAGAAATAAAGAGCGCTTATCTTTTTAATTTCCTGCTTCATTTCACGTTTCAGGACCATAAAAATTCTCATTTCAAAAAACCGCAATAAGCGACAATGAGACACGATCATAACTCAGAGTTATTTCCATAGTGTCTAAGCAGCCGCCCCCAACCAATTACTAATTGATAACACGATGGTTATCAAACCTCAAACACTTTATATCAGCTCCTTGTGGTAAAGCCTTTAAAATCCTTATAAGATGCTTATTAACATTATTATGCGTTAACGGTTCTTCGATTATAAATTATAAGAATTCATGAGAAAGAAGAGTTTTACAAGTTTATCTGATCAGTATTAAAACTTTACTGAGTTTTTTATTGCTTTATTAAGATTAAAACAGACCTTATTATGGATCATTACTAACTGATCTTTGCAGCTACTGGAGCTAAAGTTAGAACAAAGTTAATTGAGGATTTATTTATACTTTGTCTTACAAAAATACTTAAAATGTGTTAATATTTTTACCACGTTTACTGTAATTAACGCTTCAATATCCCACCCCTACTTATTACATATTAACATTTATTACAACAACCTGAATATAAAGAGTTTGACCTTTGGGCTGCAGTTGACCTTTTTTTGTCATTATAGATTATGTTGCAGATTATTTTCTTAAATCATCAGCTGATTATAACATGTACGAACTCATAAGAGGAAAAACAATTCCTGTCCATTGATTTTTCATTGACCACTGAATAAAACCAACACTGCTTCTGCAGGAAGTTTCGAACAGTCTAAAAACAGGAATGTGGCAAATGTGCCAAAATAATAAGATGTCGGCGCTGTCGCAGATTCTCAGGAATCAGTCACCAACAGTTTCTCATCACTTCCAGATCAACCTTCATCAGTTCTTATCAGAAAAAGCAGCATAAAGTACATATGAAGGCTAGTTTATACTTCTGCAGACGTAGCAACGCCGTTGTGATGCTGGAATGGAGCATTTCAAGTTCTGCATCAGGGGATCGTGTTGCGCCGCTGAACCCTTGCTTCCTCCTCACAGTAAATAGCAACAGGTAAAAAATGTCCGACACAAGACAAAAAAATATATATATAAAAAAAATATTCCCTTAAATAAGACGTTTCACTTTTTTCCCCCTGTACTAGACATTTTTTTGGCCTGGCCGTAATACACCTTCTACAACCAGGATGGAGCATAAGTGTTTGGAGCTCATTGATATAAAAGAGGAAAAGCTTTTATTGCAAACTTTGAAGGCGACAGAAGTTGTTTGCGGCGTGTCGTGATAACCACGACAGCCCTTGTGGGCAGTTAGGAATTTTGGATGTGCTCACCAGCCTACAGCGTAGAAATATAAACTAAGCTTAACACATCATGAATAACTATGTTAAATAGAATTCTGGAAGTTATGAATTGATTCAGAATCACATAAGAACCAAATTCCTATGTAATATTCATTACCTGAGCAGATCTGGGATGTGGATCCTGCCTCAAGCTGTTGAATCGGTTCCCGCTCATTTCCAACAGAAAAATCACCTTTATAAAACCTGAAAATGTCTTTATATCATAATATTAAATAAACCCTCACTGCAGGAAGTCCAGATGTATTTTCTGTGTCTATGGAATTTGTTTATAAAGTGTGTTATTCACCTGTCTTATTTTGAAAACGCAGCCACCAGCAAAGCAGGAAGGAGGATCGATCGGTCTCTTATTTTGAAAAGCCTCCACTGCAGCAGGAAGGCCGTTTCATCCATTTGTCTTATTTTGAAAAGCCTGTGGTCTGTTCTTCCTTGAGTCTAATCAATGCTGCGGTAGCTCTGGACTCATTATGAAGTGATTAAGAGATCATGTGGAGCAGCAGACCGGTTCTCCTGCGTCGCCCTGCCCCCCCGCTCACAGATCAACGATCAATAAGTGGCATGTACTGCCAGAGGTTATTTACAGACACTTGTTTCCTTACTGCAGATGCTTCCTTCTATTAAATCTGAGTGGATCGAAGTTGTGTGACATGCGTTTTATTATAATCTGTAGGATTCAGGAGCCACGGAGCATCAGGTTTTAAATAAACTGGATCGTGAGGTTTGCTTGACACAGCTGAAGGAGAATCTGGATTCTGGAAGATCTTCAACTGACTCACCAGCTCATAATCCTGCAAAACCACGAAAATCCACGCACATATGAAGGAAAAGATACTTCTTCACATGAAATATGCATGAAAAATGACAAGGATTCATGTTCGGATGATTCATTTTGCCTCTATACAGAAAAACTCTTTGTTCCTAGTTGAAGCTGTGGTCTCCAACCACAGAGCTGAAGGAGCAGGAATCTGCTCCTCAAAATACTGTTACTCCTCCTTAAATCACTGTTACTGCTCCTCAAAAACACTGTTACTACTCCTCAAAATCACTGACTCCTCAAAAACACGGTTACTGCTCCGACCACAGAGCCGAAGCTTTAAAACACTGACTACTCTGCAGTAATTAATGATACATTGTCCTTGCTGAGCTTTTAATTTCTATTTTCCAAGCCATCATATACATTAATAATAACTGCTATATCTAAAAATGTGCTGTAGTTAATACGTCGTGGTTTGAATAAAACCAGAAAGAGGAACTTTAGAATCACCAGAGGCCTTAAAATCCAAAATCTAATGAATCTGAAGCATTTTAAAAAAACTGAACCTCAAACAAAAACACAGAAACCTCAGCGCATGACTTTACATTAAATTAAACAAAGGAGAACAGGCTTTAAAAAAAAATAAAACCCTGAGGTTTCAGGCCTGAACAAAGACCCTCTGTCTGTCACGAGATCCTCTCTGCCCTAAAAGCCTGCTCTGTGTTTTCATGCCGCAGGTTCGATTCCCTGTCGGGCCCAGTGTTCCTGCTGCGGCAGCGGTTAACAAGCGGAGCCGAGTTCATGTCGGACAAGGGGTTAACGTTAGTGAAGAACGGCTCAGAAACCGCAGGAAGACAGCCAGTCTGGACGGAGCGAGGCCTGTCACCCGGCCAGTTTGTGGTCTGCGCCTCCTGCCGCCTCCTTATTCTCCTCCTGCAGCCTTTCATTGAACTCAAAGCTTTTCCTCCCAGAATTGACACAATCATCAGCTCGGCTGTAATTTGCAGGAACCGCAGCAGAGCCGCAGGAGGGAAGCTGCTGCCGCCGGGTTTCTGGAATAAAAAGTAATTACAAGCCTGCCCAGATTCAATTCTAATAGCAGATGATTGGACCGGAGGGAGAAGATGTAGAAAACACCCACCGACTCACCTTCACTTCCAGAACAAACCGCTCGCTGCTTTAATCTGTAACTGAGCCGCTACGATTCCCGAATCAATTCGCAACTTAAAAAAATATGGATTTCTATTGATTTCTGCTTACGCTGTGGGATATGTAACATAAACATTAACAGCAATCTTTGCTTATTTTGGAGGCATGCAACACTCACAAGTGACAAGTGAACCCTTTCAGAAGATTTACTGAAGAATAAACCCGTCACCTCAGACAGCTCAGCTCAGCTGGAACCTTCAGTATTTCATATTTTACAGTGATGGACTCAGATTGGACCTCAGCGATCGTCTCAGCTCTTCCGCCATGATCTGAATCAACGACTGAAATTGAAATCAGAATCTCCACTGGATCCAGAATCTGCCCTGATTGAATTGAGGCCCCAAGAATCTACCGGAACCCTGTTAAAAGAGAAGTTGAGGAGGCTGAAACACTCGTTTCAGCTCAGCCGGAAAAGTGGCTAAAACTTTTCTTTTTAAATCCACGTCCAGTCATGACAGTGATGGAGGATCCACTTCATCCTTGCTGCAGAGGCAGCGCCTGCTATTCTTAACCTTCCATTTGTAACGCTTGATGCTACATGTTAATGTGATTTCTTACCAGCTGCGGCCTGACGGGGGCCAAGCGGGTCCAGACCTGGAGGCCGAGGCCTGGTGGTCTCAGCGGACCCCTGCAGGCTCCACTGCCTCGGCCCCGGATTATGGATGAAGGGGAAGCTGGGGGGCTGACAGGTAATAATTTACTCGCCCAGGGTCCCCTGGGGTGGGGGGGGTCAGCCTTGGGACTCCATGGCCTCACAGCGAATACTCGTTACAAACCGCCCCCCTTCAACAAGCCGAGCTCTCATTGGCTGCCTCGTTACCGGCCATTATCAGGATGAAAGATGAGGTGCCACAGGTACAGGGCCAAACAATGTCCGCAAGTCTCGGCTGAGTTTAGCTGTTGTTTCCTGAACCACGAGACGCTTCAGACAAATCACTGCTGTCAACAACAACAACAACCGCCCAGAATTATTATTCAGCGCTTTAAAGTCTCTGGATGTCTCCAGAGGAAAGATCAGCTCAGCGTCTCCAGAGGAAACATCAGCTCAGTGTCTCCAGAGGAAACATCAGCTCAGCGTCTCCAGAGGAAACATCAGTTCAGCGTCTCCAGAGGAAACATCAGTTTTAGACAGAGATATCAAATCAATATAGTTTCAGAAAAAACATACTGCTTACTTTTTAACCATGACCTCAACAGTCCCAGTGAGGGTCAAAGGTCAATGTAAGGGATCAGTGAAACAAATCACTCCGTCACGCCTGAATGAACACGGAGGAATACTCTCGGCTAAAGTTGTAATCTGGATGGTTGTGTAATTTACTGGAGTTAATCTGTATAATTAAACTTCTGGTTTATCACCGATCACTTTCTCAGACCCTGAAAACATAGAATATATAGTATAGACGCTTATTTTTCCTCTCTGACTTACAGAGAAATTACAAAAAGAAAAAAAACTAGGGGCAGCCACTAATTATCTTAAGAGCAGGATTACCACTAATTATCTTATTTAAGAGCAGGATTACCGCTGATTAAATGTGTCTTACATTATCTGACCCTCAGAACATAAAGAACGTGTCTCTACCTCCTGTGGCTTCATTGCCGAGTGATTTACAGCCAAGGTTCGAGGATTCATTCACAGTTTGACATTTAATGAGTTTTTCATTAAAGAAAGTTGAATTAACAGAAGAAAACTAACTCATTTGTTCACATTTGAGGATTTTGTTCAATGGTTTTATGACATAAAATATGACAGCGGATATAAAATGGGGGAAAAAAAAAACAAATGAAAAACTTGAAAGTGACTTTGGGTATAGTTCCAGAGCTAATGGAATAAACTGGAAAATCTTGTGAATTAGGTCAAAAACTCAGAGGTTTAATTGGATTAAACAAACCAGATTTATTCTGAAACTCTGGTTCCAAACTTTTACACGTAAACGCTCAGAACGTTTGATCAGACATCAGACTTCCCCCGTCCTCTGACTAACCGTCTGTACTTATGTACGAGTGTTATATGTTCATGTTCACACATCGAGCACTTTATCTCGATGATGGAAATGGAAAACGTGGCTGCTGAGCGTCCCCCGAGGCCTCGGGCTGCTCGGTCCTGGTTCGGAGCTTATTTCAACCATCATTACCCGGAGGACCATTAGGAAGACGCCATCTGTGCACACGGGACCCTCCATTGGGCCTCTTGTCATTTCAAACTAAAAGCAAGCACCAAAAATGGAAAATGGGAAATAAAATTACACACTGGGCTAAATGCTCCATTAACCATGCTAACTTAACGACAGAGCCATCAGGCCTCAGACTGAGAGCTGGACCAAAAGCAGCAATTTTCAGCAGTGATGAGGAAATGAAAGCACCGCTGCTCCTCTTATATTTTCAACTGTAATCCAGCCGTCAGCAGAATGTGAGTTTCCGAATGCTGCTGCTGCGTGAACAAGGAAAAAACAGGGGAGCTGATTGTGAGCGTGGGAGAGTTCACAAAACGAGGCTGGAATATAGATTTTATGCATAGTTTAAGAGTCCGAACCTACACAGACTCCAGCAGCATCTCTGGTACCATGTCAGCCACATCACCTTAAACCACAGCAGTCACCGTGCAGCAGAAAACCTCCGCCGCCACCCCCATCGCCGTCCTGTGACATCACTGCAGCAGCTGAGAGTGAATCACAAGGTCCAATCACACGGCCTCCACCAAAACACGAGACTGAACAGGGAGGGAACGTTAACAAAGATTTACCTTGAGCTCCATAACGAAACAGTTGCCCTGAGCTCGTTACCTGAGCTGCTGCAGGTCTAAACAGGTGCAGGTCACCTGCAACAGGCTCCGCCTCCACCCCGATTACACACAGCGTGTGGAGAATCCAGAGAATATCTGGGAAAAATCACATCTACGAAACGGACTACAAAACCAACTGAAATGCTGCCTATTATTATTAAATCATATAAAGTGTTTATCATCCTATGGAGGAAAGTTGTGGAACAGATTAGAATATATATGAAGAACAGCAGTAATATTTCTCTATTTAAAAAACGTATAAAGTAATGATATTTGCATATTACAAGAGGAAAGTAAAGGCAACTATTATCAATGTCTTGTTTTCTATTGTACTTCATTGCAAATATTGATATTGATTGATTGTTGTTCAATGTTATGTATGAAAAATTATTGCGATGAGGATATTTTCCACTATTTAAGTATTAAACTAAAGTCTGTCAGATCTGATCCTTTTCAAACAGTGATACATGTTTTCCTTTGTTCAAAATAAAGATTTATAATATTTTTCTTCTGTTTCTAGTAGAGACATAGACATAGAGACAATATATCGACATTATCTCCTGCTATGACCCTAAATATCATTTTTGAGGTTGGATATTGTGACAGTATAAATGTATTTTCCTGGATTTAAAGGAGCAATGATAAGTGATTTTTTAAGTTTAATTTTTCTGAACTTCATGACTCTTCCATCATTTTCTTTAACTCACAAAATTGATGAGGATTTACTGAACATCTCATTGATTTAATGCATTGGCACTCATCCCTACAACATTTTTGCAATATTAATATTGATTTGGCCAGAGATATTGTGATTGTTCAGTCTCCTCCCTTTTTTTGTCTTTATTGACTTGTTTCCATTCCTTTGTCATTGATTTCCTGCATATATGTTGTAAAAATATAAAATATTTGGCAAAAAATGTATTTTGATTTAATTGTGTCTTGTTCTGTTCAGTACTTAAAAACAAAGAATCATGACCCAGCCTGAAACAATTGATATTTCTCCTGTATTTCCCTCCTATAATATTAGAGTTTTCCTGTGTCGTCTATTTTAACTTCATCCATCCATAATTCAGAATCTGATCAGCTGTGTCAGTGGATGACAGGTTGTGACACAGGAAAAACTAAAACGGTTTTCCCTGTGCAGCGACTGTTCTTTTCATCATAGGGAATCATTAAACCTTTGAAGGATGTTGTAGCCTCAGCTGAAACTGAGCCGACACACAACAGGCTGAGTCTCGTTTCTGCAGACGCCTGAACAGCAGCTGCGAGCTTCTATTTCATCACAAGCAGCAGCAGCAGCTTCTGCCTGGGATGCTGCAGCCGGATGGAGAAAAAAAACCAACCTTTTTGTGCAGCAGCACGGGTCCGACACTGCTGCAGAAGCTGCAGAAACCGAAGCTGCAGCAGCTGCAGAAGCTCGGACCTGTAAGAACAATGAGCTCATCTTTTCCCTGAGTCTGGCAGCCACACAGAGAGCAGCAGAGTAAGCAGCTTTCACAGGTCACATCTATGCAAGGGAAAGCTCGGGAAATGTGGGTTTCAGTCTAATTCAACAGTCACGCAACCACAGTTTGTTTCCAGGAATTCACACGCTGATTCGTTAATGTTATTTTCTCGAGAAAAAAATGAGCAAATTCCTCATTAGCTGCTCTTTTTCTTCTTAAACTGAGCCCGGGTAAACAGATTTAGTGTAAAATAAACCAGGATACAAATTCAATTATTGTCTCAGGGAAGATGCTGATCAGCTGCTAATTCATGATAAGTCCTGAGGATTCAATCATACAATCAATCGCCACCAAATTTACAGCACAACAAAACCATGGAAGTAGGGGACTTTTATTTTGAAACCTTCAGTAAATCAGGCCTCTGTATGTTGACTCAGCAGGATCAAATCAAATGAGAAAAGTTGATCTGCAGGAGAATAAATAAGTGAATCCCAGAATTAGTCTGACAGCATCAAATTACTTTAGATTCAGTGGCTTCCTTACATAGATAAGGACATACCACCATAAATTGGTGCAGGAAAAAAGACACAGTTTGGTGCAGAAAATTTTACCAGAATGACAGAAATTCAGGGTTTGAAGCTCGAAATTTCCCGGAGGATATTTCTTTCCCCCCCTTTAATGTTCCCACAGTTCCAGTGAATCCGACGCCCTGCTAACAAATCCTGAAAACAGGGTCCAGTGTTGCTGAGATTAATGACACGTTTATAGTCGCTGCAGAGACAACAAAGCATTTACAAAACTGCGAAATTTGCAGCAGGACCAAATTCCGGCGCCGCTCGATCGAGATCAAACAGCATCAGATCCGAAATCAGTGAAACCTCAGTGGAGACAGGATCGATAATTACTGCTGTTATCCCCCCTCAAAAAAACAACAACCGAGGAGCAGGAGGAGGAGTAACGAGGAGGAGCAGCAGGAGGCAGCGGCTCCTCAGCCAAAATTCAACTTGAAGCCAGTGAAGGAGTTTGTGTCGGATGCGTTTACGTGACCGGAATAAAGCCCGACACGCGCGCGCACGTACGTACACGGTGGAATAATCTCTGCTGAGGCAAATCAGAGACTCTTAATGAGCGAAGTATCGCAGCTGCAGCATCGCAAAGTCTCCAACTAGCAGCCGCATCTGAGACTCCAGCTCCGCATTCTGCAGTGTCTCGACATTAACCCGCTGAAATGAGACGCGGGCTCCTTGCATTTCGCTTCTAGTCTTTATTTCATGTAGAATCATACGGAAATGGAGGTTAACTTAAAGCTGTTGTTGTTATCTACAGCAACGGGCTGTTTGTTTTCTTCAAAATTGCGCATTCTTTAATAAAACGCGTGTTTTACCTCGCGTGCCCCTCAAAACCTGCCTTGCATGTGTAGTTCCGGATTTCGCCTGCTGCACAGTGAACCAGAGCTGGGGGCGCTGTGGAGCAGCTCAAACCCCAATTTAAACAGATTTTTAGAACAATTTCAGGTACTGGTGATGCAAAACATGTTTCTATTAAACAATACGGAATACTGAAGAAAACAAACAAGCCGCCGTGACTGACAATAGCCGCGTCTTTAAGTAAAACACTGTTTTAAAAGATTGGTACATGGAGGGAAAAGTAGGGGCGAATTAAACGGAGCCAGCGTGTCATTGTCGGCGAGATAAGCGGAAACTCTGGGGCTATGAGGCTAGTTTATCACCACCGCTTCTTACCTGATTGTTTCCTTCGTTGCTCCAGTGTGGAAAAAAAACATCAGTCGTTGTCTGTCTGGTCGGAAACAAAGCGTTACAGGCGCGGGAAAAAAGAAAAAAACGACTGTTCGTTAAATCGAGTTCAGTTAGGTTAGTTAACGCGAGTTTAGTTGGGTTAGTTAAAGCCAGTTTTGTCCTTTAGAATCCAAGCTCAGCAGCAGCTCTCAGCGCCGCTCACTCACTGACACTGAGACACTGGAACCACAACACTCACCGCCGCTCAGGCCACGCCCCCAAAGCGCCGCTGACGGCACCTATAGCCAATCACAGGCGAGCGTTGGGTTTCATCTCGTTCCGGATTGTCCAACCGAACGAGCTTTTGTGCTAAGCCCCGCCCCCGGCTCAATTCGCTCCCAGATGTTGAAGCTTTAACAACAGGCCCCAATAACAGCCAGTAGCCAATCACAGCGCAGCACAGGGGATTTAAACCACGTTACTTTTTAATTTGTTATATATATATATATATATATATATATATATATATATATATATATATATATATATATATATATATATATATATATATATATAGTACCGTTCAAAACCCATTGTTTGGGGTCACATAAAATGTCCTTATTTTTCAAAGAAAAGCACTGTTTTTTCAATAAGATAATTTTAAACCAATTGGAAATACACTCTATACATTGCTAATGTGGTAAATGACTATTCCAGCTGCAAATGTCTGTTTTTGGTGCAATATCACCATAGGTTTATAGAGGCCCATTTTTCCAGCAACTATCACTCCAGTGTTCCAATGATACAATGTGTTTGCTCATTGTGGTAGAAGGCTAAGGTAATATGTCAATTTTCTATGCATTTTACAACTCATGGTGGTAAATAAAAGTGTGACCTTTCATGAAAAACACTAAATTGTTTGGGTGATCCCAAACTTTTGAACGATAGTGTATACATATATTACTCCATATTAGAAAAAGCGAAATATTACAAGTACTTTTTATAATAAAATAATCAATTTTATTTGTATAGCACCTTTCATACAAACATGGAATGAATAAATATTAAAACAGATTTTAAAAAGATAATAAAAAAATAAGGAAACTCTTCCTCAGAGTGATATTGAGCCACTAATGTTCCTGTTAGTAGCTTATCTGATCCATAGTCATCAAAACCTGACACCACACAGTGCAATCACAGCACAACATTGACGTCACACTGCAACAGGTAAAAACTACATGAGCCTGAAGACAAGTACATGCAAAAGTTTATTATTATTATCATTATTGTGTTTTAAATGGTTGATTAAAATCAGTATCTTATTGTACCGGAGGGGCAATAAGGTTTGTTTTTTTTTCATTGATTGCACAGTAAATGGAGATAATGCAGAGAGGTGACAAAGTCAGATATTTTACTGAATACTGTTATCTACACACACGCAGACACACACACACACACACACACACACACACACACACACACACACACACACACACACACACACACACACACACACACACACACACACACACACACGGCCAATATAAAAAAGAACTGAACTACTACATTATGAAGACACACTTTGATTCCACTAAACCGTGTGTAGTTTAACTGGTGTAGTTTAACAGGTGTAGTTTATTCCAAACCATCATTGTGACAGAACAACACAACAACACACTCTGCACAACATATAAATACATCAGCATCCTTGTCTGTTTAGAATAGATCATGTTCCTGATGACTGAGTTTGTAGACAGGACACCGAACATTTTCAGCAGGTTCTGGGAGCTGAATATGAGCTGAGAGCAGATGACGATCTGAACCAAGAGCAGCTAATGATGATGATGTGTGGAACATTCCCAGAAACACTAATAAGACTCCTGCAGAGAGCAGAGAGGCTCCGTGATGATAATTTAACAGAAAACTCAGTCACTGACTCGTTCATCTGGAGTCTTCATCGCTTCCATTTCAGCCCATCAGTCCTGTCAGGCTGCAGTAATATAAGCTACAGTTTGTGTTCACCACTGATCAGATTAACACACATTAACAATAACTTCAGTGGTGGAGGAGTTGAAGGTTTATGAAGGTGATGAACTAATTCAGTTTAGTTCATAATTTTCAGCCTCTTTGTGTCATGTTGCCTTTCAGCCAAAGGTTGGACTCACAATGCCCTTTTGTTGCCAACTTGTTCTGGGTAACTGATCTTTTATTTTTGCATTGGAGTTATTTTGTGATGGCATTTTGTAAGTTCCTCCCTCACCCTGACTCACAAACTTCATCTCATGACTTTCAGCAACAATGGGGAGTGAACTCTTTACCTCTTCTTATCTCACAGAACCACACCTACAGGAAAAACAAGAGCAGTGGCTTCATCCCCGCAGTAATTGGTTAGAAAAGGGCAACAGAGCTGCGGCTGTCACCATCATTCAACACTTTGCATATAGGAGCAACAAGGGTGCTGCAAACAACTGTGCATTTTCAAAATCATTCAGGTGCATGTTGTGCAACACTCAGACCAACAAAAGCCCGTAACACACGAGGCCTGAGCCAAAATACCAAACATATTAACAAGCAAACTGGTCCTTGGAGCCCATAGTTAGTAAAGACTCAACCTACACATCAACAGATTCCTGCAGAGGGTGAAGCATGTGAGCACAATGGCTGAATTCAAGCAGCCTGGTTCAGAGTCGGCTACAGCGACTTGAGAACTCATCTCAGAGCCAATTATGAGAAACACACAGAGCTATATATTTCATATTCTGGTCCCATGGGCCTCTTTGAGGAAGCTAAAGCACTGAGAGCTGTAAACACAAAGGAGAAGAATCCAGAGTAATGATGACAAATTCCCACAAGGCTTTACTGCAACAGGACTGCAAAGACCGCCTCAAACCACACAGAAAAAATCTATGTGTTTACCTGTCAC
Source organism: Lepturacanthus savala (assembly GCA_030544235.1). Taxonomy (NCBI): domain Eukaryota; kingdom Metazoa; phylum Chordata; class Actinopteri; order Scombriformes; family Trichiuridae; genus Lepturacanthus; species Lepturacanthus savala. Next base: position 16,839,302 of record CM060467.1, read on the forward strand.
AAGTCATTAATATATGCACATGTTTTACTGCGAGTCCAGGCACAAAACAATAGGCGCTCAGTAGCATGTGAGCAAAGACGAAAATACTACGCAATTAGTTTATTTCATCACCTAAATCCATGACTGTGTGCATGGCAGTGAATGGTTTATAATATGATATAACAATATTTAGTGTCTGATCTATTCAGCTTGAGTTGATGCTGTTATAATATTATTAATTAATGCAGTGAATCTTATATCATGAGATTTAAACTGATTTAAAGTGTAAACAGCATGATACTGTTGTCTCTGACAATGACATAAACATCTAACAACAGGAAACATTCTGGTTTCAAACCAAACAAATTCAACTAATACAGTACTACATTAATACAGTAATATAGTACTACAGTACTATAATAATACAGTAATATCATACTACAGTACTACAGTAATACAGTAATATAGTACTAAAGTAATACGGTGATATAGTAATACAGTAATTCAGTAATACAGCAATACAATTACACAGTAATACAGTAATGCAGTACTACAACAATACAGTAACCACTGCTGTATAAAAAAAACATCCCAGCAGCTTCTGATCCATCTGCTGTAAACGTGTATTTGAACGTACTGATCACTCAGCAGCATCCGTCAGAAAACACAGGAAACATGTTCGGCCATTTGGCTGCATTAGTGATCCGCTGTGTATCTGGTGTCCGTGTGATCTTAATCCAATACTGGGAGTTATAATCCCCACCAGGTTTCTCAACTAAACAAAGATTAGGGGAGATTTGGCTGTTTGTGTATCATCCGACTAGAGGTCAGAGGTCAGGTAGAAGCAGAACAAACGCAGCTCTGTTGTTTCTGTTGTTTCTCTGTCTCCTTCCATTTCTGCCAACAGCTCTGAGCCTCTCACACACATCTATTGCCGTCACAAAACCTCCACTTGATGCACCAACTCGCACACACAGATGTAAACACATACGATGGAACCCTCAGTGTGTGCAGTGCTGCACGCCAATGGTTTAGTGTTAAGCCATCAAACAGCATATGGTTGGAAGAGATGGCCGTTAAGCTCCTTCTGTTTCAACAGCACTATTACTGCTACTGTAATAAAACGGGAATATTAATAATGGCTGGAAAACGTATTTATCCCCAGAGCACAGAAGCTACGAGCGTTTCTGTTGCTAATGTCCTTACGTCCATTATCTGGAGGTTATGACTCACTTATCTCATCATCTCAAACCGTTACCTCATTATGACCCAATCGTCTCATCAGGACTGAATTTTCTCATCACGAATTCTCTCATTAGGACTGAATCGTCTCTTAAAGACTGAATCATCTTATCATGAATCGTCTCATCAGGACTTAATCGTCTCATCACAACTGAATCATCTTTTTATCAAAACTGAATTTGACAATTCAATATTAAATAAATTGTCTCATCTTCACTGAATCATCTCATCAGGAATCATCTCATTTCAATTGAATCTCTGAGATTCTAAGGGATTTTAAAGAAGCTAATATTGTTCTCATGAGCATAACAGACCTATATTCTCCATTAGAGCTGCAATGATTAGTCAATCAATCAATTAGTTGTCAAATGTTATATTAATCTCCAACTAATTTGAGTCAATTAATCAATTAGAGTCATTTTTACGGAGAAAATGTCCAAAATTCTGGATTCAGTTTCTCAAATCTGATTATTTTCTGGTTTCTTTAGTCTTCTATAACTTTGGAAGAAAAGTTTAAATGAAATCCACTTTCAGAATAATACATGCATGTCCATATCACAGGATTTACCTTCTGTGTTTACCTGCTGATCCACATTTGATAATCTTGAAAAACTGGTTTGATCTGATCCATTGTTTGACGGACTGGAACAGAAGTCAGATGGGTCCCCCGATCCCGGAGAGGAACATGTCATTCCCGAATCCGGATCCTTCTGATCCAGATTAAACATTTTCAAGAATGGAGCCAGTCGAAAGACACTTGACCTCAGAGTCTGCGAGCTGATAACCTCCCAGCATCCTCGGCTCTGAAACGCATCATGTGGGATCTCATGACATTCAGCTGCAGCCCCGTTGCACACGCTGGATGTTCTTTTCCTTTTGGAACAACGCAAACACACAGAGATTTTAGTTTCACCACAGGGATTTTCATCTTCAGGTTTCTATTTGTTCACGCAAACTGTTTGGTAAACTGCTGTTTATTCAGCCTTCCTCTGTGAAAACAAACCGTTTTATACTGAACAGCCATTATATCTTTACTGAGAGTGTTACAGGATGTGGTTAATTTTAGGACAGGCTGCAAAAACTGCTGTTACCATGCACAAATGCTGCCAATGAGAGTTTAATTGGGTGAAGATGTGAGTCTTTGCCCCGAGGAACCCGCGGTGATGTTGCTGTCCGACATCTCACCTGTTGACACCTGTTGAACGATTTCACTGACACAGCTGCAACTTCACCTTAAGGCAAGAGGCGAGATGGAGTTAGAGTGATTAGAACCTATTAATCTAATCATATGAAGCAGACTGTGATGACAGCGTTAAAATAATGCAGCACTCGTCAGTTTTAGGTCTGTCATGTTTGATGTTGTCCGTTCTCGGTTCCAGCCTCGGTCATAATGAAGCTTTGGATTCACCTGCTAACAGGGAGGTGACAGAATCACAGAATCGCAGAAAGACTGTGTGACAGTGTCAGTGTGACTCATCTCTCTTCACACAGTCTGTGTCCAGGTGTGAGAAGTTATTTTAAAAAAAATAAGTGGTGTTTCAACTTTTCTCTCCAGCTTCTTTCTTTCCCCATTAAAACACTGATGTTTTTTTTTCACTTTCTGTGTTAACAAAGTGAACATCATTACACCTTTAAGGAGTCATATCCCCCTTTGTGGGGATATGCGATATTATCTTCGGTTCTCTTCTTCATCAGGTGGAGGCTTCAGAGAAGAGACCAGCAGGAGTCCAGCAGGAGGCTGCAGGACCCAGCAGGACCCAGCAGGAGCCAGGAGGAGCCAGCAGGACCCAGGAGGAGCCAAGAGGAGCCAGGAGGTGCCAGCAGGAGGTTGCAGTGATCATTCTCTAAGGCTTCAACATCAGGGCAGGTGACCCTACACAGTCGGGCTTGGGTTGGTATTAATAACAATAATAAAGTGGTGTTTGGGGGTTTGTTTGATTCTGGGCTTTATGCTCTTTTTCAAAATGTATTCAAATTTTGATGAGAACCAGTGGATTTCAGAGTCTTTCCCAAGCATAACTTCAATTGTTGAATATTAATAATTTAGAATATTGTGCTTTAGTTCAGTTCTCTGACATCATATTAATATTAGAGCATGTGTGTGTGTCTGGTTGTTGCTGCCCATGAGCAGGTGTATGTGACTGAACCATCATATTCGAAATATACAACGTGCTTCAGGAGATGGAGTCTGGCCGGACGTGATTATTATAAACCGTCTTCCACCTGCAGCACCACAACTTTGTTGACAAGTCTCAGCAGATTTTCATTTTAAAAGTGAAAGCACTCAAGAGTGTATTTCAGAGGAAAATACTAGTCTGGTATAACAAGATCACAATCTTTTCCCTGTGAAGAGCAATACACCAACAGGGGGAAAAAAATGACAACAGGAAAGTGTCTGAAATGAGGACGAGCTGGAAATGAGTTTGTGTGCAGAGTGATTCTCGGGCTCTTGGCAGTCGAAGGGTCCAATCTACAGAAGAGAGGATTACAACAGCAGATTATCTCAGCAGTTATCAAGCTGCCCTCCAAACACCATCATTATGCTACTGAGGAAAACTCAGCGTGATGCGGAGATGAAGAGGAAGAGGAGCAGATATCTTCACATCTCCTCTGTTACCGTGAGCTGGAGGCTGCGACTGATAGTTTCAGGATTTCAGGATTTCAGGGATTATTATATTATACACACGCACGAACATGCACACACACACACACACACACACACACACACACACCACACACACACACACACACACAGCTTCCTAACATGAGGAATTATGGGTCCCAACCACAGGTGACAACCCGCTATTAATTACATAAACTACAGATCAACAATCTTCATACATACATAAAATAATTCAGATTGTTTGCAGCAGTTCTCATCACTGTTCTGTGATCATCTTTCATGTTGCTTCGCTGCTAAAGACACAACAACAAAAGAGTCGATGTATGTTTTAAAATTCTATTAAAAATCTTTTCTCGATTGATGTCAGGAACAAATGAATTATTAACTACCTAATTAATAACTAAATGACTCATTAGGAATGCAGGAACAAGTCTGCAGGAACATTTTAAACGCTTCTTACGATTTTATATCAGAACAGAAGTTGCAAAACAAACAAAAACAAAACACAACATCAACACTGTTCACATCATCGACGTCCACAGATAAACCTCCGCTGTTTTGTTGATCACATGTTCCACTGATGATTTATTATCATTTAATATTTCTACATTATTGCCAGTTATTTAATTAAATTTAATAAAGAGTGGGTTTGTTAATTTATAATAATCTGAGTCACAGAGCTCCTGGATTTCTTCTGTATAAATATTATTAAATGTTAGATTCAGAGACTGAAAGTTAATTCTTATTTAACAGTTTTCGCAAAGTTTCCACAATTTTCTTTAAGAGTTGAGAATCGTGTTGTTGTAGATGTTCAGATATTCATCCCATGTTGGTTTTAATTCTTCCAGATTCAATCTTATTTCATTTATCCACTGAACCTTTTGTTCAACTGGGCAGGTCAATTAACAGCAGATCCTAATGAAGCCTGGAGAGGGGAAAAAAGAACCAATCAATGAAGGATCCAGGACAAAGTTTTCCAAGAATACAGTTTTAGTCAGAACAGATGAGACGTTCTTCAGGAGCTTTAAAAAAAAAAAACTTTTGTATTTGTGAATAATTTAAACCCTCATGTGATTTGCTGTAATTGTGTATAATGTTGATGTGGTTTCAGAAGTTGACCAGCTGATCCATGTTTTCTCCTGGATCGTGTGACCTTCCTACTGAGGATGGATCATTGATCGATCACAGATCAGTACAAACATCAACATTTAAAGAGTCAAATCCTTGTCTGACCAGCAATATATAAATACAACAAATATTCACAAATACAACATGGACAAAGAGACCCCTGCGACCCCATTAGGGTCGCAGGGGTCTGCTGGAGCCTATCCCAGCACGTTATGGCGAGGGATGGCAGGGATACCCCAGATGGTCGCCAGCCAATCGTGGGGCACACACACCATTCACTCACACACTCACACCTATGGGCAATTTAGAGTGGCCAATTAACCTGAGCATGTTTTTGGACTGTGGGAGGAAGCCGGAGTACCCGGTGAAAACCCACGCAGACACGGGGAGAACATGCAAACTCCACACAGAAAGGTCCCAGACCCCGGACCAAGGAGGTCTTGAACCTGCGACCTTCTTGCTGTGAGGCAACAGCGCTAACCCCTGCGCCACCGTGTCGCCCGAGATGAAATGTCTGAGAGATAAATGTATTATTAGTGTTTGACTGACAGCTACTCTGACAGCTAGGAGAAAACAATCTTTATTTCATTTACATCTGACAGGCTCAAAAGTATAAATAAATGTATGAATATATACTATGTGATATAAATTGATTATTTTGTCCTTAGGTAACATTTATCCATTTCTTAGATTAACATTATCTAAATCTCACTAAAGAGTTTTGATCAGAACCTAAACTGGATTACATGATCTAATCTGATTTCAGGATCCATTTTTCTTTTGAACCGCAAGATGCTGAATAAAGACAGATCGGATCAACGAGGGGATTTTAAAGCATGAATCGTGCGGAAATATGGAATTAAAACATATTCTTTGAAATATGTGTGATCCCTTTACAGAGAATATTTTCTCCTGATATGAGATCACAGCTTCTTGATTCATTGTGTTTGTGCTGAGTCATATTTTTCAGCTGTTTCTGAGAAGCAGAGTGATGATACAGTTTGGATTCTAAGAAAAATAGAAAATCTATTCACCGATGCTAAAATGTGAAAACCTCATTATTCAAAACAGATGAAATGATTATTTCAGCGTCGGACCAGCGGAAACACAAACAACATGTTGTTTCCTGCTGTGAGAAGCGCAGCAGAACATCCAGACACATGAGGAACAGGAGGTGTGAAGTTGAATCTGCGGATCGCTGACAGTAAACAGGACATGAGCCGACACATGTGAGTATATCTGCCCAGTTGGAAGCAGCTGGATCAGAAATATGTGTTTTTATACAGGAACTGGGCCTATTTCCCAGTAGATCTTTCTTCTGTTCATTCAGATCTGTGAACGTCTGCTGCTTCGAATGAGCTTTTTTCATTTATCCTTTTTCCTCTTTTTTTAGAGGTTTTTAAAGATTTTTATTTCATTGATCTGAGAAGAGCTTCTGTGATTTTGAACTAAAGTAATTAAGTGAAAAACTTTCTCTCAGTTTAGAATTACACTGATGTTATTTATAGATTTTCTCCCATCACTAATCTTTAATATGTGGATTCTGTCACTCAGAGTTATTACTGACTCTTATTGTGTCTTGAATCTGAAGCATGTGATTTTTCTCAATCAGATCAACACCTATGTCATTTTATTTATAAAGATTATTTATAAAGGGCTACTTCCAAAATTACCATTTTATTACAGTCTGATTTATGATTCTGTGTAGAAGTGATGCTGTAGCCTGACATCTCTTCAGCATCAGTTACAGTGTAGCATACACAACAAGTTTAGGGTCACTCAGAAATGTCCTTATTTTTTAAAGAAACGTTTTTTTCAATAAAGATAACTTTAAACTAGTCAGAAATGCACTCTATACATTGCTAATGTGGTAAATGACTATTCTAGCTGCACATGTGGTTTTTGGTGCATACACATAGGTGTATAGAGGCCCATTTCTAGCAACTATCTGTTCTAACGGTACAATATGTTTGCTCATTGCATCAGAAGGCTAATGTAATACAATTTTCTATTCATTTTACAACTCATGGTGGTAAATAAAACTGTGGCTTTTCATGGAAAACACAAAATTTCCTAGGTGACACCAAACCTTAGTGTAGGTTACAGCATCAGTTACAGCATCAGTTGCAGTGTAGGTTACAGCGTCAGGTATAGCGTATACCAGGCCTATTCAATTGGCGGCCCGCGGACCACATACGGCCCAGATGCGGCCAGGCTGCGGCCCAGATGCAGCAGAGGTGATGTTGCGCTTGAAAAATAAAATACCGTTCACTAGTCTCCAGAACATAATATACATCTATGCATTTTAGTTTATCAAATATCAATAAATATAATAATATTTATAATAATAATATTAATTATGCCGCAATTTAACGTGTTAAAAAATTATGTAGTAAAAATTATGTAGTATGTTCCAGTCTGGTGAAATGTTAAATAAACATTGTTTAAATAAAAAAAACGATGTACTAAGCGACAAGTCTGAGCGCGTCTCTGGTTGCAACGCGAGGTTTCCAGCTGAACAAATGTGTTTCTGGTTGGCTGATGGTCACGTGGTCACGTTATCAGCAATTGCTATATTGAGCTTAAGTGCCTATTTGAGACAGCCTTATTTTATTTCAGAATTTTATTTATTTAACTGTATTACTGTATTTGTTTTACATTTCTCAATAATGCACTTGGTCTAACTGGTTTAATGTGCTGGACCTTTACTTTTGGATTTAATTCATGAAACACAGTTCACCAATAAAAAAATGGATTTCAGATCTTCTCTTCTTACTGTATTCAAATGATTAGTCATGCACTACAATTTATTAATATCCTAGAATTCAAATTCTTTATCAGGAGACCTTTAGCAGATATGACATTAAAATGTGATTAATTCGATTAAATAATTACAAAGTCCTGTAATTAATTTGATTAATTTTTTTAATCGACTGACAGCACTGATATGGTTTATTATAAAGATGTATGGATCTATTATTATTATTATTATTATTATTATTATATGTAATTACTGAAAAATTACCACTTGTTAGTAAGTGAGGAAAATTTGTGGTCCAACTTAAGGTCTTGGATTCAAAATGTGGTCCAAATGGAAAACTAATTGAATAGCCCTGGCATATAGGTTACAGCGTTGGTTCTAGTGTTGGTTACAATGTTGGTTACAACACTGGCTCTGAATGGACGGAAGTTTAACTGAAGCTTAACAGTTGTCTCGAGTTATTCAGCATCCTGTAGCTGCTGTTACGCTTCACTCCTGCAGTAAATATTCAGCCTTCAGATGTTTCGCCTCATTAATCTGGGAGAATTGACAGAGTGGATGAGAACTGTTTGTTGTTAACTGTGTTCTCAGGTCTCACAATGTGACTTCCTGCTTAAATGAAGTGTCATAATCTGAAACAACAGAAGAGGATGTTGGAGCACATGGGGAGAGTGTGTGTCGCTGAGAATACGCCCTACAGTCTCATCATCAGCATCTCAACATCTGGGCTGCAGCTCTGTCGATGATGAGATTAGTTTTACCGTCAACACATTCTGCAAAATTAGCTTGATATTTGTGATTATTGTGGTTTCCACCTACACGGAGACTTCCTCAGATTCTACATTTGTGAGCAGCAATTGTGACTCAATGATCTTAGGCCTCAATCCTGTTCCTTTTCCCTCTTAATCAGAACCTGCACTTTCTGGTACAAGAGGAAACAGAACTTGAGGCAATGTTTCCTCTCATGCAACTAATCAAAGACCTTTATTCACATTGTCAATGAAGAAACACGTCTAGACATTTTCAGCAACTCCGTCATGTGTTGGTCATCTGGGCCTAACTACTGACATCCGGTGGCATGAGAAAGCGCTGGCTGCGTGAGAAGCCTCACACACAGCAGTCAGTTTGTCATAAGGATTACGGCATCGTATCCATCAAACCTGAGTAAACAATTGCAGAAACACGCACAGTGAGAGAACTGCAGAGATTCATCACAGTGCCACATGATGCATCTTCCTCAAGGTCACAGAACGAGAAGGGTCTGTCTGACGCTGAAGGCGACTGCATGTAGAAAACAGAAATTATCGAAGCAGGTCAGTGTCTCCAGAGGAAACATCAGCTCAGTCTCAGAGAGAAACGTTGACAGTTTATGTTTCTGTAACCACAGAATCATCGTTTCAGACATGTTGACGTAGGTCACTCCACGTTCCTCTTCAGTTCCTCTTCTCTCAGCAGGAGGAGGAGGGTTGGGTGGATGGATCAGTGCTTTGTTTCATGTCTGGAGCCTGTTCAACACCACTGTTAACTGACATTTGTCCATCAAGTCTTCATTGATCAATTTAATCCAAACATGATCAAACAGGATCAGTGAAGATATGCACCGTTTAAAAAAATGTTGATATTCTACTTATTTGCAGAATCATGAACTATCTGTTGATGAGTCAAGAACATGTTGTCTGAGGTAAAGTCAACAGTCTGGTCTGGAACAATCTGGAAAAACAGCATAAAGCCCAGAATCAAACAAGGCTTCAAACAACGCATGGTTATTAATACCTGGTTGTGAAATGTCTCCTGTCCTGATGTAGAAGGATGAGAGGACGATCACTGAACAACTGTTGATATAAGACAGGGGTGGACAACCCTGGTCTTGGAGAGCCACTGTGGGTGCACACCTGATTCTATTTATCAAACATTAGGGCAAAAACCTGCACTCACAGTAGCTCTCCAGGACCAGGGTTGACCCCCCCTCCCCAATAGAAGAAGTCGTTATCAGTCGTATCGAATGTGGACGGTCGACGGTTACCTCTGGAGACTGATTAGATTCACCGGGTCACAGAGGGAAAGTGTCTGAGTAACAAGCGATGAAAGGTGAGGCGAGACGAGGTCCCTCAAAGAGCAGCAGCAACTCATCCTCAGTCAGATGTGAGTCAGACACCGAACTCCTGGGTCCTTCCGGGCCTGAATAACTAATGAGGATGATTTCTAGTGGGCGGGAGTGTTCGCTTGCTCGTTTGGCTCATCCTCTCGGCTGCCGAGCGGCGCCTGGTGGGCTGTGGGTCGAGGCGGGTAAGGCTACCCCCCCACCCCCCTCCATCCGCCTTCCACCCCCACCACCCCCCTCCCACCCCAGGGACGTTTACCGGCCAACTCACAAGCTCACATTGGGCCGACCTTCCAGCTCCTGCTGCTCTAACTCGCTCTCGAACATCGCTGGTGGGCAGTTAAACAGCGAGTCACGTTACAGATGGAGCAGTGAAGCCTCCTGCCCTCGGCCATCAAGGCCGGTATTTTAAACAGATCAGATTGCACCATTTGCAGCTTTCTACAGTGCAGGGTGAATAAATCTCAGAGCTTTTAAACAGTGGTGATTAAATGTTTTACTGCAGCCGTCTGCCATGCTTCTGGAGTGGGAACTGGTCCGAGAGCAATCTTTTTGTTCACCATTTGTTTAATGGCTGGCAGCAATATTGATGGATTTTTTTGCACCGCAGAGAATGGCGAGTCAAATATTGACCTTGTTATTAAAAGCTAATCCTCCTCCTTGCACTCAGGATCAGTTTCACAGGAAGGTTCTGATGCTCCGATCAGACATTGTAGCTTCTCAAAAGCGTGTCAAGACATTAATATCAGAAAAATGTCAGAGCCAATAAAACAGGATTGGTTAAAATTTTGTTCCCCAACAAGTGATTTTTTGCTTTGAAACTTTATTAACCCCCAACGAGAAACTGGGTTAACGCCAGAAGTAAATTGATTTAAGTCAAACCTGTGAATGAATTGAAATGACTGACTGAATGAAATGTGAAGAAATTAAATCTTTGTATGTAGATAACAAAGGTCTATACAATTACTACAGGAAATGACAAATGAAAAACTGATAAATGTCAATGAATCTGTCATATGAACAAGAATGATCTGAAAAATGTTTAAACTCTTGGATCTGTGTGTTGAACAGTAAAAGCTGATCCCAGTTTTGTTTGAAAATACTGAGACAGAATTTTAATTTAGATTCATTTTGACTAAGAACCAAAAACAAAACCGACAAACAGAAAGAAAAAAGGACTGATTGGAAAAAAAATCACTAACTCTGTGAAGAACAAAGTAAACGTGGACTTTTTGCTCAGAAGAATATTTAAGAACGATTTTTCTCCACATAAAAACTGAAAAGCAATCACTTCCACAGAGTATGTGCAAACACACGGAGGGAAACTTTCTGTTGACAAATGTTTTCAGTCTGTTCCACACGTGATTAAAACCAGCAGAAAAACTTTGAATGGGATTAATCCGTGACATCATAGCATCACAAGGCAGAAAAATGAGATCTAAGATGAGAAGTGTTTGGAAGTGGACAGGTCTCAGAGGAAGACAAGGAGGAGGGTTTGGTGGATGGATCAGTTTTCATGTTTGGAGTTGGAGAAGTTGACTGAGTTCACTGACATTTGCCGTCAGGGATTTTGCTGATGTTAAACTGGTGGATTAGAAGCATCCAGACCATCTCACACTGTAACAGGTGGGATCCAGCAGCCTTTGGGGTTGGGGTGGGGGATCAGTGAAGAAACACAGTGCTGATTAGCAGCAGAGAAGGTGTTGATGACCCATAACTCATCAGACCATATCTCATCCGCCCACATCACAACCCCCCTGTAAAGTCCTTCATGGACCTGTACTGTTTATGACCTGATAAATACACACACACACACACACACACACACACACACACACACACACACACACACACACACACACACACACACACACACACACACACACACACACACACACACACACACAGAGGTGTATTTGCAGCTCACAAAGACTAATTATCCTGTCAGGAACAAAGAGGGAGAGGGTTTAATTTAACACCACTCCCCCTCCCCTGATGATGTGACACCAATTAATGCAGCTTTGCATGATGCGACTGACCACCCCTCCAACACACACACACACACGCGCGCACACACACACACACACACAATAACAGCAGCTCTGTACCATCGCTGCTCAGGGAATCAGAATAAGTTATTTATTCTGATTTCTGATATCAGGGTGAATCCTCTGCTTTGATTGGTCGACAGGTGTGCATCATGACAGTTAAACGCCCACATAGTTCAACACAAGTTTAATCAGCCGTTGTAAATTCATCCGCAGCTGTTGGACTGAATCGTCATTAGCTGCAGCTCAGCCGAGTTCCAACTTATAAAGTAACAGGCCAAACGGTGATGATTTTAACTTTTCTTTACATCTGGAGAAAACAACAATTTATCAAAATGAGGTGCAGCAAAGGGAAAAAAATGAAACAAAAACAACAAGTGATCTGTTTGGCAGCGTTGTCTCTTATTTAATCTTTAATCTCTTATTTTAATCAAATATCTGTGAAGTAAAAACAAGCTTCATTTTAATATTTTATAACAGTGATGGAGCTGGTCACAACTGGAATATCTCCCGTTTATTGGAGCTGCCATATTTAAATATTATTATATTTATTGATAGTTGAGTCATTTTTCATATTTCAGAAATGGTTTGTTTCATCTTCAAACAATACCCTGAGAAAAATGGAAAAATAATATTCAGAGTATTTAATCTCAGTGAGGTGATTATGCAATCATGATTTGTGAATTTCTAAGTGTTTGGATGTGTTTTACAGCCTGTTAATTCTGCAGCGTTTCTGTGCTCAGAGAAGACAAACAAGGTTAAAGCATGCTAAATGAAAACTATTAATTAACAATATGAGAACAGATTGTGTTTTTCATCATCTGAAGAAACACATTTGTTTGTTAACATGTTTGTTAACATGTCATCTATTATCAGATGATCATTAAACATGTTAATTTATCACATGATGCTTTATTTAATCTCTGTTTCAGTTTCCATAGGGATCACCGTCTTACGTCAAGCGAGGAAAAAAGATGAAAAATGCTGTTTCAAACCTGACAGAAGAAACAGCAGCAGGTGAAGCTGTGATGGACCCTGAAACCTCTGAATCAGGATCTGAATCCACCAAGAGGAGAAAGAGCTTCATCATAGGCTGTAGGAGGAGGAGAGGAAAGAAGAAACAGCTGTTACATTAATTCACAGACAGAGAAGACCTGAAAAGACAAAAAGAAGTGGAAGAGACTTTCAGCTTGAAACAGAAAGGTTGTGACAGACAATCAAAAAGCAGCTTCTTCACTGAGAATCAGACAAGGAAAAATCCACCAGAAGATCAGATCCAGGAGCCTGCAGGTAACTGTTCATCCACATCCACTGTTTCTTGACAGAATGAAGTTTCCTGACAGGATGAAGTTAAGTGATAGGTTTCCTGGGACAACAAGATCAGGAAACACAGACCTTTAACACTGTTCCAAACAACAGATCCACAACCACATCCAATCACAAATCACTCATGGATCTAAGGGTTCTTCAGGAAACAGGTCAGGGGTCAGTGGGTCAGGGAGGGGTCAGGGCTTAAAGGGGAGAGTATTTTTTTTAAAAAACAGAAGCAGGTTGAGTCTTTACTTTAATCAGAAAAACTGAACCAATCTGCTGGTTGTTCAGTCCCATCGTTTCCAGTCAGGCAGACTCTTCATTTCTGTTCCACAGGTGTAAAGAGGTGAAGCAGCAGGAAGCTGCTGATGCTGTGAAACGTTGCTGTGGTTTATTAGCTTTATCCGACAGGTTGGAGCTCAGCAGCTTTAACACTGATGACAACCGATGTGTTGGAAATGAGAATCCGTGATGAAGAGCTAATCCCTGACATCCTATTTCAGTTTTCATTTTGTCTTTTTTGTTGCTATGTTCTTGCTGCTGTGATGTTTCCGCTCAGCTACGCCCCTTCAGATCGGCTGTTACACTCACAGTCAGCAGCGAGCTGAGGATTCTTCCCCTGATTCTACAGGTGGGTTCATCACCTGCTAAAGATCACACATGGGCTCAGTCGTGTTGGGTGGATGGATCAGTGCTTTGTTTCAATTGTCTGTCACGTCTTCATTGATCATTTTAACCAAACATGATCTTTTCTAACACTGACATGAACCTAAACACCTGAACCACAGTTCGACTATCAAACAGAATCACTGAAAATCAGCCTTATAATAATTAAAAGAAAATAGAGATATGATACGTGTGAATCATTGATGTTCAGTTTGTCCAGGATTGTAAATGGTTTTGAAGTCTTCTTCCCCTTTTGCAGGTGCAGCAGTTATTCTGGCCTTTGTTTGAACAGGACCACCAACCAGTCTGACAAAGCATCATCAAAGCTTCCAGAGCGGGGACAGCAGCCTCATATCAGTGAATCAGGGTCAAGGTTCAGGACAGATTCATGTAAAGCCATAAACGGCAGGAAGTGATTTGGTGCATCTGACAGAATGGGATTTTCCTGCTAGGGGAAAGATCGTAAAACAGCAGGAACCGGAGCCACGTAAAACTTCAGCGAACCGACACTGACGACTTCTGTCAGGAAACGACATGGATGGATGGCATGTGGCTCTGCTCTGGAACCACAAATATTTATTGACTTATTAGATGAGTGTTTCATTCCTCTGTCATTTATATTAGGAAACACTTCAACCACAGACAACGTTTCTCATTAGCTGTTTTGAGACACAGTTTAAACTCCTCCACTTTGCTCTGTGTCATTTATGACATCATCATTTTAACCCAAACCATCATCTTCTCTGAACTCAGCTTTAATAGTTGCAGGTGGAGGTTTGATCACTAGGTCCAAAAAAGGGAGAATCATGTTCTAGACCAGTGGACAGTTTCACCCAAACACATCATCCTGCCTTAAACCTCAATGCACCGTAACCATGGTGTCACGTCACACTGTCACATTGGTTACAGTGTTATCAGAGGAAACATCAGTTCTCTCTCAGAGGGAAATGTTGGCAGTTTATCTTTCTGTAACCATGGATATGTAGATCCATTGTTTCAGACGTTGTGACACAGTTCAATCAACGTTCCTCTTCAGTTCTCCTTCTTTCCACAGAAGGAGGAGTGTTGGGTGGATGGATAAATGCTTTGTTTTATGTATATATGGAGTTGCAAAAGTTGTAGCACCATAACCAGTGTGACGTCACACCTTCTTATGCAGCTAAGTCCATAGGATCCACTGGATCACTCATGTTGCTGGACGTGTGTGCAGAACATTTTGTAAGATAAGATATGAGCCTTTGATTTCTCACAGCCATGGACAGAAACATTCAGGCAGTCATCTTCTATACCCGCTTATTCCTCTTTAGGGTCACGGGGGGTCTGCTGGAGCCAATCCCAGTGCATTACAAAGGCAGGGATACACCCCAGATGGTCGCCAGCCTAACGTGGGGAGCACACACACCATTCACTCACACTCACACCTACGGGCAATTTAGAGTCTCCAATTAACCTTAGCATGTCTTTGGACTGTGGGAGGAAGCTGGAGAACACCCACACAGACACAGGGAGAACATGCAAACTCCACACAGAAAGGTCCCAGACTAAGGTCTTGAACCTGTGACCTGTGAGGCAACAGTGCTATCCACTGCCTCACCGTGTCACCCTGGATGGAAACAAGCAATATTTATTATTTTCTTTCATTTCATCCTTTTCATAATTTCATCCTTGATTCATTAAAGCTGAAGCAGAGTTCACTCTTGTTGCTTCATGGCTAAAGAAGCATTTAACCTTTATCTCCAAATCCGTTCACTATCTTCATATAGTTACAGGTTCTCTAAGCAGTTCAAACAAGGACAGTATCAGCATGACATTTGACAGCCATTAATTACAATAATGTGTCTGTCAGCAGTAAAGCGGCAGTAAAATACATCAGTAATCGCGGGATTTTGACCTTGTTGTAAAACTACATGACTTTGATTTGCAAGTTTAAAAATCATAAAATCCATTTTTTAATAATAAGTCTTTGCTTCTTTGCCACAGATCTATTTGACATTTAAAATGCATAACAGCTGATTAGTTTTTGTCACATCATTTGTTTTGTTGGGGACTCAGGTTGGAGCCGAGTAATGTAAAAATGTAAATGTCAGTTCAGAGAATTACAATATTAAGTAAAACTGAAGAGAATCCCGGATTCAATTTGTGTCAGCTCAGTTTCAGAGAGAAATGTTGACAGTTTATGTTTCCACCACATACGAATAAGTAGAATCAACGTTTCAGACATGCTGACATAGTTGAGTCGACGTTTCTCTTCTCTTAGCAGCAGGAGGAGGGTTGGGTGGATGGATCGGTGCTTTGTTTCATGACTGGAGTCGGAAAAGTTGTCGTCGACATTTGTTCAACATTCTGTTTCATGTCTGCATTGATCATTTTAACCCAAACACGACCTTTTCTAACACTAACCTGAACCGAACCACCTGAACCACAGAGTCACACCATCGAACAGGATCGGTAAAGACACTCATGTATGAAAAACGCTGCTACGATCTGTATCTGTAGAAATGGAACCTGTCAGCATTTCCTCTGAGCCATTGCGGGGGAGACGTGTAATGCCAGAGGTGACGGTATCTCTCTTTCCGCTGCTGATGTTTAGGATGACACTTGAGGACGATCTCATGGGTGAGTGTTTACCAGAGCAGACAGCAGAGATCTGTGATGTCATACACACACAAACGGTCAACAGAGTGAAAATGCTTCTCATCGACTCCTTTCTACTGTATGTTAACTGCTGCCCTGCGCCGTGACTCCTTCACTCTCAGCTCATCGGAAGCCAGCACACGTAGCCTCAGACCCTGTTGTACCCATTCCCTCATATAATACTTCAACTGCCATAACGCAGCCCTCTCCCTGTGTAGTGCTTATATCTGCATAGAAACACACCGACACACTGCTTTATTGTTGTGCAATTCCCTGCAAATCCCTGGCCCGTGCTGCAACATGGGCTTCAGTGTCCCACTGATAATTGCTGTCCTTGTACGTTACCTTGTTCAAAATGAGTCAGTTAAGTTCCTGAGATGGAGAAGATAAGACAGGAACATGTAAACATGCAGAGATGAAAAGGAAGGAAGACAAAAGGATAAAGGACTGGTGTCTGCTGCTCACACACTACACTAATAATAACTGGAGACACAGCAGCAGCTTCACTAACCTGCAGGAAGCTGTAGTTTTACTAGCCACATAAAATCAAATGACCATGTAATGGGGCCCTGTGTGTTCTCTGCTCTGCAGCTTTAATCCAGCTTTAAGGTTGATCATGCTGCATCCAACAATCCCTGTTGCTGCTATGATTCAATGGGATCAATCTATGAGCTATTAGTTATGGAATATATTGATCTACGATGCGTTGATCTATGATCTATCAATCCATGATGTATTCATCTATGATCTATTGATCTATTGCTGCTCTTCAGGTTCTTAGACCACATGAAGGAGCTCATCAGCTCTTTCTGTTAGGGATTTGTTTAATCAATTAATCAATTTTTTTTGTATAAAATAAGATGCAGCATAAAGTGCTTCAAATAAAATAAAATGTTGATGATTTTTCAGTTAAGTACCAGTTGCAGGTTCAATTCATTGTATTAATTTTGCAGCTTTAGACTTGGACTTGTGTCAGATATCAATCAATCAATCAATCAGGTGCAATCACAGTCTCGTAGTAGCAACCAATGCATCGACAACACTATTTATATGACTTGAATTGACAAATACATGTTCAAAATAAAACACTACGAGAAGATTTTATCTGGTTTGAGCTGAGTCATGACTCAGATTTGATTTGTTTACAGAGAATTCTGACTTAAACCTACTGACTCATGATTATTAAATCTACTGACTATTAATGATCATTATTATAATTCTGACATGTGATTATAACGAAGAAGCTTCTCTCACCTTCTTTTCATCAGCTTTACAATAATAGCGAACAATGTGACTTTATGTTTGAATTTTGAACAGACTACTGATACTGATACATCAGTTTTTAACATCATGACATTTCAACATTATCCGCATTCAAATATTTGATTGTTCGAGAGTGGCCCATGTGGGCATGGTTAAGCTAATTAACACAAGTTCACGGCAGAATTTGAATACTGATTAGAAAATGCTATTTGTTAAAATGTATATTTTAATTATATTTTTATAACAAGATCTGATAATAAACTAAAGTTTATAGATCAGGATAGTTTCTGTATTTGTTCTGTCTATAAATGAAAATAAAACCAGCTGGTTTCATGTCAGATGAAGATGATGGGCATCCTTCTTCTTCTTCTATATAAAGAAAAACAGCAGCTGTTAGCTTTTAGCTGAGCTTTAGCTGCCCGGCGGCGGCTCAGAGACGTCTGATGAAGTTTATATTGGATCAGCAGGGATCATGTTGTTCTGAATGTTTCATCAGCAGCTGTTTACTCCTGTTTAGCTGCACAGAGCTTTGAGGATAATTATGGTTCCGCGCATATTGCTCATAGATAATTCATAAACGTAATATAGAGTTAGATCAGGCTGTAACACCTGAAGTTCATCTACAGTAACTTCCATTAATTAGTTATATTATTTATTATTCCACTTACGGACCACAAACCTGCAGCCAATCAGAGGCCAAGCAGCTATCAGCCGACCACCTGCACTGAGAAACTGAATCCATGCCATGGTGTGTCGCCGTGGGCCCATGACATCATAAAATTTCTGCCGAGTCATAATTCAATAAGGTTGACACAGCGAGATGCAGCCACAATCTCAGCTGCTCATGGTCACATCAGAGAGAGGTGGTTCAGACTCTGTTACTGCATCGCTGTGGAAGGGAGGGGGGCAGTGTGTGAGTGCTTGTGCGTGTGTGTGTGTGGGGCGGTCTAACTGTCGCTGCCTCATGTCAGTCCTCCTGCAATATCCACCCCCCCCCCCCCCCCCCCTCGCCACCCGATTGCAACCCCCCCCCCCCCCCCCCCCCCCCAAGTACCAGCTGGCATTTTAATGTGTGAGTCTCTCTTTCATGCACCAGCAGGGTGATGGTGGTGACGTCTTTATTTCCTCAATAAAATACAAATTTATAATTTGAATTATATAATACTTGCACATTAGTCACAAGAAGAATGAAAATGCTATTTATATATTAATAGGAAGGACGATAAGGTCTGGCTGTTACATGTATATTATTATCATCATGATCATTATTATTATGGTAGAGCGGTCGATGTTAATATGTGTTACTGGCTGTTCTATAAATTATATCCAATGTATGGTCTGTACTGAGCAGTTGAGCATTAAATCCAACCATAAGGACTTCTGTGAAGTTGGGATGTCATACTATACAATCACCACCCACATTCCAACTTCATAAGTGTAAATATGGACAAATATGGACATTTAAATTATTTGTGACACTTTGACACTTTTCACCTCTGATGGACATAGATCAGATTTTGGAGGGATTGACCTCACACACCTGGAGCTTCCCCTGCTGACCTACTTCACAGAGACAATAGAGCTAATGAGCTGTGTATGTGTGTGTGTGTCTGACATGTAAGTGTGTGTGTGTGTAAGACATGTTGACTTGTCTTTGTTCTGTTAAGAATGGTTCTATCCATTTGGTGTATTTATTACAATTTGCACAGTGCAGTTGGTTTTATAGGTTATAATCATACGGATTGATCACCTGACTTCACAGATCAAAGCAACGAACTGTATTCAAAATATTTCTGTTATCTATTTAATGTCATACTTAAATTTTCCTGTTTGAAAGTACTGTTTCCATCCTATGTACACTTCATCTATTGCACGCCTGTCCATCCTGGAAGAGAGATCCCTCCTCTGTTACTCTTCCTTTTTTTAGGGAGTTTTTCCTTGTACGAAGTGAGGGTCTAAGGACAGGGGATGTTGTGTTGTACAAACTGTAAAGCCCATTGGAGCGAATCTGTGACTTAAACATTACAGTAGAGTCTGTTCAACATTTGTCCACCATGTCTTCATTGATCATTTTAACATGATCTTTTCTAACACTTACCTGAACCTAAACATCTGAACCATAGAGTTACACTATCCTACAGCATTAGTGAAGTCATACAGCTGTGGATCCTTAACATTCAGGTTTTGTGCAGAACTGTAAATATCAGCTGCTCTGCATGATTCAGGTATTTACCAGGTGAAAAAAAACCTCCGTCAAATGAGCGACTGAAACCTCCGAAGCCTCTTTCATTGTTGAAACAACTTGTGTTCCAACATGGCAGGTGTGTAAACGCTGTCAGAGCACAGAGCTGCACATCAGGCTGCTGCTCACGTACGACATGTGAAACAAGGAAGTGGCACATTAGGGTCTGACTGACCTTTAGCTGCTCTGCGAGGAGGAAGAATCTGTCTCCCACAGACTGAGGAGCCTCAGTGCTCCTTGCATCCATATTCATGAGACGGCTGGTCATGGATCAGGATCACAGCTGAACACATCTGTGCTGTTTAAGTCTCACCTCGTTTCACCTGTCTGAGACAACATCACAGCTGTTTATGTGGATGTTTTCGCCCACATTCCTCAGAATGTTTCTCTTCAGCCTGCAGGAACTGACCAGCTTGTTGCATCAGATCCATGAATCGCACTGACTAAACCTCACACCGACTAAACAAGTCATTCAACTACAACTCAGAATACCTGTTGGACTCTCACCTTGATTAACAGCTGGATGTAATGATTTATCTAGTGGTTGAAATTGCTCGGTCACATTAGATTAGATTTTTGACATGTATGCAATGTATACAATATTAGATATGAAAATATCTAGTTAACAAGTGAATAATCTGAGTCAAAATGTGATCTAAAATCAGTCAGTCAGTCATCTTCTATACCTGCTTATCGCAGGGGTCTGCTGGAGCCTATCCCAGCGCGTTACGGCGAGAGGCAGGGATACACCCCAGATGGTCGCCAGCCAATCATGGGGCAAACACACCATTCGCTCACACACTCACACCTAGGAGGAATTCGGGGCCGAGTACCCGGTGAAAACCCACACAGACACGGGGAGAAGATGCAAACTCGTGATCTAAAATAATAATTAAAAAACATAAAATCATTGTTGGTTTTAGGACTGTTTTAGGAAGCTGATGATGTTGATGAAGATGATGAACCTGATGAAACTGATGAAACTGATGAAGCTGATGAAAGCTGATAAAGTGGATGAACTTGATGAAGATAATGACCAGGTCCAGGTCTCCAGCAGTGCATCAGTGAGCATCCATCAGAGTTTATTAAAACGACCAGTTTCAGCTCCCAGATGTAAATTGATCGGAGGAAATGAGCTTCCTCAAACATTACAGCTTCAAAGAGGACGTGAGCGGAGCAGATGAGACCAAAGCTGCTCCAGGAGAGAGAGGGACTCATATTTAATTCAGCAGAGCAGCGGCTCACCCACGGGTGCTTGCTTAACAAGAGTTTCATCTTTGTTTTTGTGTTAAACAAGAGGATTTTATGGATCCATATCATCTGCTGTAACGCTGCAGTTTCCCCCACAGAGCTGCAGAACATCACAGTTGCTCCTCAGGTTCTTTTCATGAAGAGAAACCGCTGAACAGGTTCGTTCTCAAAGAGAAGCTGCAGAACATCACAAATATACAGCTCCCCAGGTTTATCCAGTAAAAGAAGCTGTCATAGACTGTTATTAAACTGGTTTAAATGTAAAAAAAAAAAAAGAAGAAAATTTTATGAAAATCAAAAAGGAGAAGGTGGGAGGGGTCTGAGTGACAGGAAAACAGGAAGCTGCCCATATATGGAACCACACACACACACACCTCACAAATGAATAAGACGCTTCTGTTCAACATGTACACGTTCAGACAGTGGAAAAGAAAGAAATATGTCACAACCCAGATTATAGACTTTAATCGCTTTAGTCAGTGCAGTGAACTAATCAATAATTGGATCAGAATTGTCACCAGTTACAGATAAATCTGAAGTCATCGTTGAAGTAATCGCACATTAAACCAGCTGAAGAACAGATGGAGGGTTAAAGGTGTTTTATCTTCAGCAAACTGACCAGAAGAAGATTCTCAACCTGTGATGAACTTTATGAAATATGAATATTAACAAACCGAAATCTGAATCTAAATAGTTTTTTTTTTATAAATATATAGATTAGAACCATCTGAGGAGTCAATGATGTAACAAACTGCTTCTGCACAGATGAATGATGAATATGGGAAACAGCAGCAGAATTTACGTTTGTTTTGCAGCTTGTTGAGTTAAACATCTTTAAATTGTGTACATAGTGTTTCACACAAACAGGTTTATTTCTCTACAATATGGGGACTATTACTGCTACAATTACCTGATTGTAAAATAAAATGAAGTGAAAGTTCAGTATTTTTCAGTCATGTCCTTGTTCTGTTCCCCTGCTTCTGCTGGAAACAGCGAATCACAACAGAAGCGGCATCTGTTCTGCCACAGAATTATGCAGCATTTACTCTGGAATAAGTGGTCGCCTTCGGTAACAAAACACATTAACTGCCGCTACTCAAGGTTATATTTAGGCCTTTGTATGATCAATACTTTGGTGCTTTGACATCGTTGTATAAATTTCAGTGTCCCTGTCAGAGAAAAACATCCATTAGGAAACAGATGTCAGAGAAAGAGTAAAATACATTAAGGTGTGTGTGTTATTTAGTATAGAAGCTGCAACCTTCAGCCCACACACACACACTCATCCTCCAAATAACAAATAACGTCCTCACTCTGCTCAACTCACAGAGGAAAACAGCAAAAAATAAAAAAAACAGCAACACACTGAGTCTGTTTTCATATGACACTGTTTGATGATATAAGAATAAAGCAGCAGAGAGACAAGTGTTGAATTAAATCGAGATGTGCTGCAGGAACATCACATAGCAGCAGATGCTGACTTAAAGCTGGTTTTATTACTACAATCTGCTTTATTTCCTGTTTGTTTATTCCACAGAAGTTATTTTAAGAAGCGAAATTCTGCAATTCGACAAAGAGGATTGAGACAAGAACCTGAGGGAGTGTTGTCAAACTTGGTTTACAGCTTCTTCCTCTCATCAAGCAGCTTCTTCCACCAAACATCTCATCGGGTTTTTGTTCCTGTGCTGAAGCTTCTTATTACGACACAGCCTCTTCAGCCGAACAGGATGATCAAACATGCTGGAAGTTCAACATGATTACATGAGCGGTAACTGAATTCAATCCACTTGGTGTAATATGTGCGGTTCTGTACAGTAATGCATTGGTATAAATGGTAAGTGGAGGACTTGTAAAGAGTCCTTTTAACCGCTGAGAAGTTTTTATTCACAGTGAAGCAGCAGTCGGCCTGTGGCAGCGCAGCCGGGGATCGAACCGCCAGCCCTGTGACCTCTGAGCCACGTTATTACCTCAGTGTCAGAGATCGATCAGGCTGAT
This sequence comes from Lepturacanthus savala, assembly GCA_030544235.1. NCBI lineage: Eukaryota > Metazoa > Chordata > Actinopteri > Scombriformes > Trichiuridae > Lepturacanthus > Lepturacanthus savala. The sequence goes on from CM060467.1 coordinate 16,862,546, forward strand.
TGGGAGCTATTGATCACGGCTGCAGAAACACACACAGCTGGAACTGTCCTGTTCTTTGTCTCCTACAGAAACAGCTGATGCAACATGTTCAGAACGTTTAACTTTCACTTGACCTCGACACACTGACTTCAGGACATCCTCTGTCCTCCATCCTGTCCTCCGTCCTCCATCTTGTCCTCTGTCTTCTGTCATGTCCTACATCCTTCATCCTGTCCTCCGTCCTCCATCCTGTCCTCTGTCCTCCATCCTATCCTCTGTCTTCTGTCCTGTCCTCCATCCTTCATCCTGTCCTCCATCCTTCATCCTGTCCTCCATCCTTCATCCTGTCCTCCGTCCTGTCCTTTGTCTTCTGTCCTGTCCTCCGTCCTTCATCCTGTCCTCCATCCTTCATCCTGTCCTCCATCCTGTCCTCTGTCTTCTGTCATGTCCTCCATCCTTCATCCTGTCCTCCGTCCTCCACCCTGTCCTCTGTCTTCTGTCCTGTCCTCCGTCCTTCATCCTGTCCTCCATCCTGTCCTCTGTCTTCTGTCCTGTCCTCCGTCCTTCATCCTGTCCTCCATCCTGTCCTCTGTCTTCTGTCCTGTTCATCCTCCCAAATCCTCTGCTGACATTAGACGTTTACACAAGAATAGACAGGATGATACTGTTCATGGCAGCAGCAATGTCTAACATCAGCTGCAACATGTTCATATAACTTTGTTTCCTAACATTATTTTTCATGGTTGATATGTTCATCATTGTTGTAAATAAACAACACAAAATCAACTGTCTGTCTTTATTTCTTGTGATTAACAGGAGCAGGAAAAAACACATTTTAAACACATCGGCCAGCAGCTGAACAAACTGAGGTTTCATTAGTTTTCATATAAGATGGTGCAACCAGTGTGTAAATCTCGTATTTTTATTGCATTTTAATTTCGTTTTTTATAGTCATATAGTTTAACCTTTCACCTGTTTCAAGTTGTGTGCATGGTAATATCCTTCTGATTTATACCTGTGGTACAGTTTGAGTGACAATAAAATAAAAGTTAAATGTTTAGAGTGATTATAATCATCATCGGCAGCAGGTTCATATAACTCTAATAGTCAGGGGTGCACATAACTTTTTTAGTGAGCTACTCGGATGAGAACCAGGACATGTTTAGTACTCACACAGCGTGACTAACCCCAGGCAAACTACAGAGCTATCCTCGTTAAATCACTTCTTAAACCACACTTGTAATCATCTGGCTTTTTTTTATGTGTGTTATTATGTGACTGTTGTATTTTGGGTTTTGTTTTTTTATTTTTCCTGTATTGTGTTATTGTATTGTGTTACTTAAACTATAAAACCTTGTAACCTTGAGGTGATCTATAAAATTATTATTGTTATTATTATTCTAGGTATGTGACGATTGTAACAATTGACATCAGTATCCACTTTTGGAGATGATGGTTGTTGATTTTATTTATTTATTTATTTTTTGGTGCTCAGATTGCAGTTAAATCTTTGCAGCTTCATCTCTTACATAGAGGAACAGCAGAGCTCATCTAACTGCTGGACTCGATTCTATTTTTCCTTTTTTAGCAACTGTCAGGTATGTAAAAGCATGTGGTGACACACGTGTTAGTCTGCATTCTCTCATTTTTGTCTGCATGTGTACCTGCTTATGTACCTATGTACCGTATGTGCACCCGAGGTAATAGTAACTTTAGTCTTTAAGAGACAAAAACTATTTTTCAGTCATATTGGCTACAGAAAAATTTTAGGATTTTATACAAACAGGAAGTTCAGTGTGAAACCTCCTGACTTCGAACTGAGAAACTGAAGGAATCCTAATTTTGTCAGACAGATAATTTTATTCTGCTCATTTGTTTTGTGGAGCCTCAGTTTTCTTTGTCACAGCTTTGTAGGACAAAGTGTTTATCTGCAGCACTACAAAAAAAACATTTTTCAATCTCTAATAACAAACAATTCACACTGTGAAATCGCAAAACAATTTCCACATATTACAAAGAAAGATATCATCCATTTCCTGTGAGTCTGAATCTCTAAACTGTCGCTAATGTTCAAAAATATTCTCAAAGTTTGTCGTGTTGCAGCTTTAGGGTCAAATCATTTTATTCATCAATGTAAACTTTCAAGATAAAAAAAAAGATAAAGGGAGATTTACAATGTTATTAAAAGGGTGAAACTGGAAAAGCATGTATACTCTTCCTTACCTAAAGCAGCTTCTACCTCAACAGGACAGAACAGAGATGAATTCATCATCATCATCATCATCATCACCTCAGCTGCTGCTGTGTCTCCTCAACCTATAGAATCGCAGCATTAAGGTCATTTTAGACATTTAACGCGCTGAGCTAATTCATTTTGCTGAATTAGCTGTCTGTTCACATGAGGAAATCACCATGAATCAATGCCAAGAATCATGCAGCTGTTCATTCTGGATCTAAGTTATAAGCAACATTACCTGGCACAAGAAACTTAAATTAAATAATAATAAAAATGTAGAATACATGAAGAAAATAAAGATAAAAACAAGCAAACAAACTACATATTAATCTAAAAGTGAGACAACATCACAAGATCATGCTGCAGCTGGACCAAAGCTATTCGGACCACAAAACAAAGTATGAAAGAGCGATTGAAAGATTGAATTCTGAGCAGAAACATCAGAAACTGAAAGATATGAAGCATCACAAACATCTTTATTTCTTTGTTGAATATGTATACACATACATTACTGTTCAAAAGTTTGGGGTCGCCCAAACAATTTAGTGTTTTCCATGAAAAGTCATACTTTTATTTACCATTGCGAGTTGTAAAATGAATAGAAAATGTCATTGCATTAGCCTTCTGATGCATTGGTGCAATGAGCAAACACATTGTACCATTAGAACACTGGAGTAATAGTTGCTGGAAATGAGTCTGTATAGATATTGCATCAAAACCAGACATTTGCAGCTAGAATAGTCATTTATCACATTAACAATGTATAGAGTCCATTTCTGATTAGTTTAAAGTTATCTTCATTGGGAAAAAAAATCACTGCTTTTCTTTCAAAAATAAGGACATTTCTAAGTGACCCCAAACTTTTGCACGGTTGTGTATATTCGACAGGTCAATGAGTTTTATTGGTTTGTGTTGCAGCCTGTGATGCAGCATTGACGTCATTGTTCAGTCATTTTTTTGTGTCTGCAGTAAAACGCTTCAGAGCCAAAGCTGAAGGAAACGAACACAACTCCAAAGCTTCACTGTTCTGATCCTGACACTCGGCTCAGAAATTGCTGCTGCTGCTGCTGCAGCCTCGATGGAAAACACACACACACAAACATGAATCTTTCATCCGCTGCCACTGTAACTGATGGAGCTTTTATTTCCAGAAAGTTAAAGCCAGCAACTTGGCCAGAGATCACCGATTCGCTGGAATTAATCAAAAACACATCAAGTCTGTACAGATATATGATCATTGTGTTCTGAGGGCAGTAAAATCATCTCAATCTGCTCATTTAAGGAAGAAAAGAAGAAGAGACAAATGAGACAAACAAAGCAGGAGGAAATCAATCAGACCCAGAACAGAGCAGCAGTAAAAGCCAGGAATCTGTGGGAGGGAAATGCAAAGCAACATGTGGGTCCGAGGCAGCAGCCGCAGGTTTTGAAATGATTTAAACATACACACAGATGGAGGAGAATGAAGCCAAAGGCCACAGCACAATAGAATATTTGGACATTTCCACATATATCACCAGCGTGGATGTAAAGCGGTTATAGCCACTGGAATATTTGAATAAATCTTGTGGGCTTAAAGCAGAGATTAGTGTAGTGGTGTAATTCAGCTGAACTAAGCTCGTCTGATCTGAGTCAGAGACACAACAACAATTAACACAGATGCAGAAACTGCTTTTATTCTGCAGAGGCTTCATTAACTCTGCTGTAATAACACAGCTATTACTAGTTCGCAATTTAAATGATGAAAATACATACAGATGTTATACCTGTAAACATACAGATGTTTTACCTATAAAGAAAACATCTGTTTTACCTGTAAACATACAGAGTCCAGAGGAAACATCAGTTGTATTTACTCATTGCAGCCATAGGTTTAAGTGTTTGGAGATTTGGGGGTTTGGAGGGTTTGGGGTTTGGTGATTTTAGGGCTTTGGACAGGGGGCTTGGGGGTGTGGTATTGAGAATATTTCCATGAGCCAAAGCAGCTCAGAAAAGCTGTAAAACTGAAGCTTTCACAACCTATCATCCAGTTTAGTGTTGCAATGTTTTTCAAAGATTTTAGGAAAAAACTAATAAACTATAAAAGAGTCATGGGACACTCAAATGCATATAATATTCTGTCTCATCATGGTAAAAATCATTTCATTTGTGCGTCTCAGAGCGCAGCTTCTGGAACATTCTGTATATGCGGCTGACATCGAACGGCTGTGCAGCTATTCTGGTAAATGGAAATTCTAAGAATACTCAGTCAGTCGTGATGAACACATCTTTATGTATGTACTGTACCAACCACACTGCAGCAAAGACACGTTCCCATAGCATCTAGTTAAAAGTCGAACCCTTCACTGCACTAAAGAAATGACTCTGCTCCCTGAAACATCAGCAGTTTGCTTCTGTCTGCATCGCAGCACAGAATCTTAAACAGCTGCTTCCTGATTCCAACAGATTCATCACACACCAACAAACTGATTAACACATTTATTAAGAAGAGACTACAGCTATCACTGAGAGATGGATGATTGGAACACAAAGATGTACACTTACACAAACATGAACATGTCGACTGATCACCACTCTAATAATAAAACTTTATTCAGTCACATGAATGGAACTGATCACCACTCTAATAATAAAACTTTATTCAATAACAGTAAAGGTAGAATATGTAGAATTTTTATTAAAAGCTATACTTTTTTATAAAAGTATAGATTTTCCAGGATAAATTATATGTAATGTGAAATAATTAATTTTTCGAAAAAATGTTAGATGTTTTTAACAATGTCTTTATGTCTACAGATACCAGCCAATGGAGACAGGGGCATTGTGAGTTGCCAGATTCAGTCTCTATGCTCAGCACAGCAAGGCTACTGGGTAAAAATGTCAGAGAAGTCCTGCATCAGCTTCAAAGCCCCGGTGAACGGTACCTTATGAATCACAGAAGCAGCGTGACCGGAGAAGAGCAGAGAACCAGAGTCAATATCAGTGAAGCAGACGCTAAACTGACTCATATAACAGCATTTACTTGCCATTGAAATGTGGAAATGGCGACTGTTCTCCTCAATCAGTAGGGTCAGCTAGCTTAGTTGCTAACTTAGCTAATGTTACCTGTTAGTCAAAGTCCTCTTCAAGAACCTTGTTTTCATTCTATGACGCTGACCTTCTATGACATTACTGGTCATGAACCATCGACCTCCACACCAGTAAAGGTAAGAAACAGAGGTGGCTCAAGCCTCCCGCCCTGTCCAGTATTGCCAGTTCACTTTCACCACTGCAATGAGTGGCTATTATAAACAATATTCTAGCTAGCTATTTGTATATTCTAGCTAGCTATTTGTATATTTTATGTATTCCACCTTTAATGGAACTGGTCACCACTTTAATGATATAAACATTATTCAGTCATGTCTCCCACAGTTTTAATCTAGGCTGAGACCAGGAGGGCTGTGATTGGTCAGCTTGGATGTGCTCTGACTTCTTCAATGTGTTTGTGATGCCGCAGGTTTTGTTAGGACGACATGGAGCCTGTTCATCACACAAGTCAAATTAGATTTTTGTGAGACTAAATTTCATTATAACATAGAGAACATCATGAAGTTCAGATTATTACTGTGGTTTCATGATGAATGGTTTGTGTTTCATTTTTGGCTAAAATCTGTATAAAATCCTACAACTGGATATATTAATATCTGTTCCAGTTATTCAGACTCATCTCTGACTTCACTAAAACTCATTTATATCCTGTTTAACAAGCCAACAACAACACAAGGAGGTTCCAGGTTTTAACAAACAGGCTCAGTGCTGGTATCAGATTCCTTATCCTGTAGCTCCACTTCCTGCAGAAGTTTGGATCAGACATTAACACTCACACAACTATTATTTTATCAATGTCTTCGACAAACCCGGAGCAGAAAACCCCTAACATGCTCACTGTGACATTCAAATTACAAAAAAGAGTCACACTGCAAAACATTAAACCTAATGAGGTGAACATATTTGTTTTTTTGGGTTGGTTGGTCTAATGCCGAGCAGAGTAACCTTGAATTATTTCAAATTTGTTCTCTTGATTTCTGTCAATTTAATGTGGTTTGAGCAAGATTAATAAAAATATATGAGGTAGAAAGTCAAACAATTAAATCTGGAAATTGACCAAGATAAAGAATAACGTGAAATAATAAAAATGATTTTCCAATGAAATAAGATAATTCGAAATAATTTTGCTCAATATTGAACCAAAATCCAGATATATATATAACTGGCTAAAATGTCAGTTTTTGCTGATGCAGCTTATCAGTGAAGGAAACCAGCCACTCTATGAAGACTTAATGAGTTTCAGAAGCTCTTCGACCTCTGCAGGAAGTGGTTCCTCTGCGTCCTGAGCAGCTCGCTCACTATGCTGCATTGAGCTGATTATAGCTGCGTCCTAATTACAACCTGTGGAGCTGCTATGTAGAGAGCTGCATTAAAATCCCAGGGTTACAGTCATAATTGATTCCTGCTGAGACCACCATGGTGCCGCGAGTCACTTCAGAGCTTTCAGGTGGCTGAAACACCTCCTGTGGCGGCCATGTTGGAGGCTTTTGTTTGTAATTATTCTTTGATATGAGGGGATCACAGTGTGGCGATGATACTATGCAACTGAGGGTTCACAGGGTTTCAACATATTCCTATTTCCCAAACTCTATTTTCTAGGATATAAAAGGGAAATATCTTTGCATTGCATATATATATGTGTGTGTGTGTGTGTGTGTGTGTGTGTGTGTGTGTGTGTGTGTGTGTGTGTGTGTGTGTGTGTGTGTGTGTGTACTAATGTTTACACTATAAGAGTTCAGAAATCAATATTTGGTGTAATAACCCTTATTTTTAATCACAGCTTTCATGGTCTTGGCATGATCTCCACAAGTCTGTACTGTTCTTGGGTGACTTTATTCCACTCCTGGTACCTCTTTAAGCAGGAGGTGTGCATGTGTTGGAATTCAACAGAAGCTGGAATGGAATGTCTGGGATACATGTACAGATGATCATTTCAGGAAAATAATGGAGTGGTCTCTTATTTTTTTTTCAGAGCTGTATAATGATGTTGAACAGACGTCTGTTGCAACATTTCCAACTGAAACAAAGCACCGATCCATCAACCCAACCGTCCTCATCCTGCCGAGACAATTGGAACTTAAGAGGAACATCGAACGAACTACGTCACCACTGAAACGATATTTCAACCTATCCGTGGTTACAGAAACATAAACTGTAACGTTTTCCTCTGAGACTGAGCTGATGTTTCCTCTGGGGACACTGAGCTGATGTGATTTCCTTCCCTTCTCTCCTTGGACATAGTTGCTGTCAGTCAGTTGAGTCAGTTTGGCTAAAACTTTCTGGCTCGTTGCACTGAAGCAGCTTTTTTTCCCTCCTGGTGCAGCCACAGAAACTCTCTCTAATAACAGAAGTGGTGACGCAGGACACCGACTTGATTCCTGAGCAGTAAATCAGCGTGACAGCTGCTTTAAGCCGCACATCAGTGCTTCAGGCCCCTGCTGTCACCGCTGTGTCACTGAGAGGGAATGTGGTGTGAATTAAGATTCCTCAAAGTCCTGTATTACACGACAGGACTGAAGCCGCCAGTTTGACTGAGAGCCGGAGGAGATTCTGCTGCACTGTGCTGGAGTGAATCCATGAATTTGCAGTAGTTACTAGAAACTGTCAGATTAGATGGAACTTTAAAGACCGGAGCCACAAAAATGGGTCAAACAGGAAGGGCAGAAGATAAAAACAACTACGCATGAATGTTCAACTGGTACATTGATATCAGTCCAGACTCAAAGGGAAACGCTGACACTCCACACTGTTCATTTCTGTTTTAGGCGTGGTGACGTAGTTCAGACGACGCTCCTCTTCAGCTCCTCTTCTCTCAGCAGGAAGAGGAGGGTTGGGTGGATGGATCAGTGCTTTGTTTCATGTCTGGAGTTGGACAAGTTGCAGCAGACAAACGTTGAATGTTGGTTGTTTTCCTGGTGTTCAACCAGAAGTTTTTTCATGATTTTGTGATTTTGTGACTAAACCTAACAGCTTAACCACAATCTAACCACAGTGTTACACACTATTAACACTAAGTGAAAATATACATATGAAATCATTGATACAATGATACAAATTAAATGTTATTAGTTAACGTATCTGCATAATCGTAGATTGTTACGGTAGCCCACGAGCGACATGATCTATTGATGTTTGGACGAAGGAACTGATCCATCAGGAAGGACAACATTTTTCACATCATGAGTACCACTGGGCATTGTTTAACATTTGGTTAATGTCAATGTGTTTTCTGATTTGCCATTGGGATTTGCACATCAGGGTCACCATACTCTGGACGTTGAGCTGCCATCACACACGCTGTCTCCTTCTATGTTGTGTATTTTGGGCAGTGAGCTCAGTTCTGACCGACCAAACTGCAGGTGCTGCTGATGAGCTGGACGCTGTGGAGGAGCTGTTGCATCCAGTGATGGAATCATCAAGATTTATAAGCCCAGATTACATCTTACAAGCTAATTAGTCAGCCAGATTCAGGCGAAGTGGAGAATCTCCACAGAGCCAAATGAGGACGAGAGTCGATGCCTCTCGAGGCGTCAGAACCTCATTAAGAAATAGATAAATGTTGGAGACAGAGAAGGAAGTGTGATGCTGCAACTAAAGGACCAGTTTCTGTTCATGTTCAGTCACGAACATTGTTTTGTCACACAAGTCTAGACAAATGTTTTTCCAGTTTGTATATTTTATATTATATATTCTCCAAAGCAGAAACAGCTTAGGAGAAAGGTGAGTTGGTACTGACAGATCCTGATATTTAATGTCCACTTCAATTAACGTCTGCATCCAGTCATGACCATGCACACAAAGTCTCTGTTCTCTGAGCTTTTTATTACTATTATCTCCAGAGAGCTCACATTTCTGCAGATACAGATCAACGGTTAACACTGATCACATCAATGTTATTTCTTATATGCATGTTTTCACAAATCCTGTTTTATGATGTAATGCTGTGGTTAGTTTAGGTTTGAGTTAGAAAAGATCATGTTTGGGTTAAAATGGTCCAGGGAATCTGAACTACATCATCACATCTAAAATGTCGATTCCAGGATCAGCAGTTTTCAGACAGAAAATCCACTCAGTCCTTCTTCTGTTCAATCATGTTTAAAGTTGAGCTGAAGCAAACATGAAGCTTCAGTGAAATTCAGTAGAAATGTTTCTTCTAGTGAATTTGAGGCTAAACAGAAATATTTAACTATATCAGCTATGCACTAAATGAGCCTCATATAAGCTTCATCACTACTTTTAAATCTGGATCTAGGTGCTATGCCTTCTTTTAACTTTTAAATGAAGTGATGAAGCCTCCTCCTGATGTCCTGTTCTCTGAGGTGAGGGTGCCTCAAGTCAACCATGTTAGTGCAATAAAATCTGCATCTTCATCTTCATCCCCAGCAGAGCCAGACTGATCAGAACAAAGTAGGCGAACATAATTAATACTAATCCATCCTGATGCTGATAGTTATCATATTTAATCATCAGTCTGAGCCTGGATCCACAGCAGAGGGACAATTAAACTAAAGCTGAGAGCAAAACTTTTTTACCTGCAGGAACATATGTACATGGACAGAACATGTGTATGCTTTCATTCACTATACTAAAAAACACTGAAATAAAACATTCTAAGGTGCATGTATAGCAGACGAATGTGTTATATAGTATGTAGTAAATGTATATCAAACTTACCAATTAAACAGTAAGAATTAACTATGTAGAAAGCAGAAACTGGGCATATTATTCATCATCCTTTATCTTAACTTCACTTCTCATTCTCTGCTATTCATCTTCCAGCGCATCAAGAGTTGAGAGTAGCTATTAAAACGGTGTATTACAATAGTATGTGAGTGCCCTCTAGAGGCCACTGAACATTAGGAACACAATAGAATAGTAGAATGGTCTTAGTTTACCCCAACAGCGAGACTGGACATTGTTAGAGACCCAGCATCTAATGGAATACTGGTCTACTTCCCAAGATCCATAAGAAGGGGTACCACTCAGAATACGTGTAAGTAGTATAAACTAGGTAATTTACAATATCACTAGTATGTAGCCAACATCTTAGCACCTTTGGTTGGGAAGACACCACACCACATTCACAAATCAATGGATTTTGTTAACAAAGTCATAAAACCATGGTGTTATACCATGCAACCTCTTTATTTACCTGCATTTAGAACATGGAGGCAGTGGAAACTGAGGCATCATTTAGAACAAGACAACAATCTACAAGGCAGGACAGATCTCAAACCAGAACAGATCTGTTAGTTACTGGATTTATGCCTGAACACCACATATTTACAGTTAAACAGTGAATTTTATAGACAAAGGCACACCTGTGCTATGGGCTCACCAGTGTCCCCCATTGTAGCCAATCTGTACATGGAAATGGTACATGGGTCTTGTGCATTTCCAAGTACAGATTGGGCACAAGACCCTAAGTTCATATAAAGGAACAGCTCTAAACCATGAGGGTGATGATCAAAACCCAGGATTTATGAGCCTTTACTGAACACATGAAGTCATTTGAAAAAAACATACCAACAACGGTTATGTGAAACCAGTACTTTCACAGGTACTTTGGTGAACACACCCACAGAGTTTAAATACCTGGGCCTCACTCTGTCTTGTCAGACTAGTGCACACTAGCCAGACTGATACGTATGAACTGATCTTGGATAAGAGGCGAAACATCTTCCTGGACAAATGCAAGACCAGTTGCCTACAATTCAGTTACAGAGAGAGACCATAGAACACAGTGAAGATGGTCATCATCTCATCTCGTCTTCTATACCTGCTTATTCCTCATTAGGGTCGCAGGGGTCTGCTGGAGCCTATCCCAGCGCATTACGGCGAGAGGCAGGGATACAACCCAGATGGTCGCCAGCCAATCGTGGGGCACACACACCATTCGCTCACACACTCACACCTACGGGCAATTTAGATTCGCCAATTAACCTCAGCAAGTTTTTGGACTGTGGGAGGAAGCCGGAGTACCCGGTGAAAACCCACGCAGACACGGAGAGAACATGCAAACTCCACACAGAAAGGTCCCAGATCCAGGACCAAGTAGGTCTTGAATCTGTGACCTTCTTGCTGTGAGGCAACAGCACTAACCCCTGCAAAACCGTGTCGCATGGTCATCATTAAGTGGAGAATATTTGGCGCGACAGTGACATTACCAAGAACAAGATGTTTGTTCAAAACTGATAATATGACAAGAAGAAAACTGGCCAGGGAGGCTGCCAAGAGGCCAACAGCAACACTGAAGGAACTGCAGGAATATCTAACAAGTACTGCCTGTGTAGTACATGTGACACTAATCTCCTGCCTTCTTCTTATGTCTGGACTATGGAGTAGGCTGGATAGGACATCCAAGTCCAGCTTCATTTTGCAAAAAGACATTTGAAACCCAAATGGAAAAAATGTGTTATGGTTCAGTATTGAACATGGTCATGGTTTGGTACAGTATTTGGCCATAATCCCAAATGGTATATTTGGAACAATAGCTTATCACTAAAATAACACCATTCCTACAGTGAAGCATGGTGGTGGCAGCATCGGGTGTTTTCTTCAGACAGGGTGGAGGGAAGTATGAACAGTTCCATACACCAGTCAGTGCTTGCACAAAACCTTTGGGTTTCATTTAGAAAGACATATGACGACAATGGCCACACATCCAAATCAACAAAAGGATGGTTTCACTGGAATAAGATTGAGGTTTTGGGATGTCCCAGCCAGAGTCCAAACCTGAATTCGATCCAACATCTGTGGGATGATGTGCAGAGGGCCATGCACAGCAGGTATCCTCAAAATCTGTCAGATATGGAGCAAAGTTGAGTGGGAAAATATTGCCACATCAAGATGTGCCACGCTAATAGACTCCTACCAAAAAAAATTTGGTACAGTAGTAAAAACCAAAGGTGCAGCAACAAATTACTAGTTTAAGGGTGTGCATATTTATGTTTTAAGTTTTTTTTTGTTGTTGTTTTTCTCCCTTAAAGGGTATGTGTTCAATTGATTTGTACAGGTTATAGGTTACTTTAAAGGAGGAAAAATTTATCAGCTGTCATTTTTTTACCTCATGAAAACCTGGCATTTTATTTTATATCTGCTGTATATTATAAATATATAATGTACTGTGAACTTACCCTTTAACGCTCAACAAAGCCTGAACTCTCAAACGGTCTCAGACAGACACAGACACTTTCTGTGAAAACTGTCTTCAGTTTGTAGGTCAGAGCTGTTTCTCAGCACATCCTCAGTAAGCCTCCTCTCTGCAAGTTAATCCCACCCCCCCACCTAACCTCACCTCACACACACACACACACACACACACACACACACACACACACACACACACACACATAGTGGTGTCCCATTAGAGAGGGGGGAGCAGGAGGTAAGTTAGCAGCCGCAGGCTCGATAGCGTGTGGCTCAATATAATGAAGAACATGCGGTTCACTTAGAGTGTGTGTGTGCATGTGTACCTAGGGGCGGTGCTTGCTTGGTAGTGGATCTGAAAGTCTGACAGTATTTGGGAGGCCGAGCAGCCACAGGGATGAATGTTTAAGGAGTTTAAATATGGCAGCAGGAGTGAAGCTGGTGAGAAGTTTGATGAGTTGGCTCCTGATAGGCTGAAACACCCATAGGAAACTAAATAAAGCCGCTGCTGGAATTAACGACCTCCAGTCTTAATTGGAGAGGGAGAGTCTGTGCTCCAGGCAGCATCCTAAAATTACAGAGACGCTGATGACGGACGCAGCAGGAAACTGAGAATCTGCATCTGTTCAGAGTACAGAGTCTTCACAGCTGGATTCGAGTTCATCTCAAATGAGGTTCCTCCCTCTGCCGACAACCCTTAACAGGCTCCTCCCCCTGCCAATCACTCCAAACAGGCCCCTCACCCTGCTGATGACCCTGAAGAGGCCCCTCCCACTGCCAATGACCCTCAAACATTTTTTTAAATTGGCTTTGAACACAGATGATATCACAATTAATGTATTTTTTCCCGCTGATATTTAAGTATTATTAGTTGACACAAACTCTAACCCTAAACTTTATAATTAATGTTCATGCTTGAGTCTGTATTTAAAGCAATTTTAATTTAATGTGATTTACACTTATAACAGTCACCGCCTCACTGCTTTTACACATATTTAACTACTTTCATTTCTGCTTGTTGTAAAGATGTATTGGTCCGTGAACATCCAGTGACAGCTGGAGTTTATTTTTTTTAGTATTTCATTTTTTTTTTTTTTAAGTCATGGTTTTGATTTCAGATTGTTTCTGATAATTTGAGATTTTTGCTTCTGCAACAAAATAAAGAATACTTTTTTATTTCTTCAGTTTTATTTGTTGTATCTCTGTAATCTATTGTAGTTCTAAGGTCCATGAACTGATATCTGAACTGGTTCTTCAGGGAAGTAAGACAGATGAATTATGAATTAGTGAACACTGAATAAATAAGTAAAATAAAAGTTAAATGATAATTCAGTGCTAGAAATTCATTGACTTTCATAGAAGAACAGATGGAGCAGCAGTGAGGGGGGGACATATGTAGATTCTGATTGGATGAACTGACCCTTTAAATTCTCCAGAACTTTAAAGACTGGTGATAAGATGAAAGTAAAGAGACGTGGTCAGTTAGTCTGAGTCACCCTGTTATTATGCAGGCAGCATTCATACATTGAAACATGGTGAAGTAAAGTCAGGCTTGGAACAATTAGCATACCACAACAATACAGCCATCATCATTATAATCTGTCTGTACAAAGCAATCACGCATCAAAGGCAGACGGGGAAACAGCCTCTGACTCATTAGACCCTGACAGTAAACAAACAGACTGAATATACAGCGTTCATGATTCATGTATTCAAGGCAAGTCCCCGGACAGTCTGAGCTCTGAGCTCAGCAGGAGAGAAATCAGCTTCATCTGCTTTTTATTCCTCCTGAGAAGTGACATCAGTGACACAAAGTCACGCTAAGTCACACTGAGTCACCCCGAGTTACATAAAGTCATATTGAGTCATCCTGAGTCATCCTGACTCACTCTGAGTCACCCAAAGTCAAACTGAGTCACCCTGAGTCACACTGAGTCACAACACCAAGCGCAACAGCAGCATAAACGATATGTACAACCTGTTGGACATTTAACATTAACTCATGTTTCAGGTTGAAATATATTGAAGCAAAGATCTGGTTATGCTTCAGCACCGTTGAGCCTAGTTTATACTTTTGATTTGACATCAATGAGCGCCAAACATACGTGGTCCATCCCAGATGTACGAGGGAGTATTAGAGCCAGGCTAAAATAGTCTGGTACAAGAAAAAAAAATCACAAAAAAGTCAGGTACACAGTCGGGAATATGTGTTATTTAAGGGGTTATGGGTTTTTTTGCCTGTTTTTTTTTCTGTTACCTGCACTTAAATATTTGCAATAAAAGCATTTGCTCTTTGATATCGATGAGCTCCCAACACACACCCCGGTACAAGGAGAAAAAATACAGGCAAGACTGGAGTTTGTGTTATTTAAGGGGAAACCTTTATTGCCTGTTTTTTTTCTGTATCAGACTTTCTTTTTTCTCTGCCTGGTGTGCGGTTGCTACTGTGAGGGAGCCGAAGAGCAACGCGTTCCTTCAACGCAGAACTTCAAATGCACAAGGTCTGTGTCGCATCGACGGCGTAGCTACGTAAGCAGAAGTATAAACTAGGTTTAAACGTAAATAGCATCAAACAGCGAACAGAAACCAGGCAGAAATAAGGGACAGCTATACTTTTCAATATTCTCCTTTACAATGAAAATACCACATAATACAGCAACAAGTTAATATAGAGGCAGACTGGACAAAATGAACCTATTATAAACCACAGAAATGATGCAGAACCTTAATGAAAAGCTTCAAACGCACAAAGCGCTAAACACAAACCATTATAACAGAGAATCAACACATCAAACAGCTTCATTTCCTCTGAGCTGCTGCCATCAAAAATTAGCTTGGGAGACTCAATTAAACTAAATGTTGGTGATGCAGTAGTCTGACTGTATGTAAAAAGTAGCAGTGAGCACGTGTAGATGTGAATACAAAGCACAGCTGGACCTGTGTTGCACACAGGTCTGCATGTTTTATACAAAAGTGCTTTTTCATTAATCAGTAGATTCGCCTATTCTTTTCTGGCTGAAAGGAAGTACTGTGGCTTCTGGGCGGAGCCATGGCAGCTGGGCGGAGCCACGGCCATCAGTGAATCCTGACAGCTGGGCTCAGCGGGTCGGAACTTTATCGGATGAGTTTCTTCTTCCTCAAGGCTTGTTTTTTTTTTTTTTTTTTTTTTTTTTTAAACCAAACTTAATCAGCTCTCCACCACCTGGAGCCAACCTGACGAACCAACTGAATTCTATAAACATCTCATGGCTCTGTTTTATTCATAGTACAATACACACAAATCAACAATAATTCAAGTTCATTTTTTTTTGTACATATGTTATTTAATTATTAGAATATTTTTCAGTAACTAAAAAGATGTTTCTGGCTGCTGGTCAAGGTTCCGTATGTAGAGGCGTGAACAGACTCTTTGAAGGGCAGAGGCGAAAAGAAAAAAAAAGGCACCTACAGCGTATTTTCACCACACATTTTTCAACAATTAGCCCCCCCCGCCGCCATGGCCTCACGCTTCCCTCCAACCTGATCCTCCAATGTGACTTTGGTTCCATGCTGTTGTGTTTTCATCTGCTGGAGATGGAGCGGCGGTGTTTGAGGGAGGCGGAGCTCCCGCTGAAAAACTGTCTTCAAAGTCAAACACGCAGCAGCACGAAGTCACACACACACACGCACACACACACACACACACACACACACACACACACACACACACACACACACACACACACACACACACACACACATTCATGTGTTGTATACAGCAGAGCAAATTAAAAAAAAGTCTTTTTCAGGTGTTATCGCTCCAAGGTCAATGAGAGCTCGGTCTGGTCTCTTCATTCTCTGACAGCTTAATAAAATCCTCGTAGACCTCGACCCTTCGTCTGTGGCCTTTTTTTATTGCTCATATCACACCTAAAGCTTTTTCCAATACAGACACGATAAGACGATTCTTTGCAGGCGTCACAGATAAAGACTCTTTTTTTTCTTTTTCTAAAGCTTCTGGGGAGAAACAGTCACACACAGTCACACATGGGGGTAAAAGATATTAGAATCAAAGACTGGTGCATGTATGTGTGTGTGTGTGTGTGTGTGTGTGTGTGTGTGTGTGTGTGTGTGTGTGTGTGTGTTGTGTGTGTGTGTGTGTGTGTGTGTGTGTGTGTGTGTGTGTGTGTGTGTGTGTATTCTACAATAAAGGAAAAATTTAAAAAACAAAAACACAATGACTATGATTCAAATAATTTATGATTCATTCTGAAGAACATTATTGATAATACTGTTGTCAGTATTTAAACAGTTTCTATATAATTTTTCTATGACCATGTTTTTCCTGAACGTGTTTTCTGTCTGACTAACACCTATTATAATTATTTCTACAATAATTTGAAATTATATCTATGTTATTTATATTTTCCTTGGTCGCCATGACGCCTGGTGAAGTCATTGATAATCTTGGTCCATTAATCTCAATGTGTGTGTGTGTGTGTGTGTGTGTGTGTGTGTGTGTGTGTGTGTGTGTGTGTGTGTGTGTGTGTGTGTGCGCGCGTGTAGTGCAGCTCTGTGATTGGTCAGAATGTCTACATTTGTTGTTACAATCACAATGTTACAATGTGTGATTAAATTAGATTCTGATGTGTTAATTTTTTGTTTATTTGGTCTGATTCAGCTGAGTCATGATAAGCTGTGGCTGAGGCAGACAGGGGTTTCTCAGGTGAAGTGTCATGGCTGCTGTCTCAGTGACTTGCTGCTGGTGTTTTTCTGTCCTTGGCTGCACTTTAATTTGGTTCAGCTGGTCCCTGCTGTCGATCTGTTCCCTGATTAAATGTCTAAAATTACAAAAGCAGCAGGACGATGGGTGTTAAAGAGCAGAGGATTTGCTGCTTTGACGCCTGCATTGATGCAGCACAGTTTACTACCATCAATATGATGAGAAACTCTTTGCTGAGTCTGTGTGCTAATAATCTACAACTGGAACAAGGTGAAATTCTGTATAATAAACCAGATTTGATGAAGTTTGACTCTGAAGCTGTATCAGAAGTGGAAAGTAACTAAATACAACTAATAATAATAATACTGTACTTCACTACAATTTTGAGGTAGTTGTACTTGTATTTGCATGTGATGTTACTTTATACTTCACTAAACAATCTATCTAAAGCATTAGTTACTTTAACATTTTAATATTCAACATGAATTAATAAACTTTAAAATTCTATTATCTATATTCTTTTAAATTGTCTCTTTTCTCTGTGTGGACAGCCGGAACACCTCACCAGGTAGGCATCCAAGAGGCTCCTCAGTAGATGCCCGAGCCACCTCATCTGGCTCCTCTCAATGCGGAGGAGCAGTGGTTTTACTCTGACTCCTCCCAAATGACAGTTTTCACCTCCTCCCAACATCTCACCCTATCTCTAAGGAAGAACCCAGCCACTCTGTGGAGGATACTCATTTTCGGCCGCTTGTATTTATGATCTCAGATTTGGAGGTGCTGACTCTCATCCCAGCCTCTTCACACTTGCCTGCGAACCGTTCCAGTGAGAGCTGAAGGTCACGGTCCGTAGAAGCTAACAGGACCACATCATCCGCAAAAAGCAGCAACCTAATCCTAAGCACCAAACCGCAGCCTCTCAATTTTGCCAATTCTGTACAATTCTGTCTCAAAGGTTATGAATAGAATCTGTGACAAAGGGCATCCCTAGCAGAGTCAAACTCCCATTGGAAACAACTCCAATTTATTACTGGCAATGCAGACCAAGCTCTGACACTGGGTGTACAGCGACTAGATGGCCTGTACCAACAGGTTCGGTACCCCATAGTCCCAGAGAACCCCCCCACAGGACTCTCTGAGGGACATGGTGGAATGCCTTTTACAAGTCCATGAAACACACGTAGACTGGTTGGGTGACCTCCCATGCACCCTCCAGGACCAGGACCAGGGTATAAAGCTAGTCCGCAGTTCACATTGTGTTCACACGTTCATACACACAGTTCCACAGGGTGAAAATTATACTGCTCCTGGATCCGAGGCTCAACTATTCTATAGACCCTCCTCTCAGGGACCCCTGAATAGACCTGGGAAGCTGAGTAGTGTGATCCCCCTGTAGTTGGATCACACGTCCGCTTTCCCTTTTTGAAGAAGCGAACCACCACCCCGGTCTGCCAGTCCAGAGGCACTGCCCCTGATGCCCTGATGTTGCAGCGTTGTGTCGACCATAACAGCTCCGCAATATCCAGAGCCTGTAGGGATTCTGGGCAGATCTCATCCACTCCCGGGACCTTGCTGCGAAGGAGCTTTTTGACAACTAGTCCAATAACAAAGCACCACTGCTCAGTTTCAGATCAGGGGGACCGTTCCTCCCAATCATGCCCCTAACTGTCATTGCCCATGTGAGCATTGAAGTCCCCCAGCAGAATGAGGGAGAAAGAGTTTCTGTTCAGTGGAAGTGGAAGAAAACTTGTAGCCATTTCTCAAAAAGTTGATTAAGACTCACTCTATGTTGTATTTTTAAACTCAAGCTTCATTACACACGTCTGGGTGTTTCTACCTCACTGTCTTGTGAAGAGTATGAGTGTTTGAAACTGGAAGAATAATAATTACATTAACGTTTTTTTTGTTGTTTTTTTTTTACAATCAGTCCCATACTGACCACAATCAAGTAACATAACTTTTAATAATAAAATAATTCAACATAATTCTGTTGAAGTCATAATTCAACCCTAATAATTGTTCTAAAAACAGACATTAGTTAAGATTTGATTGCTGCAGTGAGTCATTTGATTCCGTCCGTGGTTCAGTGACTGAACACAAAGAGTTTACCTCAATAACAAAAGCATCTGTGGGAAATTTTGTACAAGATCATGAATTGTGAAACTTTGTGAACACAGTTGGGAAACCGCACCATCTCCAAACCACAGGAACATTACAGGACAAAAAGCTGCTGTTTCGCTGATTCATCGCTACACTTCTGCGCATTTGATGGAACGGTAATAATATAATATAATATAGGGTCTGTGGTGTCAGAACAACTCCCTCACCAAACTTATTATTGTGTCCACATGTTTCTCTTCCTTCTCCTCTTCTTCTACTCCTCACTCGCTTCAAGCTTTTTGTGTTTGCCGTGCTGCCCTTGTCACTTTTTACTTGCCTGTCCAATCACAGAAGGGGACAAGCCCCAGAGACATTACACTTTAAAGCTGAACAACAACATGAACGCTGCTGAGTGTCCATGTTTTTTAACTTTCTTTAACGAGATGAAGCATCTTAGTCATCAGACAGCTGGATCTTAAGCTAACAGAGCCATAGACTGAGCTAACGTTAGCAATAGCTCAGGTAGTAGCACTAAGACTCAGAAACACATATTGTTAAGGTGAAACTTTTTAATCTGAATTTTTACCTTGAATCCGCTTGCTCGGACGTCAGTAGATAATCCGGCTCCAGTAAAACATCTGGATCTGAAACTACAAGAGACAGAAGTTAAGCTGAAAAATGCTTCTCCTGTTGACAGTTTTACTAATTTTAAAAACAGTAGATCTGGGTGATTTGGAGACAGATGTGTGAGAATAATTCAGCTTTGGTAAAAAACCTCCTAAAACTGAAAAAATCTGAACCAGGCCAAGCGATGAAGATATTTGGTATTGTTTAGATTCAAACGCTGGTCTGGAATTTTTCCTGATCTTCATTCAGGGCTGCAGTCTTTCAATTTGAGAGCATGATTTATTGATTTAATGTTGAGATTTTGTGGAGCCTGAGCGTGAGGAGAAGAGTTTTTTCTGCTGCACATTTTAATATCTAAGAGTGAAGCGTTCAGTTTGAGCAGTAGTGGTTTGAGTGTGAGGACAAAAATCTGAACATGAAATCAATAAATCATGGCCTGGAGCTGAAAGTCTCTTCAATACAGAGAAAGAAAAACTCCAACCAAAGGCAGAGAATCACATATTACTACTGCTTTAATTCATTCCATGAAAGCTGCTGCAGTCATGATGCCAAAACTAGAGTTTCCTCCTCACGCATATTAACATGTTTATAGATCATGAGGGTTCAGTCGTCACTTCTGCACTTTAGCTTTTTATTTATTTACTAGGTACTATTTATCATTAGGTACCTATACAAGTATTGTTTTTAAGTAAAAAAGATAAAACAGAGATTAAAACCAGATGTTTATTAGTCGATGGGGTCAAAATATGGAACAATGCAAATATAAATATCAGAATGTGCAATTGTCTTTTGGTTTTTAAAGTAATGGTCTACAAAACTGTTTCAGAGGGGTTGATATTGATGATATTGAGTTTTGATCATTTCCTGTGTAAATAAGTTTTTTTTTTTTGAGAAGCCTATACATTACGTTTGGAAGGTTGAAAGTGTAAATGCTTGTCTCTCATTATTTAATCGGCAGCTTAATTATAGTAAAGTAAATATAATCTACATGTTATGGGAAGAGATACGAGTTACAATAAAGAAACATCTTTTACCCAAAGATTTTCCTGTTGGGTTTAAACCAGAGACACATAACTACAGCAGTTATGAAATAACTTTTATAGATTTCAACTTAATGCCAAAAAGGTATTTCACTGTTATGGATTGAGGTTCATAGACCAAGTATTTGCCAAATGATAAAAAACATGCTGGAAAGGATACGTTATATTTTACAGGACAAACAGCATATATTTGAGGATTTTATAGACTACTCAGGTTTTAGACTCACAGATGATCAGAATACTCTCGAAGGATCCTGCAGTTTCCAACATTGTAAAACTGTTATATCTTTATTTCTTATTTCCTGTCTAAAATTTGTATTTTAAATTCAAAGTGAATTATTTCTCCATTTTGCGTTGGTAATCACTTGCTAAAACAGGTGGGGCATGACTTGATTTATTATTTTTCATTTCCTAAAGCATCAAAACATAAATGTACGGTACGTAGAGCTGGAAACTGTCTGATGGAAACTGTGGAGAAAGAAAAGCATGTAGGACAGACAGATAATAGCACTGAGCTGCTGCCTTTTGACTCACTGTTAGTAGTGAGGATTTTCCAGGTGAGAGCATGAAACAAAGGCCATGTGTATGGGTGTGTGTGTTGCTGTTCTCACTATTGAACCTGAGAAGCTGTGGACACCGGTGTCCTTCAGTAGCTGTAACTCAATTATTCGTCCCACCTAACACAATTTTTCCAGTGTTTTCATTTGATTATCAGCAGCAGCAGCTTCATCGCTCTTCTGATCATCAGCGTGCATGTGTGTGTGTGTGTGTGTGTATGCGATGTGTGTAAAAAGGTCATTGTGTTGCTGAAGGAGAGATGCTGCTCCTGTGTTTGTACTGTGATGTTTATCTTGTGCAGGTATGTGAGGAAGAGTGTGTGTTTAATTGTCTTTGTTTGCACCTGTGTGCTGCGTCAGTGTTTGTGTCACTGTAATGTTGTCTGTGTGTGTGTGTGTGTGTGTGTGTGTGTGTGTGTGTGTGTGTGTCTGTGTGTGTGTGTGTGTGTGTGTGTGTGTGTGTGTCTGTCGCAGCCACATCAGCCTTCATGTGCTTCACTCTGCCTTTTTCTTCCTCTAATCACAGTTTATTGATCCCACGTCTGTGGGATCAATATTTGTTATTCATGGCATTTTCCGTCCTCAGTCAACATCCCGAGTCCTGTGGGACGATGATGATTCTGCGGGGACATGTCCAGCAGGACACGGATCCCTGTCCAAACAGCAGGTGACATTGGTGAATGTGTATGAGACAGTTGCCGCTGCAGCTCAGCTCATTTCTCAGTATCTGAAGCTATCAGATTCTTATAGTATGACCACTGATAGTGTGACATTATTCAGCAGTAATAAGCAGCTGTATTAATATTCTACTGGTGTGTGTGTCTGAGTGTGTTTGAGAGAGCTCCGTCACTGCTGAGTCTGAGAGGCGCAGGCTTCATTTAGCAAAAAGCACCAACAACATGGTGGAGATGTCTGAGTGAGAACTGAAACATGCCCAGAGGGAAAGGTCTTTAAGTATGTTCTGTGCGTCATGTCAGGCAGCCAGTTCCTGTTCCAACAATCAGCTCAAAATCTTCACTGCAGCTTCCTGCTGTTCACTCTATTCACTAATTATTGAATCTAAATGAGAGCAGAGTGTGACTGAGGAACTAATCACATACTGCAGATAATCACATACAGGGCTGCAGCACACACACACACACACACAGTACAAACACACACACATATACAGTACAAACACATGTATTGTATATACATGCACAAACATGTACACAAACACGTACACAAACACACGCACACACACACACACACACACACACACACACACACACACACACACACACACACACACACACACACACACACACACACACACACACAGACTCAATGTTTTTGTCTGTTTTAGTTAATATTAAATATATCTCTTCCTTTAAGTAAAGATGGAGAAACGTTTAAGTCATATGTAAATTAGACTTTTAAAAGAAACTGAATATAATTGCATTTAGCTCAGTTAGTGTTTTCTGTCAGATTAGGGATGAGGACCCTTTGGGACCTGGTCCTCTGGGACCCGGTCCGGTCTGTGAACTCTGCTCCTCTGTTTAGATGTGTAGTAAAGATCTTTGAGGTCTTTGAGTGCTTTTGCTGTTTATGTTACTGGGTTTATAAACCACATTATATTAGTGAGGATATTCTGTGTTTCCCAGCTGTTCTCTGTCTAAATAATGACTCTGCTTTTAATTTATCGTAGTCTCACAAAGACTTTGTGTGAGCAGCAGAGTAAACAGCTGTTCCTGGAAATCCCCATGTTACCTCAGAGCAGTGGTTTCTGCTGCTGTGAATATTCACTCAGAGCAGAAAGCAGCCAACGAACTGAAAGTCAGCCTGAAGCAGCAGAAAATGAAGGTTCTGCTCAGTTAAACATCAGTTTCTTGTGATCAGGAGGGAACCAAACTCTGATTATCTGATGATCTGATTAGACATGGCAGGTTATAATGTCCGCAGTTGATCCTCACACAGACTAACCATCTTATAACACCTCTAAATAATATATAATCAATAACTACAATCATCAGGGTCTGACTATATATGTGCAGATAAACAACACATGATATTGAAATACATAAACTCTAAAACAAACAGTTATTTGGTTCCTGTATATGTTGATAAGGCTAAAGACTAATAAATAATGAACTAATTAACTATTTAACTAATTAACATTAACAACACGTTAGATCACCAACACTAACCTACCTAATATGGTACCTACCTCGCTAATATGATCAGAATCTGTAGTTTTTCCGGCCTCTAACAGCCAGTGACATCCCACAGATTCTTGTCCTGCAGGTTCTTGTCTGGTTAGATTAACCATCAAATTAATTCAAGATTATTGCAGCTTTTATTACAGAGTCAGAGGAGGCAACAGGATCAATGAAAGATTTATAAAGAGCAAACTTCACCCTGCAAGAGATTCAGTTAGAAACTCAGCTGCTAAACAATTAAAATATGCGCAAGTAAGGGATGAAATGACTGATTGTCAGTAACATCTGCATATTATTAATCCTCATTGAAGAATAATCCATGCAGAACATTATCCGCCTCATTTACATTCCTCCAGTAAACGTAACAAATACCTGCAAATGTGGAACGGTTATCACGTTCAAAACTTATTATGTTAATGGGGTTATTACATTAAAGCTGCAGATCTGTGTAATGTTCCTGTTTATTACTTTACACAGATACAGTAGCATATTAATGTTAGGGTTTTCTGTTGTGTGGTGCTTTTGTTTTCAAACGACTAACTGGTTTTAATGCTTTTCCTCATGGGCTCTGCAGTTTTTGTTTGGACTCTCTGACCCCGCCCACCCCTGTGTTTGGTCCTAATGAGCACACCTGATTTCTGTTTGGGTTAATTGGCTTGTGGGTCTTTAAATCCGAGTTTGTCTCAGTCTGTGTGAGACTGTGCTATTAACATTGACTTTGCCAGTGCAGTAGGTTTCGTCCTCAGTCTCTGACTTTGAAAGACCTCTGTATGTTGCTCTGTGCTTTTTGACCTCTGCCTGTTTTTTGACCTGATGCTGTGGATTCTGTTGCTGTAAAAATAAATTCCTCACCTTTGTCTCTGAACTGCAAGTGGCTCCTTTCTCTGAGTAACCCTAACAGTACGGTCTCGCCAGTATGGATCAGTTCAAGACGATCCTGGAACGGCATGGAGTTTTTTTGGTGGTACAGCAAAACCAACTGGATGAGCTCAGAAAGTGTATCGGGGCCATGTCTGTGGCCTTCTCTGACCTCGCCAAACAGATACAACAACTCCAATTATCCTT
This sequence comes from Lepturacanthus savala, assembly GCA_030544235.1. Lineage (NCBI taxonomy): Eukaryota > Metazoa > Chordata > Actinopteri > Scombriformes > Trichiuridae > Lepturacanthus > Lepturacanthus savala. The sequence continues at coordinate 16,887,286 of CM060467.1, forward strand.
GACTCCACCACCCCTACTCAAGCTGCCACAAGCTCCAGTGGTTCCTGCCAACCCATTCTGGGAGCGCTGGCTGCCTCCCCCAGAGCAATTGCAATTCAATTGCGTTTTAAGGAGGCTCCTATTGCAACATTCAAATAAACAGCAGGTATTGTTGTAGGTCGGTGGGTTAAATTAAGCTTGAACTACGTTGCTGTCTATAATTAGTTCCTCTGAAGTGTGAAATCATTATGCTTCATAATAAAGGCTGCTGATTGGTCGATGTGAAGCTGACAGTGAGTGACAGAGACGTGATGTGACTTCACCTTCCTCTGATTATGATTTGAGGTTTAATTTATCTCCCTCAGAGACACAGAATGATTCATCATTGTAAAGTCCTGATGGCCAATTGCTGTCTCTGCTGGAGTCACATGATCAAACAACAAATTCAGTTTGAGGACTGGTTAGCCTATTTCACTTTATGTTGATGTGTGGTCTTAAAATAAACTCTGTAAACTCGTGTTAATGAGTCTCTGGCTCATTAATCTCTGTCACCTGTCAGTAACATCCTGACTCCACTCCCTCACATGTTCCATCTTCACTTTCCCAACAAAAGAACTACACAGCATTCATTTCCTCTCTAATCATGTTCTCTGGGAATCCTTCACTTCCTGAGAGTCAACAACAACTAAATCCTTAATGCTGAGTAATTGCATTAAAAACTCATATTGGTTTCATCTCAAATGAGTCAACAAAGCAAATCTCCTGAATAACAAAAGGCTCGCTGCAGTTATTCTAATGACTGTAGATGTGAGAGAGCAGAAGTTGCTGCAACTCTGTCAGTCTACTTATGGAAGCTACTGCTCACATCACAACTTCAATGCTCCTTTAATCTGCAGTCTAATGGCTCCTTGACCTGCACTTTGAAGAAGTATGAGAGGGAACACAACTTTTTGAGTTCAGTTTATCATGTCTTGTTCTCGGTCTGAACCTGCGGCAGCAAAATCGCTTGTGTGTCACAGAGCAGCAACTTTACTCATTACTAATCAGATCCATCCTTATAACGACATTTATACTGTAAATAGCCTCAGAACTCGGAAACTTTAATCAGTGCTTTGATATTAATGAGGAAGGATGAACCCTGAACTGCAGATTCCCGGCTGGGATCATATACAACACAAAACATGAAACTGATTAGTTTCTCCAGAGGAAACATCAGCTCAATGTCAGAGGAAACATACATATACGTCTTTTAATTAGTATGTAATTCAATCAAATATGTATGTTATTTTATTATCTTAGATTAGGAGGAAGTAGTGGTAATGAAGTGTCTCTGGGGCTGAAGCTCTGGACTTTCAGAGGAACATTTCTGCACGTTACTTTGAGTTTTGCACATTTGATGATCTATTATATCATAACAGAAAATCACAAAACGCCTTGAGCTGCTTTTACATAACATTATTTCTTCAGTTTCAGTCAGTCCTGTTTGTCCCGTTTCCGTCGGAGACACCCGCAGGGCAGGATGCTGATATATTGATATATCGAATACCTGTTCTAAAACTTGCAGCCATGAATCAAACTATTGAGTCTGATATGATGAAAAGCTTTAGGATTATCACTTGAACTCTGAAGAGAACTCTTCAATCTGTATGATACTGAAGTGCAGGAATAATATATTCTGAGCAGAGTCAGAACTCAGCTCATGATTATCTGATTCCTGTCCTCAATAATGTTGTATAGGTGAAGTGGCAGAAATATCCAATCGATCCTATTTCTAACATGTTGTTTGGAGATATAAACATAAAAACAGTGAAAGGCGGCGAGTGGTGTTAAGACAATAAGATTATTATATAACTGAGGGCGTTTGATCCAGCAGCTGATGAAGCATGTGATGCAGCTGTGGTTTGGTTGTGTTCACGGCAGATTCGTTTGCTGTAAATAAAAAGCCTGCATGATGAGGGTGTTCTCTCATTGGTTCATTTCACCCAGAAGGACCAAGAAGAATATTTAAACAACTCCTCCTCTTCCCCCCCAAAAAAAGCCAATAAACAATAGCGTGTGGCTAATTTCTTCCATGAGGTTTCTGTGGTTAGATATCCAGCTCCACCCAGAATCGAGACAGTGACTCAAAAACAAATCCTGATGTTTCTAATCGATCACATCAGCATTCGCTCACGCGGCTTTTCTCCGTCAGTCGATGCCGCAGATAAACTGGTCGGATGTTACTGTGTTGATCTGTGTTTACTGTGGACTTACACCATTTCTCTGTGATCCCAGCCCATTTGTTGGTACCAGTAACATGTAGCTGCAACTAAGGATGATTCTGAGAGTGGAATAATCTATTGATTATTGAAAATTGTCTAAAATTCCGATCATTGATTCCCAAAAGTACATTTTCAACCTAAAGCATTTTATTTTGTCCAGATCAACAGTCCACAAAGGCAAAAATCATTTTCAGCTTTACTATTATAAACTTTACTATTATAAAAGACTAAAGAAACCAGAAAATAATCATATTTTAGAAGCTTGAACCAGAGAATTTCGACATTTCTACAAAGTAGTTGGTTAATGTAATAGTAACTAATTAATCGACTAATTGATTCAGCTCTAATCCCGAGTGTGTTTGCTGTATTTAAACAGTCTGTCGTGACTGCTGCTAAACTTTACTAAACCATCAACATATTTAAGGCACAAAACTCTGCCTCTTTTCCACTTTCTTCAGAATGTGAAGCAGGTTATTAGCTTTTATTAAAAATGTAGGCAATATTGAAGAAAACAAGCAACCTACAGTGACTGACAACAACTGTGTTTAAGCTCCATGTTTTTTATGATTGGTACCAGAAGGAAACTGTCGAGACCAGAAAGCAGCGGATCTGATGTCATAGTCTCTTCTCTTTGTCTCTTTATCACTGAGACTCATATCAGACGTCAGGGATCACCTCTATATTTTAAAATGTTCCTCCAAAACAAGTTCTCCCCCCATATCCATTTCGCCTGGGTCACTTGGCCCCGCCCCAAGAGGACTGTGATTGGTTGAAAGAGTTTCCCCTGCAGCAGGGACGATAACGAGAGCAGCAGACTGAGACGACTCCGGCTCAAACACGCCGAGGAATACGATGCTGGCCCCCGGAACCACTGCTGCAAACCAGCAGGTCAGAGATCTGTCAGGAGATAAATTCAGAAACAGACAATTATCCACCATAAAACACCTGTTTGCTGATGTTAGCATCAGACCTGCTACAGTCTGTGATGCCACACAAACAGTCACATCACACAGAGGTACCGGATGATAACAGCTGGCTCATTATAGAAGAGTCTGATAAGAAGGATGAAGCTGTGACAGTAAACCGTCTTATCTCCAGGCTCAGATCATGTGTGAGGTTCAGGTGGAAAAGCTTCCCTTTGACAAAACGGCACCAGATTAATAATATTAAGTTGCTTGAGCTGACATGTTTAGAGTCTTCAGATGCTGCTTTGTGATTTGACGCCTTATTATTATTATTGTTTTTGTTATTATTATTATTTTTTAAAGTGCATTGTGTCCCAACCCAACTTTCTGCAGACAATTTATGATTGTTATATTTTCACAAATACTGTTTATCCGTTTGACAATATTGTGGTTTGAGGTTAGAAATGAATAATCGTTAGAGACAAACATATGATAAAATATCCACTCAAACATCAGCAAAATATCCAACATGACGGGATAAGTCCAACCTCCAGAGTTTCGAAGAAAAAAATCCAAGCTTTGCCTGAAAAGTCGGGTCAAAGCCCTTTAGGGTTTGCCGACAACTTTCCCACTCACACAATCCTAGGACGTGTATGTTTGTATGTAGAGCTGAGGTGACTGCGGCAGGCAGGAAGTGAAGAGTTTAATAGTTTAATAAACTAGAATCTGCTGACTGACACAGATTGTATTTCCAGAGAAACTCATCTGAGAGTCCAGAGCTGTGCCAAGATATTTAAAGTTTCCGCAACTTCGACACGTTGGCATCGAGTGAAACTGTCAGATAAGGTGGCAGCATGTTTTAAGAGCAGCAGCTCCAGCTGAAGGATCATTGAGACCATGTTGTCAGGAGACTCAAACTATTAAAATGATTCAGTAATGACAAATTCATTTGACAAAAGTCTCTATTGTACCCTTAACATACCTACGGTAGAAGAAGAAAAAACACTGAGTGCTGGTTATTTTTCCAGAACCTTGCGTCTTTGTGAAGAGCAACTGCTGATGTGGTTCAATGTTCTGTATCAATGCATAAAAGCATCAAGCCTCTTCAGTGAAGCACTTTCAGAAAAGAAAAAAAATCAGACTCTACAGAAGAAAATATGAGAGAAGATGAGGTGACAACATCGTGTTTGTGACCATCACCTCTCAACCCCATCACTTCACGGAATCGATGAGCCATTCATGTCTTTCAACAAAGATGCAGCAGCACAGAATCAGTCTACACTTTGCAGCTTATTATCCACATAGCTACCAGACAGAAAAGGAAGAATAATATGAAGTGACATGCAGTTGGTGTGAGTGTGTGGTTCAGCTTTTCAAATACAGCGTTGTGAACCTCCTCCTTCTGTCAGGCAAACAGCAGACAAACGGCTGAGGCTATAATTTCAGTCTAATGTAGATTACGCCGGCGTAATTGGTCTATTCAGGAAAATGTCGGATCTGCACTTTGCTGTGAAGGTTTTATTGTAAAGGAGTAACCGTAACAAGTGGAACATTAGAACTTTAGAAAGAATAAAAGAGGAGAATTCTCTTTAAAAGTCCCACTTTAAGCTCCCCCACTGTACAGACAGTTTACAGACAGTTTAGGGAGGATTAAAACTTTCTGCAGTGACTGCAGGAAAAGAATAAATCTGTTCTTTGTGCTCAGATGTCGGCCATTTTCTGTCGATAATGGCGGGCAGGAAGCAGCCGACGGATCAAGATGTGATGTGATGTGATCGGTCAATCACTGTCCTCATCTGTTGAGAATTTATTTGTTAGAGAATTTATTTAACACATATTATTTAAAGTGATTTATAGTTAAAATCAACATTAATAAGTTAGATAATTCATAAATTAGTATTAGGATTAACACTGTATGTCATTTGATTTGGGATATACAGACTTGAAATGGACTTCACTACCCATGAGGCAGTGTGCGTGTTATGTGACGCACTCAGGATTTGTTTATGTTTGGCCAGCAGCCATTATACTCTGTTGCAAGCTTTGTTGCTAGATGTAGCCAATTCAATCAAGCCTTGTGCTGTAAATATGTTGATTTCTTAAGTTCAGTAAATGTTTGAAATGAAACTACACCTCCCTTCATTATTTTAGTCGTCAGTAAGTTCATCCAGAACATTTTTGGTGCTGAAAACCCGGGATATAGAGCGAGATGGCTGATGAAGACCGTGAAGAGAGACCAGTCGGAGTGGAGCGAGCCGAACGGGTGAAAAGGAAACGTCGGGCGATAAGGAGCTCCACAACGCAACTGCTGAATCAGATCAACGTTGAACTAATAAATGAACAGGAACAGAGGGTTGTATGCGCGAGATGTTGGCTGTGTTGTCAGCAAAGGAGGACAGCTTGCTTGAGCTAGACAGCATAGGAGAACAACATACTCCACTCAACAACGTGGAGGAAGAAATCAAACTCACAGAATAAAGAGAGAGAGAGAGAGAGAGAGAGAGAGAGAGAGAGAGAGTCATTAGGAGTAGTATCAGACACCCATGGTGGAATGTTTTGCCCAATATTACCCCAGATGATGCCAGATGACATGGTTCTTGAATACAGCCGTCAAAGAGGCGACAATGATGAGTGGAAAGTGGCCAATGTGCTTAAATTCCTTCAGACAGAGGTTCAGACCTGAGAAAGGACTGTACAAATGATGAAATCATTTAATCAAAGAGAAAATCAGTCCTCTTACAAACCATGCAACAAATCATATTCAGCCAGTGACATGAAAGTAAAGCAACCAAACATAACATCTGCAACTACATTACACATTACTGAGCAGCAAGTGAAGAAATGATTGTTCTATGATAGTGATGAGCACAAATCTGAAACATGTCCAGACCACAATGTGCCAGCATGCAAAGAAAAACTGAAGAAGCTAGGCAGGAGCTTTGTGTGTCTGGGGTCCAAACACATTGCCAAGTTCTGCAAGACTGTGCCACATGTGGTGGCAGGCATCATGCAGCCCTTTGTGAGAAAAATCTGGCACCCCCACCTGATGTGTCAACCAGCATAGACACACTTATAACCTCAGTAATTCCCCAAACAGAGAAAGCAGAGAACACGGTGCTACTACAAACGGTATGGGTCGTAGGGCCCACAAGCAGGAAGATGGTCCGTTGCTTACTAGATGGGGGCAGTCAGGGGAGTTTCATGCATGAGAATGTAGTGAACGAGCTACAGCTACCTGTTACCAGACAAGAAACGCTCACTCTTCACACATTTGACTCCTCTACTCCAACGACGGTGAGTCATAGTGAAGCTCAGCTTGGAGAATGTGTGGGATAAGCAGCAGAGAAGCGAAATAGAAGCTGTTGTGACCCCACAAGTGTGCACAGCGCTGATGAAGGTTCTAGGTGAGCATATACAGAAGGAGATGAAAAGAAGAGGTCTTCAATTAGCAACATACTGCTTAGCAATGATGCACAGATTGATAAACTGCATGCATTCTGGGAGCTTCAATCTCTGGGCATCACAAGTGAGAAGTCTGAGAGCCCAGAGGATGCAGAAGCATTGCAGCGGTTCGAAGAAACCTGTCAGCCCATCACTCAGAGAGTACGCAGGAAGATGTTCAGGAAGATTAAATTAAATCTGAACTCTGATCCAAGCAAGAGCAAGACTTCCTAAGCACTGTCTTAGTTCTAGAAAAGCACAGCAAACTCAAAACAGTGCTTCGGGTGACAGCTGGATCAAGAGGTTCATCGCCAACACGCGCTCAAGATCCAAAGTGAGTGGTGAACTGACAGGGGAAGAACTGACTGAAGCAGAAAAATATTGGATGAAAGTGATTCAAAACCAAGGTTTCAGCTCCAAAATGAATCTGCTGAAGGCAGGGAAATGCCCCAACACTGACTCCAGGATACGAGAGCTCAAACCATTCCCGGACGAAGATGAGTTGCTTAGTGTTCGAGGAAGGCTACAGCATTCTGATCTCTCTTACAGAGAAAAACACCCCTGGATTTTGCCCAACAAGCATATTTACACAGAGATGTTGGTGCAGTATCGACATGAGCAAATAAGTCATACAGGTGTACAAGACACTTTAGCGCAGACTAGAGTTTTGCAAGAAATTCAAGGCAAGGGCTGGACAACAGACTACTGCACCATTGCCAAGGGACAGAATAACTGAATCACTACCATTCGAAGTTACAGGTGTGGACTTCGCAGGGCCCCTCCTTGTGAAGGTACGGAGCTCAATGGCAAAGGGGTACATAGCACTGTTCATGTGTGCTGTAACCAGAGCAGTTCACCTAGAGTTGGTCTCAGACATGGCCACGGAGCACTTCCTGCTAGCTCTGAAACGATTCATATCCAGAAGAGGATTATGTAAGGTGATCTATTCAGATAATGCAATGGACATTTAAGAGAGCAGATCAAGATCTGAAAGAGCTCTGGCGACGCATTATAGATCCACAACTACAAGAGTTCTTCTCAGAAAAGGGCATCACCTGGCGGTTCATCGCTGAAAGAGCAGCCTGGTGGGGTGGAGTCTGGGAGCGGCTTGTTAGATCAGTCAAAATCATACCACCACCATAATAAACTCAAGGCCACTCATGTATGTGCCCAATGATGTGAATGAGCCAGAGCCACTGACTCCTGCCCACTTCTTGGTGGGTCAGAGACTGCCTTGCTTGCCTCCTAAGTCATTTCCAGCTGAGGTTAACCGTCCAATAGCAAACAAGGAGGAGATGACCAAGAGGTGGCGCTACAGACAACGAATTCTGACCAACATCTGGAACCGTTGGCAGAAAGAATATCTGCTGGATCTGAAGTCGGCCCGTTGCTGGAACACCGCACAGCCTTCTTCGCTGAAGGTTGGAGATGTTGCGCTCATTGGAGAGGACAATGCCCTAAGGCAGAGCTGGAAGCTGGGGAAAATTGAAGAACTGTTTTCTGATGATGAGTCAACACAGATACGTTAACATCAATTCATATTTATCATGTAGCTGCATATTTTTACAAATACTGTGTCATGATAGAACATTGCTTGTGTTTAAGGTGTGTCTAAGGTGTGTTTAAGGTGTAGTAAAGGTGCGGTGAAGGTATGTTTAAGGTTTGCTTAGGGCGTGTTTAAGATGCAGTTAAGGTGTGATTTATGGTGTGGTTAAGGTGTGTTTGAGGTGTGGTTTAGGACATGTTTAAGGATTGTTTAGGGTATGTTTAAGGGCTGGTTAAGGTGTGATTAAGAGTATGTTTAAGGTATGGTTAAGGGTTTAAGTTGTGTTTAAGGTGCGATAAAGGTGCTTTTAAGGTGTGGTTAAGTCATGGTTAAGGTGTGTTTAAGGTTTGGTTAAGGGGTGGTTAAGGTGTAGTTAAGGTGTTAAAGGTGTGTTTATGGTTTCTTTAAAGTGTGTTTAGGGTTAGGGTTACATCAGCTCAGTGTCAGAGGAAACATCTGGAATTTAAGGTGTAGTTAAGGGTTTTTTAAGCTGTATTTAACGTGTTTTTTAGGTGTGTTTGGGGTAAAGAGAAGATCATGATTTGAGTTTAAATGATCAAGGTATGAAATGACATACATCCAGTAAAATGCAGGTTAAGACGCCACCACGTCTGAAACACTTATTATCATGGTTTATGAAACATCTTGTTCCAAGAGTTGCACATCATTTCATTTAATAAAGAGTTTTTCTAGAGAGGAAATATTGACGAATTTTGGCAGGAAATAATGATTATTGTCATCATTGATTAATCTGCAGATTACATTCCTGATTAACCGTTTAATCTATTCTATAAACTGTCTGAGAATAATGAAAAATGCCAGTTATAATTTCCTAAGGTTCAAGCTGACGTCTTGACCAACAGAATATCATGAATGAAGAACATCAAATTCTCTCAGGTAAAGAGTTCATATTTTAACCTGTTTTGATGTCACATATATATTTGTGATTTTAAGAACCATAAATCATCGGAATACACTTTTACATCTAATCTCGGAAGCTTCTGCAGCTTTAGAAACAACAGGTCATTTGTTACTGTCTCAATAATGTTAATGAGCCTATGCTCTGTATAATTGTGACATCACAGAAGTCCTCATTACTGTTTCCTCCGGAACTTCTGCTAAGTTTCATTTTCATCAGTCTCCCTCTGGGTTTCGAGGTGTAGCCGGTCTATTATTGTTGTTCAGTAATGGCGGCAGAGAAAGATACAGCGAAGCCGTTTGTACCGTTGTGGAAAATTAAAGCCAGAGCAACAAGTTTTTATTTGACAGATGTCAGGACCAAATGTTAGTAATTGGTTCAATTCAAAGAGACTCTGGAGATCCAATAATTTTAACTGAACACTTGTTAATGCAGAGAGAACTGAGTCTGTACAGAGGAGACGTAGAACCAGACTGCATCTCTGCTTCAAACCAATGAAATTATTCCACTCTGAGACAGGATGTTATGTTAGAATCCACAGCAGATCTGATGACGGGACGCTTTCAGCAGTGACTCCTTCCATTCTCTGTGTTCTTGAATCTGTCGGTGTGATAGTTCGAGGCCTCAGAGGTGAATCTTCAGTCTGGAGAACGTCTGAGAGCCAGAAGGAGGAAAATTCTCATTAGATTCAGAGCTGAACGGGTAAAAACTTGGACTCTGAACAGCAGAGAGTCAGTGTGTATCTGCTTCGTCACAGAGCCTCGACGCTTGAACAGATGTTGCCACTGTCGCACAAAACCAATCGATTAGCGGTGCCGCGCCTGCCAAAGGTCGATGTACGCAATCACTCTCTGCTTCCAAAACCGGATTTGCATTTTGGGGAAACAAGGGTTTCCAGTGTTTGTATGTGTAATGTATTAGATCAGGCTGCACCTCCGTTGCCGGAGTAACCACCGGCTGCATCCTGGAATGTGATTGGACGACTCTGCTTTCGTTCCTCGGCCTGCAGCCTCATGTTCTTCCATCACAGCAAAATAAACCTCAGACCTCACAGATCGGCTCAGTGTCAGAGTCTAAACTGACACTTTGAGCCACAGGAACCTGCTGCAGACACAACATGGATAAATTCACACAATCATTTTTTTTTCTTTTTCCATGGGCTAAATAATATCTTCTTCTCCCTCCTCCTCCTAATTACAGAAAATGAAGTGATGCAAAAAAAAAAAATACCCCAAAAAGTCCTCGGTCATCAAGAAATCCTCATCTGCTCTGGAATGAGATTCTCTGCAATTATACAGCTCAGTGTCTCCAGAGGAAACACGACACTTACTGTTTCTGCACATACATTAATGTCTATATTACACTAATACTGCTTCATTTTATATTTTATAGAAATACTGAGGGACAAACACGCTCTCTGAGCATATGTTTCCTCTGGAGTCTTTTCTTTGGCTGTTGAATTTCTTGTGTGTGATTTAGTTGTTTCGTGAAGCTAATCAACAGTTACACAGTTAAAAACAATAACTCAAGCCGATGTAAGACGTGTTTAATGTGTATACATGTGTTTAATCAATAGTCCTGAGTGTGAAGGTGAGGGACTCCGACTCTGCAGCTGCTGTGACTTTTCAGTGTGAAAATAAAGGAGTTTGTTCGAAGGACAATTGGCTGTAATTTATATAGTTTCCTGCAACATTTCACTCACATGGATGACTGCTGTGCTCTGGAGAAAATCACCTCAGCAGCTGCAAAAAAACCCTCTCATGTTATTATTTGGAGGTTATACCGAAGGAAAATGCGCCAAAATGACAATTATAACACATAAAGGAGGAAAATGTCAACAGAATATCATTTTAAAACTGTACAAAGCATTTTGAACAAGAGCAGCTTGAAACACAGTCAGTTGTCCTTTAAAAAAATGACAACACATTTAATGTCAGTAAACTAATCTTTGCCAAATGGCGACGAAGCAAAGAACCGAAGGAGAATGTTGATGTAATCCAACACATAACCGATAGTTTCTGTTTAGATACGACCGGACCTTTGCTGCAACTCTTCTGTCTTTATCCCAAAGACTGAAAATGCCGCAGAAATACTGAGAAAAGAAGAAAACTTTGATGTGAGGTTCTAGGTTTGTTATTTCTCATGTCCACAGCCGCCAGGCGAATATTAATCTGAGCAAACTCACAGCTTCACAATTCTTGAAAGTTTTTCTTGGGATTTCTAAAGACATAGTGGAACTAAAGAAATAAAAGGAAGGGAAAAAAAAGACTCTCACTGGAGTTCACAAACAGACACACACACCAATGGCAGCAGCTATAGATAAATAATAATCTGGATATTTCTATCCAGCACCAATTCATGTCATGTGCCTCTTTCTTTCTTTTTCCTTCTTTCTTAGTTAGAGTTAGAGAAAAGAAGAGCAAAAGAATAAATATAGAATAATAATAATAATAAATATTAAAGAATAAATATAAAAATCAGAATTATGAATATAAAGAGCAGAAGAAAAAACATATAAGGGCTGTCCATGAATCTGTGACTGACCGGTGACTCTAAACTTCAACTCAGGGTGAAAAGCTAATCTTTCTTTTTGTGAAGAAAAGTACATTCTTATCAAGATGTGATATGCAAAGGCAAAGGCTTCACAAAATCTGCGGAAAATGCAATTTCCTTTTCTATTCCATGTGAGTGTTGGCAAATCATCTTCTCCAAAATTGAATGTCACCGGCAGCCACTTAACTTTAAAACACCACAACAGTTAAGGGGTGCAGCGCGTTTGTTTCTGCAGCAGTCGAAGGGAAATTATAGGTAATTTTATATGTGAGACAGATGGAAAGTTCATAAGCAGCGTTGAGCTTCACTTAGGGTGAGACGTTAGCGTCATTTCAGCTGAAACCACAACTCCATCAATGAGGTTTAAAACCCTCTAACCAATAAAAAAGCAGCTTCCACCACTAATATAAAACAAGTCCTCTCATTCACTCTGAGGCAGCAACATATATTTGATTGCACAAATCATATCAAGATGTAGAATGTAGGATGCTGCTATAAAGTAGTGGCTGAGATATGTGGACATTATCAATAACAGGACCAATGAATCTGTTCTCTCATGAACACACACACACACACGTTATTTTAGAGAGAATTCATCAAGGTGAACAGAGCAGATCATACCAGACAGGAAGTCAAGCTACAAACAGACAGGAAGTCAAGCTAATTATAAAACTAATTTCAAAATAAAAAGCACATATATACATATTTGTACGATTAAACTCAAGTTCTTGTTGGTCTCTGAACGTCCGCTCATATCGGCGAAGAACTAACCGTAAACTAGTGTTGCACTGAGGCCACAGCGCCCCCTGCTGTTTATCTGGAGGAACACGGATTAATATCAGCTCTTAAAACAAACCAACTATACATTTAATCTTAAAATATGTATATAATATTTACATATATAATATGTGTATATTATGTGTATATATAGTGTGCCCCGTGAAAATCTGGCAACCTGTCTAGAGTGCATCCCTGCCTATTGTTGGCTAGATTTGGCTCCAGCAGACCCCCGTGAGCCTAGTGGGGAATAAGCGGGTATAGATAATGGATGGATGGATGTGTATATAGTATTGAGTTTGGACTGTTTGCTGTTACTGGTGTTACCCACAGCGTTAATTCAGAAAGGCTGGTGTGTGTGTGTGTGTGTGTGTGTGTGTGTGTGTGTGTGCGTGGTGGTGGGGAAGCCTATGGTGGTGGTGGTTTGGAGGGCTGCTGCTGTCAGAGACCTGCAGTGCGGAGCCTCCACAGCCTGATGAAGTGGTTCCATCCATCTTGTTTCTCCCGGTGAGAAACAGACTCATTTAGCTGCTGTGCTGATGACAGATGGAAGCTGCTGCTGCTTTTCTCTGCAAAGACCAGCACCTCAACACTCACCGCATAGAAACAGGAAGTGATGTCATCCACTGTGTCGACGTCTGAATTTGCTCAAGTTCTGCTGCTGCTGCTGCCTAAACTCACAGTGACCTGTGATGAAGCTGCAACTCCTGCTAAAAGGACAATAGTCAATGTTTCAACAGGTGGAATCCTTAATATCAAAATGTCGGACTGTTTTGTTTTCCGTGATGAGAAAAATCACGTCAAAATGGAATCAATTGTAAATATTGGAAACCTGCAGGATTTGATTGAAATTCCATTTCCTGCAGGAAAGGGGTATGTTTAATCAAGAGAAAATGTTCCGAGGGAAACGTGAACAAGGAAAAGCACAAACTGACGCCAAACGACTTTAACTGCAAGACGAGGGTTTGTTAATGAGTCAGAAAAAGCTTTAATTTCATGTTTATAGTCATAATTTAGTTTCGAAGCCTCTGAATCTTTTGCTCATTTATTATCATAAGATTCTTTTTGATGCTAACATTGACACAAAGAGCAAATCCTGAATTTAGAAACATTGAAGTGGATAAAACTATGTGTATTTCAATAAGACTGTAAATAATGTGACATTTCTGTTCCACAGGCAGCGCTGAATCTCTGTTAATTACCATCGTCATATACTGAAGATAAGTGGCTCAGAGCAGGTTGTGTCTCTTTACATTATCTGCAGATTAATAATGATGAGCAGCCAGTTCCCAGGAAGCTCGTTTGTGACCTCACACTGACCACTGGTTTATGTGCTCTGCATGTTGTAGTGATATTTCTGTATTCAGCTGCTATAATTGCAGCAGCTGTGCAGCAGCATTTAAAACGGCAGCATGTTTTTGTCCCACTGGGATCAGAATTACTGTTATTTCCTGCTACTGCTGCGCTGCACTTTCACATTTGGATTATACACAGATGCTTCCTTCCTGCTCCCAGTGTGAATAAGCACCTCTCAATCTATGATAATAAAAAACAACTATTCATATTTTGATTTAATTATATACTAATGTAAATATATTTATGAATATTACCCGCTTCTGCCAAGTCCGTTCCACCAGATGTTGCTGAATCTGACACACTGCACCTTTAATGACGGCTGTGTTAAAAGGTGCCGGTATGTTGCAGTGACGGACCACCACCATGGCAACAAACAAAACCATCAGTCTTTGTACAAGGACAATTTATACTATTTTAATAGTCTCATTGTTTGGATGGAGTCTCAGACAAAACATCGCAATCAAAAGAAACGGCGACATGTGAAGGTTCTTGATGCTCTGATGATGCTAAAACAGCTCAACATGTAATTTCAGGCTTAATATGATGGGTCTGAAACTATAGAAACAATAATAAACAAGCAACAATTAATAGAGAATTCTGAAACTTCTGGAAGTTTGGGGTAAGTTGATCTGATCTAGAAACAGGAACGACACCAGCTAATGACAGAAGAGTCATTAGATGACTCCCAGGACCATTTACTGTATGTATGTATTAATATACACTTGGGATACTATATCATAGTGGGATAATGAGGGGAATCTGCAGGCAGGTAAAATTCAAGTTGGGAACAAGTTGAGTTAGTGAAGAGGAAAATGAAATGAATAAATGAATGATTAATCTGGTGGAGGCTGAAGAGGCAGATATGAAGAAAATAGATTAAGTCAAATAATTCAGAAAATCAAGATCTAACTCCTAAACTTAGAATTTGGAAATGTTGGGAATGTTGGAGGACTGTGTCATGGGATCATTTTAAGGATCCTTAAGTCAAGCCGCAGAGTTCTTACAGTCATGAAAAATGATGTAAAATGCTGTAATTTGAAAACATGAATGTTCAGGACTGGAGAAGTTCAAGCATAAATAAACCCATAAAGTTGAGTAAAGTGTAATAACTGAGATGTTTATACCGCTATTAGTGAAAGTATGTATTGCTGTGAATCTCTCTCTCTGTATATATTCTGTATATATTTCGGAACAATCAATTACCTATACATACACCATTGGTAATTGGTGTGATCAGATTTAATAACGTGTGGCTTCACTATGACGGGTATAAAGCTTGATAAGAACCAGTCACATGTTCCACTGGAATCTCCGCTGATTTCTTTACTTTCTTTACTTGGCAGCAAACTGATTTCTGAGAATAACTAAACATCTGAACAGGTCACTTTGGGAAACAATGACGAACACTTTATAGACAAACCTGTGATATTATAGTACATGAAAAAACAAAAATATTCATGTACTCACAGACAATTGAGAGAATCATGGAAAAACCTTTTTTTTTTCGTGAAAATGTGTATGAAGCCTGCGATAAAAGAATATAAAGTATACACAAAAGCAATTCCCCAGAGAAACAGGGCGCTGATAAGTGTCGTGGGCGCCTTTCGATCACGGTGGCGCTATCAGCTGATGTATGACGCTGTTTGGATGTTACACGCTACATTAAGTGACGCGGGAACAGCACGGATGACTGATGATAACTGCGGCTCCTTTTCTTCCACCTCGCTGCAACATTACACTTAATGTCGCACTGAAAAGTGAGCGCGGCGCTAATTAAAAAAAAAACAAGGATGGGTAACGACATCATCTCATATCCAGACATTCAAACCTCATCTGTGTAATTACAGCCCTCAGTTCCACAACACTGAGCTGGACACTAATTGCTTTCTGTGTAATTGTGGAACCTTTCTTTGGTCCTTATTGTCTGACCGGAAGAAGAGATGAAAGGTTAAAGCAGACAAACCCGACCCAGTGTCTCTGCTGCCCTGATTACACAGGTACAATCTGCCGCCATTTAACACCACCGAGCAGCTGGAAACGTGACGACTGATAAATAAACTGAATAATCTGTGTTTGATGCAGGACGCCAGCAGCGTTTTATACCCGATCTGATCTGATGGACTGATGAATGTCATCAAGCTGCAACTAAAACACCAGCAAATTTAGTCTGCAGATATGGAAATGTCATTAGAACTCAGGTTGATGGAAAATCTGCTGCACAAAGCTGTGTCTTGCTTCCGTTTATTAAACCACGTCGTTGTTTAAGTCTAAATCTGATTCAGATTAAATTTTTTATTGCTGGTTTCTTAACTTAAAGGGTAGTTTTGAAACATGTTTCCATCCTATTGGATTATTTTATTCAAAATAGAGCTACAACGATAAGTCAATTATTTGCCAACTATTACGTTAATCACCAATTATTTTAATAAGCGATTAATCACTCTCAGTGACTTTTAAGACTCTGGTTCCAGCTTCTCAAATCTGATTATTCTCTGTTTTTTTGCTCTTCTATAATAGTAAACTGATGATCTTTGAGTTGTGGACTGTTTGCTAGGTTGAATCTTCAGCTTTGGGAAACAGTGGGAAAAATAATTAATAGTTTCAATAATCGATAGATTATTTGACTGAATAGATAGTCATTAATTTCAGACCTAATTTTTTAGATTTCTGCAGTTTTAACAAAGCATGCTGGGGAATATGCTAATGTGTTGATTGTGTTTGTTTATAGACTTAATTTAATGAGATGAGTGTCCACTAAATCCCTCTGTGATATTTTACAGCACAGCCAATAATGAGGTGTAATTTATCTTCTGATGAACATCGATCGTTTACATTCGTCTGTTGGACGCTACGACCTGAAGCTGCAGCTGTTTGTCTCAGTCCGAGATGACGCGTTGTCTCCTTCACAAATTAGATTTGGAGGAAAGTGTTTTGTAAAGACAACAGATGAAAAGCTGCAGCACATTCCAGCCGCTGACAGTGAAGGTCACAGCTTCTTATTGCTCGCTGGCTTTGATCAGAGTGTGTTTCTGAGAGCCTGTGGAGGCCGAGTAGCAGCGGTTGCCAAAGGGAACATTCAGAGTTGACAGCTCATCAAGATCCAGCAGAAACACAGAGGAGGAGTAAACTCCAGCAGCCGAGGAGGAGGAACAGTGGCTCTGACTCCAGCCGTTTCAAGGTGAAAACCCTCCACTCGCCAATAAATGAGGCTTCTGCTGCTTTACAGACACAATCGATCGGATGTGAATCTGTCGCAGAGAATCAAGCCGCTTCACCAAGCCTCATTGTCGCCGTCGTTTCATTAATCACTGGATGTATAGGATGAAGGAGGATGTCAAACCTCAAATTAACATTTAGAAAGAAACAAAGAGACAAAAGAAGCTAAATCTCACATCGAAGGAAGGACAAAAAACTTGGATTAATTGAAGGTGATTTGCTTTGTTACCAAGAGTCAGATAAATACAGAAATGCAACAGAGTCTGATAATGTTAGTCTGATTTCAAAGATTTGAAAAAGTATAGAACAAATTGTAGCTTTATGGAAGTTTTACCTGACTGAACTGTATTTATTATTATATTAAATATATTATGGTAAATTATTCATTATTATTTAAAGGCACAATATGTCTTTTTTCTTGAGGAATATATCTAAAAATCACAGTTAAATATTTTATAGAGTTCTTCCCTTTTCTCTTTTTTTTTATTTTTAATAGTTCCTTCACAGCAAGAAGGTCGCAGGTTCAGGACCTGGGTCTGGGACCTTTCTATGTGGAGTTTGCATGTTCTCCCCGTGTCTGTGTGGGTTTTCTCCGGCTTCTTCCCACAGCACAGTCCAAAAACATGCTGAGGTTAATTGGAGACTCTAATTGTGAATGGTGAATGGTGTGTGCGCCCCATGATAGGCTGGCGACCATCTGGGGCGTATACCTGCCTCTCACCTGACCCCATGACCCTAATGAGGAATAAGTGGGTACAGAAGATGACTGACTGATGTTTTATCCAATTTCCAGACACATTTTTTATGAAACACTTGATCGTTGATTCTGTTTCAATTTCGAGCCAGATGAAGGCTTTCATGCTAACATTAGCATTAGCTCGTGTAGCAAGCTGCACTGCCTCTGAAACACAGATTTTTTTTTAAGTGAAAGTTTGGGAGGAGGAGGAGGAGACGTCCGCAGAGAACCTGGCTCCTGATCGTTCAATTGAAATTATGATTTCAGGGTCTCCATCATCTTCCTTTTGTTTTGATTGGGATGCTGTGTGAAAATAACATTGTGCTTTTGAAGGATTATCAAAATCATTTATATTTCTGCCAATCGACTAACTTTAACTGGACAGTTCAGCTCTGATCTGTCAAACAGCTGCTCAGACTCACACTCACGGCAAACACTTAATAGATTTATCCATAAATATCTTAAAATATAAGCGTCCGTGTGAAGGGGAGGAAGTTTGGCCATTTCTCCACTTTTTCAGCATCTTTAAGATCACAAGACTCAGAGTTAATGAGAAAATATGACTTCAAAGTTATTAGTGATTTAAAGATGTGCATATTCAGTTGCATACGTCTGACATCCTGACACCACGTCCAGCATGAAAAGAATAAGCCGACGCATCATTAAAGGAGCAGGATTTAAACTCCTCTTGGACAAATTCGGTTTCGGGATTAAAACTAATAAATAGTGAGAGAAGTAGAGTGAAAGTTTCATCTTTCATCTTTCCTCTTCAAGCTGAATGTTGCACAACTGATAATCTGGCAGAAACTGCTGTGTCAACAAAGTTCACGCTGAGTCCAAACGGCATCGTGACCGTGTCTCCTGCAGCTTCAGAAAGAAACTGACACCTGTCACAACAGCAGCTGTTCTTCAGACGTGAATCAGCCGATTCCTCTGCACCACATTAAAATTAAATAATAACGGCCATCTGACCCTTATCTTGTTTTTCCATTTCATTTCAATGTAACTACATTGTGTCTGTTCTTCCTTATTATATCGTTTGCAAGTTTAACATCAACATAACATCAACAATCATCATCACTGTGAATTAAGAAGCGTGGCTCTTAATGTGCAGTTACTGACAAATGAGATCAACTATTCTGATAAATTCCCACAGAACTTGAGTGCATTTTAAAACATAACGGACCCAGAGTCTCTGCAGTTTGACAGTTTATACAAACACATTAATTCAGTGAAACATGGCTGCAGGTCCTGATCATGATAAACTCAGCAGAGTTTCATTTAAATACACGAGAACCCTGCTGCAGGTGTGCGTTTGGATTCACTGCAAGTTCTCTCAAAAATAGCTAAATATTATCATTTAAAAAAAGAAAATTAGTCCAATATTGGTTAGAATTACCTTCATTCATCTTCATCTTTCATTTCATTGGCAGATAATTGTGCTTATTGTTATACTTTTTTGGTTTTGTTTTGGATTTTGGTGAATTTGATTTGGTTTATTTTTCAAACAACTATCAGATAAAAAGTCGTCTATGAGATAAAAAGATAACGTTACGATAAAAATGCAAACGATTTAATCTGGTTTCCTTCAAACAACGATCAGATAAAAAGTGAACTATGATATAAAAAGAAAATGCAAACAATTTAATCTTATTTTCACATTAAGACAAAGACAGGAATAAGATAAATTAAGAAACTCTACTAGTATTAGACTCATTTTACCTAAAACCAGGGATTATCACTGGTTAAGGTTTCATTTTTTCCAGTGTAGCTGTGGACCTTGAAATATGGCTCCTGTCCAACCTGAGCTGCCATTATTGAAGTTGTGACTTCACACTGAGACGCACTAAAGTCACACTTGAAGTTAGATCTCATTTATGACAATCAGGGTGTCGCTCGTTGCTGGTTTAATGTACCACAGCGTTCTGTTGCACACCGCTGAGCTGCCAATGGGCAGCCGGAGCCACATTTCCTGAAGGTCGCACAATGTGAATATAAATAGTTACTCAGTCGGGGCATTACAGCCGCCAATATTTTTAACGTCCGCCTAACTGCCAACATTTGTCTCGGGGAATCGCACTGACCACACAGGTGTGTTAACATGTTGCTTGTTGCACAGTAAAGTGGAGGCGATGTCTTATATCACATTATTCACGGACCACTAAACTGCAATTCCACTGCAGCGACTTGATTTACAGATTGAGGGTAAAAAATAGAGAAGGCAGGAACAGGCATCCAGCTCCATAAAAGTAATTTGTGCGAACCAGAAAGAAGCAATAGGGTCGAACATTAAATAATGAGGCTTGCGGAAAAATGTTTTTAGTGCTTTCTGTGGAATAAAGTAGGATCAGAGCAGCTGAGGGTGATGAATAATAATGGATGAGTCTCTAGAGGGAACACCAGCTCAGTACCAGTGGGAAACTTTGACGTTTTAAAGTTTTTCTAACGCTGGATACGTAGAATCATCGTTTCAGACGTGGTGACGTAGGTCAGTCGACGTTCCTCTTCTCTCAGCAGGAGGAGGAGGGTCGGGTGGATGGATCAGTGCTTTGTTTCATGTCTGGACTTGGACAAGTTGCAGCTGTTAACTGATGTTTTCATTGATTGTTTTAAGCCAAACATCTTTTCTAACCTGAAGAGAACCACCTGAATCCCAGAGTTTCACCATCATGAAGGATTAGTGAAAATATTCACGCGTGAAAAGAGTTTCTTTGTGGAAACTGGGCTGATAATAATAACGCAATCTATCAAATATATATATATATATATACCAATCACCCAAGTTTGAAAAGCATTAATTTAGTTTGTTTACCCACAACAACAAACAGCCCTGAGCTTTGGGCAGATTCATCAGTCACAGTCTGGATCCACCGGCCGGATAAACTCATCTCACCATGGAAACAGCTTCACTGCAGCCAAGACTCCGTCCAAAACCATAACCACAGTCTGTCTGGCAGTCGCGGCCTCAGGCTCTGTCACTGCGCCAGGCTGAAAACAACTAATCATGACAAATGTGAACATGATCAAAAAAAAAGCATCAAGTCATCAAAAAGTCATTTTAAGGTGGCGTTTGTGGCAGACGTCGTTATTTATTCGTTTGTTGTTGTGAGGGTCGATACAGGTGCTGGAAGGCGTCAACACGCCATCTCACTGCAGATTAGCCGTTTTAATTACTTCCACCTCTCTGCTGTCACCATCTGCTGCTCCACCCGCAGCCTCAGATCTGCCAGCAGCTCGCTCCTCTGGGTCTCAGCACTAAGCCCCGAGCCCGCCAGGGTCCGGCCTTCTGGTTTCTGCTGGACTCGCTCGGACCGGCTGAGGGTAGCACGGACCCCAGACTCAGAGTCCTCCTCTTCTCACTTCCTGTTTCTGTAGCTTCTTCACTTCAGCAGGAAAACAGAAGCTTTTCCAGCGGCTGCAGGTTGTTACTGATGATTTTCTTGTTTCTTACAGAAGGTCAGAATCCTTCTGTAATCCTTTAAAGAGCCTGAAACCCGGCCAGGAGTCTGTGTGAAAGATTGAACTTTGTCAACATTTAGAGCGATCTAAATACGATCTTCTCTTTTGAGTGCACTGCAAAAAAAAATGGGTGGAGCTGAGTGATTAGCTGAGCTGTGTAGATGAGTCAAACATTAAACTGTTTACAGGAAGAGAAACGATTCAACAAACACCTGAGTAACAAACACCTGGTTAACAAACAGCTGATTAACAAACACCTGATAAACAAATAGCTGAGTAACAACCACCTGGATAACAAACGTGTGATAAACAAACACCTGATAAACAAATAGCTGAGTAACAAACACCTGGTTAACAAACGTGTGATAAACAAACACCTGATAAACAAATAGCTGAGTAACAAACACCTGGTTAACAAACGTGATAAACAAACACCTGAGTAACAAACACCTGATAAACAAATAGCTGAGTAACAAACACCTGATAAACAAATAGCTGAGTAACAAACACCTGGATAACAAACGTGTGATAAACAAACACCTGATAAACAAATAGCTGAATAACAAACACCTGGTTAACAAACGTGTGATAAACAAACACCTGATAAACAAATAGCTGAGTAACAAACACCTGGTTAACAAACGTGATAAACAAACACCTGAGTAACAAACACCTGATAAACAAATAGGTGAATAACAAACACCTGGTTAACAAACGTGTGATAAACAAACACCTGATAAACAAATAGCTGAGTAACAAACACCCTGTTAACAAACGTGTGATAAACAAACACCTGATAAACAAATAGCTGAGTAACAAACACCTGGTTAACAAACGTGATAAACAAACACCTGAGTAACAAACATCTGATAAACAAATAGCTGAGTAACAAACACCTGGTTAACAAACGTGTGATAAACAAACACCTGATAAACAAATAGCTGAGTAACAAACACCTGGTTAACAAACGTGATAAACAAACACCTGAGTAACAAACAGCTGATTAACAAATACCTGATAAACAAATAGCTGAGTAACAAACACCTGGTTAACAAACGTGTGATAAACAAACACCTGATAAACAAATAGCTGAATAACAAACACCTGGTTAACAAACGTCAGTCAGTCAGTCATCTTCTATACCTGCTTATTCCTCATTAGGGTCGCAGGGGTCTGCTGGAGCCTATCCCAGCGCGTTACGGCGAGAGGCAGGTATACACCCCAGATGGTCGCCAGCCATCGTGGGGCACACACACCATTCACTCACACACTCACACCTATGGGCAATTTAGAGTCACCAATTAACCTGAGCATGTTTTTGGACTGTGGGAGGAAGCCGGAGTACCCGGTGAAAACCCACGCAGACACGGGGAGAACATGCAAACTCCACACAGAAAAGGTCCCAGACCCAGGACCAAGGAGGTCTTGAACCTGCGACCTTCTTGCTGTGAGGCAACAGCGCTAACCCCTGCGCCACCGTGTCGCCCCGTTAACAAACGTGTGATAAACAAACACCTGATAAACAAATAGCTGAGTAACAAACACCTGGTTAACAAACGTGATAAACAAACACCTGAATAATAAACATCCAGTTAACAAATACCTTATTAAAAAACAGCTGAGTAACAAACACCCAGTTAACAAACAGTTGATAAACAAACACCTGAGTAACAAACAGCTGATTAACAAACACCCGGTTAACAAACACCTGATAAACAAACACCTGAGTAACAAACAGCTGATAAACAAACACCTGAGTAACAAACACCCGGTTAACAAACAGTTGATTAACAAACATCTGGTTAACAAACAGCTGATTAACAAACATCTGGTTAACAGACATCTAATTCACTGTTGTGTTTCATGTGTTGATTCGTCGGTGTTGTCAGTTTTGAGGAAAAAAACCTGATGTCTCTGTTAAATCAGCCGTGCTGATCCTGAAATCAAATCCTATTCTGGGGTCATGTGTATCTGTGATTTTAGTGAATATATGTATATGTTCTCTTTTGAAAATGAGATGATGCATCTTAAGTGGTTTTATCCTTCAATAAAGTCAAGTATTATTTACACCGCAGCACTCTGAGTTTCACTATGAAGGACAACTGCGGCAAATTAAATGTATGATTATTATGAGCAACATGGCATTTAAATCAATTGCAGCGAGCAGCACAACGTTAGCATGAAACGCGCTGCTGTGTTTTCTGGCCTCTATAATCCGGTTTGTGTGGAACAGATAAGGTTTATTACATCCTGCAGTAATCTTCCCATGTTTGGCTTCCTCCCAGCTAACTTATTCAGCGGGGGTGTTGTTTCAGACAAGGCCCAGTGAAATAAGAACAAAAGGTTTAGAGAGAATTATATGTTGTCAGATTGCTGCTAAAGCAGCAGAGATGGGCTGAGATAACCTCTAAATACCAGCTTAACTCATTATGCTTTCATCTGTGCTGCTACTGCTGTGAATCTGAGCTCAAACCTGGCTCCTCCACACTGAAACAATAACTGTGGTTTCATTTAGTCAAATCTAGAGAACCACACACACATTTTGTTGTTGCTGAATCAAAGGAAGTTCATGTAAAAATGAAAGAAGGACTGACCAGCTCTCCAACAGGTTGGTGCTTTGTTAGTGTTTATTTAGGGCTTCGGAGGAGGCTGACAACGAGAAACAACATGTGCACAGTTAATTACATATGTTACACAATCAAAACAAGCAGAAATAGTCTCGGGATCCTGTGGAAACATTAATAATACATCTGATAAGCAAATGATTCCGAACAACCATTTGATAAAAATAATCAGACTATTAAAGTCAAACCTGAGGCAGCAGGTGACATGAAGGAGGCAGAAGAGGAGGAGGAAGACATGAGGATGAGAATAAAGAGGAGGAGGAAGAGGAAGAGGTGGAGCCATGAGCTAAAGATTCAGAAGATTCAAGAAAAACAACAAATATTAATGATTATTAAGTATTTAAATAGACAGCAGTGTGTTGTGCTGCTGCTCTTTTTAACATCAATCAGTTCTTTGAACCTTCATCATTATTTTTATAATGATTTATAATCTTATTATAACTAATAGTATCTGTGGGAGGGACTTAGACAGGTTACGAGAAACTGAACATGATTGGCTCTCAAACAGATCACTAACAAATCACTGAAGAACTTGATGCGTTAAATGCATGTGGATATCTGTGCGGAGGGAGGATTCTGACAAGTATTACTAAATATATTCACTTTATTCACACTGTACATTCAACAATGTACTGCGGCTCTGCTGTGAATCGATCAATAGTCCTGAAACTCAGTAACCGCTGCAAAATTTACAGAATATTACTTGATTAAAAGGAACAAAAAGGTCTGTAGGTAAGTCATCGAGTAACTGTAAAATAAATCATCAGAAACAGCTCAGTGTCTCCAGAGGAAACATTAGCTCAGTGTCTCCAGAGGAAACATCAGCTCAGTGTCTCCAGAGGAAACACTGACACTCAAGACGCGGAAAGCACTGAAAACTGTGTTTCCTTTTCTGTTCTCACTAAATCCAACATATACAGAAACAGAGGGGGGATCAGGGAGGGTTTGAAAGACAAAACCAACAGAAAAACAACACAAGTCTGAGAAACTGTGACACTGTGAGGAAGCGGAGCAGTAGAGTTTAGATGATGTCAGTGTGGAAGAAGAAGTTTATTATGGGAGTGTTAATGAGAATCTCAGGGGGTTGAGTCCTGTGGGGAGAAAAACAGATTAAAATCTGTGCATTATTCCAGAGACAACCTCATTTAAACTGTAGTCAGGATCAATTGGGTCTCATCATGCAGCACAACGAGATGCCTCCTCCGGCAGGAAAGGGTCAAGCACTCAGCTGCAGCAAGCGCGACGCTGCCTCATTTCACTTAATAATGTGATTCTAAGTGAGAAAGGCCTTCATCTGCTCCCGCAGATACAGCAGCAATGGATAAAAGCCAATTTGTTTCTGAGAGCCGAAGCGCTTTCTTTTCTCTTTCTGACATTTTCCAGCATGAATATGTGCAGCAAGTTATTTCTGAAGAGAACAGAGACAGATACAACTATACAATCGGCTCACTGCTGCTAATCAGCCTCACTAAAGAGATTTATTATCACCACACACAGAGGACGAGTATCAGGAAGGAGGATGATTCATTCACACTGATTCACTCACACACTGGTTTGTTCACACACCGATTCATTCACACTGATTCACTCACACAAGGATTTATTCACACACTGATTCATTCACACACGGATTCACTCACACACTGATTCACTCACACACTGATTCACTCACACACTGATTCATTCACACACTGATTCATTCACACAATGATTCATTCACACACTGATTCACTCACACACGGATTCACTCACACACTGATTCACTCACACAATGATTCATTCACACACTGATTCACTCACACACGGATTCACTCACACAAGGATTTATTCACACACTGATTCATTCACACACGGATTCACTCACACACTGATTCATTCACACTGATTCACTCACACACTGATTCACTCACACACTGATTCATTCACACACTGATTCATTCACACACTGATTCACTCACACACGGATTCACTCACACACTGTTTCATTCACACTGATTCACTCACACACTGATTCATTCACACACTGATTCATTCACACACTGATTCATTCACACAATGATTCATTCACACACTGATTCACTCACACACTGATTCACTCACAAAATCATTTGTTCACACACTTATTCATTTACTAATTTGTTCACACACTGATATACTCTCATTGATTCGCTCAGAGCTAATTCCAACCAAACTCTGCAGATTTGTTGTTTGAGGGAAATCCGTCACTCACTCATTTCACAATCAGCCTTTAATCTATTTGATTTGATGACATTTGGTAAATGAGCTACACCTTTCAGCTATTTCTGCCATATTGAAAACAGCCGGAGGGATAAACAGGAAGCAGCAGACGGTTCATGTTTAATCTTCAGCACTGAGCAACTTTCACAGGACTGAACAGGCTCCGCCTCCATATAGATGGTATTATTACATGGGGTAACGTCATATTTCATGACTTCTCTAAAGGTCCATAAAAAAACAACAACAATGAATTAATTTATATACATTTAAGCAGATTCTTATTCTTCTATAAATGAATTCACAGGCAAAAAATCATACTTATTTTTTTAAAACAGGAAGGAATAAGTAGTGGTGGAAGAAATATAAAGATTTGAGGTAACATTCAAACTATTTCATTTTATAAAATAGCACGTATATTATTCTCACTTTAACCCACTCAAAGGTCCACAGTTAATGTTTTCATTATTGTAAGTAAACGTTCAGTGTCTGTCACTAACCTGTTAGATTAAAAAGCATTAATTCATTATGAGGCCATTATTCCACAGAAAGAAAACTGAACTCATTAACAGAAACAACAGATCACGGTTGCACCTTTTGTGTCTGATTGATAACCGGTGACACTGAGGAGCAATGAGCAGCTGATTAATACACACAAACATGTTTCTCTTTGTCGTGGGAAACACTGAACTCTAACATCGGCTCATTCCTTTTCTTTATGCATGAACAACAGATGGTCTCATGTGTTTCCTCTCAGTCGCTGTTCTTTGCAAATCTGATGTCATTAATGAACCAAACATGCAAAGAGCCCGAGTTCATCATATTTAAATATTCCTGCAGGAGAATCATCAGTTGCCAGGATCTGATTAACTAAATCCAAAGTTCCAGCACAGGATAGTTCCTTCTGTCCAGAATTATTAGAGTCTGCCTATAAAAGATAAATTATTCTGCTCATTGTGTTTTTACAGCATTTAATCACTTAAAATCCTGTGAGAAAATGACTACATTCAAAAGAAAAGAGCAGATTTAAGCTCTGTTTACTCAACTTAAAGAAATCAAACCAATAATCAAATTCATCCTTTTAAATATTTCAAACTCAGCATTAGTTAATGAAGTTGGACCTCTCCATTTAGTTCTCCTTAATTAATCCATTATAATGAACATGATTTGTTTTGTTGTTGTAGAAGTTTAATTATGTGAAACCAAATCAACTTTAACACCAAAGTTTGGGTTTTATTAAGTTATGGTTAAATGACTTCATATAAATTGTTCTAGCATCCTTTTTTTACTTGGTCTACTCAGAAATGTTCATGTAAAGTTTTCCCTTCATTTGTAAATAAGTTAATTCACTTCAGTCTAATTGGTTGTACTCTGTAAATTAAAAATGTGAATACAATAATGAATCTCTCTCTCTCTGCTCCTTCTGGTTTTATTCCTGCTGCGATGGTTTAAAAATGTAAAATTTAAATATTTAAAAAAAATATATAATCCTCAAGGAGAGTAACAGTTGTCTTCTTCCAGAACCAACAAGAAATAAACAGATCCCACATTTATAGAAATATCAAAATAATACAGATTCTATTTCCTGTAACTGCTGCAGGTGTCAAACACTTTGATGTGAACAGCTCAGAGTTCAAATACAGAAACTATAAATAAATCATCTTCATCACTATTTAAGGTTTTAAATCAATATAGAAGTTTGTGGTCTGGCTTTAAGTTTGAGGACAGAAAACTGTGTGGGTCAAAGAGTGAGCGTTAACTTGAATCATAACTTCCTAATGTGCATTTATTAATGGCTGAGACTGGCAGTAATGGATGGAGACTCCACTCGGGATTAATTAATAGACGACTCCACTCGTGACATGAAGATTTAGGAGCAAAATGAGCCATCCTGTGATCAATCAAAGTGCTTAATGAAGACAAGATAAATGTCAGCGAAATGCCAAGAGATTTAATTGTTGCTGCTAATATGGATGGATCAGAAAGAATTCGCACATTAACGGGAGTGTTTCATCTATTCTAAAGATGTTTTCATTCAGCAGCGGTTTTATATAATTTCATCTGAAAGCTAAAAGCAGCTTTAAAAGAAGCTGTGTAGAAATTACAGGGTTTGGCAGCGAGCCTAATGTCTTCAAAACATGACAGACGCGCTGCTCAAAGACATTTTTCCATTATGGAAAAATCACTGCTGCCGAAGCTTTGAAGACAAGACATAGTTTACGATTTAGTTGCAGTGATGCAGTGCGGCAAAAGAAAAATACACATGGAGACTTCATATATATGTATATAATTAGTATCTTTTGTAAACTACTGTTGAAAAGGTTGTGAAGGGGCCATGAAACCAAACGGAACTTTCTGAAGTGGAGGTGGATCAAGTGGTGCATCATGAGGTGGATCAGGGTCAGATCCTGAACCGGACTCAGTCCTGACGGCCGTCACTATGTGAGTGTTAATAATTAGATCATATACCTAATATATAGACTAGTAGTAATAGACAAGGACTATTTTGATGACAACAGGATCATATCCAATTAGATAAATGAATAAATATTTGATCTGTAAATGTCTCCTGCTTCTGGATTGCTTGTGTATTTTCTGTCACAAAAATACCAACATTTTAATTTGAACCATTTCTGTCGGCAGATCCTTAACGTCCTCCATTGTTTACAGGAAAACATATATCTACATATCAATTTCCCAGCACACTGCAGGTTGCTGGATTGACACATAATCTATTTATATATTATAATTATATTTAATTAAACATTAATAAGCTGGAGCCATATTTATCACAGATGTATAAATGAATTGTATTTATCCTCAATACTGTGATGTCTTTAATGACACTTTTCAGGCTGGTAAACAGAATATCCCCATGTGGGCGGAGCCTCTAAAAACAGAATACACAGGGGTGTGATATTTAAATGATGTAATATTTATCAACGACCATGTTAACGCTGTGATTATTGAGATACACACGCGTCATTAATCACGGGTCCTGAGATGATTCTGTTCTGCTGGTGATAAATTTGTACTCAGTAGTAGTTTTTTAAAGTACAGTTCATATTTCTTTGCAGAAAGTCCGGTCATTGTACATGAACTTGACACTGATTTAATATAATGGACAAGGTGAACCCAGTTAGAAGCTGTTATCCCTCATTGACTTTTCCTTAACAAATCAATAGCAATCACAGCGGAGGAGATAACGGCGAAACCAACTCCAGCTAAATGTCACAGGGACCGACAGGAAGATGCTGCAGCTCAAACATACGACGCGCCGTCGTCCCACAGAACGCCGCTCCTCCGGACACCTGCAGAGTCTCCTGTGTATTTCTGTACGGGCAGCAGCAACCTGTTTAACATCACTGTTCACTGACATTTGTCCGTCACCTTAAAAAAAAATGTTAACAGAATGCCCGTGATTGATCATTTTACCCCAAACATGACCTTTTCTAACACTTAAGCTAAAGCTCAACCACAGAACTGTCACACTATCAAAGTCAGGACTCGTGAAAATTTCCAGGTATCAGAAACATATGAACACATGTCAGAGTTTAATCACAGTGACATAAGTTTTATACTGAGAGGAGAGAAAAATAATCAAACAGTGGTGAATCCAGGTGAGTTCAGATGTTGACATGTCATCACCTACTCTATCCTTCACCTTCTTCCTGCCTGACAGAGTAATAAACAAATTGTATAATAGCCGCAGAGACCATCCTTTCAAAATAAAAGCCCGAGAAGCAACTGAGCACCTCCAGAACTGTGTTTTGCTTCCTGCATGAGCCCTAATGATAATTATCCAATAATTTTAAGAGAGTGTGGTTATGAAATCAAAATCACGTCTCTGCACAACAAGCAAACAATCTAATTCACGCAAATCAGACAGAGAAAAACACACAGCAACAGTCTCGGTGTCTCGCTGCCTCCCGCCTGCAGTCCAGCACATTAAAAAACAATTAGGCCTCCGATTTGGCTGTTTTTTCCTCTGCCTCACCTCAGCAGCAGCTTCAGAGTCCAGCTGCTTCCCTCAGGCCTCAGTGTGGGTCGGTCGGGGCTGATGGGGGGCGGGGGGTGGGTCAGTGCAGCTGAAGTGGTGGCAGAGTGACGGTGGTTCGTCTTGAGTGTATAATGGCAGTGAGCGTTGATGCATGCGGCCGGATGCTGTTGCTGTAAGCTGTAATTATGCTGCCGGCAGACTGATGGACAGGCTGAAGAGATGCAGAGTCTCCGGGGACCAAGGATTTAAAAAAAAAAAAAAAAAAAAACGAACAAAAGTAAGCAATTACTCACTAATCTATGGGAGAACGCTGCTGTTGTTTTAGAATGTATGAGTCCAGCTAAATGAGTCTGGTTTCAGCTCTAAATTAAACAGGAAAAAGCACTAAAATCTCGAGCGGCAACGTTCAAATGTTCTTTTCCTCATTTTGTCTCTGCAGAATAGTCCAAGCTCAGCCGAGACACTGACGGTTTCTGCAGAGATGTCACATGATTATGTCAATGAGTTTAACACCTGTATTTCCATAAACCGTTTCATGGAGACGATGCTGTAACTTTTAAAACTGTGGTTAATGTGAGGTTAATGTGATGGTGTAGTTAAAGTGAGGACAACCTGATAAAATGCAAGCACCCCAAATGTAGGGGCAGCATACGTTTTATGCATTGAAGCACAGGCTCGCCTGTATCAAATCATTACAGCAATATATATATTACATACAACACATAAATAGCATGAGAAAAGTCTCAGCTACAACAGTAGATCAAGTATTTTTATATCTAGTAAGCACAATTCAGTCTGGTACATGAAAAAGGTCAAATGGCACCAAATAGAGGTCCACTGGTTACAGCAGTTCTAAAAGCCCTCTAAAATTGCACTGGTTTAAGTTACATGTATCTATCTCCACATAAGTAATGAACATATATTTGACTACTGATTCCTGGATTATTGGGACTACTAACTCATATATCCAAGATGATATTCACTATAAAATATGTTTTTTCTTAGTTGGAAATTTAATTTTAGATTTATTTATTTATTTGACAGTAATATATGAATTGATTCTAACTCTTCTGTAGTCAGCCACATGTTGTAGCTTTCTTTTGATGCCAGATTTAGGTGCAAAGCCTATGCAGTTATGTAGATTTTCCAAATTTATTGTGGGTGTGTCATTTCGAACAGGAAACCTGAAAAATAGGCCTGGATCCAGATCCACTAAATGTGAGATTGAGGTGAGGTTAAGATGTGAGTAACCTGAGATTTGGGTTTGGTAAAAGTGTGGTTATGATGTCGTTAAGGTGTGGTTGAGGTGAGGTTACCATATGGTTAAAATGGGATTAAGGTTTGGTAAAGTTGTTATGATGTAGTTAAGGTGTGGTAAAAGTGAGTGTGTGGTTCAGATGAGGTTGTGATGTAGTTAATGTGTCAAAGTTTTGGTTAAGGTGAGGTTCAGCTGTGGTTAAAGTGCAGTTTGACGAAGCGTTCAGAGGAGGCCACGCCCCCTTTTGACCAACAGGGACTCTGTGCTGGTTCAAGGAAAAACAATCTGGAACAACATACTACCTGCAATACAATATATATAATGTGTTGTATATAATATATAATAGACACGACATATAATATATAATATGGGTAATATACCTCTTTCAAACAAATAAACTGAAACTGCATCACAGCAGGGAGATTTACTGCAGTGTGTGGACATATATATGTAAATTGTATATTTTGCATGCATGTGTGTATAGTTTGTGTATCTGTGTTGTTGTGTGAACATGAACAACCTGCTGTTTTAATCTCAAACTTCTAAACCTGCTCCAGGCAACAGATCAACTGGTATAGATTCTTCTTTCTGTCATATATTTCTTTGTTCTTTTACTGATCCGTGTTACATGTAAAACACCAACACATGCTGAGTGTTTGCCTTTATATGTCAATAAGCTTCTTTATGCACCGCAGCATGTTAATTATAGAGCTCGCTTCATACACCAGGAAAACCAGCTTTATATAAATCAGAACACACCAGAACAATGACAATTATATACAACAATTAATGAGTAAAAACTGCAGAAAACAGTAACTCAAACGAGAGTAATATAATTAAAATATAAGTCTACAACAGATAATATAAAATAATATAAATCACCTTCACATAACTCACAGGAACATGAAGAAAATGTTTTTAGTTTAGATTTAAATCCTAAACCAGCTGTTTATTTGGCTCTGGGCTCGATTAGCTGATCTGAACCTGATCTCAGAGCAACTGATCCTGTAGTTTACATCATCTGTTCTGTATATATTCTATTTATTATCTGTCACCTGCAGAGGGACAAAACATGTCCATTAACAGTCCTGATGTTCATTAATATGTTCTGTCCCTTTAAAATAAACATAAAATTAATAAATAAATATGAATAAAGTGCTTTATATATTTTATATTTAGATATATTTAAGAATGATTTGGGTTTGATTCTGTAATGTTCACTGTGTAATTTGAATACACTATCCACATATTAAAACAAAGGCCTCAGGCAACACAAACCACCTGCAACTGTAACTTATAAAAACATTATACACATTAACCGCAACACATCACAGTGTCTGATCTTCACATGTGGTTAATTCATCTGATCGTTCTCTTCAGCTAATTCACTTCTCGGACTTCACGCCTGATCTTTTAAATAATATTGTTCCACACACTGAGAAAAAGAAGGTGCCTCACCTTCACGGTAAGGACAGTTATTTATGGATGGAAGAGAAGGAGAATATTTTAAAGGAATATTAAATATATATTAAAAGGATTTTAAAGAGATCATTTTCAGGTCACCTGCTCACCAATTTATTAAAGATCCGCTCGGATTGGTTTAAAAGATTTATCAAATAATTCCCACACGGCAAAAGTTAAGTTGTCTTATTAAGAAAAGAATTAACATATCTTCCTGGTCTACATTAAACAATCCAAAAAAATATGCAAATATTTGTCATTTCAGAAGTTTAACAGCAGCAGGCTTCTGGTTCTATATCACACCTGTGTCGGATCATTTGTCACCATTTGTTTGGCCAAATGACGGGTGCGTTGAACTGTTACGTCTTAATAGCCAAATTATACATTGGATAAGACATGGGCATACAGTGTGATAAGGAGAGACATGAAAATGTAGTCATTGTAAGAAACAAGTATACGCCATCACTTGTTGGTTATGTGTGTGTGTGTGTGTGTGGGGGGGGGGGGGGGGGGTTTACTATAGTTATCTGTCTTATGCCTTTTTGTTTTCTTTTGTGAAGGATTTGATTGATTGATTGATTGATTGATTGATTGATTGATTGATTGATTGAAAAGGCTACAATTTATGTTGAAAGTTCAGATGTCAAACTACCAGTTTTGAAATTGTGTTGATAGACCAAGTAAAACCAGACTAATGATAAATGTCTTTCTTCATACGTTTTCATGTATAATGTAACAATGTGGGCCTGTTATTGTGATATGTGTTTATAAATAAATGAGTTCAGAAAGATTCTGTTGTGGTAGGTGATAGTAGTGGGATTTCCTGTGGGTCTATGAATGCATCTTGGAGTTAGAAGGCTACAGTAGCCTGTTTTAGCATGAGGAATAAAGTAACAGCTAAACCAGCTAACGCCTTAACGTGTGGTGTTTGAGAGACATTACAATGCTTTAGTTACGTTGCAAACAGGACAACGGAGCTTTGAATTGCAACTGAAGCGCTGGGAAGCAACATGAGGAGGAGCGGCGTGATACAAATGTAAAGAAATCACTGCTGTAGGATAGCACTATGACATGTAAGTCTATGGGATTCTAACTGTTTTTGTTTTATTCATAGCGGAGGGGGAGACATGCAGGATGGTACTGCAGACCTGCCACAGACACTCCTTGCTTTTATAGATAGATATCAGTTCTCATGGAGAAAAGAGAAATTAAATTTATCAGGATTTGGAAGAAATGGGAGTGGAGGTCAATGATTCACCAGTGATGCTGCCAGAATACATACAGCTGCAGGAAGAGGCTCAGCAGGAGGAGCAGTAGGAGGAGGTGAACACTTTCTGGTTGCAGGTTCACCTGTGTCATCTCGGCTCCGTCAAGAGGTGACTTAAAAGGGAAAATCCCACCAATCAATGACCTGCACAGCAGAGCTACGGCAGCTCCGCTGAGTTTATTCCAGCAGCCAAATCAAAGGGGAAATGAAGGGAAGCATTTAACCGAAGCACAGACATTCTACAAAGCTGTGTAACTCGCTAATGGAGCCAGAGCTCCCTTGTGACCTCACACCCACAATGATGGATAAAGGTGATTGAAAAGTGGCTTGACGCTACGGTTGATCGGCTGCTTTGTTGCAATTTCTCTCAAATGAGCCAATCTGGTGTTGGCTGAAAGCAGCCAGGATTCGATAAAGTTTCTCCTGAAAAGTAAACAGGAAGTGAGGTGACTCTGAGGTCATCACATGACTTACTGCACTTCCAATTTACATATAGTAGTATATATATATATACATATTTAGAAATAGAAGTAGCAGGTCTGACAATAACTGTATTTTCATTAGCACAGAAGCGACTGATCATAGAAAAATTAAAAGAATATTATAGACATACTATAGGAATACTATAGAAAATATTATAGAAAAACTACAGTATTCCTGTAATATTATATTATATTATAATATTTCTGTTGTATACTATGGGATAATATAGGAATATTACAGGAATACTACAGTAATGCTGCAGGAATATTGCAGGAATACTTCAGGAATACTGCAGGGAAATTACAGGAATATCACAGGAATACTGCAGGAATTTTACGGAAATGCTGCAACAATATTACAGGAATATTATAGTAATACACTAGGAATTATACAGGAAAACATCAGACATTAGGCAGATCTCTTTTAGATCAGGAATCTCAGACTTAAATTGACCTTGGGCCACTTATTCTGTTTCTATTGTTGGCTGCAATAACATAAATAATCGACTATTTACAGAAAATAGAGAATATTATAGCTCCAAAAAGAAAATGCCAGAAGGTAGAACTGAGAGAAAAAGACACAATTACAAATCTGTCTGCAACTTCAGCTCCATGGATTCAACAATGCATGGCACAGTCAGGCTGCTCAGAGACTCTGACCTGCAGGACCTGTTAGATAAAGATCGGGGGTCAGGTTAACAAGGGGGGGGTCAGCATAACGAGGGGGGTGTGGTCAGCTGTTAACAGGGAGCGTGTTTTCCCCTCCGGCCGAGCCTGTGATTCCTAACCAGGCCTGAACAGCAGCGGAGGAGACGCAGGAGATATTACAGCCCGACTGATGGCATTCATTTCAATCGCCGCAAATTTATTCTCACAAATAATACAAGCACTAATCTAATAATGACAAGGAAGGAAATTGCTTCTCACCACCGCTGTGTCACACACACACACACACACACACACTCGCTGAAGACTGAAGTGCATGTGTGTGTACAGAAGTGTGATGCGATTGCTTCCATTGTGAGAATGTGTGCCGAGATTTTGTCTACAATTTTAGTTATAGTTTGGCAGATAGAGTGTGTGCGCGTGTGAATAGCAGGCTTAAACTAATTCTTCTTACCATTATCATTATGAGACAGGGTGAGCGAGGCTGAGAGGGGATTACTGTCTTAGTCATCCTCTACATCACTTACTTTAATAAAACTTCAAGCCTGTGATTACATTTCATATGCAGATACAGTATGCTGCGTGAATAGACAATGAACAGCGAGACAAGGTTAACTTGTGTCACTCTGTCTTCACGTGTGCGAACGCATGAATGTTAACAGCTGCAAGAACAACTTAAATCATCTAATTAAAAGTTTAAGTTTGCAGAAATGTTCTCCATTAAAAGTATAACTTAACTCAGATCTTTAAAGCTCCAATAACTGGTATTTTGGCCACTCGGGGGCAGCAGAAACAAGCTGGACTCATCATCTTAAAGTGTCCTGGTTAATCAGCAGCAACATGTGTGTTGTCCTTGTGATGAAGGTGATGAACGTGATGAAAGTTATGAATGAGATCAACGTGATGGACGCGATGAAGGTGAAGGACATGATGGATATGATTGTCATTGAACATCCTCGGATACTGTTTTCAGTTTCTGGAAAATTTCGCGGCAAAACTGAAACTATTTTTCCACAAGCTCCAGAAGTAACATCCCATAATTGCGGCAACGTCCTTTAAGCGTGGTAAGGCCCTGTAACCGCCGGAACGTCATGTAACTGCGATAACGTCACATAACCACATTAATGTTCTGTAAGCATGGTAACATCCTGTAACTGCGATAACATCCCATAATCGTGTCAACGTCCTTTAAGCGTGGTAATGCCCTGTAACCCCAGGAACTCCATGTAACTGCAATAACGCCACATGTTCTGGAAGTATGGTAACATCCCGTAACCACAGTAATGTCCCGTAACCATGGTAACATCCTGTAACTGTGGTGTAGCAATGCGGGGAATTTGTTTGCAGTATCAGTAGCGTAAATATGTAAATTACTTGGGTAAATGTATTTTGTTACTTCATCTTCTTCCCCCTTCAGAAATATAAAATGATGTCAAGCCGACGCCTCATGCCTGTGTGAGCGTTTCTGACACGTCTCCTGCGGTCTGACCTCTTGCGAGTCTGTGTGTGACCGAGTGTGAGCGCTTCATGCATGTCAGAGCTGGATCAGGTTGGGAAGAGTGTGTGTGTGTGTTCTGACACACCTCACAGACAGACGGAGGCCTACAGCAGAGCTGACAGTGCATGACTAAACGTCCCCTGTGCAGCAGCCTGAGTGCAGCTGACTGCTCCAATGAGGCAGGGCGGAGAGACAAAGCACATGTGGGAGGGAGCAGAGCGATGGAGGAATCTGGACGTGTCAATCTTCCTCGTCAAGGGACAAGAAGACTTTGTGTCAGGCTAAAGAATGGAAGCTGCCGGGTCACAGCGGGACACCAAGGAACCGGAACTATTGTCCCTTGATTTGTTCTGAGAGTTTTGTTTCTGGCAGAGATGGAAGTTGTGTGACAATGAGCTTGATGGATGCCTGCTCCTCTGCCCTCTAACATCTGTGGACGATTGTTCTTTGTCTGCTGCACTTTTTGGGTTTTGTAGGAAAACTGGCGAAAAGGAGAGTTTTGATTATTCATCTGATGAGCCCATTGTTCACAGAAACATCCACAGTTTCTCTCACACGCTGACCTATATTCATCATATTCAGTCTCTGCAGGATCAGTGTTTCTGTTGCTGAGATCAAAAATGTTTTACTGCAGCAGCTTTTCTTAAGAATTATGAGGATTTTATATTTTTTGCAGGAACTGTCAAAAACTGTAATTTTCGAAAGAAAAAGCAATAATAGGGACATTTCAACTAATTTCGC
The DNA here is from genome assembly GCA_030544235.1 of Lepturacanthus savala. NCBI lineage: Eukaryota > Metazoa > Chordata > Actinopteri > Scombriformes > Trichiuridae > Lepturacanthus > Lepturacanthus savala. The sequence continues at coordinate 16,924,666 of CM060467.1, forward strand.
CTTATGGTAAAAAAGTATTTTCTAACAAAGAAAAAGTCATTAAGAGGATTTGTAACACCCCAGTTGTGGTGGCGTATATTTCAAGATTGCTCATTTGCTCATTTCAATGTCAATCAAAATGCTGCTTCCCCATTCATATCCATTGATAGTAGCTTCAACACTGTTTAATGCATTGACGCTGAATGAATGAATGAATGAATGAATGAGAAGAAAGGCATGTCAGTGACCTGTGAAAAGTAGCTTATTCTAAACTAAAGTTGAACATATTCTTGCACATTAGTTAGTCAATGAAATGTAAAGCGGTATATATTTGACCACTCAACATGAAACACACAGACAAAAAATACATGGATATATACAATTAACAAACACACACACACACATGCAGTGCATTTCCTAGTGCTAAGTTTCCATCTCCTGAGACTAGTTTATTATTCTGCTTGAAATAAAAATCAGAACAATCATTAAATTTAAAAAAGGGCATTCTCAACCATTACCTTCCGTTCCTGCAAAGTCAAGTGGTGCTTAAGTCAGAGTTCGGCAAACCCATATTGAAATAATCAATCATCTAATCCAGTTTCTCTTGAAAACTGACAAACTATCACGGAGACCAGAGGAAAAATCAATGCTACTGATGATTCTGATTGGACCGAGCGTCCTCCAGTTGATTATGAAGGGGCTGATTGAGGAACAGCTGAACCATCTGCTACCACCTGAGAGCAAAGAAATCCTGAAAACCGGCCTCATATAACTGTTTTAAAAATTAAATGTCACTGTCACCTGAATCAACTTGCAGCGGCAGAAACTCTGAACCAGGTTCAGTTTAAAACAGTCTGCACTTTCATTCAATTCACTATAAAAAAAACATGTCTGTCCTGTTTTAACATCATGTGACAGTAACTGCTGAATAAAGTAATAAATTACCTTTAAAACCTCCCCTGACGCTTTTTAGATGCTGAACATGAAAACATAAAAACGCCAAAAATCTCCAGGTTTGACCTGAATTGATGAGTTGCTGTCAGATAAACAGAAGTATTGGCAGTGAAAAGACAAACTGTGTCATCAGATCCTCGCACGGAAAACGCTGAGTTGAATTTTGTCAGCAGCTTTTTAATATTAAATAGTGAAAGTGCGGATTAACTTCATGCATTATTCAGCTGTGATAGATAATGGTTCTTTTGCTCGGCTGCGTTCAGGGTTCGGGGTTAAATTCGTTTCATCGTCTGGGGTTCATATTTTATTATATTTCCTCAGCTGGCATCAAATAACACAATTAGATCTGTATTTGTGTGACTCCTGTCAATCGCGTTGTGCTCCAGAATGAGAGTGAAATCTCAATATCTCATTATCAGCTCGGCCAGCGCTGCTCCGCCTCTGATTTTCATGGCTGTGTTTTGGTTTATTCATCATTTTGAAGGAAACATCCAATTATGCAAATGGAACTAAAAAGAAAGCCATTCAGCAAATTCCAAATGGCCTCTTCTGTTGTGCTCTTTGTGTATTTTTGATAAATCAAGTAAAGCTACAGACGATGCATCACTGTGTGTCGTCTGTCAGCAGGAAACGAATGGTGCGCGCAGATTTACTGCAGCTCTGTGTCGGCCGCTTGGAGAACAGCGAGCGGAGGTGGGCCACAAAGAACAAATCTGATTTAGAGTCTCCTCTGGAATTCATCTGATTATATATTAACATCTGATATCTGAAACATGGCTGTGTACGTCAGGACAAAACGGCTTTAAATTTTCCAGGACGTGCCGCTGAGTCTGGATCAGTGAGTGGAGCGGGGGCTGAAAAATCAATACAAAAACGCTGGAGTCTGTCACAAATGAGGAGAAGAAGATTCATGCGGCGGTTCAGTAAAAACAGATAAAAGGGGGACGGAGCCGGCGGCTCAGGACCAGAATCTCCTGAGTGTTTCAGTCCTCTTCAGCCTCCTCAGGCCTTAAATCCCTCCTCCACCTTATCGTTCGGCCCCACTCTCGTCCTTGGAAGGTCACACAGTCTCCAGGTCCAACTACCGCCCCCCCACACACACACACTCCCCACTCCACCCCCCATTCTAATCCCAGTGTCAACATCGGCCCGGCAGTGTTCGTCAAACAGACAGAGAATCGTGTGCGTGTGGAGAACAGACGTATCAGATCTGATGCTGTTTAAGCTGTTTCAGAGCTTCACGGAGAAGTTTTAACGTCTTTCCTCAGTAAAACAAAGGAGCAGGAATCGGTGCATTAAGCACCAGACACCTCAGATATCAGCAGCAGGACAGGCCCACTGGCTTTAATATAGATTGAAAAATCCCTTTTTCATCTAGTAGAAAAATTATATATATATATATATATATAATTTTTCTACTAGATGAAAAAGGGATTTTTCAATCTATATATATATATATATATATATATATATATATATATAATACTGCACAGTATAAATATCCTACTGTAAGCATCCTGAATTTAAAGGTAATGGAGTTAACTTGTGTTAAAGGTGGAGCTCGTTGATTCTTAATTAACACTATTTGGTTTAATCAATACACTGCATCATATTTGATTTGTTGGCTTCTACTGCACCAAACAACTAAGAGTTTAACGTGTAGTGAGTGTTTCTGTATCTGATGTGGTCCTGCGTGAATTCTCTCTGCTGTTAGTGTCTCATTAGAGAATCTGCTCCTTTAAAGCAGCTCTGAGTCACATCTTACAAACTTAAAACTGTCTGTTAAATGCAAGTATCAGCGAGTGTGAGTGTATATTTACTTCTGAGGGAGGAACTCAAACACTTTAACGGCAGAGATCACAGCTGCTTAAACAGACAGAGGTTCGCCAGTTATTATCATCAGCTCCATCTATTGATAACGTGTATTTTCTCTCGTTTTGATTGACACTTATTGACAGGATGGTGTTATATACTGTGGCAACTACAACTATTCGATTTTTGAAACAATTAACCAATTAGTTGTTTAATTCATAAAGTGGTGTAAAATGTTGATCACTGTTTCCCAAAGCCAAAGATTCAACCTAAAATGTCTTTTTTTGTCTAGCCCAACCGTTTACAAGCCAAAGATCATCGGTTTACTATTATAGAAGACTAAAGAAACCAGAAAATAACCAGAAAAATAGCTGAAACCAGAGAATTCCCTTCTTAAAAACTGATTAATCGATTATCAAAATAGTTGGTTATTAATGCAATCATTGGAAAATAATCTATTAACGATTGCAACTCTAAATTATGTCCTTTTTTCCCCATTCTTCTGCCAGAATCTCTCTAATCTCTAATATAAAGGAACTTTCCTTGATGAAAGCCTCAGAAATGTTAAGTCATTCTTGCTCATATTTTCTGTGATTTTCTCCAAACTCTGTGGGTTTGTCTTCAGTCAGGGACAAAGATCAGACTCAGATCGCTAATGCTGGACCTGCTGAACAGTCGGGTGGTTTTATTTCAGCCTATTATCAGTAACCTTCCAGGATGTCTCATTAGATAAATAACTAGATGGAAAAATGAGGTGCAGGAAATGTTTCTCTTCTCGCTCCATCAATTAAACCATCGGACTCAGGCTGAATGCTCCATCAGGCCAGCGGCTGGAGAGGATCTGATGAGAGCTGCGTTACAGGATTCATCAGAAGGACAAGAAGAAATGCAGAAAAATTAACTAATCACACAAGGTCAGAAACACAAATCTTTTGTCACTTTACTTTAAAGTAACTGAAAACGATTATATTAAATCCTGATAAAGAATAATAATAAGATAAGAGGTTGGACATTTCAAATTTTAGTTCAAAATAACTGAATAGTTACTTTCCAAAGTATCTAGTCATTATCATTTTAACACAGTAATTACTTTAGTTATTACTATCTAATAACTAACTAATTATTTTTTAACACTGTTTAGTACAAATCCACTGTGTTTTCCACTGACATGAGCACAGATGGAAACTCACAGCAAGTTTGGAATTCATTTCTACACAAAAATAGATAATGTGTCTCATCTCTCTCTCTCTCTCACACACACACACACACACACAGTACAGTGAACTGGGTTTAACCTCCAGCCTATGTAGTCAAACTGCTTCAAGGACTCTGGACGGAGTTTCAACATAAAGTATGAGTCCTAATGACCAGTTTCACCATCTCTGCAACGTGCAATTACCACCATAATGATTTGCCATTTATTTGCTTTCACAGCAATGTGAAGAATTGGGTTTAATTAGTAATTTGCTGGGGAGGAATTAATTGGAGGATGCGTCTATGGCAGCTGTGTGAGTGTCCCCTGCTTCGCTCTGACTGCACAATTAAGTGATGACTGCCGAGGTTGCTGAAATGTGACCTGCTTTGAAGAGGAAGACGAGGGGGGAGGACGAAGCTCGGGAGCCAGAAATGCTACTAACAGAAAAAAGAGGCTGTTGGTTCAGACGCTTCCTGCTGAGTGGTCATCGCTTTACTGGAACTTTGTTTGCATCACATTGCATCATTTTCACATACAAAAGTCTCTTTAGTGAATCAATGTACAGAAACGTGCTCAATTCAAGGTGTCAGATGGTTTAAATAAATGTTTAAAAATGTTATGGATGTTCGTAAAAATTCAGAAGCATTATGGACAATATGTATTAAGTATATAACTGCTTATTATCCAGACTGTTATTATTATAGTTTATTATGCTGTTTTTTCACCAGCTAACACTTGAGTATTTTATATTTGTAGTTTGTCAGTGTGGAGCCAGTTTTAAATACTTTTAGAATATTAATAGTTTTACTGCATCATTATACATTATTATTATTATCATATTAACATCCTCTGAGTCATTGTTCAGACAGAAATATTGATTATTTCACAATTAACTGCATGTTGCTGATTGATTTTTCACCACTTCAGTATTTTAGTGTCAACAGCCGCTGCCATTAAGTAGTGGACTGTTGCATATTGGCTCAGATATGTCAACATTATCAATAACATGATCGATGAATCTCCTTCAGGTCCTGATGAAGTTGGTCAAAGTGTCTGATGGAGAATTGATGGATAAACACACATTAAAATATTTAACCACTCAAGCCCGAGGCTTGTTTTTCAGTTTTCCTGCTTAAATTGCAATAAATATATAATATCTCTACAACCACAAAGGGTTATGTACTTCAAAATAAAACATGTGAGGAGACTACAAAAGTGTCAGAATCAATTTACAGTGCATCTGGAAAGTATTCACAGCGCTTCCCTCTTTCCACATTTTGTTCATTTTGTTATGTTATATTCATTTTTTCCTCAAAATTCCCCATAATGACACTGTGATTTTTTTTTTTTTTTTTTAGATTTTTGTAAATTTATTACAAATAAAAAACTAAGAAATCACACATTCATAAGTATTCACAGCCTGTTTCCACTGATCATCCTTGAGATGTTTCTACAGCTTAATTGGAGTCCACCTGTGGTAAACTCAGTTATTTGGACATGATTTGGAAAAGCACACACCTGTCTATAAGGTCCCACTGTTGACAGTGCATGTCAAAGCACAAACCAAGCATGAAGTCAAAGGAATTGTCTGTAGACCTCAGAGACAGGATTGTCTCAAGGCATAAATCTGAGGAAGGGTACAGGAGAATTTCTGCTGCTTTGAAGGTCCCAATGAGCACAGTGGCCTCCATCATCCGTAAATGGAAGAAGTTCAGAACCACCAGGACTCTTCCTAGAGCCATCTAAACTGAGCGATGGGGGAGAAAGGCCTTAGTCAGGGAGGTGACTAAGAACCTGATGGTCACTCACTTAGAGCTCCAGCGTTCCTCTGTGGAGAGAGGAGAACCTTCCAGAAGGACAACCATCTCTGCAGCAATCCACCAATCAGGCCTGTATGATAGAGTGGCCAGACAGAAGCCGCTTAGTGGAAGGCACATGGCAGCCTGCCTGGAGTTTGCCAAAAGGCACCTGAAGGACTCTCAGACCATGAGTAACAAAATTCTCTGGTCTCTTTGGCATGAATGCCAGGCGTCATGTTTGGAGGAAACCAGGCACCGCTCATCACCAGGTCAATACCATCTACAACAAAGTATTGAGTAAAGGCTGTGAATACTTATGTACATTTTGGAATAAGGCTGTAACATGACTAAATGTGGAAAAAGTGAAGCGCTGTGAATACTTTCCGGATGCACTGTATGTTGCTGTTACAGAGCAAATATAGGTAGAATATTCCAAAACTGACTCAAATCAGGAAACAAACAAAACTTGAAATAAGGTAAAAGGTATATATACAGTATACTACAGATGAAAATACTTTTGTGTTGTTCTCATGTAACATATGCATAAAATTTAATGCAATGATGACCAAGGCATAATGAGACAGAACGCACCAACACACACATTTTAGAGAGAATTCATCAAGCTGAAAAGAGAAGATCACAGCAGACAGGAAGTCAAGATACAAACAGTGTTAAGTTTTCAAAATAAAACAAACTTCAAAATAAACAGCACATTTATAGATATTTGCTGTATTATATCTTTGTTGTGAGAGTCTAGATCTTGTCTCTAAACGTCGCACTTGTTGACTAAGAACTAACTGTAAACTAGTGTTGGAGCGAGGCCACAGCATCCTCTGCTGTTTATCTGGAGGAACAGGCATCTAATCTTGGCTATTAAATAATTGCACAAAAACAGAACGACTGTTGACCACAACATTCCGTCGACATTCCGAGTATCATCCAGTGAATCTTCTAGATGCTGATAAATGTATATTTAATATACTTACTTGTAATACTGAATGTACAACTTTTACACTGAAAGGATCAGACTACTTCCTGTGTCGCTTCAACCTGGTCTGGTTGAAGTGAGCATCAAAACAGCAGAAATCTGACCTGTGGCTGCAGATCACTGTTTGCAGCTTCACTACCACTGTTTCATGTGATGCAATCTGGATGAAAATAAACACAAATCCAATCAGAATTTTATTAAAAGCAAACAAACAGGCGCTGGGCTCCGCCCGCCTCCGTGTGGCGTTCACTGACCTCAGAGCAGCCAAACATAGAGGTAATAACCAGCCTCACTCCCCGGAGGCCTCCCCCCGTGTCCTTTAATCCATCTGAGACGAGCGGCGCTGCTCCGAAGGAGATGAATAAGCACAGCTCAGTCCAGACTCTCAGGGTCTTAGGGTCTCTGTCAGGATCACAGCAGCCTCCAGGATATTATAGCAGCAGCCTCCAGGTTATTACAGCAGCAGCCTCCTGGTTTTTACAGCAGCAGCTCCGGGTCCAGCAGAACAACAGGAGGCAATAGGACATGAGAAATGTGGAGATGTGGGATCAGGAGTTCAGAGGGGAACTTGCTCTCCTGGACAGAGACAAGTTGGGATTTGTCATCGTGGTCAGAAGCTGTTTTTTTTCCTTTTATTGCTGCCATTGGTCTGAGGCAGATAACAACTTAAAAGGATTAAAAGTCTCCTCTGTAATCCTCATAAAGGACAACAAACACCTGAGGGGCAACATCCGCCTTCACAGAGTCCACCGAGACCAGAGAAACAGCAGCTGCTCATTTACATCTGCTCACACAGCCAAGGTCGAGGAAGAGAAAACAACAACAGCTCCTCATAAAACCAAGGTCAGCACCATTAACCAGGACTAACCAACTAACTGAATAACCACAACTAATTACCCTTAACCAGGACCAACTAATTAAACCTTAACCTGGACTAATCAACTAACAGAATAGCCACAAGTAACCACCCTTAACTAGAACTAACTAACAAACCCTTAGCCAGGATTTACTAATCAAACATTCACTGCCTGGAAAAGAAAAGAAAAGTCACCACCTGGATTTAACTAAGCCAACAGAGTCTCCTATTGGATAATTTCTATATGGGTGATTATCTTTCAGGTGGCAATAAGTTATTTAAACAACCAGGTAGAAAGACATCCCACGGTCGTGGAAAAGAGGTTAGTCTGTTTAAGAAGGGTAAAATCATTGGCTTCAAGCAAAGAAAACATCTAAGGAGATTTCATAAACTACTAAAGTGTCTGCAGGTTCTCAGTTCACCCAGGTCATCTTTTTCTTGTGTTTAGTGTGAGTAAAGTTTAGAGAAAAGCAACAGGACTACTTAGTTGGTTTGAACACATTATTGGTCCATTGTTGGTCCAAAGCATTATTAAAAACTGGAAGGACGATGGGGAACCAGAGTGATGGTTGATGCATCAGGGAAAAAAGAGAAGCAGATGAAGTGAATGACCGGGTCATTCCATCAATGGATTGTTTCTTCCCTGATGGCATGAGCGTATTCCCGAGATGATGAAGCCAGGATTCATCAGGCTCAAACTGAGCAGTGGTTCAGCCACCACAGAGTCCAGACCTTCATCCCATTGAGAATCTTTGGTGTGTGTTGAAGAAGACTTTGTGCAGTGGTTCAACTCTACCATCATCAATACAAGGTCTTGGTGAAAAATGAATGCAACACTGGATGGAAATAAATAAGATGCTTAATGAAACAACGCCACAGCGAATGCTGCCATAATTAAAGCTAAACGTGGTCCAATGAAATGTGTGTGTGACCTAATTTTTAGCCAGGCAGTGTATAACCAGGTCTAACCACAAATAACCAGATCTAACTAAGAGAATAAGCACAAATAGCCGTATAACCATAATTAATCAAATAACAGAGTAATCACAACTAATCAGGACTAATCAACTAACCATATAACCACAAATAACCAAGGAACAAATATCCACAGCTTATCCAATAACTACAAATAACCACAACTAACCAAGTAAGGATTCAGGATTAACTGAATAACCAGAAATAACCACGACTACAATGAAGAAACATTTTGTTTACCTGAAATAATAATAAGAACTAGGCTTTAGAAAACAATAACTAAGTGAAACTGAAATTTGTGTTTACAGAGTTAATTCAAATTACATAGAAAATGTTGTTTAGTCTTTTTTGGGAGATTGAGCTCATTAAGATGCAGATTGACTGTTTGATTTTCAATTGTGGATGTTTTTCTAAAACAGTTTAATGATGTTTAGTTTTTATTACACATCACTGTTTCTGACCATTTTAAATCTCGCCATTACAAACACCATTATTACAAAAACAATAAAAGCAACACATGAAAAAACTAATGAAAAATGTAACTTAAACTAATAAAAAGTAATTAAATGTGTGTTTGGAAGATGCTCATAAAGTTGTTGCATTAACACAAACAAACATTTAGGAAGAATTCTTTCTCCATCTTGCACTCAACACTCAAGCTGTAAACCTGCTTTTCTGTGTTTATCGGGATGTTTGTTGGGAGCAGAGCATGGAGTCGCAGGACAAATCTGGTAATTTGTCTGACACTGACCTATAAAAATGTCTTTGCTCCTCCACATTAAAAGGTTCCTGTGGTGTGAATACAGCAGTCGCCCTTGTAATTTCTCTGATGCTTCCTTTCAAGCAGTTGGTTTATGGATCACAGAGAAGCCGCCGACCCAAACAGCTTCTGATACAATCAGGGGAGTGCACTCAGCTTTTTTTCCTGACGATTTGTTGGAGGTTGAAGTAGCTGTCCGTGCACTCTACTCAGCATCAAATTAACGTAAAAGTAAGAGGCCGGGGCACTGATTCAATTGTGACAGAAAAAAAAAAAGCAGCCGCATTCATTGAATTCCAAAGACGTGTTGACCTCTGTGGGTCCTTCCTGGAACACAACATTTAGTAGTTTCACATTAGTGATCGGTCTCCTCTGTGCCAGACAATGGGCTGCCAGCAACAATGTCAGTCTCCTGTAGGTGGAAGGAACATTGTGGGCTGTTTTAATTTCTTAAAACAGATCATCAAGGGCACAGAACTGCATAGGGCTGCACAGAGCTCTATTAAAAAGTCAGACCAAATTATTCTAGATCTGGTTAACCGCATGTACTTTTCTTTCAAATGTATATGTGTAGGATGATTACTTTGCCAAACAAACTGAATCAACCCCTTCATTCTTAAGTAGCATTAGACAGTTTGATTAATATCCTGTATCCGCCTGCTCTTTATTGATCAATCTTTATTTATCACGGTGTGATCACAGTGAAATGTGTCCTGTCAATTCCTTCATTTGTGCAATCAATTTTTATTGAAGCTTTATGATGTTACTTTATTGAGGCTTCATAGTGTTTACATTGAGTGAGGTATTAAAGGCTCCATGTTCTCATGGCTACAGTCCAGCCAACATAAATAATAAATAATGCCTTCTGTGTCACATTGTGACTTTTCTAAAGTCGGCACAACACGGATCTGGGATCTCTGGAAGCTCCATGAAGTTCTGTTTGGCTGGAGTTCGGATGTGTAACGATGTCCCGCTGGTGATTCATTTGAGTTTAAGAAGAATCAAATTAATCAGTGCCAACAGTGCTGTAGTGTTGCAGTGAGCAGTGAGCTGCTCTGGGTCACTGTGCCAAGTAAATACAGCAAATGTAATTGGAGGCAAAGCAAATCCTGTCACTTACGGTGAGAAAATAATATCGTAGAAAGCTGGATTCCTGTAGCAGCAGCTGCTCTGTACAGGGCCATTAATTCACAGCAGCAGCGCTGCTCAGTCACTAAAAACTAAGCAATCACTTCACATTAAGCACTTTGGAATAAATAATATGGTATAAGGTCCTTATAACATGCTTATTAACATTATTATGTGTTAACATCATATAGAATTATTGATTAAATATGAATAATATTTATAAGATCTTATGATAAATATGTCGACAGTTTACAGTACAGGTGCTGCTCATATAATTAGAATAATGTTGATTTTAAAGTTTATTTATTTCAGCAATACCATTCAAAAATTTAAAATTGCATAATGTATACATTCAATCACACAGGCGGACATATTTTATGTGTCTATTTCTTTTAATATAGATGATTATTACTGACAACTAATGAAAACTCCAAATTGGGTATTTAAAAAAATGTGAATATTGTAGAACGGTTCAATATTTACACCTGGTGCTACATTCTAATCGGATAATTAACTCAAAACATGTGCAAAGACCTTTAAATGGTCTCCCAGTCTAATTCTGTAGGCTACATAATCATGGGGAAGAATGCTAACCTGACAGTTGTCCAAAAGACGACCATTGACACATTGTAAAAGGAGGGAAAGACAAAAAAGGCCATTGCTAAAGAGGCTGGCTGTTCACGGAGCTCTGTGTCCAAGCACATTAATAGAGAACCAAAGGGAAGGAAAAGATATGGCAGAAAAAAAAGTGTACATGCAATAGGGATAACCGCACCCGAGAGAGGATTGTGAAAAAAAAGCTCATTCAAAAACGTGGGGGAGAACAAGAGACAGTGTCAGAAGTGTCCTGTCTGGGCTAAAGACAAAAAGGACTGGAGTGCTGCTGAGTGGTCCAAAGTTATGTTCTCTGATGAAAGTACATTTTACAAGTCCTTCGGAAATCGGGGTCCCAGTCTGGAGTCTGACCCCTCCCATATAGTCTTATAATAATGTAATAAGCATCTTATAAGTGATTTTTACATATGACCTAACACTTACTCACCCACTCACTGAATATAAAGTGTTTTTCAGAAAGTGCAGTGTTGAGAAAAAGAAGCATGTAAAGCAGAAGCCTGGATGAACTCTGAGCCATTTCCTGTTTTCCAGCAGCCGGTGATGGATGAAAATCAGCAGATTGTTGCAGCCCAAACAGATTCATCCAGGAATGTTGTGACATCTATTTCTAATGGGATCTGCTTTTCACGAGACTCAAACCTAACAGCGTCTGACAGAAACATATGTCTCCGTTGTGCCTGTATGACTCCGCTTCTACAGTCGGTAGGAAAAGAGGAAGCATTGTTTCACAGGTATCAGACGTTCAGCAACAACAGGGAGAAACTAAGACAATTTAACTCCAGCTGATACGCTGCAGCAGCCGAACACAACCGACTGGAAACGAAACACAACAAGACTTTACTACACACATGTCATGGACAAGTTAAAGGTTGCTGAGACCCAATTCAGGGCCTCAATCCTTCAAGGACTGTTAAGCTCCAAAGAATGAACGGTTCCCAGTAGCAGGACAAGACTATCACATTTTTCCAGCTCAGAAATGTGGTCAAACAGATACAATAAACCATAACTTCTAAAAGTAAAGTGTAAAACAGTAAATCACAGTGAAGCCAGGCCATGTGTTTTATTTGATGTGATGCCAGATTTTATAATAGAAAGCAGAGCAGGACAAATAATTTTAGGAGCTGTGACTCTAAATGATCCAACTGTGAAGTTTCAGCTTTGAGCAAAAGTGATTTACATTTTTCATTTTAGGAAAAAAGTTAAAGAAAAAGTCATATTTCATGTTGAGTGTAGTTTTAAAATGTAAAATGTCAGACCGGGGATTTAAGGTCATATTTGTTTCTCGGAGCAGCAGGAAGTGACATTTGAAGAGGAAACGTGCGGATCGAAGTCTGCTGAGGAACAGAAGACTGTGACTCAGGGTGAAATGATCAATGATTCGCTGCCAGGTCGCGCAATCATTCTGCAATCTCTCAGAAAATAGAAAGAGCAGCAGATCTGTGTTTGAACAAAAATAAGCTGAATTATTCAGTGTCTCAGTTTAATGCTGAGGTGTTAATACACAAATTCGCTGTGTGTGTGTTTATGTTTGTGAGGACAAACATTTGATAACAATCACACTGTGGAGATTTATCTTCCATCTGGGAGAGAAATCAAAACCCTACAGGGTTAACAAGTTATTTCAGGGTTTATAGTTATTAAAATTGTGTCCTGTGTGGTTAATATTATCCTACGATCACCTGGTGAAAGATTTAATTTCATTAAAGTGCAGAGAATCATTTTTGGGCATTATACAGTTTTGCCCTTTAATTTCATACATACAGCAGACCACAGGACAACATTAATAATTAGCATTAGCATTAATAATAAATGTGTCCAGGATCAATAATCGTACAGCTGAGAAATAGTGTTCTCTGTGTCGATATTATATGTAGGTATTAATAACTATGATGTGAACAATAAAGGAATGTGAATTCTGCCTCTGACTCTTCTTAACCAGCCTTTTAATGATATCACAATAAAAAATCAAAATGTTAAATTATAAAAATATCAAAACAGTATCAAAATATTAAAATGCAAATAAGAGAAAAAAGAGCTCCCCTTTAAGCCCTTTAAACGTGTAGTCAGTCAGAAACATGTAGAAACAGTGAGAAGCTCCAGCTCAGACAGGTGAAGGAAACAAGTGTAATAGATGTAACAGGTGAAACATATGAAACAGCTGTAACAGGTATAACAGGTGTTACAGATGTGAAACAGCTGTAACAAGTGTAACAGGTGAAACAGCTGTAACAGATATAAAAGCTGTAACAGGTGAAACAGCTGTAACAAGTATAACAGCTGTAACAGGTATAATATCTGAAACAGGTGTAACAGCTGATACAGGTATAACAGATGTAACACGTGTAACAGATGTAACAGGTATAACAGCTGAAACAGGTATAACAGCTGAAACAGGTATAACAGATGTAACAGGTGTAACAGATGTAACAGGTGTAACAGATGAAACAGGTATAACAGATGTAACAGGTATAACAGATGTAACAGGTATAACAGCTGAAACAGGTATAACAGATGTAACAGGTGTAACAGATGTAACAGGTGTAACAGATGAAACAGGTATAACAGATGTAACAGGTGTAACAGCTGAAATAGGTGTAACAGATGTAACAGGTATAACAGATGTAACAGGTATAATAGCTGTACCAGGTATAACAGATGTAACAGGTATAACAGATGTACCAGGTATAACAGATGCAACAGGTATAACAGATGTAACAGGTATAACAGCTGTACCAGGTATAACAGATGTAACAGGTATAACAGATGTAACAGGTATAATAGCTGTACCAGGTATAACAGATGTACCAGGTATAACAGATGTACCAGGTATAACAGATGCAACAGGTATAACAGATGTAACAGGTATAACAGCTGAAAAAGGTATAACAGATGTAACAGGTATAACAGCTGTACCAGGTATAACAGATGTAACAGGTATAACAGATGTACCAGGTATAACAGATGTAACAGGTATAACAGATGTAACAGTTATAACAGCTGTACCGGGTATAACAGATGTAACAGGTATAACAGATGTAACAGGTATAACAGATGTAACAGGTATAACAGATGTAACAGGTATAACAGCTGTACCAGGTATAACAGATGTAACAGGTATAACAGATGTAACAGTTATAACAGCTGTACCGGGTATAACAGATGTAACAGGTATAACAGATGTAACAGTTATAACAGCTGTACCGGGTATAACAGATGTAACAGGTATAACAGATGTAACAGGTATAACAGATGTAACAGGTATAACAGCTGTACCAGGTATAACAGATGTAACAGGTGTAACAGATGTACCAGGTATAACAGATGTAACAGGTATAACAGATGTAACAGGTATAACAGCTGTACCAGGTATAACAGATGTAACAGCTATAACAGATGTAACAGCTATAACAGATGTAACAGGTATAACAGCTGTACCAGGTATAACAGATGTAACAGGTATAACAGATGTAACAGTTATAACAGCTGTACCAGGTATAACAGATGTAACAGGTATAACAGATGTAACAGGTGTAACAGGTATAACAGATGTAACAGGTGTAATAGGTATAACAGATGTAACAGGTGTAACAGCTGTAACAGGTATAACAGATGTAACAGGTATAACAGCTGTAACAGGTATAACAGATGTAACAGGTATAACAGATGTAACAGGTGTAACAGATTTAACAGGTGTAACAGCTGTAACAGATTCTCACCTGTCCCGTCCTTCCTATCAGGAAACAATATGGTAATCTGACTACTCATTCCACCTTTTACACAAAAACACTAAGACTATATGCCTGACTAGAAGAGGTGGAGTAAAACTGTTTTTTTCTCTCAGTTCTTCTCATGTTCTCATGTTCTTATTTCACTTCGTGGCCTTAAGTAGCAACATGTTTATATCTGTCTTTGCTCTTTCTGTTCATCAGATGACTTTCAGAACTTAACTTTACATGATCCAACAGGTGAGGAACCAGGTAACTTCTATCTTTATTTATAATATCTATATTTTCGTGCGTGTCTAACATCCCGACATCTCGTGTGAGTTTTGTTAGTTCATTACTCAGACTGACAGGAGGAGTCAGTGAATTACTGAGTCATCTCAAATACAAACAATTATCATACAGACGCATAAAATGATCCAACACTGAATGAAACACAGCTGCACTGGAAATTGAAAAAAAGTTCCTAACATTTTTAAATTGTTTTCACTCTCCTGACTTCCTGCAGAGCTCAGACGATGAAATTAAATGAATTTTCTGTAAGTGAACTACAATCTCGGAGAAACCGGAAAATTCTACAGCTGTAATTACACACAAGGAACAATTTAACTAACCTGCACAAAAAGCAGAAGATGATTCCCACAACTCTGAGAAAACACAACACAGCTGAGGACTGTCAGTACTTCCACTGAAATATCAAACGACTCAACTCCATCTAATCACAGAAGGTCACATTAAGGTTAATAAAGCTGCTGGATTAAGAAAAGTCTGAATATTTACATCTGTCAACAGGTTTCATGCAGCAGTGAATGTTACTTTAATAAAAGATGTAAAATGTACTGACAGAATCAAAGAAAAAGTACAGATTATATTGTGTCTTATAATATATATTATGCAACTTGTTTTAGCTAAATACATGTTAAAACTATATTAATGTTTTAATTTAGCAACAGGGAGACATTTGGAGATACGTTGGGTTAGAGCTGCAACTAATGAATTAAACTAACAATTATTGAAGCGATTAATCGATTAGATGGTTGGTTCATAAAAAGGTGAAAAATGTTGATCATTGTTTCTAAAGTTTCCTTTTTTTGGTACAGATCAAATCTCCACAACCCAAAATCATCTGTTTATTATTACAGAAATCAGTTGTGTAGAGTAAAATACTGGATCATCATTTTCAGCATCTTTAAATAAAGGATTACTTAAAAACCAAAGAACATAGATAACAGAATATTATCAGAATATTCTGACCAGAATATAAATCTGTCAGATAAATATAATGATGAATCAAGTAGCATCAGATGTAAGTACTTGGGTAAAGTACATGTACATCTAAATAAAACTTCACTAGCTATGTAAATATACTGTTACTCCAGTCTTTGTTCAGTTTGAGGATTGAACGGTTCGATCTTATCGTTCTTTCTCTGGTGTGATTTAAATCTGATGAAAGAAAGAAGATTTTATTGATGTTTACCTTTTTTTGTCCCTTGGGAGGGGAATATGATTTCTGAGGTCACATTTGATTGGAGATTAAACAAAAAGCAGAAGTGCTGTTCGAAACATTTTTAATCTAATTCCCTCTCTTCCCCTTACAGTTCTCATTATTGTTGTATAATGCATTTGAGATGTGGCTCGACACCTTTCTCAGTGAAAAGCTTTTTATTCATTCAGAGAAGTGCCACCCTCTGCTCCTACTTTCCCACTGACTCAGCATGGCGGTACCAAATAACGCCGCTTCAATTTAGACTCTCCTCCAATAAGCAGATAGAGTTCAAAGGCTGCTTAATCTCACCTGTCACTCAAGCTACCGGAGGGAAGGCGACATGAATGAAGAACAAAATGGCAGCAGCAAGTGTGCGAGGGAAGCATACATCGGGGTGAGGTGCAGGTCTCTGATTACTTTCCTCGGCCGCCGCTGTGTTCCACCATTTCCTGTTTCCACAGAAACAAAAACACAGTTTTTCTGAATTTAACTTTGTTTTGGGTGAAAACAGACGTCAGCTGATCAGTTTCACGTCCTTAAAGAGTTTGAAGACCAAATGCTCACGTTCTATTGGACCATAGGAAAGTGGGTGGAGCTTAGCATTTAAACTACAGTCTCAGTTCCACATACTGTTGTTGTACTTTTCTGACACACTGATTTATTATTATTAGGCTGAAGGTTGTAGATGTGCAACCATGGTAACTGCCATTGACCTGAAATTTTAAAAAATATATCATGCCCCTAAAAACAAACCAAAAAGGACTGAAAAGATATTCCACAGTGAAGGATATTTAGTGTTCCGTCGGTCATAATGTAAATAATTTGCAGCTTGTTTTCTACTGTTAAGATAAAATCAGTGTTTAAGCAGCTAAACAGCTTGTTACCGGAGCTAAATATACATTCAGATTTATTTTATAATCACAAAAAAACTGATTGAAGAACTGTGAGCAGACAAGTCGTCAAATATTTAAACTGTAAACAAACTGTTAAAAAAAAACTCAAACAGATTTTTAATATTCAGGAAAGGTCACAAGAATCAAACAGGAAATTCATCTTTATCAGCCTCTAAACCATCGAGCAGATGGAAAAAAAAAACTCAGACGACGGTTTCAACTTTTCTTTACATCTGATGGAGAAAACAATGATTTAGAAGCAGGGGACGGAGACGAAGCAGAAGCAGAAACAGAAACGACAGAAGCGAAAAACCCAACCTGCTGCCGCTTTTGTCTTTTGACTCATTATATGGCGACACCACAACTGACAACTTAAAATGTGAGGAAGAAACAAGCATTCGAACAAATAAATACTGTGATACTCCTGCTGAGGACAGTTCCCAAAAACAACTTCAGGTTAAAGTAAATTTTTTCATTATTATAAGCAGCAGTTGTGTAGGAGCATGATGAATAGAAGCTTTCAAATGCTAATAAATAAATAGAAGCAAATGACAAATGTAAAATGTGTTTGAATAAGCAGAGACTTGGCTGCAGTCGGTCAAAGCTGCAGCAGAAGATAATCAAGCTTTTAGAAAGTATTAAAAAAGAAACGAGGATTCAACCAGACAGCTGCTTTAAAGAGGAGCTCACAGACTTTCATTGTGAAATATGTCTTTCTTTACCCTGCAACCATTAGGACAATGAACTACTACTGTATGACTACTTCAGTTAAATATCAGTCAAGTCTAAATGACAAAAGCCGTCTTGAAAACCACTTAAGCTTAAGTATTAAAGCCGCTCGTCTGTAGATTACTGTGAGTAATGGCCTAATCACCATGAAAGGGGCAATTTAAAAAAAAAATATTCATTTATTTAGATCCACATTATAGCAACAGCTCTGACTCTTCTTCGGTGGTACTTTTTCCAAATGATGCTGCACCCTAATGAGAAACCATTTCAATGTCAATAGAGCAACCGATCCTTCTTCAGTTCATTACCGTGCACTTTAAACTGAAAACTATTTACACTCAGCTTACTTCAGCAAAGACCCTCCTTAAAACAGCTGTAACGAGTCAATACAACAAAAAGAGTCAATACAACTGATGTGACTTCTCCCGCAACCAGTACAAAGTGAAATAAATAGGATTCGTGATTTGAAACATGTATAAACTGGCAACCTGATCAATACAAAGTGCGTGTGTGTGTGTGTGTATGTGTGTGTGTGTGATAAAGCTACTTCATGTAAAGTACATTTCAACAAGATAATTAAAGTGCTGTAATTAACTCCACCCACTTCCCCTGCTACTGACTGGCCAGTTCCTGTTGTGGGAGTCTTCACACAGAACAGATCACAGAGAAGGGTATTAGCTGAATTAGAAAAGTGTCATGAATGATAATTGTGGGCTAAACCTTGAAGAACTAAAGCAGAGGTTGATATTTCTGCTCCGTCTGTTTTTTAAACTGGTTCCGACTGAGTCAGTGAAGTCAGAGCTGAGACTAAAGTGGACTTCTCTATAATGTGAGAGCAGCATTAGCTGAGCTGCACCTTTGTCTCTGTTCGTGCCTCAACTGCTTAACACTCATCATTCTTTCCTGTCGCAGCCTGATAAATCAGGGCTGCTAATCAGCGTATAAATATTCATGAGTCCAGCTCAGAAGCTGCTGAAGCTGTAACTCTCCCCTGTTTCCTGATGCAGCCACAAATCCTGCAGCGAGTCAAGAGTTGAGAGGTGAGAGTGAACGGCTCGATTCAACCTTTTAGCATTTAGAGTAAGTTTTTCACCCAAAACTCCTCCCTCCTTTCTCATTCATTTTCAAGATTGAAATATGAGGTGTCAAAACATGAACAATTATGGAAATCATAAATTTGTGACCAATTTGGGGAAGGGAATGAGGCTGTCAGGCGTCTGAGACGTATGCGTTTTCAATTTGGCGTTCCTTAAAGCCTGCCAGCTCCTCTCTGTGCCGTTAAACTGCCATTTCTTCTTGTACTAATTGAACACTCCACATTCCTCAGCCCACACCATCATGTCTCGCTCATCTATCATTGTTTGTTGGGAGCCAGTGCGGTTGTCCTTTCCACTGACTTTGAGAGAGCACTTCATCTTCTTTGTTTGTTCCCTGACATGGGCATGATGCACTCGACCAGGCGGCCATTTAGAAGCTGGGTAGCATTCAAGAACAGCCTCCTTTATCATCCTGTGTTACCCAGTGCAGTAGCTTTGTAAAGGGCCTGAACACTTAGGTCATTTGTCATTCGTAAGCTAAAACTATTTACCAATGGCATCTAATTTACTTAATAGATGAGCTACAGAAAGAGGACTGTGATACGGTCAGGACTAAAATGGCTCTGCTGCATTTATATATCATATTTACAGGATTTGGAGTGATTCGTCCACAGCCGACGTCAATGAAGACGTTTTTAGTCGGCAAAGAAGCACACCTCTGATGGAAAGTGACGTTTGACGATCAGTTCATTACACAGAAGAAAAACGACAATCGGAGCAACGTTTCTAACAAAAACTACCACAGGGAGGTTAAAACAAGACACAAATACAATAAAAAAATACTGAGATTAATAAAACTTACACATACAGGAAGGTTTTCTGAAGGGAGCAGAGACATAATTACATAGAAATACATTTTACTGACCAAGAATTTATAGCAGAAACACTGACAGTTCATGTTTCAGCAGATCAATTCTTTTCAATACTCATATATATTTTCACTGATTGGTGGTGTAACTCTGTTGTTCAGGTGTTTATGTTCAGGTTAGTGTTAGAAAAAATCGTGTTTGAGTTAAAATTATCAATGAAGAAGGAAACAAAGCACTGATCCATCCAGCTGAGAGAAGAGGAACTGAAGTAGAACGTCGACTGAACTACGTCTGAAACGATGATTCGACATGAGAGACACTGAGCTGAATCAGTTTTTTCCACCCTGGGAGGTTGCTGGGTTCATATCTCCAGCACCTGCCGGAATAAGAGCTGCAGCTTGTGTTATAACTAGTGATGATGACGATTTGTACGGTCTCCCTGTGAGCTTCCATGCGGATTTAAATACAACTCAGCCTGTAAAACATGAACCGGTCCTCTGAGTTACTGATCTCTAGCAGAGCCAATGTGTTTCCAACTCCCAAAAAAACAGAAAAAAGCAGCAGAGCTGCAGGTGATGACAGCTTATTATCCTCTACAAATAGCAATTCAGCTGATTTCCAAAGCTATAAGTATGATTGGCACTGTACCGTGGCATTTAGAAATAGTCCTGCAGCTTAAAATCTGCCCACTGGGCTTTTCAGCATTATGAACGGTCCGTGCATTAAGGTCACTGGTTCGATCAGGCTGCAGCTTCAGGCTTTTTTCTTTTCTTGCTCTGTGAGCCTGTCCATGTTTCTCTGATGATTTCCTTTGTGCCAGTGTTGGATGGAGCTTTTCTTCTGTTTGTTCTCTCCCCTGCAGGAGACGCTGTGAAGGCGGAGCCAGCACTAATCAAAACTCCGGGGCTCTTCTTTAGGATCCAGTGGTTTCTCTAAGGAGCAGGAGCCTTGGAAGGAGGCGAGATGACCTCAGATGAAAATTAACTGAGACTCGCTCGGGGCAAAGAAGCCGCAGCCGGGCAGAGACAGAACGAAGAACTTCAAGGACGAGACAGATAAAGTGAGAGGAAATGTTGCTGCAGGAATTAGGCTGCATGAGGGGAGTCAAGCAGTCCGTGGCTGGATATTTTCTCAATAACAACATGTATCTGCTGTGGAACAGGCTGAAGGGTCTTGATTTAACCAACATAAGAAACAACAACACTAATTCCAGAGGATTTTTTTTTAAACACTGAAAAACAGGTCTTTATGAGAGAAGATATTTATTCTTCATGAAGGGAGAGTAAATCACTATTAAAAGAACATTTAGCCTTTGGAAGAAAGTTGAATAAATGCAGTTATTTGGATGAGAAATCAGTTTGTTTTCCAGCAATTCAGGCTACAACTAATGACTATTCTGATAGTAGATTATTGAAACCATATGTTGTCTAGTTCATAAAGTTACGTATAATAATTCAACCTAAAATATCTTTTTTTGTCCAGACCAACAGTCCACAACCCAAAGATCATCAGTTTACTATTATAGAAGACTAAAGAAACCAGAAAATAATCAGATTTGAGATGCTGCAACAAGAGAATTTGGACAGTTTCTTCTTAAAAATGACTCAAATTCATTAATCATTTATCAGAATAGTTGGTAATTAATTGATTAATCAACTAATCGTTGCAGCTCTAGTGAACATCTAAGGTTTCCCTGCCACTGGTAAATCTGGTTTTATGAACACCAGATTTAAATTGACATTTAAAAAAAAAAACAAGCAACTTGAAATAAGCAAAATGATCTGCCAATGGAATAAGTTGATTTGAATAAGATGGTGCAACAATTAGTCAATTAATTGATTAGTTGCAGACTATAACATTAATTGTCAACTATTCTGATAGTTGATTAATGGATTTGATTCATTTTTAAGGAGATAATCCCCAAATTCTCTGGTTCCAGCTTCTCAAATCTTAATATTACGTGGTTTCTTTAGTCATCTATAATAGTAAAGTGATGATCTTTGTGGGGAAAAAAATGGCGCAATAGGCTGAATTTTCAACATTTTAGGAACCGATCGAGTAATTAACTGTTAGAATAGTTGTTATTTGCACATCTACTTGTGTCTTTGGTAAAAAAACATCTTGCCAGCTTCTTGTGTAGTTTGTGTTTGTCAGGTAGAAAGTGTCCATCAGACCAACAGTGAACCTTTAAGAATGTGTTTGAGTCAAACATGAGCTAATTTGAAACTATTCTAAGGAGAAACTCCATCTCCTGAGCTTTCAAATGGAACATTTACGATGCAGAGCGAAGCACAAACTGAGCTTTTGTTTACCAGCAATATGATCTGAGGCTGCTGGAAGCTGCTGAGAAAAGTCTGATTTCCCTCCACCTGTTTTCAAGGTCTCATTAAATGCGCAAGTCAATTTCTCAAGCAGAGGCTTTCCTTTACATCAAAGACGCATTCTGAAGCGTCACATTAGCAAAGGTGTGTAGAAACGGCAGGATTTGAAAAGGAAAAAACAAGGGTTAAGCTCTCTTCAGGCAGGTTTGTCGTTTTTTGATAAAGAGCATATTTCAGGTTAGAACCCTCTTTAAACCAACGCTTAGAACAATAATATAGGAACATATTTTTAATCAAAATTATATTTATAAGTTCACTATATAGGCTTTTGAAGGTGTTTGTAGGCAGAGGGAGTCCGGTCAAGCTTGACAATAGGAGACAATGGGTTCTGGTTGCAAATTGTGACCCAAAGGAAACTGTACATGTGTACAATTACATATATGACTGTCCGCAGCCGTACTATCATGAGTTATGTGGTTCAGAGAGACAACAAGAGGAAGAATTAATGGCCAGAGGAGAGAGGTTGAGTATTGGTTCCAGAAGAATCGGTCGGGCAGGTGTCTTGGTGAGAGACGAAACACTGTGCTCACATCACAATATCGTACAGATTACTACCATGTATCAGGTAATAAAAACTGGTGTTGGTCATCTAACTGGTGTTGGCCTGAGTTTTGCTACTCATCAGTAACAGATACTTAAGAGCTTGTTTTTATCCAAAATACGTGGTAACGTTAGCGTTAGCGAGAGAGAAAGATGAGATCAACGCTGTCCTGATATACTTTTTATTTGATAGGTGCTTGTGTAGGAAATGCAAGGCCATTGCTCACTTATTAGCCTGGAGGTCGAAGCTGCTCTATACACATCATAGATATTACGTCATCATTCACGTTTCCACGGACCAGGGGGCTGCTGACAGCGGCTTAGATGGAGCTGTAGCCACTGAAGGTATCGCAACGGGTGTGAGTCACACCTGGTCCTTGCTTTAGCATCATCGTTAAACTCCATCAGATCAGTGAGATAGTACTGTAGTCCTCTGTTCTAAAGTGAGCACGACACGCCAAAAAAGCAGTTTTAGGCGCACTGCTCAAAATCATCACTTTTTCAGTTAAATATGTGCCTTGTGACTTAAAAAACATTTTAAATCCTCAATCATTTTTTTAATTTGACAAGATTTTTTAGCTATTTACTGCACTAAACTCTTCATAAGAAAATGCATCTTTTTGTGTTTTCTGGATACAGTGGTGAAGGTGGGACCTGTTCAGCTCTGAGTGTTGTTCATTGGCACCAGAAGGTAAAATAGACACTTCCTGAGTGCTGTAGCGGACAGAATGTGGCGCGACCTCGAACTGTGATAATGAAATGATTCAGAGTCATTTCAACAGGTCAGAGATACTAATTTCCTGTCTGGGCTCAACAGCGTTGGCAGACCTGTAATTCTGAAGTTTGCCTTCATCACTGTTCCTGGGGGCGTAGCCATAACCATCAACAGGCTGAACAAAACCCGCCTCCAACAATGGTCTCAGACTCAATTTCAATTAATAGAGTGACTTCCTGTCCTTGCTGCCAGATCGCAGGTCTCCAGCTCCTCCTCTGTTGACCATTAGGTCTCCTGCTCCTCTTCAGCCCCTGATCTAGTCTGTCATATCTGGACCACCTGAGACCAGTATTTAAGCTGCAGCTCTGTGTCTGTTTTCAGAAACGAGGGGAGATGCTTCATGTCTTCATGTCCCTTGGCTCGGCTGCTGTTCTGTGGAACCACCAGTGGATTGTTTTATTCCACAATTGCAGGAGGAAACGCAGACAGGTCAACAGAGAAGTGGGAGAAGATAAGGCTTCAGTTCCACAGGGAAAATATAAAGAGCGAGAATGAAATTCTGGAGCCACAGGAGGCGGCTCAGGAAATATTAACATATGAATAAGTGTGATATGACTCAGAATCAATATGTGAGGAACCTATGATGTCTTCGTACCAGGAACAAAGATTAAGGAAAGAAAAACTCTGCTGTCTCCCGCTGAACAGACGACAGATACAATACAACACAACCTGCAGTATTATAATGTTATTATTACACTGAATTATTACCAAGTCAAAAAGCTTTTTATTTGCTACAGTTCAATATTAAGCAGATCATTATTTCAAGTTGTTTTTTTCTTGATTTTAGTTTGTTTTAAGAAAACAAGATTCAATTGAAAAATTAAATAAAAAGGCAAACAGTTTAATTTTTTTTTTTTTTTTTTTAACAAAAGTAAATTGACCAAAAAAAGATTCAACATAATTCTGCTGAATGTGTGACCGATTGGACCAAAAACAAGACTTTTTCACCTGATAAGACTGAATTAATTCAAGTCTGTCGGCAAAGGTCCATCATTAACCTTTTAGAAATGTGTTTTATGTTAAAATAAACCTAATTTAGACCATTAGAACTAAGAATAGTGTCTGCAACAGAGAACTCCATCATTACATCCATAATTTAATCATTAAAGTCTGTTTTCAGGTTTCAGGGGCGTAAAAGAGTTTTTTGTGGGTCTAAGTCTGGTAAATGTCGTTGGAGCTGAAACTCATTTGAAGTGCTTTTGAGCTTCTGACTGCAGCGACTGAGTCTGGCTGCTTTCTGAGTAATGAAGGTGCCATGTTCTGACAAGGAAGATTAATGCCTGGAATAAAAGAGCTAATACACTGGTTCTGCTGCATTGATTTGATACTTAAAAAAAATAGTCGATCATGAATCTGACAACGTTTGAGGAGTCGGACACTAAATACGCCGCAAACAGGAAAGAGAAACATGTTCGAGGAACCTCGTCCTCACCGAGAGGAAAAAGTACTCTTCAAACTGAGGAACATGAGGAACATTTTCATTTTCGGTTTGTGCTGACAGCTTTTCTCTCTGGATGTTCTCACATAGTAAAGAAACTGAATGGCGTTTTGCGACATTATCTTCTGTCTTCTATTTCTAAAGTAATAACAAAACAACCAGTCCTAGTTTGAAGTCACATGTGCCAAATCTCACACAGGCACTTTTAATAACATTCAGGTACATGTACATGAAATGGTGCAGAAAAAAAAACTACCAGCATAAAATAAATATAGAAACTTCTTGAATAAACATACAGAGCACAAATAAGAGGCTGGCTTGGTTTCTTTTTTTCCAGCACTTTCCACAGACGCATCTTTCTGCTCCACATCTGACACTTGACTTTACTTTGACAACAAATCTATTTAAAAAAGCAGCCAGCAGTTACATAATAGTTTGTAGTATGGCTGTGCATTTGAATTGAATTTGAACTGCGATTTCGATTTGACTTTCAAACAATCTCCAAACTCATATAATAGAGTTGAAGCAATATTTGACATTTTTCATTACATTACATTTGACAGAGCTTGTGTGGTAATGTGAGTGCAAGTGGAGCACGAGCGATATATATATATATAGCGATATATATATATATATATATATATATATATATATATATATATATATATATATATATATATATATATATATATATATACTGTATATCGAGTTTTTAATTGGTCTAGGACCAATGTTTTGGGTTACACCACATTGTATTTTTGGCACTGACCCATATATATATATATATATATATATATATATATATATATATATATATATATATATATATATATATATATATATATATATATATATATATATATATATATATGCGTGTGTGTGGGGGTGTGTGTGCAAGATTTGCTATAAGATGATATCTTCATGGCAACACAACAAATCAGTTTCATACATGATTTTCACACAATTATTTCAAGTTATTGTTCTTCCCAAACAAATCTGAGTCATGTCCTCTTGTGTAATGACACCAACAGTTTATTTACACCTGATATCTTCATTACAAGCTGTTATATTGGTCAAAGCAACAGACAAAAAGGTGACAAACTGTAAGCTGTAGTTTTCCCATGAGAAAACGTTGACTGTTTATATCTGGATGTTGCTGTGGGTCCCAGCACATTTATGACAGACTGAATTTTCACATCACATCAAGTGTCACTTTGCTTTTACCAGTTTACAACTGTGGGTGACACTGAGGTTTGAAGTTAGCTGCTAAATATATGGTGGAGAGAGAGAGAGAGAGAAAGAGAGAGAGAGACAGCCTGGTGGTAAACAACAGTGTTTTTCCTGCCACAAGTCATAAATAAAGCCGTAGAAAGGACACGATGGTGCAGGAAAACTGAAGAAAGTGAAGAGTTATAAAGTGTTACTGAAAAAGACTGTAAAAACTGTCTTAGTTTAGTTTTAGATGATTTATTCACCAGCTTGTTGACAATTTATGTTTCTGTAAACACGGATATGTGGAGTTATCGTTTTAGACGTGGTGACATTGTTCAGTCGACGTTCCTCTTCAGTTCCTCTTCTCTCACCAGGAGTTGGAGGGTTGGGTGGATGGATCAGTGCTTTGTTTCATATCCGGAGTCTGTTCAACACCACTGTTAACTGACATTTGTCCATCATGTCTTCCTTGATCATTTTAACCCAAACATGATCTTTTCTAACACCTAAACACCTAAACACCTGAAACACAGAGTCATACCATCAAACAGGATCAGTGAAAATCTGCATGTGTGAGAAAAAGCTGCTATGACACATTGATGTTCAACTTATCTGCAGAAATATAAACTGACAGTGTCTCCTGCTGGAGACTAAAAAAGGCTTTTACTGTAGTTCTTACTTGCATGTGCAAACACACACACACACACACACCTTCATTTTTAAGAAGTATGAAACGATCGGAATAGAATGATGACTCCATCAGTGATTAGTATTAATTTTCAGCTGTTCAAACAGCAGCAGTGAAACAGGTGTCAGGTGAGTCTCCACCTGTCCGTCTCCTGCGAGCAGTGACAGCAGCAGTGACCTTGACGGGGCGGTGAGTTAAAGGGAAGACGGGATGGAGCTGACGGCAGCTGCCGCTGTGGTCTGTCAGAGTGTTATCAGCTCGCTGAGCTGCATTTATGGGCTCGACAGGGAGGAGGCAGAGACACCGATAGAAAAGCACAAAGAGAAGAAAGGAGCAGGAGGAGCAGCTGAGGATGGATGCTGGCAGGAGAAACGTTGCAAAAAATACACCTGAGCAGGACAAACGCCTGCTTCTGCTATAGTTACTCCAATAACGGGAAGAATTATCATCAATTATCTGATTATTCTGCTCAATGTATTCTTGTTTTAGAAAACAAGTTTATTATCAGGGCTTTAACCGTTCATGTGATTGTATTGAACCAGCAAAATAAGTGACCTTTGTTTAATGTTGGCCTGCAATAAATGATGATTCCACAAGGTGTAAACAGAAAACCTAATGTAAATGTAACGTTAGCGTAGGTTTAGCATAACATAACAAATATAATGTTAGCATCACATATATACATGTTAGCATAACATAAAGTAACAAACATAATGTTAGCGTAATGTTACCATAACGTTAATGTAACTTACCATAACATAAACATAATGTTGGCATAATTTAAAGTAAAAAAGAATGTCAGCATAACGTTAGTGTAACATGACAAAGTAACAAACATAATGTTAGCCTAATGTTAGCATGATGTTAACATAACGTTAGTGTAACATAACATAAACAAACATAATGTTTGTTTGTGTAATGTTTGTGTAATGTTAGCATAACGTTAGCGTAACTTAACGTAACATAAACATAATGATGGCGTAATTTAAAGTAAAAAATAATGTCAGCGTAACATTAGTGTAACATGACAAAGTAACAAACATGTTAGCGTAATGTTAGCATGATGTTAGCATAATGTTAATGTAACATAACATAAAGTAACATAAACGTAACATCAGTGATGGTCTGAGCTGATCACTGCCAAACAAACATGTCGGGTCTATTTTTAATGAAGGTGCACTGAAGTCTATTTTTTTTAATCACAGAGCAGAACGAGTCAGGCAGGAAATGCACAAATCAACAGGGCAATTTTTAAAATAAAACACTATACTGTACTTCCGCCTACTAACCCACACTAGAAGAACAACACATTTGACCAAATATCAATTGTATCTGAGGGATCTTGCGATTTTCTTTTAAGTATATATATATATTTGGCTTTATTTGATAGTAGAGTAGAGACAGAGAGGTGGGTGGGAGGCAGAGAAGGGGGTAATGACATGCAGGAAATGGCCGTCTGACGTGGGATTGGAACTGGAGCCGCCTGTGGGGAGGACTGTAGCTTCTAGTATTTATGGGGTGGCTGCTCTACCCATTGCGCCACTCGCAGCCCCAAACCTTCTCCAACACTTCTGAAATGCTTCTGACAGTGTCTGGTAGAGCAGCTCTAAGGACGGAGCAAAGCCATGTTACTGTGAAATTAGAAACAGGATCCTGATCCTTCAGAAGCAGAAAGGTTGGTTTCCTTTAACACTACACCAACTAAACTGATTCAGAACTTGGCCAATGAGCCACTGTTGATGTTCTCATCATTCAAAACTGAAGACTAAATCTTATTTTATATTTAGTTTTTCTGCTCCATCGAGACAATGAATTTTACCATTATAGACCGATTTATTTTTTGACCCAAAATCAAGAAAAAGAACCTTGAAATGAACAAACTGATCTGCTGGTGAAATCAGAGGATTCTTGTGGACTAATTGTGCAAGATCCAGGTATTTTTTTTTTTGCAGTGCAGGCAGGCGGCAGCAGGCTGTTTGTCACCTTGCTGCCTGTTGTCAGTTCCGCAGTAATGAAGTTAAATGATGGCAGCGAGTCTGGAAACGGCTGATCACCGGCGGCCAGAAGAAAGCCGAGCAACAAAGGAACGAGTCTGCAGTGACTGACAGAGTCAGGAGACGCAGCGGCGCCTCACTCAATCAATAACGTCCTCTCTCTCAGGCCAGAACCTCACGGCCTCATCAGCGGCTCCATCTCTGACCCGACGCTGTTTCATGTGTCATCGCACTGAAAGGAAAAGTCACCTTCTGTATTTAATGGGATTCTTCAGTAATGGGGAGATCTGGGAGTAACAAAGGAGCGCTGCCTTTTCATTCTTTAATGGAGCAGCTTCTGCAGACTCAGTCGCCGCCTTCATTATTCATCCTGCAGCTTCTGGACCAGGTGACGACAGCCGCAGCGACGGCTTGATGCATCAACGATTATCTGCACGAACTGTGGAGGCTGAATCACACCGGGCTGCTTTAATGCCGGGAAAACACTTAGTTCTATGCATTTTGCATTAAAGGTTACTGATCTTTATATTAGGTTTAAATGGGATTGTGCTGAGGACACTATGTGATATTAAATAAGTGGTTTAGTCTGGAGCCCAGCAAGCCTAAAGACCAGATCCAAATAAAGTATAAATACAGAATAAAAATAAAGAATAAAAGAAGAAGAAATGAATTAATGAAAAATAAAAAAATAAATAAATGAAGAATAAAGAATAAATAAGAATAAATAAATAAATGAATAAAAGACAAATGAATAAATAAAGAACAAAGAATAAAGAATAAATAAAGAATGAAGAATAAATAAAGGAAGAA
This sequence comes from Lepturacanthus savala, assembly GCA_030544235.1. Taxonomy (NCBI): domain Eukaryota; kingdom Metazoa; phylum Chordata; class Actinopteri; order Scombriformes; family Trichiuridae; genus Lepturacanthus; species Lepturacanthus savala. Next base: position 16,954,301 of record CM060467.1, read on the forward strand.
TAAAGAATAAATAAAGGATAAATAATAAATAAAAATATAAATAAAGAATAAAGAACATAAATAACGAATCAGTACTTGTCAGTCAGGAGAATATAAAGCTGGAATATGATGGAGTTCAGTCATGTCAGTTCTTAGGTTTTGTGTTATTAGTTATTAAAGTAATTTAGTTTCAGCTTTTCTGAGTCTCAAAACATCAAATCAGGTTCAATTATTTCTCAGAATGTTGGGCAGGTTGAAACAATCCAAGACATGAACGAAACACATCATCACTACAGGAGAACTGATCAATCATTAATCACCAATGACCCCAAACAAATATGATCAATCCCCCCCAAAAAAAAAATCTGCAGCACGGACACAGAGATGCGATAAACTCCACGGTTAAAGCTCCGGTTTAACTGAAGAACTAAGCTGCTCTCAGATCAGAACACAAACCTCAACATCAAAGACAGTTTCCTCCTCAGTGTCTGAATGACCAAAGTTCAAATGTCACAAACATCCGCTGCTGCTGCTTCCATCCAATTAGAGGCACCTCTGTTCTCAGAGACCATTAACTGAATGATTCAGGTCAGTTTGTTAGGAATCCAGCTACTTACATTAATGGTCATTATTAGGATTAATAAAGAATCAATGAAAACTGAAATAAAGAAGCTAAAGTAAAACATAGAGACACTGCACATTGTAACCTGCATGTTAGTCACTGATAGGCTGTTATTGCCACTGACAGAATGTTACTGTCACTGATACTGGTACTGCCAGGCTGTTACTGGTACTAACAGGGTCTCACCCTCACTGATAGTCCGTTACTGTCATTGATAGTGTTGTGTATGTTATCTATGTGTGTTAATCATGATAAATCGCTAACGGAGGCAGTCAGGTGAACAGCAGAGGCTGAATAGTGCAGCTAAATATATTTTTAATCACCTTGAAGCGTCCTGAGTTCTATCAGACCTGCCAAAACATCCAGTTCTCCTTTTCAACCCTCCATTTATATTTTAATTGAGTAAAAGGTCCAATAAGTGATAACCTCCAGGGGAAAAGGTTCTCATTAGGCTCCTGGTGACAGCTGGACAATGTGAGAGCTGTGATGTGTCAGAATGACACAAAGCGAGTACAGATCACAGACGTCTGAGACGAATCTCAAACAATCATTTACAGGAGCTATTTTCCCAAAATGTTCTTCATTGTATTCTTCATTCCCTTTATTATCCTTAATTTGCCATCCATCCACACTGACGAGGAGTCTCACTTCATTTGTTCCATTAACTTTATTGCTAATAATATATTTCATTATGGCCCCGTTATTGGAAAGAATATTGCAATCTGCTCATGAGAGCTCACGTCCAAAACTGTTAATTAAGTAAATGAATGGTGAAGCACAAATAAATATATAAAGAACACAAATTAGCATAACGTAATTGAATGTCACTCTTGGTTATTCTGCTCTTTGAACTGATGGATGGGTACAACACACACATATGCAGTTTTACACACACACACTCAAGACAGTCACACACACACACTCTGATTATCTCCACTCATTAATGCTCAGTATTGACAGTGACACTCAACTCAACATGAGACTCTGTGGACAAACAGTCTGGCTCTAATGTGCTGCTGTTCATCGTTAATCGCATCTCAACGGCCTGCTTTCCAATCAATCAATCAATCAATCAGTCAATCAATGGAACGTCCAGAAGATTGATGCAGTTACATGAAAACAGAAAAAACACAATCAAAGGAAAAATACAACAGAGATGCTCAGGAACGATGACACTTCGACCTTTAACACACGATTTGTTCTTTACATGACTTGTGGACTCAAATTGCAGGTTTTTACATGTGTTAGAACAAAGCTGAAAACAGATAAATCCTTGTCCAGTTAATCTACTAACTTAGTGTAACACACTCTGTTATGTGGTAAATAAAGGAACAATAAAACAATGCGAGACTTCAATGGGTTAATGCAGGTTTAATTAAAGCAGAACCACAACACTCATTAAAGCTGATGCACATTAACACCTTGCAGGGAAATGTGAGCATGAAAGTTAATATATGTAATGCGGCCAATTTTCTATTCACGGCGTAAGCTCATTATTATTATTTCATACATTATGGAGTTTAATTTCTCCTTAAAGTTGACTCAGCCTCCTCACACCTGCTCCACACGATCAACAAGCTGGAACACACAAATCCTGAATCCACCTGAGGATGAAGTCGGGTAATTGACACTACACAGATTCAATATAAAGCTGCAACTAACTAGAACTAACTAATAAGTAAGTAGTAGTTCTAATAAGTAACTAAACTATTGATTATTGAAATTATTATTGAATTAGTCGTTGGTTCTTTCGATGGTGTAAAATATCGACCAGTGTTTCCCAACCTGAAATATCTTTTTTTTTATCCAGACCAAGAGTCCACAATCCAAAGTCCATCCATTAAATCCATTAATTGATTATAAAAAAAGTTGCAAAAACAGTTGCCAGCTACTGTAAATTCTCTCTCTCTAATATAGTTATTATTATAACAAATGTTTTTAAATGCAGAAATATACAGACAAGACTGTTTAGCTCATTAGAAAGGTGAAGGGGGCTTTCTATTGAGCCACTTAAAATATCAAGCCATGAATATGGTGGCCTGGTCAGTGTTGTAGAGGCCGGTGCGAGTAATGAGGAGATTACAGTCAGAGTTGAAGGGGAGGAGGAAACTGAAGGATGGTTAAACTTCTAAACCAGTAAGTTAATGTTCTGCATGCATACCATACCACCACCGTTTTGCTCAAATAGAAATAGAATGTCTTTAATTGTAGCCTCATTCCAGTATAAGGCCTGGGCCTTAATGCACTTTAATAAATAAAGGCCTATATTAGAGAATTCACAGTAATCATTTACTCGACTGATCGTTGCAGCTCTAGTCAGTTATAACATAGACAATAAGAAAGAAAGGAAGAAAGAGTAGCCGATACTGAGAATTAACTCAGAACCGTTGTTTCCTAGGTTCAAGTGATAAATCTCCATTTTTGTACCTTTCTGAAACGGCTGCGACTTTAAACAGTGATGTTCTGAGGTGGAGGAACCTGCGGAACTTATAGCAGGTTAAAACTGAAATGAGCTTTGAATTGAGGGATGAAGCCATCGCCACTGAAACGGAGCAGACAATGAATATCGAGCCGCGGGACGCGTGAGCTCGAAAAGAACATTCGTTTCCTTCCTGCGGCTTCTTCGCAGCGTCGGTATCAGTGGAGCAGATCACATCCTGTCTGGCAGCAGCTGCATCACACCCTGCCGTAGACAGATCCAAGAGACAAAGGCAGGCGGGCGGCCGCCAGGAAAAGGAGCTTTTTGTGAGCGTCTAATGAGAAAAAATATGGAGTCTTTTCTTTTCTTTAACTCCTGAGATGCCTGTGCTGAGGTGATAAAGAGGCAGAGCAGAAAGGGCTGACGTGACGGATCAGGCTGCAGCGGCGGTGGAAAAGTTTAAAGACGCCGGCGTCGCCTGTGATGGACAAACGTGTCGGAACCCGTAGCTGCCGCGTTATTGATCAGGGAGAAAGCTCCAGTAAAGAGGCCGCTGCTGCGTTTCCTCACCGATCCTCATCCGTTTATTTAGTGTGGAAAAAATCCTGCTCCAGCTGCTCTAAATCTCAACAGTTTAAAAGCGGATTCATTTATATTGAAAGAGCAGAAATTTATCATGTGTCTCTTAAAACCTGAATTCTTAAAGACGCCGTGAAATGAAGAATAGATTTTCACAGCTGTAATCTTGTGTCCCTGCGTTAATTGTTCATTTATCTTTAGTTATGGCCTTTTTTTAAAGCTTCGCAGATCACGACTGAAGAATTTACTGACGTATTTTATGTCGTAGAACAAAACCACTGATCTTATTCGGGTGTTTAACCATACATGTCTGCCGAAACCCTGCTGATTCATTTCTGGGTTTTGGGATCGTTCCTGCAGCTCATCACAGATACAGAGTTGAGTTTCATAGGTTTAGAAAAGATTCTCAGAGCACTTCTCCACATGAACTTTGTCCTCAATATCAAAGCGGTTGGATCTTGCAGGTCTGAAAAATAAAGAAACTGAAACTGGTCTAAAGATCGCATGCTAAAGGTTAATTCCTCTGAGCAAGAAAAAACTGTCTCAGAAGCAGTAGTGAAACCTGCTGCAGAGAATAACGCTGCGACTAACGACTATTCTGATTAGTCTACTGATTATTAAAAATTATTAACCGATTAGTTGTTTGGTTCATAAAATGACGTAAATATTGGTTTCCAAAGCTGAAGATTCAACTTAGAACGTCTTTTTCTTGTCCAGACCAACCAGCGAATTTAGACATTTTCTTCTTAAAAATGTATCAAATCCATTAATCAATTATCAAAATAGTTGGTGTTTAATCTAGTTGGCAACAAATGAATTAATCAACTAATCTTTGAAGCTCAAACAACAATCCACAGATTGAAGGTATTTCGTTTTTACTAACTAAAGAAACCAGAAAATATCCCTATACTGTATAACTACATATTCTAGGTAATTGAAGCCAGAGATTATTCAATTTTCTGAATTTGACTGGATTTTCTGAATTTGTGCAAAATTACATCCTGTCAAAGGATGAGGTGCAGCATCCTTTATTACACAGGTATTTGTTAAACAAATTTTAATGACTTGTCCAAAACTTCTCCAGGCCTGGACATCGCTACTACTTCCATGATTTTTTTTCACAACCATATAAACCCTATAAGAGCCACAGTGGTTTAGACCGGTGCTTTCCAACCTTTTAGAGTCACAACAACAAATTTAACATCCATTGCTGACCACGATCCCCTTTTAAATTAATCTTTTTAAAAAGAAAACTGTAACTATCGTGTTAACAAAACACAACAGGGATTTTAAACATCTATGCTGCTGAGACTTTTACCTACTCAGTAACTACTGCAGGCGAGGTTTTGGTGAAATATTTTATTATATGGCAGTAGTATGCATTTAATACCTCAAAATATTAATTAAAAATGAATGTGTGCTGTAGTTATGGCTGATAGTAACTTGGTTTGAGTAATAAAATGGCTCTTTGAGACCAACCACTGGTCATCCTTCTAATGTCCAGTTGGACGCTATATTATTTTGCACATTTATATTTTTTCAAAAATGCCCCCCCCCCCCAGAAATCAATGGGCCCTCCCCCTAAGGTTGAGAATGGCTGGTTTTTTTAGACCCTGATGACAGATCCTTGTGCTGCTGGGAGATCTGGAGCTTACAGCGAAGCATAAAACACAACAGCAAATCACAACCAGAAATCATAAAACATGTAGTTCCATGTAACAAAGCAGAAAAAAGTCTCCCTTTAAGTTTCCTCTCCAGCTGCTGTGTGGATGAATGAAGGTGTAACAGATCAGATCCTTCTAAAATCCTCCAGTAAACACCAGCGGCTACAGGTGCTGTGCGGTCACTTCCAATTAGCTGCAGCCGCTAACGCTCCGCTGAGCAGGTGTCAGACGTCGTTATCGTGGGTCAAACTGCATTATGCTCCGACACCCGATCGTTACGGGTCCGCGGCGACGGAGCAGAGGCGTCAGCGAGAAGTAAAGGAGACGTCGCTCACATCCGCAGACGATTCCGGGACGGATCGCTGCAGACGCTACTGTAGGTTTCCTGTTTCCTGACAGCAGGCGAATAATGAAGAAACTCAACATGCTCTCGTTCAACCACCAGGTAAGATGGCAGTGGGTCCTAACCTGGACCCCCCGACAATAGATTAATCACAAGATGATTGGACATCTTAATATGTTTTGTGTATGGTGAGTTGCACACCTGATTCCACTAATCAAAAGCTCCTACTAAGGGCCTGCATTAGTAGAATCAGGTGTGTTACTGCTTGCTTGGAACAAAAACCTGCACCCACACCGGCTCTTCAGGAACAAGATCGGACATCCCTGTTTTGAAAAGCTGCAGGGTTCCAATAAAAATATTTTGATAACTGAATAATTTTGAGCAACACAGCAGGGCAGCCGTTAGCGCTGTTGCCTCACAGCAAGAAGGTCACAGGTTCAAGTCCTTGATCTGTGACCTTTCTGTGTGGAATGTTCATGTTCTCCCTGTGTCTGTGTGGGTTTTCTCCAGCTTCCTCCCACAGTTCAAAAACATGCTGAGGTTAATTGGAGACTCTAAATTGCCCGTAGGTGTGAGTGTGTGAGTGAATGGTGTGTAATTATAATCTGGGGTGTATCCCTGCCTCTCGCCTGTAATGTGCTGGGATTGGCTCCAGCAGACCCTAATGACCCTAATGAGGAATAATCGGGAATAGAAAATGACTAAATAATGTTATTTTCTAACCAACAAATTTTTTAGCTGGTTTTATATGGTTTATGGTTTTCTCTGAAATAATTGTACATTGATGATTTTTTTTCTTCTTTATAGAACATGTTAATAAACTGAAACTGTCAGTCACAACAGTCACAATTAAACATTTGATCTTTGGGGGAAATTTATTGTTTAACTATTTTATGATATTTTATTGATAAAAGGATTGAACTGATGAATCAAGGAAATAATCCAACTTTAAAAAAAAAAAAAAATAATAATTATTTAATAATTATAATTAATTTAATGAAGGTCCAAGCTTAATTCACTTCTTCAGCAGCAGGTTAAGTCCTGAGACCCTAAAATGCGAGAGAAATTAAATTATGAGTGAAAAGGACAAATAATTTGATGTTGTTTCATTAACATAAGATTAAAAACTAACTAAAATGAACAAGGAAACTCGAAATGAGCAAAATTGTCTGCAAATGGAAGAAGATAAAATTACTCAATATTTCATTTTTGTTTGTTCCTTTCATGAAAATGCACACTAATAAATATAAAACTGATAAAATGATTCACAGTGTTTCCCACACACAGACCGATGTGTGGCACCACAGAATGAAGACAGAGTGCCATAAATAGATTTCGACTGTCGGCCCCCGACTCAGTTGCTACTTACCTTGTGGGAAACATTTATTTTTATTTATACACTATATACATATATATATATATATATATATATATATATATATATATATATATATATATATATATATATAGAGAGAGAGAGAGAGAGAGAGAGAGATATAGATATCAGATGATATTTGTTCAGGTTTCATCTTGTGCAGCAGTTTGACTGACATTCCATAGACTTTAATTTAATTAGTAGTAGTTGCATCAGAGTCTGTGTTCGTGGCTCACACCTATAATAACAGACAATAATCTGAAAGCAGCTCTCAGTCATTAGCATCTGTCCCTGGGTGATAAACCATCCACTGTGCTGCCTTCAGGCACTTTCCATTAACCTTCAGCTCTTTTTAAAACTCCATCATTAATGATCAAATTCCCTCAACGCAGCTTTCTCGACAAATCTACAATAGAGCCTGTTGTACGTTTCTTCAGAAACGCCCTGAGCTAAACGGTACTTAACATTTTTAACTCAGAACGCCTGCAAACCGCTGCAGGGCTGGAATAATGCTCTCTATTAAATCTGCAGAATAAAAGCTGCAATAACATGAAAAGTTTGGAGCCTCTAATGAATCTCCTGGACTCTGTTACCGTTCCCATGAAGCAACGTTATTTCTGATTTCTGAGTTTATTTGTGTCGCTTAAACCGGTAGTTCAGTTCTGTTCGTCCCTCTCCGGCTGAAATGAGCGGGCAGAGCAAGAAGTGGCGGGATGTTTTGAAAAGGATTAATGCCTCCGCTGTTTGAGGTTAACAGCCTGTCGCTGAGCTTCCTTATCAGATGACCAAGATCAATGACACAAACACATCCGCTCGCTGAACAATCTGCCACAGAATGAAATAAAATCATTATCCTGCAGCTCCTGCAGCTATTTTAGACTCATCCGTCTTCCAAATCTCACACGGCGTAAAGAGCAGCATCCATTGACCTGAGAAAAGACGGATCTTCCTGCTGCAAGACGCCTCACAACCTGAAAACAAGGTGACACCCAACAGCACAACAACAGAGTCATTCACATGTTCAGCGATCAAACTGTCCATTATACGTCTGGGGTCACATCGCTGGTTTATACCAAGAGGTGCTTTACTACCGTGGAGCATTAGGGCAGAGGAAAGGGTGAGATCAAATTACAGGAATAAAGTCAAAATATTACAATGATAAAGCCAAATATAATGCGAATAAAGTTGTAATATTACAGGAATAACATTTTAATATTACAAGAATAAAGTCAAAAATATTACAAGAATAAAGGTGTGATGTTACAGGAATAAAATTGAAATATTACAAGAATAAAGTTGGATAATACAAAAAATTTAATTGTAATATTAAGCAAAAAAAAAGTCCAAATATTATGAGAATGATTTATTTAGTGATTTGGGTCTTGTTTGAGAAAAGGTCTTTGATAGATATTTTTCCACAAGGGAGGTTATTTCTTCCGAGACTGATCAGATTAAACAAGAATTTACGGAGTTTTGAACATTGAAAGAACCTCTGCAGCAGTAAACAGTAAACATCAGCAGCCTCATATTTATCATGAAATATGTGGAATACTTTGCAAGAAAATGGCAGACTTTGGCCTGAGAATCAACACTAGCGAATATTTACACATATAAAAACAGATTCAGACTGAAACCTATTTTACTATCTGTTTTTTTACTGATAAACTGTCAGAATGAAACCTGATGCAGCGATATTCACTTCCTTCGCGAGGTTCGGATCCTGTACGTTTCTCCACTGCGTTGCTTTCTCTGCAGCTTTGTTTTCATTACAACGAGCAGCACGGTTTCACGCAGACACAACACAACATTAGACTCCGAGTGTTGTTCATCGCTCTGATAACAGCTGAGATTAAAAAGTGCTTTACAAGGGTGTGAGGAAAGACAAAAAAACAACCCAGTTTCCTGCAGTTGCTGCAGGAGGCGGCGAACGGTGCATCTGAGATTTTTCAAAGGAAATTGGTAAATAATGAGAACAAATGTACGACTCCTGTCGGCAGAGTTAATTGATTACTTTGATCATTGAGCCGGGAGGAACAAAGGGAAGCGGAAGAGTTTTCCCTGATCTGCGAAGTAAAAATGGGGCAGTTATTCAGAAACGTAACACAATGAGGTTCATCTCATGGGGAGCGAGCAAACGCATTAATGTTATTACTTTACAAGACATAATTGATAAATATGTCACACTCCTGTGTTATTGTCATTACCCTCAGCGGAGATGTTCTTCACAGAGTAATAAAGATTTGCGGGCAGATCTGAGTGATTCTCTAGTGTCTTTAAAACACACGGAAGATAAGATCTAAACTCAGCCTCGGCTCCGCCGAGTCGCTCCTCCACAATGAAACATAATCAGTTTGTCACAAGAAAAGGAAGACGAGATCCTTCTGTGGAGCCTCGTTCCCTGTAGTGTGAGAGGCCACTTCAAGCGGGAACCAACAGGTGATAACGACAAGTTTGTCTGCGGCTACTGAGACTTGAGATTTTACTGAAGGACTTTATTCAACAGTCTGACAGCAGCTGGAACGGAATCCAGAGGGAAACAGTGGCATTCACAGCAAATACGGTTCATGTCAACGTTTGTTCATACCAACATATCTCTTCACTAATCCTGTTTGATTTTTTTGTCCAGACCAACAGTCCACAACCCAAAGATCATCAGTTTACTGTTATAGAAGACTAAAGAAAATAATCAGATTTGAGAAGCTGGAACCAGAGAATTAGGACATTTTATTGTTAAAAATGACTCAAGTCTAAGTGTTGCAGCTCTACTGCAGAATTATTTTGAATTATCTTATTACATTGGCAAATAATTTAGCTTATTTCAAATTTGCATTTTTTTTCTTAAATAATGTAATTTTGGTAAATTTTCATAAAAACAGATTTAAATTTAAAAACATGAAGTAAAAAGAAAACATTAGAATACGTTTTTCACATTTTGCATCAGATTCTGTTTATTATGTTGCCTCAAATTATGAGATAAACAAAATACAAAATATGATAAAAAGCCAAACAATTCAATCATTTTTTCTTAAAACCAGATTAAATTGACCAAAATAAAGAAAATTGTAGACACTTATCAGAAGATTCAACTCGGTATCGGGCCAGGAGCAAGATATTTCCACCTAATGTTTATTTTTTGCAGCTCGGTTCCTTAGGTTTCTGACTGACTCATGCGACAACAACTGTCATGAGTCTTTCTACACTTCTGACAAGTGAAAATATTATTTATAGAAGGTAAAAACACAGCAGGGGCTTTCTAGGCTGCTTTCCTGCTCAGGAACGGAAACTCACAGTTAGAAACAGGCTCCGGGTGGAAAAAGCAGAATTGTCCTTTAAGTGAGAAGTGTGCAGGTTTGGGTGCAGCAGCAGCAGCAGCATATTAATATGTGTGAGGCCTTTACAGGCAACGCTGTGGTAACAGCTCAGCTAATGCTGTCATCACGTCTTTGTTTTCCTCACATTAATCTTGAAGTAATTGTTTTCACATCAGCCGGTAGGTGCCGAGCGTCTCCTGGGAAATCAAACGGGGACTCGGCTGAAGCGCAGACTGCTTATGTTGTCAAAAAAAAAAGAAAAGACTGAGATTAAAACTAACTTTAGGGAACCATGGTAACGCAGCTACTAAAAAACATGTTTACCGTCAGTCAACAAGCGTTATAAACGGATGAGTCAGATCTGGTGTTTCTGTCTTCACGTCAAACATTTGAGTTGTGTTTATTTCACTACAGCAGATATTTAAACTCTGGATTGCCTCCTTTTTAGTTTCTTTTCTAATTAATGTCTGATGTGGTCAGACACTAACGTGTTTCCATGTAGGAGAATTGACAGGAAAAATGTCACCTGAGATGGAATCTGAGCGGTAGTGTCTTTGTGGAATGTGGACGATCGGCCTAGAAACATGCAAATGTTCAGAAGATGGATCAGCAGCAGATTAACAGCAGTGAACTAACCTGACCTGCTGCTCCAGTTTGTGTCTTTATTCTAATAATACACAACTGTTTCAGTGAAGCACGAGCAGAATAAACAGGCACAGCTCAGACTGGGTCTCTGCTGCAGCACAATCTGTCCACTGCAAACACAACTTCTCATCTCACTTACTGAACAAGTCGTCGTATCAAAGACCTTTTACACGACATGTTTTCATAATGACAATACGGAGAAATAATAAATACATAGACGGGTTAGTGGTGTGTACATAAGAAACAGAGTATTAGGGCCACTCAAGGAAAAACATTAATTATAATTGATTTTTTTGTTTATTTACTAGAAAGCAGTTTTTGTTCATTCAGACTTAAGTCCATCAAGATTCCATAATTTAACAGATTGACCTGTCTGTAATAATAACTTATTTTGCTAAAATTACAACTTTTTTTCTCCTATAATTATGATTTTATTTTTTTTAAATGAAGATTTTGTTCTCCTAACTTTATTCTCACTCGTTGTGTGTGAGTGTGATTGTTGTTGTTGTTTCCACCTTGTCCAGCATCAGGACAGGTGAGTTACTGAAGGAAAGAGTCCAGCTAAAAGAAAAGGTCACCGGGGAGCGAATAGCAGTGAGCTGCCTTAAAGGTTAGTTCCATCTAGCTCGATCAAATTTTAATGACAGACCCCCACCCCCACCCCCCAACACACACACACACACACACACACACACACTCACACACTAGCGCCTGCTTTAAGCAGCCAGAAGCATCATGTCTGTTGTTGAGATTCAGTCCTGTAGCTACTCTCTATCTGTTCTTCAACAAAGACTCGTGGTTTCATTAAAGATGTTTCCAGGATTCTTTAAAGGTCACAGCAGGTAGAATGCGACTTCTTGCCCTTATATTTCCAGTATTTTGTATTTACTTATCGATCCAGTTACATCAATAAAAGAAGCGTAAAGGTTACAGACGAGTGTTCTTTCTTTGCACCGCTCACTTTATTAACTATGCAGCTAAACTGGAGAAAAGAAAGTTAATAATGAACTGGGAAACATGGTAATAAACTACTTCTCAAAGGATTACAAGTTCATAAACACAAGGATTAGTAGATTACTTTCCGATTATTACATTAATCGACAATTTTGATCATCAATTAATGGATTAGTCATATTTAAGAGGAAAATGTCCAAATTCTCTGATTACAGCTTCTCAAACCTTATTATGTTCTGGGTTCTTTAGTCGTCTATAACAATAAACTGATGATCTTTGGGTTGTGGACAATTGGCAGGACAAGAAAGAAGTTTTAGGTTCAACGTTCAGCTTTAGAGAACAGTAATTGACATTTTATACCATTTTATGACAAACAACATGTCTTGTGTATTTCTTCTACCTGAGTTTCTGTTGATAAAGTTCACCTTGACGTTGGAGCAGTTCTCTGAAATCGTTCACCTTGTGAAGGAAGGTAGATAAAGCATCAAAATGCAGATCCATCTTTTTGCTGTCAATTCACACAAAATTTGAATTTTGTTATCTTCAGGGACGCCGGCTCATTGTGACCTGTGCCGGTTGAGTATTGTAATTAAAAAGACAGAGTGAGCAGCTCCAGGTGTTGACCAGCTGTTGCTGCGGAGTGTGGGAGATGCAAACGCTGCTTCTGCTTCGGTTTCTGTCACTGGCAGCACAGCTTTCATCTGTTTTTTTAAGGATTCCGGTGCATAAAGGACAGAAATCACTCAAGAGATAAACTGAATTTGTACAGTGAAAGACTCCGAAATTGCAGTTAGCTCTTTTCATGATCATCACAAAGCTCAATAATCAGCAGAGCTGCTTCTTCTCCACATGGAAAAACATAGTAACACAACAACTCCACATATTGAACAGCTTTCTGCTAATATTACAGGCTACGTGTGTTATTTGATCCTGTATTTTAACACTTATGTCAGTCATTTCCTGGTGAGATCTCCTGCTAGAATAATACTCTGTAGATTCCTCCTTTAAAAAGGAGGAGAATATTAGACGATCTGCTGGTGTTCAGACTGAATGCTAATCAGGAAAAGCTCAATTTGTTGCTGGAGGCTGTGAAGTGTTTTTGCTGCACTTTGAGTCCTCACATTTAGAGCAGAGACGTTCTCCTGCGCCTTGTTTAGTTGTTAAATATATGAAAGATCTCAATGTTGTACAGGTTGCAGAACTATCGCCTTGTCTACACGAAGCTTTGCTCATTTGAATGGAGGTTTGAGGACAGATTGAACAATTTTGAATAACAAATTTCTGCACAATAACCTGCTGCTGGAATTCAACAGGGTCTCTGCTCAGAGCAAACATGCACATGCATAAAGAGGAAGATTCAGCTCTACTCTAGTTTTTTTTTTAAAAAAGGAGAAAAATAACAACATAAGAACAGAATAAAGAGTTTAGAGTTGACTGAACCACTGCGGTTTTATAGACTTTTTCTGCCTCCTGCTCTTCCAACTGAGTTGAAAGGTCAGAAAAGAGGCAACAAGACTCACTGGAGCTCAGACAAATGAGACACTTCATGTTTCTGCAGATACGGATCCATTCCTGAATATCTTCACTGATCCTGTTTGATGGTGTAAAAGGAGTTAGAAAAGATCATGTTTGGGTTAAAATGATTAATGAAGACAAATGTCAGTTAATGGTGGTGTTGAACAGACTCCAGACATGAAACAAAGCACTGATCCATACACCCAACCCTCCTCCTCCTGCTGAGAGAAGAGGAACTATAAAGGAACGTCGACTGACCTACGTCACCACGTCTGAAACGATGATTCTATGTGTCCGTTGTTACAAAAACACAAACGGTCAACGTTTCCCTCTGAGACTGAGCTGATGTTTCCTCTGGAGACGCTGAGCTGGTGTTGAACTTCCTGTGAATCCAGTTCTTTGATCAATAACAGGTCCTGATCAGCTGGTCTGTTCTTCCTCCAGTTATCAGCTGCTGCTCATATCTTCTCAGTATAACCAGGAACCGGATTGTCCGCCCTCGGCGCTGCGCTGTGTTTTCCTGTTATAATGGTTTCTGCTGCGGCTCGGCAGGAGAGAGGAGGTTCATGCAATCACACTGGAGACTGGTTTCATTTCCATGTGAGGAAAATGAACCGAGAAAAATAACCACAAGGAATTTCTTTATGTAATCTTCTATGTCTGAGTATGCATCCTCAATTTATGAGGCTGTAAACAGTATGCGCATATTTCATCACTGCAAGGCAGGAGTGTGTGTGTGTGTGTGTGTGTGTGTGTGTGTGTGTGTGTGTGTGTGTGTGTGTGTGTGTGTGTGTGTGTGTGTGTTTGGGGGGGTGTTGTAATAGCACCACAATATTACAATGTGAATAATGCATATAATACACATTTTCAGCATAAAATCAGACGGGGCCATTAAAAGGCTCCAAACAGCATCAGAGCAGCAGTGATGAAGCTGTTTAGCTGCAACAGGCAGTGAAAACTTTAACTATATACCAATTTCACTACAGAAAACATGAGGAAACTATGTAACAGGCAGTATGTCTGATATAAACAACAGGATCTTGAACAGCTAAGAACTCTACAGCTGCAAAAAACAACTATTAACAATTAATCTATAGATTATTGAAAAGATTAATCGATTAGTTGCTTGGTTCAAAAGATGCTGCTAATTGTCAATCACCGTTTCAAAGCTAAAGATTAAACCTAAATAGCACCATTGGTGCACCTAACCCAGATGCACCAAAATTAAAATTTGTGGCCGAAACACTTAGCCTAATACAGAATCTCAAATATTAAATTTTTTACTTTTTTTTTTTTTAATAATGCATGAATAGTCTAGAACAAAGTTTTAGGTATGCTTTTCAAAGAAAAAGCACACTTTAGTGAAATACCGTATGGTCGTTGACTGGAGCAAAATGCTGCAAACACAGAAATGACACAAAACCAAACACACACAAACTCGTAAAACAAATGCAACAACACAACAAAAAATGTTTCAGTATAAAAATGTTGCATCGCAGAAACAAATGAGAAGCAAAACTTACAAACCCATAAAACAACTGAAGCTGCAAATTCACTCCACAGTTCACTTCAGTCTCACAAAAACAGCCTCACGTCACATTCAAAGTCGCACCCCGTTTCCGTTGCCATGGAAACATGACGCTTTACTCTGTGCTCCATTTGGACTTGACTGAAACCAAAGACGCGTTAATGCGAACCGTAGAGTTTAAAAGTAAAACAAAAGGGATCATTTTCACAAAAGGTTCAACATTATCGGTCTCCAGTGGTGCCTACTTTAGACTCTTTGGTGGTGAATGACGTCCAGAACCAGCCACTCTGGAGAATTAAAAAAATCCCTGCCTCGTCCCAACAACTGAACTGATGCACTGAACGATTCGAGGCGCCATGTGGTGCAGATCAGATGCGTAAGCGATTGCTTTTGTTTCATTTTTAAGCTCTATGGTTCACATTAAAACATCTTTCACTCGGGTCCGAGCCACAAGCAGCGCATCATGTTTCCTTGGCAACAGAAACGGACTACAAATCCTTCTGCTTTGGCGAAATTTTTCTACTTTTCAAAGATGGAGTGGTCATGCTGTGACCAGCTTTCCTTTCAGCTGCTGCAGCGTCTCTCTCTCTCTCTCTCTCTCTCTCAGCATGCATCACACGCCACTATTCGACCTCGCTTTTAACTCACAAAAACGAAGGCCGAATATGGGTGTTTTTTGCAATATTTAGCCCAATATATTTGGTTAGCAAATATTCGGTGCATTCTTAGTCCAGACCAACAATTTTAATTGATTTGTTGCCAACTATAATATATAATCACCAACGATTTTGTTAATCGAATGGATAGGAGTCATTTTTAAAAAGAAAATGTCCGAATTATAATAGAGCTGCAATGATTAGTCTATTAATTGATTAGTTGGCAACTATTACACTAATTACCAACTATTTTGATAGTAAATTTGAGTCATTTTTAAGAAGAAAATGTCAAAATTCTCTGGTTCCAACTCCTCAATTCTGATTATTTGTTGGTTTCTTGAGTCTTCTATAATAGTAAACTGATTATCTATTGATGTCTGATCAGTAATATAAATATAATCACTATATCTTGATTCTTTCTATGATCCAGCACCATCACAGCTGATAAACTACTCAGCTGCTGATTCTCTGCCTCCAGCTTCTCATCTGGGAGGATTTGAGGTTGCAGTTGCACTTCTCCGAGAACTTGTGATGGGTCATTGTTCACAGCTTGTGCCATTTTTATGAACAAAACAGAAAATCATGTAATTGTAGAAATAACAGACGTTAATGGATGATAAAAACAGTCAATATCAGTGTGGTGGAAGGAAACAGCAACTAAAAGACCTTGTTGTTGAAGTTCCTGGAACTCTGCCCTCATATGTCTGCTGACGTCCACACGACAATAAATCTCTATTATAAAAGGATCGTAACACAGACGCTGCACAGTCTGTTTATCCAGATAAGACTGAAGACGTCTGTGAAGTTATGGTCATGTGACTCAGCATCTGCTTAAAGGTCATTCGTTCAAACTCCGATTCTAATAACCGGAGGTAAGAGTTTGTCTATTTAACCATGATCAATTTATTGTTGTATGTATCATAATAAAGCTGATTAAAGCCGTTGCAGTGTTGGCTTTAACTTCAGTAAAGATCTTTACGGCACAGAATAAAGTTCAGAGGTTTTTATGAGAAAATCCAAGCTGCCGGAGTCTGAAAACGTCTTTGCTGTTTCTATTCTTCAGAGACGTTTCTAAACAAACTAAAGTGATAGAAATCTTCAGACCAGAGGAAGCCGACTCGGGCTCATATATCAGGCTTCGATCACAAACAACATGTGTTTATGATTATTCACTGTTGGTTTGCCTCAAACATTTGACAATATGAAACACAAAAATCACAATGATCCCCTAACGCTGTTTTAACATGCACTTAAGGTGACATTTTTAATTGAGTGTGTGTGTGTGCAGTACTTTGCATCAAACACTCTTGATTTGTTCCATACAGTGTTTGTTAATCTCGTTAATTCAGATGAGCATTGAAACCATATATTTCGCTGCAGTGCTGTAGTCACAGAGAAGAGAACAGCAGCAGTTTTGCATGTTTTTGTGCACATGTACGTTCATCTGTGAGACAGGAAGGTGAATTTATCTCAATAGGTGTGATTAGGCCACGCAGTGCATCAATCTGAGAGTCTCACCCGGAGAGCGCTGACGTATTGATGTACGGGTTAAGGAGAAACTGCACGGGGGGACAGCGACAGCCACATCCTGATTACACCCGAATCAATACGTTTCAAGTCTAAATGGAGAGAAACGTCCAGGTCACGCTGAGGAGGCGGAGCAGCTGCTGGATGAAACACCGTGGGAGAGCGGAGGCGAGCACCGAGTGTGATATATTCATAAATAGATCTGGATAGAAAGCGAGAGAACATTGTGCTCTTTGTTTCCTGCATTCGCTCTGATGTGATATAAGATCAGTTTGAAGACATAAAACAGCACAGAGCCTGCTGAGCTGCAGACAGCAGAGACCGGAGAGCTGAATTACTGCAAACACAAGCTTTTATGGGACTAAAACACATCAACTCTGTTATCACTGAATTTCAGCGGCAGCATCAGCTGCTCTAATTAAGTGTCACAAACATCAAACAAAACCTCTACAGATTCAATAACTCTACGAAACAGGCTTTTCAGTTCACTGTCAGGTAAAAACTAACTTACTTTTTACATTGTGCCAGAGAAGCAAGACTTCACAGGATCACAGCCGCAGGTTTGTGCTGGTTCAAGGTCTGGACTTAGTTACCTGTTGAACACCAGAATTAACTGACATTTGTCCTTGTTATGATGCACATTAACCATTTTAAAGGGACAGTTCAGTATTTTAATATCTAGCCTCATTGTCCTTGTTCCTTCATGTATCTGCAGCATAGACACATAATTTCACTGATCCTCTTGATCTTGTAGCGTAGTGAGTTTTCAGTATAATGGTCCTTCACCTGCAGATCTGAATCCTGGTAGAAAAACCTCTTTAACCTAGTAAAAACTAAAATTCTGGCAGGGGCTTGATGTGTAATCATACCGTCTCGGTCAGCTGTACCACTCTGGAAGGTTAGAATTAGTTCCAGGACAAATTATCCAATTAATCGCCAACTATTTTGAAAATGAATTTGAGTCATTTTAAAAAAGAAAATATCCAAATTCTCTGCTTTAAATCTGATTATTTTCTGGCTTTGTTAGTCTTCTATAAGAGTAAACTGATGATCACTGGGTTCTAGATTCTTCACTTTTGGTAAACAGTGATTGGCATTTTACACAATTTTATGAACCAAAAAACTATTCGAACGTTTCAATAATTGATAGATAAATTCATTATTTCTAACAATAACTACACTTTAACCACAGCGTTACACCGGGATTTGTGAAGATTTGCTCGTATCAAAACCGTTCCGTAGGAAATGTGTCAGCATCCCCCCTGTGGGTTTTACATTTACATGTTTCGTGTTCAGTGTTTCTCATCAAAATGCTTTTCATGTATCATTAAGACCAAACAAACATGATGACTCCTACACACATATACACACACACGCCCACACGAATGCGCACACAAAATTAGGTGATAGAAACCTTGATTCTGTTCTTCAGGGTTCATTCAGCCATTTTATTTAATTGGTTGTTCAGGCGTCTCAGTTATAAACAGCAAACAATCCCCTGAATTAAATAACATAACATTATATACCAGTGTTTTCTGCAAGATTATAATAGCTTTTTTTTCTTTTTTTTTTACTTTTTGGTCCCAGTCTATTTCTTATTATTTTAGTTTTTTAAATTGGGTTTGCTGGTTGTAGAGAGTTCTAATTTTTAATAAAGTTTGTACTTTTTGATATGTGCATTTTTGGCAACAAGTGACAAATAATAATTGAATATGAGGAAACACGGGTTATGCGTGTATTAAGGTGCTTTCACACCAACAGCAGTTGGTGAGCACTAAAAGGTCCATTTGAACCAAAGGCCTTAGTTGGGAGTCACAGCCCCAGCTGTGACTCCCTGAGCTCCCTACTGTTCCCCTCTGTGTCTGTGCTCTCCTTTCTAGGTGGAGGCGGGCTGCAGCGGTGGAGCCCAGTCACACCTGTCTCCACTCAGCTCATCAAACACTGTATAAATCTCCTGCTCTTCCTCCACTCTCCGCCAGATAGTTCCACTTTACCACATGGTAACACTTGGCTGCTGATGTTTGCCGGCTTTGCCGTTTTGTTCGTGATCCGTCGTGTAAATCTTTGTCGTCTCCGGCTGCTCCACCTGCTGCAAGCCTGCCTCTGCCAACCCGACCCAACTCTCCAATGCCCGCTTCCTCCTCTGCACTCAAATTCCACAAATTCCTGCAATGAACACAGCCTCACCGCCTGACTCTCTTCCCTAAACGCCATTTTCAATTAAGAAGTCTGCTCTGCGGTCCTAGTATTATGAACTGTGACAGTCCGGTTCATTTTTATTGGCGTGAAAGCATCAGTCGCGTTAAACCAAGCAGACCTAGAACTCCTTAAAGAGGTGGTCTCGGTCTGCTTGACTCCGTACTAACTTTGGTGTCACTCCTTTGGTGAGAATGTGAACGCAGTTCCAAACAAACTATTTGGAATGCATCATGGGAGGAGGTACTAATTATTTAATTTCCTGTTTGTATGAAGATAAACATTGACAAAACATCAATTGGACCAATTTTGGTTTCATTTGCAGGTGTGAAAGCGAACCATGCTGAAGTCTATATGCTTCATGGTAAAAGTTTTATTGCCTGGTGCAGACCAAATAATCAAATACGGTGACAATGATGTGAAAGTGCCCTTAATTTATTTTTTAGGTAGTGAACACCATCCTGAAATATCGTTACATCTTCAGGCAACATGTTGAAGCTTTAGCAAACAGCAGATACAGAGAAACATATCATTCATGTTAGTTTCTGTCCAGCCGGTGAATATTAAATCTCTGCTTCTGTTTACTCGCTGTTGTGAGTGTGAAGAGTTTTCACTCTGACAAAGATGGAAATGTGTGGACTCAGCAGGATAACATTAAATGAGAAAAGATAATCTACAGGAGAGTTATTGGAAAGCAACACAGGAAGCTGAGAGCCTGACTGCATTATATTATATAATTTACAGAATCTCTGGTTTCCACTGTGCGTTAAGCATCAACCCTCACATTTTTATTAAAATAACTGACATCTTCCTGCCGGCTAATACCACTGTTCTGAATGTGTAGGACTCTGATCCCTGCATCAGCACAGATTATCTCTCTCCATTACTTCAGTGTTTTCCACAGATCGAGGCGGGATGGACCGTAGCATCAATTAGTCATGTAAATGTCATCATTGTTATTTAGATCGGGGGGTTTGATGCCTCTATTCCGAGCGGCGGGTTTAAATGAAAGCGTCAAATGAACTGAGTGGAATGAGAAATGTGTTGTGATGGAATCCACACAGATGCAGATAAAAATAAACAGAGCCGCTGCTGCGGGGCAGACACTGATCTGATTGGCAATAAAACACACTTGAACAATTTGAAACGCTGCTAATTGGGATGAGAAAGAAAATGAGGCTCGGCGGGAGGGAAACTAAAAGTTTAGGGAGGACAGAAAGCATGTGGCCACGTATTAGTTTGCATTAAATTACCTCTGATTCCATCTCACACAGAAACAATAAGCCAAGGTCTCCCCCCTCCCACCCCCCGCTACCGACGCCTCGCCATCTGTTGTTTCTGACTCAATCCTTCTCTACGCTGCTCCTCGCTCTTACTGTATCTAAGATTGTCTAACTGTGCCTCAATTTCTACAAGATGAAAAAACGAAATGAACAAAAGGCCTATTTCTATCCACGTGTATTTCTCTTGGCCCGGAATGGAATGAGTCTATCTGTAGCCGCACAGAAAATGTAATCACACTTCACAAGGAAAAAAAGGGAAGTGGTCAGTGCTGAACTCAGGATGAAGGTAGAGAGATGGAGCTGTAACCCTACAGAAACACACACCGGTGTCCAGAGAAAACACTGACTCAGTCTGCACAATACACAAATTAATCTGAAATAGAAATTATACAGAATCGGCCTCACTCTCATGATAAATTATGCTGATGATGCAATCCATAACCTGCTGCAGCGTAGAACCACACGCTGCAACACATGATTAAACATGACTATAGTAAGTAGGTAAGTAGGTATTACATTACAAAATGGACACACTGGTCTAAGAATAGATGAACTATCGCTGTATTTAACTCTGAAATGTTCCCTTGTTGTTAAGAACATCACTGATATAACAGAAATAAAACTAATCATTAGCAGAGGATCAGCACCTTTGTTTTAAGGTCAGCACTGCAAAGAGCACATCAATAAGAAGCTGCAGGAACAAACTTAAGGGGTCACCACATTTTGTGATGCACACAGTGACCTGCTGGGCCTGTTGCAGCCACATTGGTTCCCTGGAAGATCTGAAACACCTGGAAGTGCCTGAAGCAGTCAGAGAAATAAACATTTATTTGGCTTTTCAGCTGTCGAGTTTGTTAAATACAAATACATTTCAGTTTAAATCTTGTGTCCCTGTGGTATTTTTTTAATTTATCTCTTGCTAGCTTATTAAAAAAAAAAAAAAAAAAAAAACACATTTTCATGGATTGAAGGATTCTTTATTGTCATTCAGCACATGTGTATTCGATAAACGGATTTTGATTTCCTGGTCCCGGGGTAGGCCAATGTTCAGTAATAAAATAAATATAAAAAATATAAAATATATTAAAGAAATAATAAAATATAATAAAATATGGACAAATTATGTACAATGCTATGGTCCACTGTGCAAAACAGCTTCATTCTGTGCAATTTAGCAGTTTGGCTTCTTAGGGTCTATGCAGCCAGTTTGAAACGGTTCTATTACCAAGATTATACAATATATATAGTTATCGCAAGAGATAGTAATGTATGTCACAGTATGGATTTTAGTACTTTCAGTACCACACACAGTACTTTCAGTACCACACACAGTACTTTCAGTACCACACACAGTACTTTCCGTACTTTCAGTAAAACGTTGACATTCACCGTGTCTGCAGAAACATTCTGTCACTTTTCCCTGTGGATTCTGGGCTGTAAGAAGCTGTCGGTGCATCAGCAGCAGTTCTCAGTGCTTCCTCTCAGGCTTTAATACATGTTAATAGAATACCGGTGCTTGGGGTAGAGTTTAGAAATTACAAATCGCTGAGCTCATTCGCAGAAATCCTCCAGGGGCGTCTTTGATTCCAACACCTTGACACATTCCCTCGTGGCTCGAACGGGGAAAGGAACGAGAATCATGCAAGAATGTAAATCGACTGGAGGGAGAAGCTGCTGCCAACCGACGCAGATGGTGGAGTCAAGCTGGCAAAGGACTGGGGGGGGTACACGTGGCTGTGTTTGGCAAAACCACAAGCATCTGGCACCGGTGGCAAAGTAAAAACCATCAGAACAGCACTGTCAGCAACAGCGGCTCCACCTGCTCTGTACTGGGTTATACTGAGTTTATTCAGTATAAACCTGTGTTATACTGGGACTAACCCCCCAAAAAATCAAAGCTTCAACTATTGCCTTATTAATTGATCATGAAGATTTTTCAAGGAACTTAACTTGAGGTTTGAGTTGTGCTTGGGTTGGCTGAAAACGTGGAACCAGTGCAAATGTTCCCCCATTCACATGTGTACACAGCTGTTGATCGCTCTCTCTCTCATGTGAGCAAGAATGACAGGATCATGTTGAAAACAAAAAAGAGATGCAATTTGTGGTGCTTGTTTTTCTTTTGGTGAATTTCACCTGGTGCTAACAGTACACAAAGTTTGATTCAGGGTTTGGTACGGTTGTACCAGACTAACCCCACCCCAGGCACACTGCCGGCCATCGAAGCTTCGGTCAAAGTATGATAATCAGATCAGCCCTAGATTATACTGTGGTTCTACTTATTTATTCTGGGTTATACTGGTTTATTTTGTGTTTACACTGGTTTATAGCGGGTTTATACTGGTTCATTCTGGGTTATACCAGTATATACTGTGCTAGGTTCATTCATTCTGAGTTTACTCTGGGTTATACTGGTGTATATTGTACTAGGTATATACTGTTTCACTCTGGGTTTATTCTGGGTCATACTGGGGTATCCTGTACTGGATTTATACTGGTTCATTCTAGATTTATTCTGTACTGGGTTTATAGTGGTTTATCCGGATTATACTAGATTATACTGGGTTTATAGTGGTTTTATACTGGGTTATAGTGATTTTTTTCTGGGTTTCTACTGGGTTCTCTCTCCACCAGCAGCAGGAAGGCAGCAGCAGATCAGATGGTGTGTCCCCTCGTTACAGGACGCCTCCGTCTGTCTGAGGCTCTGGAGCTCCGCCCACTGACAGGTCACAGCAGAGCTGCAGCTGCAGTAAATGAGAGGGTCTGAGACTGGATGAAATCTCTCTGTTGAATGAACTGATGAGGTTGTGCACGTCAAGCACCGCAGACCCTTCACCGATCGTCCTGCACACGTCGGCCTCGTTCGCAGTAATGACTGTAATTACACAACCGTTTCCTGGTCTTCAATTGCAGCCCTCCAAATGATGGCGATAATGTTGTTATTTCTCAATCTCAAACTCACAAAAGGCAGGAAGCAATCAAGCAGAAGGTTTCATCTTCTGTCTGAGCGCTGAACACAAGATTCTGTTCTTCGAATGGACGTCTGACAGAGATAATAACCAACTAATCCATGCAGATTAAGTAATGGGACAAGAGGGAACAGTACATGTCTGCAGCAGCGATGCTGTGCTTTACCGCAACTTTACAGTTCTGATCATTCTACTGTAGAACATTTACAGACATGAACTAATGTATCTGCAAATATAAATAATATAAATATAAATGAGAAAACTAAAGTTGCGAAAGCAAGAAAACCATCATACACAAGTGTTTGTGGCTAAATCTCCTTCAGAGGACGAGTGCAGCATCTAACCTTTTCCTTTTGGATCTGATCAATATGTGGAAAAAAAATGTAAACAATGGATTATCTATTGTCAATGATGGAACCTTTTGTCTGTGTTATCGACCCTGATCTGTAATAATATCATTTCAAATTCAAACTCAAAAACAATTCAAACATTAGTAAGTAAAATAAAAAAGGTACCAAAAAGGCAGAGCCAAAGGTACATTAACAATTAGAGCTGCAACAATTAATCAATTTGTTTCCAACTATTACATTAATAACCATCTGTTTGATAATCTAATATTGGATTTGAATCATTTTTATGAAGAAAATGTCCAAATTCTTTAGTTCCAGCTTTTCTAATCAGATTATTTCTGGTTTATTTAGTCTTCTATAATAGTAAACTAATGATCTTTGGGTTGTGGACTGTTGGTCTGGACACCATTTAATAACCAAACATCTAATTGTTTAATAATTTCAATATTCAATAGAATAATCAACTATCACAACATATGTTAATTGCAGCTATATCGTTTATAGCTACATTACATGTAAAGCTGCTTCCTCACCAAACCCCTGATGTGCAGCTTAATGCAGTTGTGAGGACGTGTTTATTTGTGTTTCGGAATATGTAGAATATGCAAAAATATCTAATTTCCCCACTGATGTTTTTGTTTGCCGATGTGAATCGTACGAAGAGACCGTTTCATAAGCAGCTAAATGTTTCCCGTAGTCACTTAATGATGTTGTTTAAGTACAATCACTCTGTGTAAATCACTTCTGTCGAGCCTTTACCCAGACGAGCATGTTGGCAGCATCTCCGTCATTAACGAGTTTGTATGACACCAACCCTCTGGATCCATTTACCCCCCGTGTGGAGCCTCCTGCTCGCAGCCAATCAGAGACAGAACCACATCTAACACGCAGCAGCGGCTGAGCTGCAGCGACATGTGATCACTTACACACACTCCTCACTTCAGAGTCATGGTGTTTCCCACAGTTTGATGAATTTACATTGGAAACAGGAAGAATATCAGACGCTGCAGAGGAAGCCAGGAATTACTGCGGCTCCGTTATCAGACGATCTCTGAGAAAAGACATAAACGTCACCGAATTTTTGATGGATTGCAGGTAATTAAATGATTTGTACAAACTGCATCAAAGGTTGAAACGACCTGGCTTTAAAGCAGAATCTGACGTCAAACGGAGCAGGTCAATGATTCCGGTTCGTTTATTATCCCATCAAAGCAAACTTTACTTATAATCTCTGTTTCCCTTCATACTCAGACAGTTGAGAGATCACAGATATAGATAAAAAAAATTCTTTTCTGCAATATCTCAATGAAAGTCAGATCAACCCACGTCAAATAAATACTGTATTGTTTCTTCCTGGATTTTCCTTTAGGAGCATGAAAGACAAGTATTTACACACATTGCATCAGTTTAATAACTTTAAAGTACTGTGGAATATTTCCAGAGAGGTTTATTCATGTTCATCACACCCTGTGTAATCATTTACGGCATCTCTGGAGCCATTTTCACGTAATTTTGTAGATTATAATATTCATAAAGAAAAAATAACAGCAGACGTTGTAGTTTTTCCCCATTACACTCAAAGGAACCGAATTATAATTGACTTATATTTTTAATATAACTAAATATTTTTGCCCAGAGCAGCAACAGTAAAGTTAAAGTAGCAAAGTCAGTAAAATAAATAACGTTCCTGAAAGCTGAAGCAGCAGGTGCACAGCAGAGATTTAGTCCTGGTCCCAGCTGGTGCAGCTGAACCACAGTAAACA
Source organism: Lepturacanthus savala (assembly GCA_030544235.1). Lineage (NCBI taxonomy): Eukaryota > Metazoa > Chordata > Actinopteri > Scombriformes > Trichiuridae > Lepturacanthus > Lepturacanthus savala. Next base: position 16,979,976 of record CM060467.1, read on the forward strand.
AAACAAATAAACAACAACAATCCTGTGAACATCAGGATACCGAGACTGACACTGTTCGCATAAACTCAAATATATCTCTCTGGAAATAAATCTGTCATGTCAATAAAAGAACTGGAGCAGGAAGAGAGAGGAGAGGCTGGTAGAGAGAGGAGGAAGAGCTGGTTAATATCAGCCTGTAGCGAATTTTACCAAAAAGTGACATATTATAAACATGTAGATTATAAACCTGTAGCTAATTTTACAAGAATTTGTGGATTTTAAGATACATGGACTTTGATAATAAAGTAAATGTATGCAGACAGTTAAAGTAATAGCTACACACACATATACAACATGAACCTTCACATGAGCAAAAGCAGAAGCAAAGTGAAAACACATTATTACAATGAATTACGCTGCAAGTAAATAAAAACCTGTAATGTCAGCATGTCCGACCATATCATAGCAACACTAATAACGTGGAACAAAGCAAACAATTTGTATATTTTAGAAAGTTGCGTATTTTTGCTGCTCTCTCAGTTTATTACAGTCAGAGAAGCAGGAGTATTGTTGAAATTTACTTCACTAGTTCCAGACAGCTGCTTGAAGCAGAGAAAGATAACGTGATTATTATGCAAAATGTGAAATATCAGGAACAGTGTTCATCATTTAGTACTGATGGAAGAATTATAGGGTAACATAATCTTGGTCCAGTGTTTCTATCTCTAACTCTAAGATGGTCACTCTGATTTTCCCTAAAACATCAAACATTAAGTGAAAGTCACATTGCTGCAGAGCTGCCAGCTGACTGGACAGAAGAGGCTGAGACACTGTGCTGAATGATAAACAGACCTCACGCTGCAGAGGGACAGTCAAGTACAAACGTTGGTACCATTCACAATCCAGAAGATTCTTCAGAGACATGCAGGATTATGGACCCAGTCCCAACTCACACTGCAGCCGCTATTCTGGGGGAGGAGCTTAGAGGGGGTCCACCGAGACCCAGACCAGATCCAGAGCCTCCACACAGAAAACACTGTGATGCTTCATCCAGCAGGGGGCATTTAACCAGCACTAGTAGCAGTAGTAGTAGTAGAATTATTAGGAATAGTAGTAGTAACAATAGTATAGTAGTAGTAATAGTAATAGGAGCAGTAGTAATAACATTATAGTAGTAATAGGAGAGCAGTAGTAATAATATTAATAGTAGTAGTAATAATAGTTAAGTAGTAGTAAGAAAGATAAAATGAGATTCAATTAGAAACTTTATTGATCCCACATCTGGGAAGTTTGTGCGTTACCACGGCTCAAATACAGAGAAGCAATGACATAGAAGATAACAGATTTATAAAAAAAATATACAACATATGTAGAGGCAGAAGAAGAAATAAAATACACATTATATACACATTATATATAGAGAGCACAAATGTACCAGTATAAGCATACACAGTATGTGTCATGCATCGTGAAAACATGCTGTAAAAACATACTCGTATTAAGAAAATTCTGTGGAAATTAGCTATAATGGGTAATTTAAATGTTCTTTTTTATTTTATAGTATTTATTTTTACTTACTTACTTACAGCGGGTAACAACATTCACCTGTTAACAACAGCATTCACTCCTATAATAAAATAACTAGCTCCTGTATTTCAAGATGCAGCAGAAATGTATTTTAAATAGGATTTTTATTTATAATAATCTATTTTATAATGGTGGCATGACACATTTCAGGCTAAATTCTCTATTGAACAAAGACATATGAGCCTAAACATAAATAAATGGTCTAACTCCATGGAGACGTCTTTTTTCTGGTTTTGGCAGAAATCCTCCAAAGGTCACAAAGTCCACAGTGATTGGTCAGTTCTCAGCTGCTGTTAAAGAACCTTCAGTCATTTTTCTTCATCTTCATCCTTCATTCAGTGTCTTGGTCCTGACAGTCATTGAATGAGGCTCTGCTCCCAGCTGCTTACGGTCCCAAACAACCAGAAACATTCAGAGGTCAGGTGGCATGCGGGTGTAGCAGTTAGCATTAGCATTAGCATCGCTGCTCACACGGTCCTCTCTCCTATCCTTCCTATCCTGTCTTTACTAACGCTGCGTTTCTCTGAAAGATCTGACGTCCGATTCAGAAAAATGCAAAAGAACGACCCTTGAATTCGGAATACCGACTCAGGAACTCGGGCAGGTTCGTAGCAGCACGAGTTCCCGAGTCGGAGTGATGTCAAAACAAGTCGGCATCCTACAAGGCTTCTTATGTTAGATGTTTAAGCAATTGGATTATGGAAAAGGGAATATAATTCAGGTAGAGTTGACACCTGCACGGCTCACAGCTGCGTTGAAGAGCGTGTTGTGGCTTACAGCAGATGGTTTTTCTCTTTCTCTCTCCTCAAGTAGTTAATATATTTCCCCAGCAGTTCTCTCTGCTGCTCCAAAGGCGTCTAAACAAACATCACCAGGTGGCCGGTGTTACGGTGTTACCCGGGACCGTGTTAACTAGTGACTTTTAACTGAGTGTGACCGAGGTTGCCATGGTGACAGCAGCTGTTGAAAACACGAACATACCATGTAGGTGTCCACTGAAAAAATGTCTTAAATGATCCTAAATTTAAAGTTTAAAACGATCCTCTTTTTATTCAATGTTACATTATATTAATTATATGTTGTCACCAACAACAACAAGCATTCACATTAGTTTTCTGAATTCGAGCAACCACGACAAAGTCGGACTTGGACGACTCGGATCTTTCCGATTTCCGACTGCAATGGAATGCAGCATGAATACCTGAACATGCAACGAAACATTTAGTAAAAACGCCCTCCACCCTTTTTTCATCAATGATCTTGTGCTCAGATAAATTCTCATACTGGAGCGCCATCTAATATGATCAATGTTCTGTAACAAGTAGCAAATAAATATAACAACAACATAAATAAATAATATAATAGTCTGTAGAATGAGTAGTTACTTCTGATACTTCAGGTACTTCCTAAGACTAATACTTGTACTTTTACTGAAGCTAAATACCTTTACTTTTACTAAACCAAAGTAGAACTACAAATCTGAATGGAACTGAGGTACTCTGGAGTGTGTAAAAAAGTTTTATGAAGTTTGAAGATTCAGAGATATTGCACATATTTAATTATTATTTAATTTAATATTTACTTTCTAACAGCAAAACAAACCTGTTGAACCACATAACTAAAAGCATGATGTTCTGATGTTGTAACGCTAACCCTAATTCTTTCCTGATGGTATCCTCGAAATAATAACAGAGTGCCTGAGGACCAGCAGAGCTCATTATTACCCACAAAGCATTTCATTATTGCCATCATTGACCCGCTGGTATGAATTTGTAGGTTTCAGGCTGTGACGACAGTTTGTGACGAATGTGGTTAAAACAGAGTTCATCATTTATTCCAGAGTAAACAAAACTTCAGCAATGATCTCCAAGGCTGCTGCATTGTTTGTGTGAATGATTTACAGACACGCAATGCTGACTTAAAACTGCTTGTGTTTTTGTAACAATATACTACACAAACACATTTACAACAGTCACATACGCTGCCTGGATGAAAAAAAAAAGTCAACAGCAGGATTTAACTAAGCAAACTAAGAGTCTCCTATTGGATAATTTCTACATTGGGTGATTATCTTTCAGGTGGCAATACGTTATTTAACTGATGCAATGAGTAGCTTCTCATTTCTTAAACACCCATGATGAGACACATCCCGCGGTTGTGGAAAAGATGTTAGTCTGTTTGAGAAGAGTCAAATTATTGGCTTCAAGCAGAATAAACATCTAAAGAGATTTCAGAAACTACTCAACTGTCTGTGCACGTTCTCAGTTCATCCAGGTCATCTTTTTCATGGGAAGTTTAGAACAAAGCAACTGGAATTAGTTGGTTTGAACACATTATTGGTCCATTGTTGGTCGAACACATTATTAAAAACTGGAAGGATACTGGGGAACCCACCCCACTGAGAATCTTTGGTGTGTGTTGAAGAAGACTTAGTGCAGTGGTCCAACTCTACCATCATCAGTACAAGGTCTTGGGGAAAAATTAATGCAGCACTGGATGGAAATAAATGCCACAGTTAATGCTGCCATAATTAAAGCTAAAGGCGTTCCAAAGAAATGTGTGTGTATGACCTATTTCTTTTTTTTGGCCAGGTAGTGTATATAGATGTTTACACACACACACACACACATGCACGCATGCACACACACATATACAAACATCAGCTCAGCCTCCACAAGGAGACTGATGCTTATGCTTATGCTTCTATAACCACAGATAAGATGAATATCAATGATGTTCCTCTTCAATTCCTCTTCTCTCAGCAGGAGGAGGGTTGGGTGGATGGATCAGTGCTTTGTTTCATGTCTAGAGTTGGAAAAGTCGCAATAGACATGTGTTCAACACCACTGTGAACTGACATTTGTCCATCATGTCTTCATAGATCATATTAATAAAAACATTATCTCAACTACATCTGAACCACAGAGATACACCATCAAACAGGACCAGTGAAGATATGTACATATAAAAAAATGTCGTTCATCTTATCTGCAGAGACATAAACTGTTCAACAGTTCCCTCTGGGGAACGCGGGAACACACACACACACACACACATATACACACAGAAGCCGGCCTACCACAGCCCTGTTTTAAATTACCACTTTCTGATGCGATTACCTCCCTCACTGTGGATGGTGATGTTGGCTTTTTGTTTCCTCGCCATTTGTTTTCAGTGAGTGTTCTCTGTGGAGCATCTTGACAAAGACTCCATGACCTTGCCTCCCACTTAGAGAATCACTACCCAGCCGCGTAAAATCCAAATGCGCTACTCTGAGGGGGGAAAAAAAAACAATTGAAGGAGGATTCCCAGTGGAAAGTTGGAGAATAGGAACAGGAAATGGGATGTTCACTGATGTGCTGAACGGTGTGTGTGCATTTGGGTTGAGTGTGTGTACAAAGGCAATTTCTGTGCCACTGTGTAAGTATGTGTGCATGTGTGTGGCAGAAACAAAACTAAAGAGAGGAAAAAACGGCGCACAGACGAAAACATCTTCGAAGATGAAAAGAGATGAACTCACTTCTGGAGGAGGTGGATACGCTGTATATATAATCTGTGATGTAATGTAGCTGCATTAAAATAAGCTTATACTGAAATATGAAGAAAAAATGGTTTTGAAAATGTTCTGGCAAAGACAGACAATCATTCTTGTTTTGGCACTGTATGTAAAATCACATGTTTGCAGGAGAAGTCGCTGTGTTTCCCGCAGCACTTGTTCAAGTTACTAAAAGGAAACTTTGCTTCACTTCACAGAGACTCGGTTCACTCACAGAGACACAGACTCTCTCTAGGTCTGGAAATAGGTCTTCCACTTTTAGAGCCTGGAACATGGGAATTCACAAATGAATTGATCATTATTATTATATGAGATCTGACTAATAGAAGGCGTCTCTGTCTGCAGCTCAGTCCCAGTGGGAAACAACAGAGTTTACATTTCTGTAACCATGGAGACGATGAATATCGACAATGTTCCTCTTCAATTCCTCTTCTCTCAGCAGGGGGGGAGGGATGGGTAGATGGATCAGTGCTTTGTTTCATGTCTGGAGTTGGAAAAGTTGCAGCAGATGTTTATTCTAATGCTAACCCGAACCTAACCACCTGAACCACAGAGTTACACAATCAAACAGGCTTAGTGAAAGTATGCTCGTATGAAAAAAATCTACCCTACTAGATGTGTAATCTACCCTACTCAATGTAGCGAATCTATCTTGTACATATGGTGCATCTATCCTTTGTTTTATATATATATATATATATATATATATATATATATATATATATATATATATATATATATATATATATATATATATACTGTTGTTGCTGCAATTTCATCAGTGTGGGACAAATAAAGGATTATCTTATCTTATTTTGTCTTAAACATTGATATGATCTGTATGAAATATTAAAATTCAACATATCTGCAGAAATAGTCCAGACGTCCTGATTCATCATCTTGGTGGCTGTGTGGCAGAGGACGCTCGGTGCTGAGTGTGAAGCTGTTCGGATGAGCGGTTCTGGAGAAAGCTGCAAACAGCGATATCAGAGGCCAACAAGCAATCGGCCCGTTTCAAACCGGCGCCGCAGCAGCCGAGCTACATCAAAGCTGCCAAATGTTTGTCATTCATGAGATGACATGTGATGTTACATCCTGATTTCAGCATAAAATCAAAACACAGTTGTTGCCAGCATGACTAACGGCGGTTCATCTGTTCAGTCGTGAATCAGCGTTCAGGACAGACGACGGATCAGAAAACAACGTATAAAAAGCTAATTAATTAACGCTGAAACACGCGCACCCAGACAAGCAGATAAAAGGAGCAAATTGCTAAAGTTTTGATCACCATTATTACAACTCATTTAACAATTACGAGCCACCCTCGGTGTCCTCACTTCACCTTCTATAGCAACACGATGTCTCTGTCTGCTAACGACACCATCAAGGTGTGAAATAAACACAGAGCTGCAGCATCTGTTCACAGCCTGGAGTCACTCTGCTGATAAATACATTTAACTAACGCCTCGGCTGGAAGGAAATGCTTTCTCTGCAACTTTTATCTACACATAGCCAGAAAAACTGCATTTGCTTATCAGATATGAATGATTTAATGGTTTAGGCCCCAACTACACAAATCTTGATTTTTTTTTCCACACACTTTTCTATCCAATAAACAAATAGAGAGATTTGAAAATATCAGATGTAACATGACATCAAAGCGCGGTTCTCATGCTCACAGACAGACACTTTCATGCTTGCACATTCTGCTCAAATAAAAAAACGATGGCGGATATTACTCAGTTTATGCCTGTGCTCTTGATACTTTTGGTATCATTGGCAGCTTTAGAGATGAATTTGAGTGAATATGCCTCTCTGTAGATCCACCTGGGAGTCAATAACTGTAGAAGAAGAACTTTTCCCCGCCTACAGTAAAAACATTCAAATTCAGTGAGTCATTTTCTATACCTGCTTAGTCCTCATTAGGGTCACAGGGGTCTGCTGGAGCCAATCCCAGCGCAATCCCATCTATCTGTCTATCTGTCTATCTGTCTATCTGTCTATCTGTCTGTCTGTCTGTCTGTTGATTGAAAGATAATGTTGACATCATGTTAATCAAATGCAGGAGTTTCTCTTCGTAGCTTTTTTTTTTAAATGTAAAATTGCCCCACCAAACATCATTCTGTGTAGTTTCTCATGTCCAAACTATGATTGGCAAATGTTACTCAGAATCAAACAGCCATGGCCTTTTTTTTTTCTTTTTTCTTTTTTCTAATTTCACAATTGTGTTCCTCTGTTGAACAATCAAACAGGCAGAAATCCATCACAGAGAAGCACAGGGACTAATTTCTCTACCAACAGCCTCAAGAGACTGAAGCAATAATAAAAGCTCCCGGTCTCCTACAGCACACACCAGCAGCATCAATACATTCAAGGCTGTGGATTTACTGCACAAGTTTGGTCAAACCTAACAATGTGTAAACAACAGATCCTAAAATGTTGGTAAAGCATAATAATGGTAATAACAAGGCATAAGAGACTGTGCACTGCAATAAATGACATTTTAACGAGTGATAATATCCTGTTTCTGGTACAAATATTCTTATATTTACTAGAATTATCCCGAATTATCTTATTTTTTTCACTTATTTCAAGTTTTGTCTTCTTTATTTTGGTCATTGCACACTTGTTTTAACCAAACACCAAAGATAAAAAGTCAAAGACAGCGTTATAATAGATTAAGTTCTCTCACCTCTCTTAAATGATGTTTCCTCTGGGAACACTGAGACTGTGGATGTCTGGATTCTGTATGTGACCCTTTGGGAGTGATTGTGCATAATAGGTGTGTTTGTGTGAGTCCAGGGTGGGGGGCAGTCACAAGCAGAGCAGAAATTGGATTAGTGTCACCTGTGATAAGGTGAAGGCGAGAGACTGAAGAGGAGAAAATTACGAAACAGCCACTTCACCTCCTCCTCCTCCTCCTCCTCCTCAATAATTTCATTTCTAAATCCAGGCTGTGGATGCAGAACCATGGCGTTATGGAGCCGGATGAACTTAATGGAATATTTATATGCAGGCTGTGGAACCCTGAATTTTCTTTTCCAAACAGCCCCCCCCCTCCGGTTCCTTATCTTCCCTTCCACCTTTGTTGGGATTTGACAGTATTTTCACACCTCCAGCAGCAGCAATGTCTCCTGGCTGCAGCTGAAAGGCCACAGAGACGCAGGCTGAGGTAAAGCTGCCTTTACTCGTCTGCTGTTAGCTTCACCACAATGTCACGTAGAAATCAATGCACGACTCCCCCAACCACACACACACGTACTGGACTCCTTTAAACAGAGCTGGAAGACTTAATTAAGCAGATGCAGAGAGGGCGGACACGGCTGTTCGAGCGCGTGAGGAACTGTAACAATAATCTGGACCGATAATGGCAAAACGCTGCATTTAATAGTGACAGAGAGCAGGAGACAGGCGGCGTTACGGAGATTGAGAGCAGGTCTGCTGAGGGAAAGTGAAAAGAGAAAAGTAGCAGGTGGTGTAAAGGATACCGGGGAAGATAGAGATGCTGACAGGTGAAAGTGAAAAGAAACAGAGAGCGAGGAAGCAGGGAGCGAGAGAGAGAGAACTCACAGAGGGGCTATAAATACAGACTGAGGCCCTCGGCTGCTGCATCAAGCTACAATAAGACGCCCCAACGTCATTAGCATTCAGCTAGCGTAGCATTATAGCCCAGCTCCTGCTGTATCTACAGTAAAACCAATAAGAGGGAGGTGTCATGGGATTGTGCTGGAGAAATGTGGCCCATATTTGGGGGGTAATATTGGGTGGGGGGGGGGGGGGGTGAGAGCGGCGTGCTGAGCGAGGGGATTGAGGGATCGGCCAGCTGGGATCCATATAGATTTCATTAAGTATTCAACCGCGAGGTCACAACACTTACACAGATTTTCATCCTGCCACATCCCAGGATTCATCCCTGCAGCTTTTGTGCAGTCACAGTCCCTGCTGCCACCGAGGGATTTAAAACACAACCGGGGCCTGTGGCTGTAAACAATAAGAGTCACTTCATGCTGGGAGTTTGGCTCTGAAAAGTTTCCCGATGTGACTGAGTCAACATGTTTCAACGAGCTGCTGCTGCTGATTTATTCCGAGTCCAGGCCTTCACAAGAATTATTAGGGATTAAAGCATTCACCCCCCTCATCTGTTCAATAGAGCTGCAATGATTAATTGATTAGAACTGTTACATTAATCACCAGCTCTTTTGATAATGGGTTCAATTTGAGTCATTTTTAAGAAAGAAATGTCCAAATTCTCTGGTTCCAGCCTCTTAAATCTGATTATTTTCTGTTTTTTTTAGTCTTCTGTAATAGTAAATTGATGATTTTGGGGTTGTGAACTTTTGATCTGGACAAAATAAAAAAGACATTTTAGGGTGAATCTTCAGCTTTGGGAGACAGTCATTGACATTTTACTCCATTTTATGAACCAAACAACTAATCAATTAATCTTTTCAATATTCAATAGATAATTCACTATTAGAATAGTCATTACATGCAGCTCTACTGTTCAACCTATCTCTAGTCAGACTGGGCGGGGCTTAGCCCAGAAGTGGGTGGGGCCGCTCCAAAGTTGGAATGAATATTAAATAGTTTGATCAAAAGTTGCTGTTTTGGTTGTTTATTAGAAACTTTAGAAAATTTATAGGGACGTTTTGGAAATGAGCTTCAAATCAATGTTCTTATTTAGATCATTATCGACAGGACAGGGTTTTTATTAACTTAAATTATGAGATTCATACTCAACATAACTATGTTTTTATGGATTTATATACATATATTATACTGTAAATTGTTTTAATGCGTTAATTAATGGATATAGTTGGTTCTGAAACTTGTATTTGCTAAACCCTATACATTCTACATTTCTATACTGATATTTAGTTTGAATGTTTTGTTTTGCAGTGTGTTTTCTAATCAAATGAGTAAAAACCTTCCATTTTTCTTTTGTTTTGTTTCATGGGCTATTTTCCCCTATTATAGAATCCTGATGTTTTTATTGGGTGAAACACAGAACTATCTGAGGTCGTGTTGTGTCTGGGAAGTGCACAACTTGATAAAACTGTAGAAAATGACATTTTTGCAAAACACAAAGAAATGTCTCTATGCGAGTCTCAGAGTGTTAAAATGTGATAAACTGCCTCGACGTGATGATAAAAATGTTGTTTTTTTCTGGAACGGGGCTCTGCTGTTACTGGTGGAAGCAGCAGCCAGCCCTCCACCTCCAGATGTGACAGTTAACACCTTCTATAGGAACGTGTTGATAGACATCATTGGTTTCATATCGTGGGACATATATATGAATTTCTGCTTCAATGAATACATACAAACAGTGAATGAAAACAGGTTGAATCTGATATCAGCAGTGTAGCTGCAGCTGAATTACAGTACTCATGGTTTCCTCCAGTGACCCTGATTCTCCCCAGAGATCAGATCAGCCTCCATTCAGCTGAATCTGATCACTGCTGCAACAGATAACCAGACAGAAAACTGAGGAAAAGGCTTACCTGTGTGTGTGTGTGTGTGTGTGTGTGTGTGTGTGTGTGTGTGTGTGTGTGTGTGTGTGTGTGTGTGTGTGTGTGTGTGTGTGTGTGTGTGTGTGTGTGTGTGAATGTGTGTTTGTGTCTGTTTGGGTGTGTGTGTGTTTGTGTCTGGGTGTGTGTGTGTGTGTCTCTATCTCTGTCCACGTGTATTTGTGTGTGTGTGTATGTGTGTCTCTGTCCACTTTTATGTCTGTGTGTATGTGTGTCTCTGTCCACTTTTATGTCTGTGTGTATGTGTCTGTTTCTGTCTGTATATGTGTATCTTGCTGTGTGTGTATAAGCGTGTGTCCATTTCTGTGTCTGTGTCTACGTGTATTTATGTGTGTGTGTGTGTGTGTGTGTGTGTGTGTGTGTGTGTGTGTGTGTGTGTGTGTGTGTGTGTGTGTGTGTGTGTGTGTGTGTGTGTTGTGTCTCTTTATGTGTGTGAATGTGTCTTTGTGTCTGTTTGGGTGTGTGTGTGTGTGTGTGTGTCTCTATCTCTGTCCATGTGTGTGTATCTTGCTGTGTGTGTATAAGCGTGTGTCCATTTCTGTGTCTGTGTCTACGTGTATTTATGTGTGTGTGTGTGTGTGTGTGTCTGTTGCTCACATCTAACAATGGGAGCGCGGTGTTCCTGGCTCCCTGTTAGCGTGTGAGAAATGACACGGATGGCCCCTTTAGAAGCAGCAGCTCCTCTCTCTTTGTGGCAGCAGGGTGTAATATCGGCGGAGTGGAAGAAGATGAGTCATGTCGTCTTTAATGAAAGAGCCAGCGGCATCTGTGTGGAGTTGCAGTTGGCACCATCAGCACATTGTTATCTCCCTCTGTTCCCCGGCTAAGAGGCAGCGGCGGCGGACCTCCCAGGCCGCCGTGTGGCAGTCGCACTGGAGGCCATTAAAGACAGACAGCAGCACCTGGCAAACAGGGGAACACTGGGGAGACGGAGGAGACAGAGCAGGAAGCAGCAAAAAGACACACAGGAGATGAACAGAGAGGCTCATTACTGCTGAAGGTGTGAGAGGGAAAGTGGCTGCAGGAAGTAATTCTGCCTCAAAGCTTTTTCCTAATGAGGTGTGAGCCTCTAACCTTCCACAAATATGAATATTGGGGGGGAAAAAAAGGCAAAAGTCATTTTCATTGTTCTTATTTTGCCTAATTATAAAGGAAAATGACGTTTTGTGTCAAGTCTGGATATTTAGAAGCAGGACAGATATAAAAGGCCACAAATGTCATAAAATAACTTATCTTCCTTGTCTGGATTTGCCAAAAGGTCAGTGATGCATTTCTCCTAATTTCTGAGCTCATGAGTCTGTCGTCATATATCCAGAGTGTCGTGACAGTGCCCCCTGCTGGACAGGACCAGCTTCACCTTAGCAGCTGCCAACAATGTTCACTTGAGAAATTTAACAGTTTCACGGGTCAAAACACAGATCATAAAAAAAAAAAAAAAAAAAAAAATAGGAAGGTTTATATTCAGAAATTATTCATTTAGCTTTTCAAATAAACAATACAAAAGCTCACAAAAGATGATCTGAGCACAAAGGCTCAGTCAAACTGCACCTGACTGTAATTATTCAAATTTGAAGTAATTAACAAAGCAACGTGGGAACAGTAATTAGCTGTTGCAGAAGAGAAAAAGGAAGAAAGAAGAAGTTAGTTAATATGCCAAAAGCACCAATTAAGTACATTATGTATAATGTATTCTTGATTTTCTGTGCTTATTAGAAGTATTTCCGTTGTTCCTAGTATGCATTTCAATGTTTTTTTTTGTGTATTACAAGTTAAATGGTATTACATTTAATTTAGTGTATTATGAATATACTTAATCTCAATATACAACTTGTTGAATTATAGTTTACCTATAAAAGTATACTATAATTAAGAGGATACTGATGTTATAAGTTCTTATATTACACTTAAACTATATTTGATATATTGCCTTTGATACAGGTTACATTTAGTTGGTACAAAAGTAGTTAAATTAAATCACATTAAGTATGTGACAGGTAATAAAAATAAAATATACTAGTACAGTTAAAAAACATTGAACTTTTAGTGCAATATTTTCTTTTTTCTTTTTTTTTTTAAGGATCCTAAATCAAGTTCCAGCCCCACAGATTTTATCTCGGAATTAGACCCGATATACTTGCAGTTGATTTTCTTGTGTTTTCTTTACTACCTGCCACAAACAGCCTGGCCATTGCTATTTTGGTGCAGTCACCTGTTGGCCTGACAGGTAAGTGTTGGGGGAGAGTGAACATGTCAGCTGCAGCTGGAAACTCTCAGCAGGAGCCATGCTGCTGCACAGTTGGAGTCCAGGATAACAAAGCACGGAGGGACTGCAGGTAAGGGGACTGCTCTCTGCACCTTTCACCTTTTTCCTTCAGCGTTATTTCGTTTTCATCGATTAGGTGAGAGAATCGCACACTTCTGCGCTTGTGCTGCTTTTTATCTGCTTGGCGAGTCTAACAGCAGTTTTACGTACAGCCTGAAACTGGAATCCTGCTCTTTCTTTAGATGCAGCTGGTGTCTGAGGAGGTTACCTGAGGTTTCATGAGGTTGTGTGACACAGGTAAATTTTATATATTTCCTTCCTTCCTTCTGCCGACAATGGAACAAAAGGACTGAAGTGATGCATGAAAGTGTGGAGAAAGATAAAGATGATGTGTCTCTCCTCAGCTGAGCAGTTAAGTTGGGCATCAGTGTGGAGGTTTCCCAGCCCTCTGAAGATGTACGGCCTGTATTTGGAAGCAGTGAACGATTACATTAATGAATCCTACGGAGAGGACGTGTGGAGACTGATCGAGAACCGAGCGGAGATTCCTCACCTCAAGTTTGTCAGGCATCAGATGTACAAGTGAGTCTGCCTCTTTTCAACTGCCTCTTTTTCCTCTTTTTCTGAACAGAAAGGAACAGATGCATTAATTATAAAAAGAAACAGGCTGAAAACACGCACAGAAAACACATTCACTGGCTTCAAATTATATCTCAACTTACAACAATATCTTGTTCCTTTCCCTTCTAATGATCCAGCTCTGCATGGTTATTATCTGTCCCTCGGCTTTATGTTGGAACAGTTTGCCTGATCCATATCAGCATGCTTCAGCTCCTTACTGTGAAAGGGACGGAAATTATTATCAATAATCGGTCAATGTTCATCACACTCTTCAAATCTGATGATATACCAATCTGATCATATTCTACTGTCAGTTTTGTCTTTTATGTATGATGTATTATTTCTGTTTATGCTACATGTCAATAATAATGCAAATTTCCAACAAATCATGCGTGTGGGCCTCCCTCCTTTAAGTCAGATATTCAGTGAATGTTTTTAGCTGCTTTAGTGAAAACAAACTGCACGGAAAATAGAGGAGAACTTTCATTCTTACAATAATTAATGCAGTAATAATTACACACTGTGAAGCTGTAATGGAGCCTGATTACAGAGTCTATGATGTTCACTCTTGCTTTTGGTTTTGATTAATTGTTCTTATTTAAGTTTTTACATGGTGGCTTTGTTAATTTCATTGGAACAAACAGCATCTAACTGGATCCCAGCTGGAATAAATAACTAATAAATAATGAATAACGCTCCTCAGTGACAACTTGATCCTGCGTTTGGCGAAGGCAGCAGGTGAAGTTCTGGGAAAGACCCACGATGAGCTGATGTACGCCTTCGGGGTCTATATGGTGAAGAGGATCGGAAACTACGGATATGAGCGGATCCTGAAGGTGATTACGTGTTCTTCGCATGACGTCTTTAGCGAACGGCTGCAATGAATTAAAGTCGTCTTTCTTCTCCCCATCGTTGGTGGATTCAACACGATCAATGTGATTCGATCCATAGCTATTAGTTCACCTGACCTTTCCCCTGGCACAGCCGTTACACTCATTAATCCACATTAAAACGCACTCTAAAAAGACCACTGTAAGTATTCTGACAACATAAAATACACTTTAACAATGAGTATTATTCACTTCAGAGGCTCTGATGTCGTCTGGCTCAGGTTTTAATTTCCGCTCATTGATCGTTTTTTGGCAAAAAGTCACCTGGACTGATAAGTGTTCAACCTCTTGAAGACCATCTTATATATTTCATTTACTTTGAAAGAAATATAGAAACAATTAGTATGATTAAAAACTAACAATGAATATTCTTCAGACTAAAACCACAGTTCTCGTCTTTCAGGTTTTGGGGAGAAATGTGCGTGACTTCATCAACGAGCTGGACAACCTGCACGAGTACTTTCGCTTTTCCTTCCCCAAAGTTCAGCCGCCGAGCTTCTGCGTGGAGGAAGAATGTGAGACGAGCCTCACGCTGCACTACCGCAGCACCCGGAAGGGCTTCACGCAGTTTGTTAAAGGTAACAGTCAAAGCCCCGCCCACTTCATCAAAGGTAACAGTTAGAGCCCCACTCACTTGATCCAAGGTAACAGTCAAAGCCCCGCCCACTTCATCAAAGGTAACAGTTAGACCCCTGCCGACTTCATCAAAGGTAACAGTTAGAGCCCCACCCACTTGATCCAAGGTATCAGTTAAAGCCCCGCCCACTTCATCCAAGGTAACAGTCAAAACTCCACCCATTTCATCAAAGGTAACAGTTAAAGTGCCACCCAGTTTGTCATGGTAACAGTTAAAGCTCCGCCCCCCATCGCCCCACCCCAGCCTCCCCACCTCCTGCCTCACAGACAGAAATCAGCCTCCCTCCCCTCCAGTCACAGCTCCTCCTCCTCCTCTGATATGAGGGGGTCCCTCAGGGCTCAGTCCTCGGCCTCCTGCTCTTCATCTCCTCTAAAATCAGAGCTGACCCTCCTCCCTTCCTGCTTCCTTCATCTCCTCCCATCGGGAGTATCCACCTCCTTCCTCACTGGCATCACTTCCTGTTCCTTCCGTAGACTCCAGATGTTGCGTCCACCCACCTGCTCACAAACAGCTGGTTTCCAGATTACATCACTCATGTCTCCTCATGGCTCCACATTAAAGAACATGAACTTCAAACTGCTCCTCCTCAGCTTTAGGTCTCTCCACATCCTGCCCAACCCCCCAGTGTGTTCAAATCAATGTTACAGGACAATATGCAAAGAAGAACAGAATCTGTTATTTTCAGTTCATGTTTCGGTTCTTTTTCCAGAAACATTTACACAGGAACAGAAACATATAAATGTCCATGTTGTTTTAGCTCATTTACTACAAATTACACAGACTTGATTATAACAAACCAGGTTCCAAAACATGATTTATGCTTTTATAAATGTTTCCTAGCTTCAGGCTGCCGCAGGTCTCTGTTCATTACAGTACAAAGATCCTAAGATACTTTACTGTAGTAAAAGTACAACCACTGTTATTTAAAATACTCAATAACAAGTAAAAAATACAGATGTATATCAACAAATGTACCAGTATCAAAGTAAAAGTACTCATTAGACAAACTGTGATATATCATTATAGTACATTATACTTCTTGTTTTTATTTACTACATGCACGTGAGAGTATTTGAATGTTTCTTTTAGTATCAATTTATACTGTGAGAATATTAAAATCTATTATTTTATAAAAATCTGTAGGTGTACTGGTGTAAAAGCAGCTGCATACAAACAGAACAATTAATTAACTGTTAATTAATCTTCTTGCTCCTGCAAATTAAAATATGACAAATATAATAATTTGTAAGAAATTGTCTAAGACATTTTAGATATACACCATACGGTTAGAGCTCATCATATTTGATTTTAATTTACAATAGCAATTAAGAGAAGAATAATAGAATAATCAGTTAATAATTCTATATCTATTTTTCTATTTCCTGGACTGAAATCTCCACATTTTCTTGAATTTTTTTCTTCTTGATTTTTAATAATTTAATTGTGTTAGGTCTAAATTGTTGTGAACTGAGCATAATGTTTTCTTTTTATCCTGTTAAATCATATTTTTTTCGTTAGATCATTTAAATCAAGATAATTCTTCTCAATATTGGGCTAACTGTACCAAAAACAGACATTATCACTTCAGATGTTCCGTTTGTTTCTGGATATTTTTGGTGAAAAATGTCAAAAGGAAAATGTCAAGTGTTAATCTATCAAGGCAAAGTACTGATTGAAAATAAAACAGTGATTCAAGTCTCCTGCACAGCTGAGGCAGGCTCTGCTTGAATCCTTTATTAGTGGATTTGACCTGTGTGTTATTGGCTCCTGCAGGGCAGCTGTCTCAGGTGGGACGACAGTTCTACAACACAGACATTGAAGTGGAAATCTTGTCTAAAGAGGAAACTGAAAAGATGACGTATGTGGTAGGTACTCAGCCTCAGGTCAAGTATCAGTGGAGCTGTCAGTGTCCGACCTCGACGTGTGTCACTTCTATTAGCATGGAAATGATTCCATCATCCTCAACGAGACGCTGCACAACAAGTGTTTATTGGAGGGAGATAAGTGTTTATTGGAAAGGGGACCAAGCTGAGTCAAGCTGAAACCTGCAACCAGGTGTTTTTTGACGGTCAGGTGACAGTCGCTGGTTTGATTCCTGAAACAGCCAGTTGATCCTCCACTGTTCATGATAGTGAGTTATAATATTTAAACATAATATTTAACAGTTACATTATTGTATATAATATTGTTGGACTTTTTTTAACACATTTTAAGCTTTATTTGAATGAAATACAAAACACCAGCTTCAGTTTGTGCTCTAATTTAAGTTAAATATTAAATAGATAGTTTAACAAGAGCATTCGCTCATTGTCATGATTCCCATAGTCATAGTAATAGGTGCTTTACCTTTTTTGTCGATACAAGCTGCTTCCAGACCAGCAGAGCCACGAGCTGCTCAGCTACTACTATGCAGCTAATGGTATTTTTTGGTTTCCTTCAACAAATTCAGCAAATACACAATTCAGCAAGTCCGAAATGCTGTGGTGGACTAGTTGTGACCTGCACATTCACTACGCTAGTAGATAATAACGGAAGATTACGAAACAGAATTGTTTTCAAGGTAAATGTAAAGTCGGACTTCACACTTCAAGTAGTCTTTAGTATTCGCTTCATGTATCATCATGTTATAGTTATTGTTTCATAGTGTGGTGAATGTGCAGGTCACAACTCGTCCAATACAGTGTTTGGGAGTTGCTGGGTTGTGTATTTGCTGAGTTCGATGAGGGAAAGCAAAAAATACCATAAGCTGTATAGTAGTAGTGGAGCAGCTCTGCTCCACTAGTGTGGAAACAGGTTGTATTGACAAAAAAAAACATATAATGGGTAAATTTTCAGCTGTTGATCATAAAACCTTGTTAAATGGTTAATAAATACTACATAAAGCTTGATTACATCATTGACTATCTTTGTATCTCAGAGGTTTCACTAACTTTATTTCGTCCTGTCACAGGTTTATAAGATGAACTTTGACAACGCTGCCTTTAAGCATCGTATGCCCCAGCAGAAGACAGCACCAAGCTACGAGAAGCTACCAATGAAGCGAGGAATCTTCTTTGACATGTTCCCGTTCAGCGTCATATTCCGCCGCGACATGACCATGTACCGCATCGGCGACGGCCTCAAGGAGGTTTTCTCTGACCTCCAGGGACAGAAGGTCAACGAGGAGTTCACGCTGGTCCGGCCGATGCTGGAGTTCAGCTGGGACAACGTGAGTTTGGAGACGGCGATTTACTTTCATATTTGAGTATTTATTCAATGATGTGACGTCACTGACTTATTTGTTTACCTACTGTTTATTAACCTTCGATCTTGAGTGTGTTATTCAGTGCCTTTTCCTTTTAAATAGCAATATTCGGTGCCTCGCTGCACCTTTACACTACACGTTAATGGATCTGCAGATGGCTGCTTGAACCTTCTTTAACCCACTTTAACAATGTGTTTTCCACATTACAATCCATGATTGGACTGAGAAGAAATAGCAAAGCTGGTGTTCTGTGGCATCTGATGGTGCCACGACCTTTATTAAAAATTTGCTTTTCTTTTGTCATATATAATTATTATTAGGCCATTAGGCTGAGTAGGCCTAGTCAGAGTAGAAAGTGGTGGTTTTGACATATTATGCAGGTATTTTTTTTCTACCTTCCCCAAATGACCTGACTGGCCAGCCACACATGACATTCTGGTCACACCTCTGATTTATCATCACTGCACAACAACCTGTTTACTGCCCTCAGATCTACACACATCTGAACAACGTGTTTGAGCTGCTGTCTAAAGCCGTGGTGGAGAGCAAACAGAAGGTCAACATCCCCAAAAACAGCAAAGAGGAGCCAGAGGAGAAGGAGGAAAATGAGAAGGCAAAGAGGGAAGAAGAAAGAGGTATTTCTATATTTCACACATTTAACGTATGAATCATGTGGACTGGAAGGAACAACAATCACTCTTCAGTTCTGTCCTGTTACTCTATGACTAAATCAAATATCTGGAATATATGCGGGAGGATTTTTATTCTATTCTGTTGAATGCTGCTGTTCTGCCATCGATTGGAGTTCACTCAGCCATCTTGCCACATTTAAGCTCTCATTAACTCCCATCATGCAGTCAGCCGCCCTCTCAACGCTCTGCTGTTTGCCTCCATCAGAACTGAAGGCCGTGAAGGAGATGAAGGGCACGGACCAGGAATACAGCACCGTGCTCACACAGTACAACAGCTCTGGAGGGGAGGACATCGAGCTGCTGGCGTTCCAGACCGTCACCGGTCAGAACCTCTCACTCTCTTACCTTTAGAAGAAATAATTCACTGTTTCCTAAAAAAAACTCTCTTACATTTCTATCTTGTGGAACGTTATGTAAAAGTGCCACTTTAAATGATTGTGACATTCTGTCCTTCCTGTTCAGGAACATGCAGTGAGACAATCTTTGAGGACATGCGGGAGCCACCGAAGAAGCCGCTTCACCTTAAGGGCCAGATGAAGTACGTCCCCCAGTGGGACTCGCTGATCTTCTTGGGGACACCCATGTAAGACTCTGACTTTTAATCCTACAATCGCAACCAAGACACATTCACTTATGATGGTGTTAAACAGGAAGCAGCCAACCACCTTCCTTTGCTCCTTCCTAGTTGTATAGATTTTTTTTTTTATTCATTTTTCTATATGCAGTATATCAAACTCAACTATTCCTTCATCTGTTTCACAGCATAAAAAATGCTGGCTGCTGTTGGGAGCATTGATAATATATATTATATTGACAAAAGTGTTACTATGGAAACAGATTGGTAAATTGTTGTGAAAGTACAAAGGAACATTACAGTCTAGGTGGTTTTCAGACAGTGTTTTATCTGTATTACTACAGCAAACAGAATAGGGAATATTTATTTAGTTTATTTTTGTGAATAGTTTTAGTGGATAAATGCGTCCTGTTTCTGTATAAGTCAGTCAGTCAGTCAGTCATTTTCTATACCTGCTTATTCCTCATTAGGGTATCAGGGGTCTGCTGGAGCCTATCCCAGCGCGTTACGGCGAGAGGCAGGGATACACCCCAGATGGTCGCCAGCCAATCGTGGGGCACACACACCATTCACTCACACACTCACACCTACGGGCAATTTAGAGTCACCAATTAACCTGAGCATGTTTTTGGACTGTGGGAGGAAGCCGGAGTACCCGGTGAAAACCCACGCAGACACGGGGAGAACATGCAAACTCCACACAGAAAGGTCCCAGACCCAGGACCAAGGAGGTCTTGAACCTGCGACCTTCTTGCTGTGAGGCAACAGCACTAACCCCTGCACCACCGTGTCGCCCCGTTTCTGTATAAGTGTCATAATAAAAAAAATACATATGTGCTACCAACTGTAGTAGGTAGCACGCATTCACATTCTTTTTCAGTGAATATATGAATGATTTCTTTATATGGTGTCAATGTAGACAATTCTCATTCACAGGGAGGTGTGTTGAGATGAAAAAGAGAGAGCTATGGATGTAAAGAAGCAAACACAGACGTGTAATTTGCCGATGGTCCCTGACTAACTGAATGACAGTAGATTTACAGTGAGGAGACACTGTTTTCTGACCAGGTCGGGTCATGGGGACAGCAGCCAAAGTAAAGACCCAGACTTCGCTCTCCCTGATCACTTTGTCCAGCTCTTCCAGGGGAACCCCAAGGTGTTCCCAGGTCGCCGAGAGACATCGTCCCTCCAGCCTTTCCTGGGCCTTCCCTGGGCCGCCTCAGGGGGCCTCACAGGGGAGGCATCCAGGAGGCTTCTCACTAGATGCCTGAGCCTTATCAAGTTCTTCTCAATGCAGAGGAGCAGCGGTTCTACTCTGACGCCTCCTGAATGGCTGAGCTTCTCACCCTATCTTTAAGGGAGAGGCCAGCCACCCTGTGGAGGAAACTGGTTTCGGCCGCTTGTATTCGCAATCTCGTCTTTTTGGTCACGACCCAGACCTCGTGACCATAGGTGAGGGTAGGAACATAGATTGATGGTAAATCGAGAGCTCCGCCTTTGGGCTCAGCTTCTTCTTCACCATGATGAACCGGTGCAGAGGCTGCATCACTGCAGGTGCTGCACTGATCCGCCTGTCGATCTCTCTTCATCCTTCCCTCACTTGTGAAGAAGATCCCAAGATGCTTAAACTCCTTCACTTGAGGCAGCATCTCATCCCCGACCCGGAGGCTACACTCCACCCTTTTCTGGTTGAGAATCATGGCCTCATTTGGAGGTGCTGATCGTCATCCCAGCTGCTTCCCACTTGGCTACGAACCGCTCCAATGAGAGCTGAAGGTCATGGTTCAAAGAAGCCAACAGTACCAGATCATCTGCAAAAAGCAGCGACCAAATCCTGAGTCCACCGAACCGCAGCCCCTTAACGTCCTGGCTGCCTAGAAATTCTGTCCATAAAAGTTATGAACAGAATCGGTGACAATGGGCAGCCGTGACGGAGTCCAACTCTTACTGAAAACAAGTCCAACTTATTACTGACAATGCAGACCAAGCTCTGACAGCAGATGTATAGGGATCAGATGGCCTTTAGCAATGGGTCTGGAACGCCATACAAGTCCACAAAACACACGTAGACTGGTTGGGTGAAGTCCCATGCACCATCAATGGGAGAAAAAATAGAATAAAATAAAAATAAAGGCAGCAGAGAGAGAAAAGAATCAATAAAAATAAAATAACAGCAATAAACAGCATTTCACAAAAAAGACACTAATCAAATCACTGCAAATACAAGTTTAGTTCTATTCATCCAGGAAGTTTCACTATTGAATCACTACTTTGCATATTAAATGAAATAATATAAAATAGATTTCGCCACAAAAACACAGACAGATTGATATTTCTGACAGGACAAAAAGGATTATATGTTATACAAAAAAAAGAGGTAAGATAAAGAATTAAGAATCAGAATTACAAAATAAGAAAGTTTGAATTGCCATCCTTGTTACAATAACCACAGCAACCTTCCTGTTCCTGCAGCATTGAGACCGTGGAGGACATGATCAAAATGGGCGTGTACGTGAACGACCTGAACCTGCACGACTCCAGCAGAGAGCTGATCTTAGCCGGGACTCAGCAGTCAGCTGAGCTGCAACTGGCCCTGGATCAGGTGAATCACACTGCAAAAAACACATTAAAAATAACTACATTTGAGGTAAAAAAAAAAAAAAAATTATTACACTGAAAATCTTCTATCTTGTTTTTTTCATTCGCAGATAATTTAGTCTTACTTTTTCTTTTTCGACATTTAATTTTGTTTTAAGATTTGAATTTTTACCTCAAATATTAGACTTTTTTAAAATCAAATTTGACTTTTTTATCATAACATCTTCTTACACATTTGACTTTTTATGACATACTTAGACATACATACTAGATTATTTACCAAAATTAAAAGATTAATTAAAAAAAAAATTAAATCTGCCAGTTTAATGAGATAATTATTTATTATTGGACTCTTTGTACCAAAACTAAGATAATTTTCTCATTAAGGTTTATCTTATTTTTATTTTATTAGATTTATTTGTTTTTATAATGACCTTTGATGAAATCTCGCCAAGACCTGAACTAAACAATGGACCAAGAAGGAATGTTAGTACATATTCATTTATGTAAATGTTATATTACTCAAATGCTTCAAAGCAGAGTTTATATTAAACACTAACTGTGCAAAAGTAAGAACTGACAATTCTTGTCATGAAACAGCTCAGGTGAAGCTGTGCTCCCTTTAAATCCACTTCAGTCTGCAGGAGAGATGTAGATTAGAGGAT
Organism: Lepturacanthus savala; assembly: GCA_030544235.1. Lineage (NCBI taxonomy): Eukaryota > Metazoa > Chordata > Actinopteri > Scombriformes > Trichiuridae > Lepturacanthus > Lepturacanthus savala. Next base: position 17,002,810 of record CM060467.1, read on the forward strand.
TATAGGAGTCAAAGAGGGATTTTTGAGTTTTAAGAGAGGTGAGACTGTAACTGTAGACGCTTTGTCCTTTTTCTTTAATCCTCCAGGAGCAACAAAAGTACGCTCAGCTGCAGGAAATCATCAAGAAGCTGGACGAGGAGAAGAAGAGAGGAGATTCTCTGCTGTACGCCATGATCCCCAAAGCTGTAGCCGACCGCCTCAGGAAGGGGATCACTGCTCTGGAGACGTGTCAGGTGACAATAGGACAATATAACATAATATATCTTTATACAAATATCTCTATACACACATCGCTCAGGGCTCCAACTTTACCTCAAATATGTTACTGTGACAAGAGTGCCCACTTCACTCATCTTGCATCTCAAATACTTTTGAGATGAGATGTGAATTCACTGTGTGCACCTATTAACCCATTTAAGCCCAGATGTTTTTTCAAATATTGAATGCATATAATAATATCAGTTGAGTCAATAACAATTGTTATGTATCTATTTTCATTCATTTTGTACTTGTAGAATTCTGTTTGGGGGATTATTGATTGATTATTCTATAGACTCAATAGATATATACATACAGGCTTGAAAATCTGGGAGGAAGGAGCAAGAAGTTGATGACGCGGCACTTGGAAACCAATTGTTTTTTCTTAAAACCTTTTATCTAAGTTATCATGTCATTAGAAAAGACAGAAAACGCTGTATGACAGCCATAGACTTAGGCTCATAGGCCTAAATGGGTTAATTCATACTAATGTTTCCTCAGATCTTATACAGGCTTCATTACATGAGAACACTGATTTCCAGCATGAAGATGGACATAAAGCATGAATATGACTAAATACATGACTTCAGTACAAACTACACTGAACAAACATGTCGATTAAAGCACCAACAGCTGACATCTCTGCTGGTACCGACCCCGGTGACCTGTTTCCGTGTCGCAGGTTTTCCCAGACGTCACCATCCTGTTCAGCGACGTGGTCAAGTTTAACGAGATCTGCATCCACATCACGCCAATGCAGGTGGTGGACATGCTCAATGAGATCTACATCGTCTTCGACACGCTCAGCGAGAAACACAACGTTTACAAGGTCAGTCCAAGAAAACAGCTGCAGCAGCTTCTGTCGGCTGTGGTTCAGGTACATTACTGACATTTTAACAAAGTCACGCTTTGTTTTTAGCATATAACGCAATTTACGCCCATGAAGCTTCCTCAGACACACCATTGTGTGAATGACGTCTGGATCCTGACTGGCTTTGGTTCCAGGGTGGGTTTAATTTTAAAATGAGGAAAGAACACAGATCCTAATTCTGTCGGTCTACGTTGTGTCCAGGTGGAGACGATCCGTGACGCCTACATGGTGGTGGCAGGAGTTCCCAACAAAACCACCTTCCATGCACATCACACCTGTGACATGGCTCTGGACATGCTGAGCTCCATCGACCACCTCAAAGACCCGTCCACTGGGGACAACATCCAGATCAGAGTCGGTGAGTAGAGCTCCAGGCTAATAGCTGATCAGCCATCAGGTTACATCATCATTACAAACCTCATCATCACATGTTCACCTGCAAACAGCCTTTATATAGCCATATATTACTCTAATGTGAAGGGGCAGTGACGATAATTGCTACACCTTCGGGGAAAATATGAACTGCAGCACATACAACGATGATGAGGCGGAATTTATTTTATGCTGCCGATTGACCTGCTGCTTATAATGACAAGCTGGGAAATTAAGAGTGGATAAATGTCTAAATGACTCAATATGAACCAGATATTTGATTGTTAATTCACAGTAAACACAGACTGAGTAAACGCTGCTTCTCTCTTTCTCAGGTATTCACTCAGGGATGGTGGTGGCAGGCGTGGTGGGTCTGAAGATGCCTCGCTACTGTCTGTTTGGAGACACTGTGAACACAGCATCGAGGATGGAGAGTAACGGAGTGGTGACTACACTGATACTACTATACTACTACATGGAGATAGTTTAATGAACTGAGAGGACATCAACAGATTCACAGGGATTGATATAATAATTTAGATTAGATTACAATGAAATGCAGAAAGCATCTAACCAGAAATGTCTCAGTAGTAATTAAAATAGCTATATATATATATATATATATATATATATATATATATATATATATATATATATATAGTGTAGATTCTGCCCAAGAGTTCCAGCTTTTCATTTACAAAAAAAAAAGGTTTGCAGTTTCACAAATAAACTGTTTGCTGCTGAATCGTCACCTAAAACAAAGAAGACACTGAACAAATTCTCCTTCATCTATATCTGGGTCTCATAAAGAAAAGCACTCTGGGAGCACAGACCTGCTAAAGTTGTGTCTGTGGGGCAAGTGCAAGATATCACAACCAGGTGGCGTCAAACATGGCAACTGTTTGAAGGTCCATTTACCACAATCTTACCGAACAACAAAAAAATTCAAAGTGACCCAGAAACAAGGATTTCTTCTAGATTATTACCAAAATGTAATCATCCGTTCATGGGACCATTCCCAACATTCAGTGAATATTATAAGAAAATCTGGCCAAAACTTTTTGATCTAAGACAAACACCAGCGAGAACATAACCTCGTTGGTGAAGGTAAATATTTTCACCAGTGATTGACGATTCAAAAAGCTTTAGTAAAATAAAGCATGCTGTATTTCATACTCAGCAGCAGTTGTGTGTATATGTGAGCAGGGGATGCAGATCCACATCAGTCAGACCACCAAAGACCACCTGGAACATGAACCCTACATCATCGAGGAGAGAGGAAAGATCTTTGTGAAGGTGAGTGGATGGATCCACTATATTATTATAGTAAACATTTATAATAAAACAAAAAAACAACCTGATAGCTCTGCAAAAAATACACTGAGGATTATAATATGAAAGGAAACAGGCTGTTGATTTAAGCCTCCTGTTGGAACATTTCTCCCTTTATCACAGTATCTTCCAGAAACTGACAGATCCAAATTGAAACTCCAATAAAATTCAATAAAAGTATAAAGCTGCTGTGAAGCCGAGCGATAGAATATTGATGAATGAATTTTAGATGAAAATGTTCTTTCCAACGGAATTTTTGATCAAACATCTTCCCAACTTCTTGCAGGGTAAAGGCTACATGAAGACATACTGGCTGAAAGGAAAACAGGACCTGTCCTTCAAGACTCCAGCGGAGCTACGATACAGCAGCGAGCAGAAAGACTCCGAGGACAAGAGCTCCAACGAGTGAGAATCTCTTTATTCTGCAGTCGACTCCACATGTTGATTCAGTCGGAGCTCAACTCATTCGGCCTGCAGCCACACACAGCGGGAAATGATTCGAGTAATCTGATGCAAGCAAAGTGATTCAAGTAAACTTATTCAACTAATCTGATTCAAATAAACCGATTAGAGCAGTTTAGCTTAGTTATGGGTGGATCTTAGTGCTGATATAACACAAGCAGTTTAATTCCAATGAATCCCTTATAGATTTATGACAGAGTGTATTAATACTGTCTCAAGTTTCAAAAAAGCTCAATCCACAGAGAAACATACACAAACTATATTCAGAAACTGTGCCTTAAAACAAGCAGTCATGATTTACGTGAAGTTGTGATGTCACTACTATACAGTCACCACCAACACCCCCTTTCACAGCCATTTAAAGAGGAGGAGGAGAGGCTTCGAAAGAAGTTTGACAAAAGAAGTGTAAAACTATACTGAGATGATCTCTGGTACTTAAAGTAAAAAGCAGGAAAGTCTATAATATGGGACATTTAAATGGTACAAAAATAAGCAGTTAACTACCCGACCCAAAAAAGACAGATATCAATTTTGAGGAAGTTGATCCAAACATTTCCTACAAGTGCCACAAGTTTTGCTGGTTAATTAACCCCCCGTCTGTATATCAGCATGGACGGAAGCCTGATGTCTGGGTCTTTTCTAGGACTAGAGCTCTAGAGCTAAGCTGATCTAGACCTAGTTAGTCAGGAGTTCATCCTACAGTAAGATAATCTACATTGTACCTCTGGACTGTCAGATCATCATCTGTCAGATCACACATCAAACTATGACAATTTGAATAAAAACTGAAAAAAAAAAAAAAAAATATATATATATATATATATATATATATATATATATATATATATATATATATATATATATATATACACTGTCCGCGTATTTCCAGATAAACTGTCTCTGACGTCTCCCTGTGAACTTGTACTGATGTGTACCCGCTCTAGCTCTGAAAGCACCAACGCTAAGCGCGTGGCCTCCGACCTCCGCATCACCAGCAGGGAGGAGCAGGCGGAGGGGAAGCCGAGTCCCAGCGACCTGCCGCTGGACACCTTGCCCCTGCCGGAGTCCAACGAGCCCCCCGCCGCTTCCGCCGAGCCACAAGACAAGGACAAAGCCAAAAAGGCGAAGAACAACAAGGTGCCTCGGCTGGAGCTGCCGCAGGGGAACGCGGCGCTGGAGACGCTGTCACAGGCCGACGGGCTGGAGAACAACGAGCCTTTGCTCATCAGCAAGAGGAACAGCTTCATGCAGCAGTACGTGAAGCTGCCGGCCAGGATGCCCATGAGAAGCACCACCTGCTGTGTCCTGTGAGCGTCAGGAAGCATAGAAGAGTCAGGGCAGAGTGACATGCTCATGGTCGCTGATGTTAGACAGAACAAAGCTGCAAAGCTGCAGCTTTTAACCTGATAATCACACAAATGTCTCCAAATACTCAACCCTCATCACTTTTTTTTCTACAGGAATTGATCTTATTCTGTACTGTACACTGCAAAACAAAAATGGAATCTTAACAAGTTACTTTTGGTACAATTAATACAATATTGAACAAGATTATCTTGAATTATTCCATTCCATTGACCTTATTCCATTGACAGATCATTTGAAGATGACAACAGATTATTTTATTTAATTTTTCTCTCATAGTTTTGGCTTTTGTCCCATAATTTGCCAAAATCAGGAAAAAACAAATTGAAATAATGATCTGCTGAGTCAGATAATTCAAGATAATTCTACTTAATATTGTACCAAAAGTGTTTATTATTATTATTATTATTATTGTTGTTGATTTAGTAGACTGAACATGTTCTTTTTCATACCTTACTGCAACTTAATTTCCCCAAGTGGGACAGTAAAATAACTTGAACTTTAATAGTAATAATAATAATAGCTTAAATGATATGTTACATACATGATATTTGCAGCAGGTTTTAATTGCAACATCAGTTCAAAATGGACAAAATATGTTCGCAGAAAGTGTGATTTATCTGTTAAAGACATTCACAGTTAAAGGTTTTGACCATATTATTGATTTTATTACACTAGTGATAAGTTATTACAGTTTCTCTTGGAAACTTCATAGTTATGCTTGTGAGATTGTTCCTTTAAAAGCTGCAGTTTGTGGTTTATCACGTTTGTGGGATGTTGTCACGGAAGACTTGATGATTTTTGAAGATCAGGGGTTTGTGGGAAAAAAATGACATGTTTAAAAGTGAAATAAGGTGAAGTTGTGCAACGTTCGTGACTGAAGAAGCTGAAGATCTTTTGTTTCAATAACTTTGTGCATCAGAAGTTGTCTGGTTTAGAAATTGTGAAAGTTGCTTTAAGAACAGTTGTGTCTCCGCCCTGATGACTGAAAATGTAGCTGCAGGTTTCACAACTCGCCAACTGTTTGAAAAAGGAGGAAACATGACGTCTCTGCACAAACACAACATGCACAGAAACACAGAACTTCAACTGGCCACAGACAACGAGTTTATTCTGATTTCCTTTATGCTGTTTTCTGTATGATTCTACAGCAGATGAATAAAGTTTCTGCTGCAGGAATCATGTTTAAATGTATAATCATAACATGTTACAGCATGTTTGTGAAATTCACAACAATCATTCGACAGTCGCTTCTTTCATTTCACTGAGACGTCATCGGAGCTTTATGTTATTTTGTTTATTAGGCTTATTGTGGTTCAGACTTTAGCTTTGTACTTACTGTATGTAACTGACTGTGTTTCACTGTATGATGTGTTTATTTATATAAAACTGGATGATGTACAGACACAACAACTGATTTCACATTCTTTTACCATGAATTAAAACATCAAAATACTCTCACATACATTTAGCGATTAAATCATGAAGCATAATATATTATAATAATATAACACAGTCTGTAAAATGAACACTTTTACTTATATACTTCTGTACTTTTACTGAAGTAACATCTTCAATTCAGGACTTTTACTTCCTACTGAGTATTTTTAGATGACAGTATTTGGACTTTTACTGCAGTAGTCAGAATACTTTGTCCACCTCTGATACACAAATACAAGTGCATCTCAATCAATTAGAATATTGTGAAAAGGTTTTTTGTGGAAGTGAAACTCATAGGTCGATTACACACTGAGTGAAATATTTCAAGCCTTTATTTCTTGTAATTTTGAAGATGACAGATAATGAAAACCCACAACATTTCATGGTACTTTATCTATTTGTGATGCAGTTGTGCAGCAGCTGTAATGTGCTGTATTAACCACTAGGAGGCGACAGGTGAGGCAGAGGGTGAAGAACAGGTCGATGACGTCATTGATCGGGGACGGAGTGTTGATGTCTGATCACCTCCCTGTTTACGGATCAAATTATATCTTCAGCATCTGATCTGTGTCACATCTGAACAAACCTCACAGAGCAGTTTCCTGACCTCAGTGGCTCTGGGGTTGATTATTCCTGCCTGAGTCATCAGCTGATAACACACAGCCGTCATGTGACTGTGTGTGTGAGCTTTTAATGAAACATAATTGAAGTTCATCTCATAACCAAAAAAGGTCAAGTGCGTAAGCTGTGTACAGGAGCAAGGTGACACAGGTAAGAGGTCATCACAATCATACACAAAACACACACACAAACACACAGTTACTAACACACTCTCACACACCCACACCCACACTCTTACACACACTCTCACATACCCATACCCGCACTGTCACACACTCTGAGCTCTGCTGATGTTTCCTTGTGAGATGTCATTACATGATAAAGAGGAAGTCATCAGGAAACCGCTTAAGCACTACTTCCTGTCTGTTGCCACGGTGACAGACCTCATTCTGCAGTTGCAGATTTCACCGTGTGTCTTCAGCGAGTTAATTTCTTGCAGCAGGAGCGAGGAACGGTGGGACGAACGAACAAAGAGGCAGGTGTGTTCCTGTCCGGGGCCGGCAGCCGCTCCCTCGTCCAGCTGCGTCTCGCCGTGACCTTTGACCCGAACATGTGACAGCGTTTAGCCGCCAAACGGGCTGAACTGCAGCTGGAACCATTCAGATAAACCACAGATAAACATACAGCTTCACGACCAGCACTTCCTCATTCTACATGAATCGCTGGATTCATGCAGCAGACGTGTTCGCTGCTGCTGAGACTGATGAATGTGAACTAAACAGACTCAGAATCAGCCGGTCTGGGATTTATCCTCATCAAATTTATACTTCACCCACTCTCTCACAGGCTTTATGGCAACAAAGCTGATTTCATGTATAAGAAAGACCCTCAAGTTGTATTATTGTGTCACCAGGACTCAGTGTTACAGTGTTGATAGTTTCATCATAAGCCGAGTTTGTCATTTTAAGAGTGGAGGAAAGTAACTGAACACATTTACTCGAGTTCTGTCAGACACTGAAACTATTTTCAGTTTCTTTTATGAGGTCACGATGTTAACAGGTCAAAGTGTTTTTAAAGCTGCAGCAGCTGCAACTGACAAACAGCACCCACCAACAAACAGCTGCTGACATGTCACAGAAGATCTGGACAAGAGGGGAAAGTAACTAAATACATTTACTCAACTACTCTACTGAAGTATTCAGGGATCCAGTACTTTCTGTTTCTTAGTTCATCTACAAACTAGATGACGAATGATTTTAATTTAACTTACTTAAGTACTGTACTTAACTACAGATTAGTACCTGTACTTTGAGTATTTCCATGTGATGTTATGTTATACTTTGTCTATATATTCTATTAAATTGTCTCTTTTCTTTGTGTAAAAACTTCCAAATAAACTACACAAAGTATATCAAACACAGTCTGCATGAGTTCTTTTACTTTTAATACTTCAAGTACATAATACTCTATTTTACTGAAGTTATATTTTCAGTTCTTTTACTTGTTATTATTTTTATGATAGTATTTCAGTAAAGTATCAGAGCTGAATCACAGCACCAGGTTTTAAAGCTTTAAGCTACATAAAGATAATTAAAGTGTGACAGACTCTGCTAATCCTGTAACTCTGCTGTTTGTTCCCAAACGTTATATGTACATGTAATTAGCTGCTGTGGGTTGAGATGTGTCACTGAGACTCTTCGGGGCTTGTGGTTCCTCCTGGAACCGGAATCAGATACGCAGGACGCGTTGCTCAGCACTGACAGGAGCCACATTCCAGCCAAGGTGAACACAAAAAAGCAGAGTGAGCCGCTCCCTTTCAGCTCCGCACCACTGGATTACTGCTGAATTCTTTCTGGGGGTTTTCACTTGTCAGAACAAGCAGAGGCACAACGTCAGCGATACAGAGCAGGAGCAGCGAGAGAGAGGCACAGTGGGCGAGCGAGGCAGAGACGAACAGGGGAGGTCTGAAGGTCTGAGTTTGAATTTCAGAGGGAAACTCAGAGAGAGAGAGAGAGAGAGAGGGAGAGCGAGGCTCACACACTGAGGGGTGTGTCATAGCAATTTAGTTCCTCAAGGAAGTAAACTCAACATTATCTTAAGACAGCAGCTCTGACAGCAGCAGGACGTGATTCTGTGTGTGAACATGAAGGCGTCTCATTAACCTCAGAGGCCTTCACCTGAGACTCAGATAGGGAGGGACACACCTGGCAGCAGGAGGGAGGGGGACGCTCTCACAGGTAAGGATCCGGCCGTTCAGACGCTGCTTCTCCGTTGAGTTTTGTTTCCAGCCGAGGTTCAGGCTCTGTGCGAAGACGTTTGGAACAAACTGTGACTTTGCTTCACTTCCCCATCTTAGGGCGTGAGTTGGAAGATTTGCACGAGTCACGCTGCAACACATGTAGAGCGCTGCAAAAAGTTAAAAGTTCAGGCTCAACAGGTGGAAATAGCTGGGGGGTTTTTTTTAGACCAATTAGTCCAGTGTTGAGTAGATTTATCTTGAACGTTTAAGTTATATACATTTGTTTTAAGCAAACAGGATGTTTGAACTGTTTGACTATTAACCACTTTTGACTTTTTATCTCAGGTTCATCTCAGATTTTTTCCTTTTGTATCTCATATATTTTAATTAATTGGACAAAATCCAGAAGAATAACTTGAAACAAGCAAATTGATCACTCTGTGGAACAACACAACATAATAATTGGACTAATTGTACCAAAAACAAGAGATTTTCAGGCTTAATATTTTGCAGCGGGCTGTGTTTGCACAGACTGGGAATTGCTCAACGAGCTGTGGAGTCACTGGACTTTCCCTCTTCTGCTGTGCTTTGATTTGAAGCCCGTTGAGCCAGAGTCAAACACGGTTAACGGTTAAATGTCAGGGGACAAACAGGAGCTGCTGCCTCTGATGAATCCGATGCCTCTGATGCCTCCGACCACGGACGCGGGCCGCTGTGTTTCACTTCCTGTGTGAGGCAGATGGCAGATGGGTTTGATGGCAGGTTTGAGCAACAGCAACTCAAGGGTTGTGCAACAATGAAAGAGAAACTGCAATATGCTTCCTCTGATGATTTCAAAACGCTTCTCGTCTGCAACGTTATGGAGGAAACTTGTAGCGTAATTTATCAAATGAAGAGGGTAGTTAGTAATTAGAAATAGTAGATTAAACCAAATGACACAATTCAAGTTAAAAACCAGATATTACACTGTAAAAAATGTATATCTTATCAGGTAAAAATATTTTAGTCCAATGTCAACTATCTTTGGTGCAGATGATTTCATTTATTTTAAATTGTTTTTTTCCCTGATTTTTGGCAATTCAATTCCAGCATAAATTGAAAAGTGAGAGTTTAAGTGAGAAATTGAAAAAAAAAATGAGATAAAAAGACCAAAAATAGAAAAAAAAACTTTATATAACTAAATTTATCTGCAAATGGAACAGGACAATTCAAGATCATTCTACTTCTATTGGACTAATTGTACAAAAACAACAACAACAAAAATATATATATAGTTTCACTTCAAGATTTAATCTTTTGCAGCGTACATCTACATCATCTTCAGTAGTGTTGTGAAACACAGGAAGTGATGTTTCATCCTGCTGCAGGATTCAGGCACAGAATTTCTGCAAAGACCCTGAACTGTTGAGTAGTTTTCAGGACGGAAACTAGTTTCTGGTTCAGTTCAGGACAGCGTTTGTAGCTCAGTGACGATGTTTCTACAATGGCCTCCTTGTTTCCCTCTGATCGACTGCCACAGCTTTTCTGTGACTGATTTTTCTGGAACATTCTCATTGTTCGCTTTGATCAAAGGCTGCGGCAGCTAAAACAGAAATAAGCCTCATCTCATCAGCTGCAGCAGAGCAGCTACTGGACCCCCCCCCCCCCCCCCACACACACACACACACACACACACACACGCACACACACACACACACACACTCACATCAACACCAAAACTGACCAGAAACTTCTACACTACAAAAATGATCCTGGTCTCACATCAACTCAGTCTCAGATTGAACTGTTAATGCATTGAATATCAATGTTTTTTCACATGTGCAGATTTTCCAACAATGTGAAAAAAGCAATGATCCATCCACCCAACCCTCCTGTGTGTGTGTGTTAGAGTCTGATGTTTCCTCCTGAGATGAAAACGTGCATCAACAACAACAGGTTCCTACACGTCCACCAGCACAGAGGCTCCGTGCCGGGTCGTCTGAGGAATGTTAAATATTCCTCTGCTGCTGGTTCTCCATCACACAGCAGGATTGTCCCCACTGAGCTGCTACAGAAACTCAGAGAGCAAATAACCACCTCTGCTTCACTGTTTATTTCCTACTGACAGCCTTAGAGCCTCCAGCCTCCGGCTGCCTGCGAGGAACCGAGCACTCGAAGAGTGATGCGGTTGCTTCCGGCTGAAACGCCAAACAACATAGTGACGCTTTAAACACCTCTTCAATCCAGCTGCAGCTCAGATTGATGCTCAGCAGTCAAAGTGTCCTTGATGTGACCGAGCGAGCGACGTCCATTACACCTACAAGTAGATTCATGCCACTGCTGCTGGGCCAATAAAACGCTCCACATTCTGCAAAAAGCCTCAGTCTGATGGATCTGCAGCAGATAAACATTCACACATACGCGCACAAGACAAACAGCTCATTGATCTGCTGATGGAACCAGATAATTCCACATAATGTCACACTAATTGGACCAAAAACAAGAGATTTTGCTTGATTTTATCTGCGTAGTGTCTGCGGGATGTCGCTGATGGAGAAACGCCATGGATGTTGAATGCCTGCAGATGTTTTAGCAAACACGAAGCATGAATCAGAGCAGCAACATGCTGCTTCACCTCCATTATCACCGTTAAGGGGAAATTAATCTAATGAAGGTTCTTTAATTTCCCACAGGGAGCAAAGCTTTGTTACACAGCCAGTGATTAGAAATGTGACAGTTGTTCAGAGTGAGTGATGGTGGGTGTAAGCGCACCCGCTGAGGTGTCCTATAAAAGGTTGTTTTGTTTGTAACGGATGCTGGGTGCGGGCCACCGGGGGGGAGGGCCAATCGCAGGGAGCGCTGCCTATTTGCATGATATGATCGTTATTGTGACTGAATCAGTTTTTCATCTATTAAGCGAGTCGTTTGCTGACTGAGCATCACCTAGTCTAATGAAACGCTGGCTCATCAGCAGCACGCTGCAAAAAATTATACCTGATCATCTGGAAACATCTGGTTTATGCAACAATACTGAGTAGAATTATCTACAATTATCTGTTTGCTGCTGTTTGCTGATGCTCACAATGTGTGAATCAGTGCAGAGGCAAATTTCATTTCCGCACCATTACAGTCAGACAATAAATTATTATTAATTATTAATTAAATCATTTTTAATTTCATTTTTTTTCTAGATTTTGACCAATTTATTTTTGTTTTAAGGAAATGTGATCAATGTTGCTTGATTTTTATCACAAATTTGACATTTTATCATATTTTTTTTATATTTTTGTCTCATATTTTGTTACTTTTTAATGATACTATTAGATTTTTTTTCATGTTTTTAAATGTAATCTTGTAGTAAAAAGAAGTTAAATTGCCTAAAATCCAGAGAAACAAACTTGAAATACAATGATCAGCCCACAGAATCAGATAATTTCAACATAATTCTGCTCAGTATTGGACTAATTGAACTAAAATCACTTGTGCTGGCTTCACCTTTTCCAGTGCACTGAGACACCAGCTGAGAGCAGACAACATGTCGACTTGTTGCTGTTAATGTTAACGATGTTTTAATGATGGAGGCGTAATGAAGCTGATCCCAGGTCAGTCATTAAGAGGTCTCACTCTGTGTTGGAATCTGGGACCAGCAGGTCTGTACCTGCTCAGGTATGAAGCCGAGCTGCTCGTCACTGAAACGGGCCTGAACAGGCACAGGTGGAAAATTACAGTGAAACATGCCGATTCTTCACATTTCAGCCTGTTTGTGTGTGTGAAGCGTGTGTCTGAGATCTATTGTAAGTCATGTTACTCTGATCCTTAGAAAAAATTTGGAAAACAGATTCATTTTATAGTATTTATTTAATAATTTGGAATAAGGTTTATATGTAATAATATAATAGAATTTATACTGTATTAGAACATATTTAAGATTTTCATTTACATGGTGTAATGACAGTGTAATTATGTGTATTTATACTACTACTGCTGCTGCTGCTAATATCCTTTAAATCCTCAGTGTTCTGAGGTTTATTTGGTGAGTGTTTAACTTGTCTCTGACAAGTTGTTTCTCTGTGAGTGAACAGATTAAAGGATCATTAGGCAGATTTAAAACAACTTAATTGACGCTGTGCTGACAGGCGACAGACAAACAGAGAAGCTGAGGTGTGTGTTGGTTCCTGCTGATGATCCCCAGAGTTTGACTCTGCGGGGACGAAGGTGTGATGATGTGATGAAGATGATGATGTGATGAAGATGAGGGCTCAGGTGAATCCCTTCCCTGGTTCTTTTCCCTGTCGGCTCCATATGTTTTGGATACAACAATCAACAGTGGCACAATAAGGACTGAATATTATTCACTGTTTGTTATCAACACTGTAGAGACACAAGTTTACTTTTACTCACAGGTGAAAGTAATTAAGTGCAATTATTGTTACTACAATTTAGAGGTATTTCCATGTGATGCTACTTTATACTTCACTACATTTATCTGACAGCTGCAGGTACTCTGAGATGCAGGTTTTTTTTTTAATTAGTAAACATTAATATTATTTTATCTATATATTATATTAAATTGTCTCTTTTCTTTGAGAGAAAGATGCTAAACAATATGAAGGTAGTACTTTTACTATTAATCAACACAAAGTATCTCAAACTAAAGCATTTAAATATTCACATGGATTTAGATTAAAACAAGTATTAGAATATACTAGAATACATTAGTATACTAGTGCATTTTGCTGATTATACTTCTGTACCTTCCCTACAATAACAGTTTGAATTCAGGACTCAGGATTGAGTATTTTCAGACTAAAGATTTTCTACTTTTCTATCATGTTCTTCCTCCTTCATTTCTGCTCAAATGGAGCAGAAATCCTCCAACACTCAGCTTTTTGATACTGATTCATGTTCCGGAGACAAAGGAAAATAAACTGATGATCTGAACCTTTTGTGTGAAACACAAACAGGGATCAAACTCTCACATGAAACTGGATGATTTGTGTGATGGATGATGATGATGATGATGATGATGATCATCATGATGAAGATGATGATGGGCAGAAGATGTAACCTTTTAAATTCTCATCACTGTAGTATTTGTTAAAGTGTTTATTTGAAAACAAACATCTGAATAATTCAGCATCCTAATTAAAACTCTAAATATTGTTTTTCCTGTTTCCTGATAATTCAGGCACCATGGCCGACTTCAGCTCCAAGGACATGGCCCTGAAGGCCCAGAAGAAGATCCTCAGCAGCATGGCCACCAAGAGCTCGGTGCAGATGTTTATCGACGACACGACCAGCGAGATCCTGGACGAACTCTACCGCGTCTCCAAAGAATATTCAGGGAATAAGACCGAGGCCCAGAAGGTGATCAAAGACCTGGTGAAGATCGCTGTGAAGATCGGTTTGCTGTTCAGGAACAATCGCTTCAGCACAGAGGAGCTCGGAATCGCTCAGGACTTCAAGAAGAAGCTGCATCAAGGCGCCATGACGGCGATCAGCTTCTATGAGGTACACACACAGACCTGGATCACTTCTTCGCTCATTAAACTCCCTTTTTTTTATCATAATGGTTTTTTATCTCATAAAAAAATAAGAGAGCACTGCAAAATTATCCGTTTTTCTGATTTTACTACTTATAGGTATGTGTTTGAGCAAGGAGGACATTTTTGTTTGAGTCTATAAACTACTGACATTTCCCCCAAGTTCCAAAAAACATATTTTATGTTTAGAGCATTTATTTGCAGAAAATGACAAATAGTAAAAAAAAAAAAGATACAATGTTTTCAGACCTCAAACAAAGCAAAGAATCAAGATAAAATTCATTTTAAAACAACATAACACTAATGTTTACACTTAAGAAGAGGTCAGAAATCAATATTTGGTGCAATAACCCTTATTTTAATTCCAGTTTTCATGCGTCTTGTCATGCTCTCCACGAGTCTTTACCATTGTTCTTGTGTGACTTTATTCCACTCCTGGTTCCTCTTTAAGCAGAATGAGGTGTGTCAACAGACGCTGTAATAGAAAGGCTTGAATACATGTAGAGATGCTGATTTCAGAAAAAAAATGCTGTGTTTTTTTAGTTTTTCCAGAGCTATGTGATGTTTTATCTCAGAATTTTTGACTTTTTATTTTAATTTTCTTTTCATCATATTTTTTTTTTAACTTTTGACCTCAGAATAAGATGAGCCAATTCTGCTGAATAACTGAAGCAGAAACCAGTGTTTTATGGTTCTTGTTGTGCGGTGAGTGACTGCTGCCCGTTTCCTACCTGCTGCAGGTGGACTTCACCTTCGACAAAGCGGTGATGGAGGAGCTGCTGACGAGCTGCAGAGATTTGCTGCTGAAGCTGGTCAACACCCACCTGACGCCCAAATCCCACAACCGCATCAACCACGTGTTCAACCATTACTCCGACCCCGAGTTGCTCAGCAAACTGTACGAGCCCGGCGGCCCCTTCAGACCCAACCTCACCAAGATCTGCAAAGGACTCAACAAACTGGTGGAGGACGGGACAATATGAGACAGAGAAGCTGAGACAGACACTGCAGACACTGGGAGACAAACTGCAGAATCATAACAGACTCATGTCACAATCTACTGTGGAGGAGCCGAGATGTTCGGTTCAAGAACCAGACGGTTTCAACAGCATCAAAGAACATGTGGGATCCTGTTTTTCCAGTCATTCCTCACCTTTTTAACATGTAGAGGTGGTTTATATATATATAGACATACATTCTGCAAAAAAATGAAATCAGAACAAGTGGAAATAACCTTTTCAGTTCAATTAATAACTATTGAGGAGAATTATCTTATTACATTGGTAGATAATTTTGCTCATTTCAAGTTTTGTTTTCTTGAAACAAGATCACATTGAAAAAAATGTGAGACTATGAGATAAACAGTGAAGATTATGAGATAAAAAGACAAAATTATGATATAAAGTCAAAATTCCGATATAAAACTATGAAAATAAAAATATGAATATAAATAAATGTGAAATAAAAAGCCCAAATTCTTTGATAAAATATCTGATGAGATCAAATCTGAAATAATCTGAAAAAATCTGAACTGTTGCTCTGAAATAATAATAAAAGATTTTTTTTTCTTTTTTGGTTTTGGTCGATTTAGAGATTTAAGTTTACATTTTTATGTCTCACATATTTGTGACTTTTTAGGCATCGTTTTGACATTTGATCTCATATTTTGACCGTTTCGATCATATATTTGAATATGTAAAATTCAACATGATTAAATTGACTAAAATCAAGACAAATCTTGACATAAGCAAAATGATCTGCCAATGGAATAAGATTATTCAAGGTCATTTTACTCAGTACTGGCCTCATTTGATTAAAAACAAAAAAATAGATATTTTCACCTTATAAGATTAATTTCTTTTGCAGTGTTGTGTCGTGTACTCATCTAAGACAAAGTTCACAGGAACCAGCCCTACTGATGTTAGCAGGAGCAGGAGTCAAACAGCTGGAACAGTCAGAACAGCTGGAACTGTCTGGGATGATGCTATGGGACGATGCTATGGTCCGACAGCGCCTCCCGGTGGCCGAGCAGCTGCAGCTCAACTTCTGCTCAGTTTCCACAGAGAAAGCAGCGGATAATAAAGCAAACAACTCTGGCTGCAGCAACAACAGCAGAAAGACTCTGAGTCCATGTTCACAGCTGCAGCTCCAACATTAAACCACAGTTCATGAATCAGCCACTGGTTGATGGTAAATCAGGATCAAAGATGGATCATCATCACCGCACCTCAGATATATAGTTATTAATTCAGAAAATCTGTATAAAAGTGTTCAGGGAATTAAACGCTGACTTTCTCTCAGATGCAGGTATGATGGGAACAAAAAGATCCAACGTGATTTATAACAAATTGTGTTTACTTTGGCATTTAATAAACTCAACAGCCCCAATATATTATAATTGAAAAAAAAGTGATTATTTAGCCTTTTTAAATATGCATGTTAACCTTCAATTTAAGTGCTGTCAAAAAACTGTTAAGAAGCAGCAACTCAGCTGCTGATCAGACATGTTTCATTTCTAAACAAAGCAACAAAACAGTCTGATAATAATAACAGGGGAATAAAAATGTTCATGATGTTTAAAACAGGGAATCTGACGCCTGACTGTTCCTGTAGGAAACTGTTTTCTAAATAGAAGGAGCCAAAAATAAAGATCCATAGAAAAGATCCAGACCCAGTGTGTGTTTTTAGAGATTTTCTGCAGAGTTCCACCGTGTCAAACAAGAACAAACACATCCAATTCAGTATTAAAACATGTTTTAATGAACTATACAAAACTACATCAGAAACTTAACATAAAAAGATGCTGCAAAAATATAATATAAGCTCCTCCCTCTCCTCTACTTTACAGACCTAATTATTGAGCAGTAACAGATGTGTTATTCTTACAGTGAGTGATTTGTGTAGTTTCTGCCGTGAGGTAACGTTACACACAAACTGCTGCTTGTGTTGAGCCTTCAACGCTCACATGACTAAAGCAACATGTGACTGCAAATTCTTACAAATTTCTGGAATTTTTACACTTCTATTTCCTGCATTTGAAAGCAAGTCTGAGACAGATATGAAGCTTCTGATATCTGCAGTCTGTCAACGAATAAATAAGGTATAAAACGCAAGAGCTTTACTTTCTTTTTCCACTGAAACCTTAATTAGTGAAAATATCTGATTTATGGTACAATTAGTCAAACATTTAGTCAAATTATCTTGAATTATCCGATTGCATTGGCAGATCTTTATCTAAATTTTGCTTATTTCAAGTTTATTTTCTAGATTTTTTCAATTTAATCTTGTTTTCTTAAATCAAGATTAAATTAAAAACTATGGGATAAAAAGAGAAAAATATGTGATAATCTAAAATATGAGATAAAAAAAGACATTTCTTAAAACAAGATAAAAATGAGCAAAATCAAGAAATAAACCAAATGATCTGCCAATGGAATGAGATAAATCAAGATGATTCTACTCAACACTGGACTAATTGTAACAAAAACAAGATATTGTCACTTGATCAGATTCGTTGTTTGTAGCGTTTTAATTTGTACTTTAAACGGCGACGTCACTCTTTTTGTCATAGTTTCAAGTCCTTGAAAAGAAGCTGAATAATAATCATCAGGCTCCGTTTCTTCTTTAACGCTCAGAGTGAAGCATTGCGTCACAGCTCAAAGATCTCGTCCTCCATGTCTCGGAGTTTCTTGGCGATTTCGGTGATGGTGATGGGAACCGTCCTGTGACGCGCCGCGGACGACGAGACGACGCTCTGGGAGCGAGTCAGCGGACGCCACTCTGACGTCCTGCAGCAAGCGGCTTCCAGATCAGCGACTCTAAACCCAAACAGACGAGGAGATTCAGCGACACTGATTCACAGTCTGGAGTCACAGCCTCTGAATTCTGCTCATATTTTATTTATGGAGTATTTCATTCATAGACTGTTGCTATTAGAAAGAGGATATGTCCCATTTCCTATGAATAAATCTCCTATGAAGAGTCTTATGAATATGTCTCCCATGAAGTTACATCCATAAGCAACTATATTGTAAAAAAAAAAAAAATGTATAAGGTGAAAATATGTAATTTGTCATTGGCAGATTATTTTGTTTTCTTAAAACTAAGAACTTGAAATAATCAAACTGATCTGTCAACAGGATCAAATAATTACAGATATTTTCACCTGATCAGATTAACTTTTTGCAGCGTTGTTGTTCATGCAAATGAAAGCAAAAGACATTACAACGCTAAAATAAATAATTAAATAAGGGGCTTAATGCATTGTGGAAGCTGCACATTGTAATTCAATGAAAGCCGCTTCTCTGCCAACAGAACAGAGCTGTATTGATCAGGTGACGGAATGAGTGACAGAAATAATAACGTGTGATCCAGACAGAACAGAACAGAGCCTGAAGCTTTAATCTCATTCTCACCGTTTCTCTGCATCCTGACATCCTTTGAACGCAGCCTGCTTTGACTGGTTTATTAAACCGTCCAACCTTTTCAAAAAATCCACAGGTGTCAGGTCTGATGCTCGTTCTCTGGCGTCGTCCAGTTTCAGCTGATCGGACGTCGGCGTGGAGACGGCAGTGGTGGCCTCCGACTCCTCCGATTCCTCCGACGAGTCCTCTGTGCTGCAGTCGTGTAAATCTGGCAGCACAGGAATCGACAAGGACTTCTTCAAGAATATCGAGTCATTGGTGTAGAGCCTGTTCGCTCGTTTAATTTGCTCCATCTGCAATAAAGGATCAACTCATGAGCCTTTCTTAATCTGGATTTAAGCTCGACTAAAGCTGATCTAAAGCCGGGTTCAGGCTGCAGGAGTTTTAATATCATTTTAACAGCAGGTTGCATCATGTAGAGGAGATACTTCATCATGTTCTCATGAAATGATGCAACAACTTCATTTTATATCATCCTTACACACACACATATATATATGTGTGTGTATATGTGTGTATATGTATATAATAGCAGTGTATTTAAAAACGTGAGTAAAGCCAGTCCTTATTATAATTTTTATTTATTGGGAACACTGCATTTTATATTCTAAATCAAAATGTTGAAATGTGAAAAATGTGTCAATTTCTTTTTATTACTTATTACTACATTTTTCTTTAAAAACTCAAATATTGATGGTATAAACTGAAGAATCTTCAGGATTTAGCATTCCTGTGAATCACTAAAGTAATATTTATGGTTTTCACTAAAGTTTTATTTATGGACCATGGTTTCAGAGACCTGCTTCACATCTGTGTCGCATGGACTTACTTCACTGAATCCATGTTTCAGGACGACAGTTTAATTATTTCGTGCCTTCATGACACCTCATCAGCTCAAACGCTGTCACTTTAAATTCTTTTACATCTCAAGGTTCATCTTTATTTAACGGGAACACTGAGTTGATGTCAGATTGACCTGAGGTCACAGCAGAGAACTGGAGCTGTTACCGTCATAGATGAAGATGCTGCTGCAGGAATTAAAGCAGCGCTGTTTATGGATGTTAATGGAGTCATGTGATGTATCGGTGACTTTATGCTGCTCTGAAACACAGACTATTAATCTCAACGAGGCTAAAATAATACAGAATAAAACACTATGAATAAATACAACAGCGTCACCTGATTTACAAAAAACACTAAATAAAAAGTAATATTTACTTTGCTGAAACAAATAAAAGTCAGAGAGACTAAAATAAAATTTACATTTCAAACTGACAGACTTATTTTGGTGTTAATGTCTGAGTCAAAATAAGTTATTTCCCCTTAAAATATTGAATAAATACAATTAGATTACAGTTTCCTCCATAATGTTTAGTCCCTTTATGAACAGGACCCAAAACTGAGTTGAAAAAGAGAAAACATTTATTTATTTATTTATTTATTTATTATATTTCGACAGCGCCTGTGCAGCTTCTTTTTTTTTCTCACCGTGTCCATGGAAACGATGATAAGCAGCAATAAAACTTTGTTTAAACATCGCTCAACTCATTCAAATCTGGTTATTTGTGTTGTTGTTTGTGTTATTTAAACATTTTGCTGCATTTTCTTGAAACGTATTTGGTCAGAAAAGTTGAGATATTGAGAAATTAAGATTTGTTTTTTTCCAAACTTCTCCAGAAATGGCTTTAGTTTTTTTACACCAATGTTTAACCCGCCGCAGGTGAAGTATTAATATGAATGATGTTAAATACTAGTATATCCTGTACATACGTATATAAATATAACATTACAGATACTCACGGAGACTCCATACTTCAGGGCCAGGCCCTGCAGCGTCTCTCCGGGCTGGATGCTGTGTTCAATGTGTCTCTGTCGAACCGAAGACAGCGAAGCTCGCACCAAGCTGCCGTAGGAGCGGGTCCGGCCGCCGCGGAGCAGCAGGCCGTTCCTCCCGGCGGGCAGAGCCGCCCGCTGCCCGGACATGGAGCTGCGGCGCCGGCGGAGCTTCGACGGTTTCACCGGCGGAAGAGCTGGCGGAGAAACTGCAGCGACTGCAGCGGCGGCAGCGGCGGCGGAGTCACGCTGTTCACGTCATGTCACGTTCTGGTTATTAAAGCAGCAGCTTTAGCCCGAGAGCTAAATAATCAACTTAGCGTTAATTAACGCTCGCCGAACCGTGAGCAAGTCACGTGATACGGTCACGTGAAGAGATTTCTTCGCCGTGGAACTCGATAAACTACGTCACGGCGACGGTTACCGAATTTCTCTGTCAGCTGCTGCCGTTGTCATGACAACAGAGCTGTGACCGACAGGTCCCATGATTCCTCACGGGATGAGTTCACTGACCGCCGGAATAACTGCCACTAATGCGGCTTCTTTTTCTTCTTCGCGTTTAATGACAGCTTCCAATAGGTTGTTAGCTACAAAGCGCCACCTACTGAACAAAATACAACAAAATACCACACGACAATTAAAAGCACACAGTGAGGACAACAGTAATAATACCGTTTTTATTTACTGACTATTTTTTTGTTTAATGTTAGTTATTCAATAGTGTTTTTTCCTCAAACTACGTTTCTCTTTTTTCCGTTTTCTCTTTCTCAGATTAAAACAATCTGCTGCCAGTCATTGGTTCGTGTAAAGTAAAACATGTAAGTAAGTGTATAGTAAAGTAAGTGGGTATTCTACTGCAGAAATATATTCTAGTAAAAGTAGAAAAATATCTGGTTAATAAGATACTTAAGATATTTACAAACGAATACCTCCAAAAACTGCGAAATGCAGCAAGTTGTAGGAAGCTAATTTTTCCCAATACACCGCTTTGACAGTGAAGGCGACGCTGCTATGAGGAAGTCGTGAAGAAGCTAACATTATTCCATTAGCTTTTTAGCTCTTTAACTTAGTCACTACTTCATCTCTGTTTCAGATAATCATTCATAAAAATGTCTTTTAAACGAGAAGGTGACGACGGGAGTCAACTGAACATTCTGAAGGTTCGTCTATGTTTTAGCTCACATTATTCCTCTTGTTGTTGTTAGCAACATGCTAGCTGAGCAGTTGTAGCTGTTTGTTATTATATTGTTTGTATTATGAATTTCTCGTGTTTCAGAAACGTCGAGTCGCAGATCTGCTGTCTGACTTTATTCCTGAAGATGAAGCAGCTCTGATGAACAATGGAAGGTTCGAAAAACTAAAGTAACTTCAGATTATTAAACTACTGTTATCAACATACAAAAAAACTAACTCATGAGTTATTTGTTTAAAATTACGTCTTTAATCTTACAATTTAAAACTATAAACTATATTTTTATTTCAGTGTCACCTGATTCAATCATAGTCTCATTTAAATTGTCAGTGAAGGTTTGTGATTCACAATATTTTTTAAGAATATTGAGCTTCAGGATAACAAAGGTTTGGATTTTTTTTTTAAATAGGCCCAGTAACAACTTCAACAACAGGTAAACGGGTAAATAAACCTGTAAACAGGTGGATAAACAGATAAAAACCGGGTTGATGTCTGAGTTTCTGGTCTCAACATTCAAAAACCTTTACATATACTTTAAACACATTAATAAACTTGAGCTGTTGTTAAACAGGCATAAACATGAACTGTTTCCCTGCAGGTTCACGTGTCTGGTTTGTTCCTATCGGCCTGTGTTTGACACCGTTGACATGTTGACGGTTCATCGGAACGGAAAGAGACATCTACAAGGTAACCTTAAACCTAATAACTAATAATTAATGACTAATTCCTCCAACAGTCACATTTATTGTTTTGTGAGTAGTTTCCTGAATTTGCAGCTGTGTTTATATTCTGCTGCTTGAGGAACCAAAGGCACCAACATGTTTTTCAGACACTGTCGATGAGGCGTATAAAATTTCTGACCTTGACACTAACTTCATCTATGGAGCAAAACTTTCTGATCAGACTTATTGATTCATCAGGATTTGTATTCCTGCATCTGTAGAAGTGTGAAAAACATTCCACATCCACATTGTGGGGTTTAAAGATGTATTTTTACTCTTAAAAATACTTTGTTACTTATTATGTGTACATGTATTTTTCAGCTTAACCATGATGTCTGATGCAGTGACTCGTGACGTGACATAAAATTAAAAATTGATTGAAATAAGAAACTGTTTGTGTCCAAAATAAAAATGTCTATTTTTTACTAATTCAGCAAATCAGTTGAGCATCTGACAAACTCAAAATGACTTAATCTAAATATAATATTGCTCATTAATGCTCATTGAGATGCAAAATTATCTAAACGCTTCTACGTTTCTTCATTTCATTCTATTTCTTCAGGATTAAAAACATTCTATGGTAAGAAAACACGGCTGAAGAATGAAGTGATGAAAAGGAAACATGAGCAGTTTATTCAGGCTGAAAACAGCGAGGTTTGTACGAATAAAAACAGAATTTAGAAGATCACTGAGCAGAATGATGTTAGTTCTGTGACTGTTCTGTTTGTGTGTGTCCTGTGACTCTTTTAAAGTGTTTGTTGTGGGAAAAATACTTTATCTTTATGTAGAGCTGCAACAATTAGTCAATTATTGAGTATAAAATGAGTTTTCAGTCATGTTTTATCTGTTGTAGGAATCCTCCTGTTCAGCCCCTTTATTAGAACAAACCCGGAGGCTCACACATCACGCGTTGCTGAAGACGTCTCCGTACAGCAGCTGCCACAGAAAAACCAGGTCAGAGACATTATGGTAGTTTACTTTTCAAATTGTACAAAAAGATTTACTAACATATTAACGTTTCTTTTTAAGTACAAAATCTGAAAAAGGAGCAGCGAGCATCGGCTCAGATTCCATCAGAGACGCTCGCAGCAAAACATCGTCTGCAGTAGGAACCACAGAGAGTCAGAAAACTGAAGTTTCAAATAACTTGTCAGCAAATAGCTGTAGGAGCTGCACAGCAGGTAAATATAAGTTAACAGCAGGTAAATATGACGTAAACATCAGGGGAACATTAGTAAAGTTCTAGCAAACATTAACATATAATAACCCAACGGACGGATAAATTTATATAACCGTCCTTGACTGGAAACAACTTTTCAACTCATTTTGGACATATCGATAAGTTGATCGACAAATCTGTCATCAGGTTTTCCAGATGCATTGATGCAGAAATGCTTCTTTAAATGTGGAGTTTAGCAGACATATGTTAAGAAATAATTCATACTATTTTCTGAAGGATAAAACTTCTCACAGACACATTTTGTCTCCTGCAGCCGATAAAAAGTCATCACATTCACCGACGCACGCGGTGACGCAGGAGGCGGAGCCTATGACGCCGCAGAGGCGAAGAGAGCTGGAACATTACCTGAAACTGAAAAGGTACTGAAGTGATGTCTGATTTCACCTGGAACCATGAAGGCTCAGATCAACCTGATTCTCGGCGTCTGTGTTTGTTTGTTGCAGTGACGGATGGATTCAGGACCCAAGCGGCTGCTGGGTCAAAGACCAGAACGTGGAGTTTGACTCAGATGAGGAGGAGCCTCCTTCACTGGCCCCGCCTCCTTCGAGTCACTGAAAGGACTCAGATGTGTGGTCGTGTGTTCAGAGGCCACAGTGTCTATGAGAAGAGACTTTTTAAACAGATTTGTACCATCCAGCAACTGTTCACCTTGCTGAGTCATTGCTGATTCGTTGCTGAGTCACTGTATGATGGTCTTTAGTTAAATCTGTTGATGCCTCCTGTGATATTAAATTCACTATTACATGTTACTTTTGGTTTTACTTTTTTTTTTTAATTCAGAAAACTAGTTTAATTTTTATTAGTTTTATTTTATTAGTTTTAGTTTAATATGTTGTGTTTTCAGCTGACAAAGACGAAAACTAAGAACATTTTCTAAACAATTTTGTATGACACAAATACCTTTTTAGTGTATTGGAATTCAAAGTTTTTATTTCAGTTCTAGTTTTGTTATTTTCAATAATTTGTGATAGTAACTTAACTTTAACAGCTCAGTGAGAACTTCCTGTGGAAGCAGCGGGTCACAGGAAGCAGTTTCCCTGACTTTACTGTGTCAGTGTGGTTTTATTTTATTATATTTTATTATATTGTATTCGTGGAACCTCAGGAACAGAACAGTCTCACCTATACAATCACTTGGACTATTTTTGTCCCTTTGTTTCCCTGATTCTCGGGCAGCTGTGGCCTGTAAATCAGCAGCAGCCTGTTGGTGCTAATTTGGGTCGCAAAGCCACCGGTTAACATTCTCCACAGGGCAATGGTTGTTGAGTCGTGGAGCAGCAGAGCTGATCTGAATTAAATCACAGCAGCAGCGGCCGTGAGACGAGGCAGCGGACTTAACTCCTTACTTTCTGATGACGCTGCTAATGTGTGTTGAAAACGAGCTCACTTCAGTATTTTAGGGCTCAGAGCGTCACCGGCACATGATGAAGATGTTTCCCCGGTCATGTATGATGAGAGGACCACTGTATTTTGAAGGAAAGATATCTTTTAAAAAGTAAAATACCTTTTAAATATATATAAATTGTTTTAACCTTTAATATTCTATTCACACTCACAGAAATATAACTTACAGTCCTGTGACTGAACATCAGGAATAATATATGGTGAATACATCAGTTTGAAAAAGTATTCTGATCTCATACTTGAAGAAAAGTCACAGTACCACAATAAAAAAAATACTCCTACTCTTACTTTAGTAAAAGTACAGAAATATTGGCAGCAAAATGTACTTAAACTATCACTACTACTAAAAGTAAAAGCACTATTTTGTAAATTGGCCCCATTAATGTTTACAGTATTTAGAATACTTATTGTATTTTAATACTTTAATAGTAAAAGAAGCAAATGAATATGGATAAAGTTAATTTATAAACTGATCTGAAAAGTACAGAAGAGCTGTATTAGGGCTGAAAAACGAAGTTTAAGGGGTAAATTTTTTTTCATCCCCAAAAAAGTCATAATTCTGACTTTTTCTCAGAATGATTCTGTCTTTAATCTCAGAATGATGATTTATTTCTATTATGAATAGCCGTTTTTCTTCTTTTACTTGTTGAAAAGTAACTAAAGCTGTTAAATGTGAAAAAAAGTAGCTCAAAACGACTTCAGTACTAAATATAATTATTTAGTGTCCAGCTCTGCCCAGCATTATAATACAAAAAATATACAAGTGTTTTCTGCCAAAAAAATTATCCTTTAAAATTGAAAGGATATAAAGTTTAAGTCGTCAGAAGTCTGCGGCGTCTCAGTGTTAAACAGCTGATAATTAGTTTAACTTCTGCTGTCCTGTGTTATGTCAGATTCAGAGATTCAGCGTTTTAAAGGAGTAAAGACGTAGTTTAAAGAACCTGAGCAATGCTGTGAGAATCCTCAGAGGTTAACAGCTGTTTCTGTCATAAATCCACCCTCACCCCCCTCCACCGACCCTCTTAAAGTTCCTCTTATATTTGGACGAGGTAACTGAAGCTCAGGGGGCAGGTTACGTTTCAAGTCGGGTAAAAATAACTCAGGTGCTTCGGGAAAGTCAGAGGATCAGCAGAGACTAAAGGGATTAAAGCTCTCTGATTCTCCGCATGTCGACTTCATCCAGAAACAGGAAACGTAGCAGTCAATTGGTCAATAAATTAATCAGTCATTAATCAGTCAGTCCGTCCACCTGCTGCAGTGAAGTGTTGATACATCTCAGTCAAACTTCACTGAGTTGACTGATGCTTCCTGTTAGAGGATCAAACCTTCAAATACAAATACAAGCAGAACAGAGCAGATCTGGGACCTTTAATGTTTTTTAGTCTCTAGTTGAGGGTCTGGATCTAATACAGATAAAAAATTGTTTACAGAATTAAAGTCAAGCTGGGATTTTGAGCCTTCTGAGAACCAAATATCCAATAAAACTTCAAATAAGGTGCATAAACAAATTAAAACTTTCCAAACATTTACAAGAAATATTTGAATATATATTTTATTTAAAGTATTTACAGATTGTTTGTCCTACAGACAGCACCACGGTGAGGAGTTGACCTTTAGTTTTGGATGTTAGCAGCTAAAAAGGGAAAAAAAAAAAAGGCTTCAGATTTTGCTTTGCTCTTTATGATGAAATCAGCGGTTTACACACAGCTGGCTGCAGGACAGGAAGCGGCATGTTTGGATGTTGGCGGTTCGTTAAGCTCCACGCTGGCGTCGGTTTGCAGGATCCAAGCAGCTGAAGCGTCTGTTCACCTGTTCATTGTTTGCTGGTTTCATCTTAATCTCTGCTGACGAACTGCAGACAGAAAAATACCATTAAATACTTAGTGTAAGCTAACCCTAACTCAGATACTAAACGGTGTCGTCTAAAATACTCAACAAGTAAAATTCCTGAACTAAAACTGTTATGCAAACACAAGTACAGAAGTATTATCAGCAAAATGTACTTATTATACAGACATGTGAGTAAGTTCTAGATTATCAATGTGGAGCAGTTTAAGATACATTGAGTAGATTAATAGTAAAAGTACTGAATCATAATATGTTTGCAGTTTTTACACACATATTTTTTGTAAAATATTCTGCATCTTAAAGTAACTGTGACTGTCAGATAAAAGTATTGAAGTATTAAGTAACAACTCATAGAAATACTAATAAGTAAAGTACAGGTACCTAAAAACTGTACTAAAGTTCAGTACTTGAGTAAATGTATTTCAACATTGAGGTTAAAATGCTTTGTGACGTTTCCTCACTCATGTCGTTGTTCCGTGTGATGGCCATGGCGGCTCTGGCTCGAGGACCCTG
Organism: Lepturacanthus savala; assembly: GCA_030544235.1. NCBI lineage: Eukaryota > Metazoa > Chordata > Actinopteri > Scombriformes > Trichiuridae > Lepturacanthus > Lepturacanthus savala. Next base: position 17,030,408 of record CM060467.1, read on the forward strand.
CTGCGTAAAGTGATAACCAAACTTCAGGATGCTGGAGTTGTTCTCCAGCATGGAGGCGATTTCCATCTCCACCGAGTCGCCCAACTTCTGCCTCTGCAGCGAGAAGAGAAGCAGCAGCAGAGAGTTCAGTTGGGCTCATTTCGGCTGAACAGGGTCAAATCACCGCCATGTGCGCTGTTTGTATTACAGGTTTCATTTAAACTAATGCAAATCAGGCCTTAGCTTAGTAAATATGAGCTGATTTACAAGCATACTGAAAATATTGTAAACACGATTTTCTCCATGTTTTAGGAATAAATTGTCATAAATCTGAATCTGAGTTAACTCATTCAAAGTTGAACTTTGAAGTGAAATTGAGGTGAAGTGGAGGTGAAGTTTAAATCTATTGGATCTTAGAGTCTCTCTGGATCATAGCAATCACTGACATTTGGTCCTGACATCAAAGAAAAACTGCAGCTTTAACTTCTGGATATTTAGCAGCTGCTAAATATTTCACAATGGAAACTCTGCATCTTTTTCCCTCACTATTACAGAACTACAACCATAGACCCACTACAATTTAAACTAACATGACCTCAACGTCATTATTCAGCCACGCCCCTGTTCCCTGATTGGACAGATTAAACATAAGAATATATCAGAAAGATGGATACTGAAGGACAGTGTGAACAAACCTTCAGTTTATATTTAGGAATAAAAGTGGATGGAGGGTTTGTGTATTTAAAAGAAATAACATGTTGCAGAGAAGAATTTAAAGAATTTAAACATAAATTAAAGAGTTTTACATTTTTTTCCAGTGTGAAAGAAACCAATGGTAAAATGAATGATAAAATTAAAAATAGATCAAAATGCATAAATTGATGTGTGAGAAAACTGTTTCTACTGCTGCTTTGACTTAAATGATATCAGCTTTGAAGCTGGAAATGATGAGTATCACATTAATGATGTGTGTGTTTTTATGTTGGACCTGGTTGTCGATCTTCAGCTCCACCAGCGTAGCGTTGTTGGCCATCGCCTTGATTATCGCCATCATCCCATCATTGGTGATGAAGTTAGACTCAATGTTCAGACTCTGCAGACTGGTGTTTTCCTGCAGCATCTCAGCACACGCCTGGCACACACACACACACACACACACACACACACACGAACACACACAGTAAATGTGTTTACAGCCACCATCTTTCTTATATCTCCACACAGCAGAATGATCAATGCAGCTCATTACTAGAACTTAATGGAACAGATGCAGGAAATATCATCAATAAGAACAAATCGATATCAGTCAATAGATTTATTGATGAACTGACATAGGCCACAGGGTCGTTGCTGCGAGTCGCAGCGATGCTCAGAGACTCCACCAGAGAGTTTCCCTTCATGGCCTCAAAGATCTCCTTCAGTGTCGGGATGGGAATGTCCTGCAACACAAAAACAACCGATCAACCAACCAATCAACTGATCAATCAACCAAATCAGACGATCAATCAGCCGACCACTACAGCAGCTTGTTTCAGTTTCAGTACAATTCACCCTTTTTAAATAAAGGTTACTCATCATAATCATTCTAGAGAAAATCTGTCACCAGGGTGATTTTCTACCATTGGATCTGTTTGCATCGAAGCTGTTAAAACTTCAAATATATATATATGTGTGTGTGTATTTATTTTTATGCAAAGACCCATGAAAGACTCAAACATCTGGATTCAGTTTAATTGAAATGAAAAAATTCTGAACATATTTACTTAAATGTTACAGAAACTTTAATTAAAATTTGGGTTTTTTAATTGCGAATTTGTGAAGACTGACGAATAAAAAGTGAAAACAGAAGCTAAACGTTCAATCACTGACTGTCAGTGACTTAAATTCCAACATGTGGTGACAGATTTTCTACACATTGTTACTTCATATGTTATTGAGGAGCTGGCGTCATTAACAAACAGCTGCTGACCTTGATGTTGTTGAGGTTGACCTCCGTCAGGCTGCTGTCGTTGTTGTGGATCCGGTCCAGAGTTTCCTCCACGTTCGTGGTGTTCGGAGGCTCGTCGGGGAAAATCTTGAATGGATCAGCTTTAACTACACCTGCAGGTACAGAGCAGCGTGAACTCTGGATAAAGACTCACCTGAGCTCACCTCATCCTACCTAACTTTACCTAACCTTACCTGACCTCACCTGACCTTATCTGACCTCACCTGACCTTACCTGGCCTTATCTGACCTCACCTGACCTCACCTGACCTTATCTGACCTGAGACGTCTCTTCATCATTAACGTGAACTCTTTTTCATGGATGATAATAATCCAGTTCAACTATTAAAAAGGCTTTATTCCAAATTATCATACTGATGTTGAAACTTTCATGTCTCCCCATGTCTCCCCTTATTCATATAGTTTATATACAGAAGCTTCCAATCAGTTACAAGTATATTTCCTTATTGTGCGTGTGTGCGAGTTCTTACTGTTGATGCCCTCTGTGTTGGCGATGGTTCCTGTGGTTCCCAGAGCGTCGTAGTACTGCTTGTTGCTCATCAGCGTGTACATCCCCAGGATCGCTGCAGGCACAGATAAGAACAATACAACACGGCAGAGGTCAGGTTGTTGTTTGTGGCTCAAGATAAAGATGTTGTCTGAGCTCAGTGGGAATAAAGACTCTACAGGTTTTACACTGAGGAAAAACAGTCTGTTATTCAGACTGTTGTTATTCTTCTTTCCGTGACTGCAGGAACCTCGTTATCGTGAAGTTGGAAACTTCAGTGGACTGTGACACTTCAGTCAGTTCAGTGTGTGGCCAGCAGGAGTCAGACCTGCTGCTGCTGTAACCTGCTGCAGCTCAAACTGTGTCACACACCAACTGCACTACCAGACACACACACACACACACGACCCCCCACCCCCGCCCGGCCCAGTGAGGGAACCATGGGAAGGTCCTTGTGGGGAGGCCGGTGAGACAGCTGCCTGCTCAGCCGTAAACACCCACGTCATCCGGTTTGGGCCTGAGAATAATCCACAGTCACCTCACAGCATGAATACACCGAGGAGGAAAAAAACCCAAACAGCAGAAAACATGGGAACCGAAGACTCTGTCTCTCTCTGTCTCTTTATCCCCTTTTAGCCCGTTCGCCAAAAAGCTGAAACAAAAGCGTGACGGTTGAACTGAGGACTAATCCTGTCTGGATTCTATCCACAGTCACACAAACCGCTGCTGGTCTGCCAGATACAGCCTCTGACACACTGAACCTGATTATTTCATTCATTCATTCATTTAGCGAACATCAGAGCTGCATAGATTAGTTAATTAATCAATTAGTTGCAAATTATCATATTAACTGCCAACTATTTCATAATCGATTAATGGATTTGAGTAATTTCTAAGAAGAAACTGTTAAATTCTTTGCTTCCACTTTCTTAAATCTGATTATTTTCTGGTTTCTCTAGTCTCTATAATAGTAAACTGGTGATGTTTGGGTTGTGGACTGTTGGTCTAGAAAAAAAAAAAAGAAAAAGAAAAAGACGTTTTAGGTTGAATCTTCAGCTTTGGGAAACAGTGAGCAACAGTTTACACCATTTTATGAACCAAACAACTAATTGATTTTATTGTTCTAGTTATCAATATATCAATCAACTATCAGAATAGTCATTAGTCACAGCTGTAGTGTTCACACAAATGTAGAAGCTTGTCCAACATTTAAATGATATTAAAAATAGCCTCCTAAAGCTTCACAAATAAACAGTTTGACATGAAGCATCTGAGACGCAGCACAGACTTTAAACACCTGTCACAGGCATAAACAGAGGAGCCCAAAGGTGAAAATGTACAGACAGAAAACTGGACAGATACACACAGAACTAATCAGGAGCGAGAAAACAGGTGAGAGACAGAGAGCAGAGTTGATGAGAAACAGGTGAGGAGGGAGAAGTCCGTTAGCAAAATGATGGTACAATTGTGTCATATTTATTACTGTTTGCTTGTGATCAACCACTTTACTTTAATATCTTTTCCAGATCATTTTACACTTGCTGCATTGTTTAAAGGATGTTTAACATTTACAGGACCATAAAAATAAGCTTCTGAAAATAATATAATAATAATAAAATGTTTGTGAGGTTCAATAAAATGGTTCTGAGTTCCAGTAAAATGATCCTGGGCTTTAATAAAAGGTTCTGAGCTGCAGTAAATTGATTGTCAGCTCCAGGAAACATGTAAAACATCTGTGATCTGAGTTCTGCCCACATGTCTGTTTGGGATAGATACTGTATCTCTGCCCCCCCCAACACCCCCTCCCACCATGTCCCACCATGTCCCCCCCTTCTCCCCCTTCTTCTCATCCACTCCACCTTCCTCTGGCAGCCTCAGCCAGTCTAATTTATTTTGGTGTTGCTGAGCATGGGGAATTGGAGCCTGTCACATGTCTGTTAGACTGAGCACTGAACTGTTTCTGCAGAGAGAACAGCAGAGAGAGCAGCAGCAGAGTGTGGGTCAGAGTCAGAGATGAAGACACTGAGGTCACCAGCATCTGAAACTACGTCACAGGAAATAATTGACTGATCTCAGGTCGGCAACATTAAATAATACATGAAATAACCGGGATCTGCATATTTCTGTTTTTAAAGGCACGATGCTCTTTGTTCCCCTCGTAACAAATAAGCCTGGGTCTTCTAATTTATCTCATCATAGACACGTATTTAGACTTTTCACAGTAAGAAGAGCTCAGGTAAAACTAATAACGTCAATAATAAATATTAATAATAACATGTCAGTACTGACACTTAGAGAACTGCTGCTGCTGCTTTAACTTATATAGCAGTGATGGTGGTTTCCTGCTTTTTCTGACCTGCGATGTCACACATCTCTGCGTCGGTGGCGTTTTTCAGAGCCTCCTCCAGCTCTGGCTCCAGGATCACCTGCTCGTGTTCGGGAATCTCTGCTGGTTTCTTTGGCACAAAGGTTTTTCCTGGAGATAGAAATAAATAAAAGACGGAGGTGAATAACCAGACATGTCGTAGAGAGATGGTGGAAGGAGATCTGAAAAAGAGATTTACATTCATGATGTTAATGATCTTAATTTGGTTTCAGATGTTTTGATCTGTTAACCAACTCTAAAAAACCTGTGCTGCATATTCACTTTCACAGTTTTGTTTCTGAAAAACACCCTTTTTTCATGTAGTATATATTAGCTATAACCTGTTATAACTTATGTTTCTGGCTTGTTCATGAATAATCCTGCAGAATAAAACATGTTAAATTTTGACCTTTCTTCTCCCCAGTGAAGGGCACCAGGTCGTCCCTCTCTGGATCTGCCATGGCCTGTTTCTCCAGGTGTTGCAACAGGGCGTCACGGTCGTACTTCCCCGTCGGTGCTTTCTTCGTCTGGTCACGCTGCCGGTAGCCAGCTGGCAGCATGGCATTCTGGGAGAGCAGAAGTCAAAGGTTATAGGGAGACAGGAAGCAGTGTGTTAGAAAGAAAGTGTTGACCCAATAATTCGATAATATCCCAATCATTTCTGGGATTAAACGCATGTAAAGTGTATTTTGATGATTCTGCTTCACTCAAAAGGTCAAATAAATCTTTTGCTGCATTTGTTCTTATAGCTGAACACTGTTATCTGCTCATTTAAACTAAACTTTCTGATTTCTGTTTATGGTTGAATCTATAGTCAAATCATTTTTTTAAATCAATTTGATTTAAAGTAATTACAACTATTTACTTAAAATACTGAGTTTGCTCCAACCTCCAGAAAATGTGAGTATTTGCATCAAATCAATGAAGACGACTTATTACCTTCATCAAGGAGGTTATGTTTGTTTGTCTGTTTGTTAGCAAAACACCTCAAAAACTTTTGACCGAATTTTTGTCAAATTTTCAGCGAATATTGGGAATGGTACCATGAACAGATGATTAAATTTTTTGATCTGGAAGAAACCCTGATTTCTGGATTCTGGACCTTCAAACAGGCCCAGGGTGAACTTTTTCAAAACGTCTGGTTTCAGCAATCATGTCTGGAAAAAGCAGTTTCTTTTTTTTCTTTGGGGTTTTAAAGCAGCTGGCATCTGCAGTACAAGTACTTTAATGTACTACCCTATTATATAACCCAGAAGAAATATCTTCCCCTCCCACTTGACCCTATTTCTAAAATGCTTTTCAAAAATTCCAACATGTGATCAGAGGCATTTTTTTATCACACCGGTTGTGTGGACAGGATTTTTTTTTAAACCAGGGCCATAAAGGTTTGGTTGCAAAAATACCCACATAAGACTTTGGGTAGGACTTTGGTGCCTGGGGTAGGTATGATTTATTGAGGTTGTGACTTGAATATTTTGATATTTTTTATATTTATTAGCGTGACCATTATCCTTATCCAGTCAAGAAGTTGCAGATGATTTCTTGGTTCTGCACAACACCAACATGTCATGGACATACAAGGACATACAGGAGCCACTGCTAGCCAGGTCACTCTATTGGATCAAATTTGTCAATAACAATCACAATTATAAGAGATATATTTTTTTATCCCATGATAGTGAGTGTATAAAATAAATATAGAACAAGAATATGGAAATCTGCACTCTCAGTATGTTTTTTCTAGTTTATTTTAAGTTAAGGGAACTTTAAATAATCCGTTTGCTCTGAGTCAACATCAAATATACTGTGTGATTTATTCTGTCAGGTTTGGTAAATGTATTCGTGTTTTTATTTTTTTCCGTGAACCACTTTAAGCGATGAGCTCATCTGTTTTTCACTTGTTCTGTTAAATAATGTTGAAATAACAAGAGCTGTGGTTTCTCTCCAGCTCTCTGGCTCATGTTTTCCATAGTAATCAGACACGCTTTGACTCTGGTGGGTTTTCCTCTTTTAATCAAGGAGCAAATCCAACAATCTACGCATGAATGTTTACATTTATAAAGTGTATAAGAAGCATTAACTGTTTCCCGCGCAGGTATAAAACGCACCAAGGTCAGATGCTGTTGCTGCACAAACCCTGACAATTAACGTATATAAGAAGATACAGAGTTAAAACGTGAGATGAAAGCAGCCAACGACTTTGTAAGTTGGTAGAACTTCTGCTGTTGATTTACTTGCTGAACTGTGTCATTATTTTAATTAGAGAAAGTTTCAGTTTCTAACTATGACTCATTTTTTCCCAGTAACTGTGAGAAACAAGTTTAAAACAAATATTGCGTCTCATCAAAGACGTCCAGATATGAATTACTGCAGTGATGAAACGAAAACCTGTGAAGCAATAATCACATTTAAAACACTCTAAAATATGTTAGTATGTTAGTTTTAATGATTGATCCTGTTTGATTTGATATAGATTATATCGTAGACTCTTCTTTATTGAAATTAACAGTTTACTACTGAGAAAATAGAAAAAGTGGGTAAGATGTTGTTGTATCCAGCAGGTTTTTGGTCCTCGGATAGGACCTTGCAGACCAGGCTCACTGAAAACACCTGGAGGAACAAACACCTTTAGTAAAGACTAAAGGAGCAGCCTCTGTACCTCAGGGTCCATCTCCTGCAGCTCATACTCCAGCTGATCCAGCTCCTCAGCGCTGAGGCCTTTGAGGATGGCATCTTCATCGATGTCCCGGGGGTCCGACATGACTCCTGAAGATCAGCTCACATAGACACACACTCACTCATACACACTGCTGCACTGGAGAGAGAGAGAGAGAGAGAGAGAGAGAGAGAGAGAGAGAGAGAGAGAGAGAGAGAGAGAGAGAGAGATCATTGTCTGGTGACATCTTTTCTCCTTCAAGCAGCAGCACTAAACTGAATGTGCTCCTGTGATATATGCCCAAAACAGTTCAGTGAAAGTTCAATTTTTTATTTATAAAGTTTTATCATGACTTCAGCTTGTGACCAAAAACTTTCTGTATTTGTAAAACAAAAATAGTGATAGTTTTTCATTTCATACAAAATATGAATATTTACTTTTGGCAAAAATATGACTCAGTATCTAAACATCACACAGTATATAATTACCCTGTTTACATTCATGTATTATATCATATATAGTAGTGTATAATATATGTTTGATGTTTGCATTGTATCATAATGCAATAAACTATTTTATAACAATATCAATATTAGTGTGTGTATCACACAATGCACAGTATATGTTGCATTATATCATATCTGTATTGCATCATTTGATATTGTATAGTATTACATTTTATTATATCATATCGCACAGTATTATATTGTATTGTAATATGTTTCCAATACTCAATTACAGCATGGTACTGTATCCTGCAGTATGAACAGTATGATTATGTTAATATCATGTATCACAAATGTTTCTACTTCATGAGACATAGTCGCCGGACATTTCACACTGGTAACAAGTGGAAAACATGAAGCTTGTGAGAATATCTTCATCTTTTTGCACAGCCTCAGTGATATTTAAGTGGGGGATCCCTGGAATCCTGACTGGGGGTCCCTGACCGGGTTCCACTGTCCTTGGTCTAGTTTAGCGAGATTATCGGCTGCTGTATCCAGGCAGCTTCAATAACGTGACGACGATAAGAATAGATGCATTTCCAATAATGCAGCGATACTCAAAGAGCAGAGTGTTTAAAATGACCTGTAGCTGCTCCCACATCACATGATCACAGCACAGGAGCCTCATTCTCACCTTAATCTCACCTGAAAACACACACAAACGGTGAATAAACTGATGATCCTGCAGGTTAAATGCGAAGAAAAGAAGTAAAGAAGTGAAGGAGAAAGAGAAGGCCTGTAACTCTAAACCCTTTGCTCACCGCAGCAACTAAGAATAGCCGATAGAGAGCAGAGAAGGGCGGAAAGTGCAGCCCCTTATTTATCAGTGAGGGACACTCGTTAGTACGGAGGTGGATCCGCCCCAAACACGTCTGCTGCAGCCGTGAAGACCTGAACCCAGCAGAGTTCCACCACACAGCCCAGAACACAGGGAACACCACAACCACAGCATCCAGTCACCTCGCTGGGAGTGAAGCAGAGATCGGGCTACGGGCCATGTTTTCATTTTCTGTCCAAATTTTATCCCAACTTGGCCACAGAAGAAAAGCCGTCACAGCCCAGGTCAGAACGTGGGTCCAGCCAATGTGCTGAATAACGTCAGAAAGAGTTAACGTCTCTGTGATGGCAACAAGAGGCCAGAACCTTCACGAGACGCCTGCATCGGTTTAAGATCACACTCGGTTAATTAAAGGGAGTTTATGTCGATTTAGTGACAGTACAACTTTTACCTCCACAACCGGAACAGCAATCAGCTCAGTATTTCCAGAGGAAACACCAGCTCAGTGTCTCCAGAGCTCAACCCTGCTCCCGGAGAGAGAGCCACCATCCTGCATGTTTTAGGAATCTCCCCACTCCAACACACCTGATTCTAATTATCGACTAAAGTTTGTCAAAGGCTTGTTAATAATTAGAATCAGGTGCGTTGCAGTAGGGAGATCCCTAAAACCAGGAGGACAACCTCAGATACGTGGAATTCTCGTTTCAGATGTGGTGATGTAGTTCTATTATTGATGCAAGTCTCACAAGTTTTCAAAAAGCCTGCGATTCCACTGTTGAAAATGTTTATTGTGTCTTCAGCAACACGCTCCTAACTTCTAGAGTCCACTCTCATGCTCCACTTGCTTCCTTGCTAACCTCATGTTACTATGGCACCTCTGTAAATGTTAAATTACTGCTGCTACTTTAGGAAGTTGACAGTTCTTGAGGTGTAGTACTCAAAGTGCGATTGACTATGATGTTGATGTACTATGCCCATCTGGAAAATGTGTTATCCAAGTCTTCTCCATCTTCTGTCTGACAAGTCATAATGAAAAAGAATGAAACATTTTTTTCATGGACTTTTCACTGCTGCTAAGGATTTTAGCAAATTTGTGTGAAGAAAAAAAAACACTTCAGTCCAGGTTAAAAACACATTGTAGTGCATATTACTGATATTTGTACCTAGTAAAATATTACCTTTTTTCATGTAATGCCTGTGTCTTACTGTGTTACAGCATAATTAATTCATTACAATAATTTATTACTTCTCTACCATATTACTCCCAATACTGATGTTAACTGACATTTGTCCATTATATTTTCATTGATAATTTTTACCCAAACATGATATCATATAAATAAACGGTGACGTTCAACATATTTGCAGGAATGTAAACTGTCACATTTCTCTCCAGAGGATCAACTGCAATTTAAATCATGATACCAATGCAACTTTTCTTCATTTGTTCTGTCCATTACTTGTACAAATTCTCAGATGTAATAACAAGTTGTAACTAATTCCCACTAAAGCAGAGTCAGCAATTATCATGAGGACCAGAAAAATCACTCATGAAACAATAATTACTCAGCTTTTTCAAAGCTACTGAAAACTATTTACAACAGGTTTTACTCAGTGATTATGTACAGCACAGTTTCTGAATCATGGAGCCACTGACGACTTCAAGCAAAGTTTTGTTTGAGATTTTCTATTCAAATAAATAAATGTGAATGAAGGTTTTTCAGATGCAAATCAGAACCGGCTGTGTATAAAAGAGATAACTTATCTATTATCTATTTTTTATCAGATTTCCACATGATGCTGCTTCCTTTTGTTTGTAAGTCTATAAAGAGAACGTTTCAGTACGTGACGTGGTCACTGTGACAAACCTGCAGCAACATTAAACTAACAGTCGACTAACACTGTGGCTCTTTAAATGTCAAACTGAAGACAACATGTCCTGCAACTTTATGTGTTTGTGGCGTCAACAGGTCAACTTCCTGTCAAGGTCCTGCCAACTACAGAAGCTTTGTTGCCATGGAAATGGAACAACGATTCCAAGACCTATCAGGGCTCTATAATTAATGACTCTATAATTACAGACACAGTCCTGGACTATGTTCTATTTCAATATTAATACATTAAATACAATTCACCTTTCATCCCTATTAATACACTATTAATAGCATTAATACACAAAATATTCTGCTGTATTTTGTAATATCCAGTAACATTCAGTCATATTCAGTTGTATTCTGTTCTATCCCTGTGTTGTTTGCTCCAGTGACACAGAAGCTACATGACCACAAACTTGTTCTTCTGAAGGCTACGCCTGTTTGGTGGAGTCACTGATCAGATTACACACACACACACACACACACACACACACACACACACACACACACACACACACACAGATGTAGACACTCCCTACATATTTTAGATTATATTCCTCTGAATATTTTGAGATATGTTCTGTGAAACAAAACAATTCAACTCATTTTCAGATCCATTTTTTCATAAAGAATAGTTCTGATTATCATTTCAACAGTGGATGAACCACAGCAGAGATGTGGAGGAGAATGAACCGTATGTAGCTGCAGCGAGAAGTGAAACTATAAAGCACCTGTTGAAGCTGGTTCCTGCCTGGCAGCTTCTTATCTGTTCGTTGGCTCTAATGTGTAAATCCAGCAGCACAAACACGGGATCACACACAGCATCGAGGAAGACGGAGCAGATTTAAAGGATGAGGAAGGAGGACGGGATGGAGGATACAGATATGTAGAGGTGTTTGGGTTAAAACTTTTAGGTCAGTGTGAAGAGCTACAGTCAGATTCTAAACCTGTCCATGAAATGAGGAGTGTCAAGAGTGTCAAGGAGTGTCAACAGACGTCTCTGTTTTCACTGTTAGTGAAGGTTTCTCCCTGACTTAGATTTATCTGAACCTGACAAAAAATAATGTTTATAGAGGACAAACACAGTGGAGGATGATGATGATGAGGATCATGATGATGAAGAAGATGAAGGATGATGATGAGGGAAGATAATGATAATGGTGTATGAAGATGATAATGATGGGAGATAATGGATGATGATAATGGAGGATGACAATGATGATGATGATGATTTAAGATGGTGAAGATGGAGGCTCTCAAAGTTTGTTTTTCCAGTCAAATAAGCTGCAGCTGTTTGTTTCTTTCAGCTGATCTGACATCAGCTGATTTTGGCTGTGAATCTACATCTTCATTCATGAACTGCTGCTGACAGTTTATCTCTATATTGAACTGGTGCCAGGTCACAAACACTAACTGGGACAAACTGGGACAAGACGTATGAAGTCGGAGATGTGATGACTTCATATGACTCTGTGACAATCCTGATTAGAATTTCTCATCATTATTTTAATGATCACAAATATATGTACAGTGAAGCACAAGAAGAGACAGGAGCAATCAAACTGCTGAGCAGCATCTGGTTCTTATAAACATGATGCAAACTGGTCCTGGTCTGAATCCTGGTTCCATCAGATCAGAGAACCTGGTATATCTGAGTCCTTCAGCCACTACTGAGTTTGTTCTTCTGAAAGTTTCTCACAGCTCCACACTGGATCTCTGCAACTCAGTCAATGACCTTCAGGCTGAGAGAGCTTACAGCTCATAGCTGAGGTTAATGAATTGCCCCGTTTCCAATATGTGGTACGGTACAGTACGGAACAAGGGGTAACCTAAAAAAAAAATTAGCCATTAGACGATGCCTTGTGACACCTGCACCTGGCAACCTACTGACATGACAGTGACCACTACTCAATAGTCAAGTGAAACACTTGACTATTGAAATAATAAATGCGTTTAAGGCCAAGCCATGCCATTTTGCCCTTTAAGTTGAGAGCAGGTAAGCAGCAACATCGTTTATCTTTTACTCTGCTGCTAAGCCCAAAGGTTGTGCTCAGATGGTCAAACAGCTTAGCGTTATGCAATGCCTGTGTGTGTTATGTTTTTGCTTTGTTTTTTTCCTTGTGGGATTTGTGCTATTACTTTGTATGTTTAGATATTGGATATTCAACAACTTGTTACATCTTCATGATAATCCAGGGTATATACATCACAAGACATTAGTTATTAAAAAATCATACTGTGAGCTGATTTAATTCATTTTTGCAATTAAAACACTTGTGATGCAGATTAGTAATTCTTTTCAACAACTTGTGACATCTTCATGACCTTCCATGGTATATATCACAAGACTTATTAAATCATAGTAATAATTAAATAACACTAAGAGCTGATTTAATGCAAGTTATAAGATACAACTTGCTTGAAACCAACCTGTGAAATGTATCACAAGTTAAATGAGTGTCTTTGGATCTGTTGAATATGTGTTGAATATCCAATATCAAACCGGTTCAACAGTGGTTGGACACGTATGGATATGTGGATATATTCTTTTGAGGAGGTTTGGGGAGGTGTAACACTGTTGGAAATAAATCTCGCACAAAGTATTTGCTTGTGTACACCCAATGTCTTTTTTCTGGCTACGCCAGTGGTTCCATTATCATGGAACCATACCACTCCCATGGTACCCGTTACCCTTTTGGCAACCCTTTGGGTTGTGGTACCTAGCACACTGGATCAGTACCCTAGGGGAGGAGCCCCTGTGTAAGTGTAAGGCCCCTTATTACACAGTGGAAACATGTCTATTACTGACCCAAACCGTACCACACCATACTGTACTATACCAAACCATACCCTACTATACTGATAGTGGAAATGAGGTTAATGGATCTGACACAGGTGGAACCAATCAGAACATTAATTACTTTCAATTAAATCCATTAAAGGATCAGCATAAAGCTGCAAAATATGACTAAAAGCTTTGAAGAGGCCTGAATACTTCTGAATACTTTCTAAATACTTTCTGAATCCTTTTCTGTATTCTGAAGATAACCTGTGATTGGTGCTTCACGTGAGTTTGTGTAGTTTTGCATTAAACCTTATAAATGGAAAGAAGCTAAAAAATAAAACGCTGAAGATTTACAGAGCCTTTAATAAGTCCAAGACTGTTAGGGAGTTAGATTTCTCAGTGCTCAGAGGTTATACTCATAAACGCTCCTGTGTCAGGTCATTGCTTTATTCCTTTTAACTGAGGCAGCAAATTAACATCAGAGTCATTCCTTTCCGTTTTATTGCTCTTCCCTGTTATTGGGGCAGTGGTGTATTTCTAATAGCAGGAGGTCGACTTCTCGTTCTGCCACCGACAGCTCTGAGATTTGTCACCATCCGCGGGTCGCCTCCTGCACGTCTTACCGCCCAAGTGTAACATTCCAAATCAGCTTAATTTTAGCTTCACAAGTCAGCTACTTCCAGCCGTGTGAATCCTCCCCGGCTTGGGTTGCTGCTTCAGATCCTGGCGAAGCTCCGTTTTCAAGGCTCCGGGGAACATCCTGACTCCTTTGCGACCAAGCGGGACGATTACGAGTCTGATTTCGTGATATCTGAACTTTAAGTGTTACAGATGAAAACGTTCAAAGGCAGCAACAAGTGGGAAACTTTTTAGGACACCCAGAGGATCTTTATCACAGAAACAACTGTTTCCACTTCACAACAAGGCCACACACCTTTTATAGGATAGCCAATTGACAGAGAATTGATAGAAATGTCAGCATTAATGAGTGTTAACTGGAGGGAAGCAGCACAGCCGGAGGACAAACTTAACTTCAAACTCCACAGCCCACTGAGACAACATCTCCAAATCCCCTGTGACGAATTAATTGCACAGCGGTGGACAGCTATTGGATGGCTTAACCCCTCCACATACCACGCCGGGGACTGCACTGACTGACACTTTGTGTTTTTGTCTGACTCTGCAGAGTAAAAAAAGCCTCCACAAAAGTGAGGAGAATCGAGAGTTTCAGCCTGAAAAGTTCAGCACAGAAAGATTTAATGATTCACTCATGCGTCCCTCATTCATCCCGCGGCTCAGTCCTGACCCACAAACACAGAACGTAACGAGAAGCTCTGGACCGAAGAAGTGAAATCCAACAAAGGGGTGATTTAGCGGGAAGATTAAAGGCTGGATTGACAAGATAGATCCAGAAAACACAGAAACTCACACAGGCAGAAGAGAGAGAGAGAACAGAGCAGCTCACACCTACCTTCACTGAAGAGCAGTGCTGGAGCCTCAACAAGGCACAGGCTCTCTCTCTCTCTCTCTCTCTCTCTCTCTCTCTCTCTCTCTCTCTCTCTCTCTCTCTCTCTCTCTCTCTACCCCCCCCTCTCTCTCTGCTGAGACAGGCATACTGACAACACTTTGAGAAGTCAGCATTTTATTATTTTGGCTGTGAGAAATGGGTGTGTATGGGTGGGGTGTGTGTGTGTGTGTGTGTGTGTGTGGTGTGTGTGTGTGTTTGGGGGGGGTCATGAACGCTCATCGGTCTTTCAATTAAAGCTCAGTTTGACATGAAGAGAAGCGTTGACTGACATCTAGTGGTTTTAGTTGAGTTGCATCAATGGCAAAGACTTTACTCTAATGTTATGCTAACATGCTAACAGGCCTTTAGCAACACTTTTTATGCTATTTCAATTACATTCGCATGTGACAAAGATTGAGCAGACACAGCTGCTCAAATAACTTGAAACTGAACGAAAAACAGAAACAAATCATGCTGCTAAATGAACTTTGTAAAAAGTTGATGTACTGCGGATTTTATTGATACATAGAATGTTGTTCTATGCACGGAAATTATTTCAGGCTGTAGCTTGAAACACGGGCGCTAATGTTGGTTCATTATAGTTGGGGGGCATTTGAGGCAATGAACACTTTGACATTTTAATACAGAAAAGTTACATAACATGTTTTTTCTCTGACTAATGGCCTTCTATCCTAGATCTGGTGTGTAAACATTTATCTATAAAGAGTGATTGTTAATTGTGACAATTTGCTCCTTGTGTTGTAGGCCACATGTTGGATGAAGGAATGTCACACACTTGTAGGAACAGGAACACACTGAAGGAAAGGAGAGAAAAAAAAGGAAAAATACAAAAAAGGCACCAGTGTTTGGGATGTGGTCTAATGTAAAAAAACACCACATGTTTTTAACACATGCCCACTAATATAATTTACAGAATAAGCAGAGGTGGGAAGTAACTAAGTACATATACTCAAGTACTGAATCTATTTAATACTCTATTATGTTTATTATATTTATATCCCCTCCTGTTTTCATGTTTGCAGGAAGTGGAGCCATTGAGATCTGGCCTGAAATTAAAGAACAGATGATTTATTAGTCTTGAACCAGTGTTATTCTGAAAAAAATAACAACACCTGTCTGTGTTTGTAATGAAAACTACCTGAAAAGATAATTGGTCCTTTAGACCAGTCACAGAACAACTCTGCTGCATCCCATCACCTCTTCATTGACCCTGCAGGCTCCAGTAGCTCTAGCCTCAATAAAGGTTCAACAAAGGTTCAACAAAATTTAAATTCAGAATATTTTAGTAGCCAATGTGTTTTTTTCAATCAACAGTTTAACTTTCTAATCTTCTTTTTGTGGTCTCTGTCTGAGTTTTTTACCTTTTCAAACAGTCTTGCTCCTCTCTGATCTATTTTTTCTCCTCTTATTACTCCTCTTTGAATTCAGTCCTGTATTTAAGTCGTTAGTTTCTGATTATAACATCGTCATGTCTTTTATCCTAAATGCTACTGTTTTATTGACGGTTTGATAGCTTGAGGCATAAAAACCTCCGCCAAAATCCTCTCACCACACAAAAGACACAAAAGTACTTTCAGTTATTCAGACTCATCAAGTAAGAAGTGGAAGTAAAATGTTTGGCCACTTGTCTTCACCAAAACTTCCACCGTAATTTCCCCCCCGTTGGTTCAAAACCGCGTTCAGAAAGTCCCTGAACATAAACTACCTGAACTTTACTTGAGTATTTCTATGAGGTGCTACTTTAGTCCCCTACTACATTTATATTATTTATTTAAAGCTTTAGTTATATCAAGATGACAATTTTAATATTCAACATAAATTATTAAACGTAATCGTCCCTTTTCTTGCTGCCAAAATTAAATGCTGATAATTTACATCTAATTTAGATATAATTTACAAGTATCTCAGACTGGCTCTACATTGATAAACTAAAACATTAAATTAAAATACTCACGTATATTTATGATTAGATTATATTAGATATACATTTTTCATCCCACAATGGGGAAATTAAGTTGTTACAGCATCTTATAAAAGTTATAAAAGAAAGAAAGAAATGTAGAGAGGCTAAAACAACACAATAATATCAAGAAACAAATCAACTATTCCACCAAGCATTGTTCAAAAACAAGAAGAAGGATATAAAAAGTATTCATAGGTAAAGTGCTTAATGGTGTAAAAACAAAAGTATTGGAACATAAATGACAATGGTATGAATATAAGTATAAATAATATGTGTTACTGTGGAGTTATTGCATGAGATAAGAATAATAAGAAGAGTAGTCTGTATTTTTACTTAATACATTTTCAGTTTACAGTTTTACTTGTTATTGAGTATTTTTTGACAACAGTATTTCTACTTTTACTGCAGTAAAGTATCAGTATAGTATTTTATTTGCTTGTCTCTTTACAGTTTACCATCATTCAGCAGCAGGCGGCAGCAGATCCACATTAATGATGTTAAAGCAGCTCTGAGGCTCTTACTGCCATGAAACAGGAACACCTAAGGCTGCATGAGCGAAAGAACACATTCACACAGCAATATATGAATAACTGAGCTCATTACTCAGGAATCAGTATATAATTAGACCAAATGTTGATGTTGATGTTTTGCAAACCTCTTTTGGTTCTTTTCAACAAAATAGTTTTGACTTAATGAGAATAATGACGACATATGTCTTTTTGGAGAATTGTGCAAACTTAAAAAGTCCAGTTTTTGTTTGCTTTGGATGCAGCTTAGTTTTCTTAGGACTAGACCTTAAAGTATTATTTCCAAACCACAATAGACTGCAGTGTCCTGTAGCAGCACACCTGACTGCATTCTCCGCTTCATTCCTCTGTGCAGCAGGTAACAACAGCAAACACAGGTGTGTTCGTCATTCGTTTTCTGTTTGTAACAAAGCTGTGATCCACATAATCTGATATGAGTGTGAACTGAGGAACAGCTGAGTTCTCACACTGCCGTTTGTTGTCATATAATCACTTCACGTCTCCTTTTGTGCAAGTCTGCAAATTCCTTTTCTGCAGCCTGAAGGGTCAAACTCACATAGTGAATTATTACTGTTGATATCTGGGTCGGGTGCAAATAGTCCAATACTGAAGAAGTTTATTTCTTGATTTTGCTCCATTAAAGAAAACAAGATCTAAAAATATGAGTCAAAAAGTCAAATTATTTAATCTCTTAAAACTAAGAATGAAGCGAGTCATTCTTACTGGCCTTCACGTGTTTTCTCATTTATCTCGTGCAGAAAATCTCTGCAGAAAATGAGTTTATGACTCATCTGATGTCTGAGACTTTTTAAACTTAAATGGAATGTTTGGGTTAAAACATTTAAAAGGAAAACCTCATAGCAGAGAGTAAAACACCAAAAACAGTTTCTGCTATGAAATTTTGCATCAAATTACCTTTATTGTCATTGCACACCTGTACGATGAAACGGGTCGTCCCGTAGTTTCCCACACCATATCAGATCAGGTTTAAAGTTTAAGCAGAGATTAATATCAACAATAAACACAAATGTTTTGAAGTCAATAAAACCGGCATTGTTTTATTGTAGTGTTCAAGGTTTGTGCTGTAAAATAGAACTACTCAGGGTCAGAGTCACTGAACTGATCGCAATTCCTATAAACTACTGATCAGTGGAATATTTGTGTGTGTGTGTTTCCAGTTAATGACACGTTGGGGGAAGTTGGATTTAGTTCAGAAAAGGGAAGTAGAGAACAGACGGACAGATCCTGATCAACCGTTTCACAACCTGATCGAGTGACACAGAAACCAATGTTAACTTTGATCTTTTTAAACTGCAGAGACTCGAAGATCAGCTGTGATCAGCAGCTGGTCAAATATTCCATTACCACATCCATTACTTCATTGTCCTAAAAATACTCACTAAGTAAATGTACTTAAAGTATCAAAGTAAGTAGACAGTATAGTATATACATGCTTGTTTTAATCACTACGGTTAGTAAAAGTAATTCATCATATTATATAATATACACTTAGAGAATCTTGCACACAAAGTTCACAACACATTTTCTCTAAAAAATAAACAATATAAAGAGCAAGAACTGCAGAAATGTAGTGAAGTGCAATATAAAGTAGCATCATATGGAAATACTCCAGTACAAGTGCATCTATAGTGTTTTAAAGGAGAGTACTTGAGTAAGTGTACTTGGTATGAGAGACATTTTATTACCAAAATAGAGTGAGCGTCTGTGTGAGCAGGTTCCAGCCTGAAGGAAACTGTGACACAACACGAAACTGCAAACCAATCTCTCATCTTTCTTACTCATCTTTCACTTTGAGTTAATCTCAACTCATCATCGTTGTGATGTTTCATAGGCACCAAAGCTGACATTGGTGAATTGTGCTGCAGATATTCAGGATTTAATCCATTAGAAAACATTTAATAAAGCCCTGACCCACGAATATTTTGGTTTATGACCAATTTCCTGTAAAATGTTTGATTCAGTCTCAGCTTTGTGATGATTGACATTCACGCATTAATAATGTTATTTAACTAAGCTGCTGAACCTGTATTTAACACCTCATGTTTAGGACATGATATAGCTTGTATAATCTTGTTCAGTGGAACTGTGTTTGTGTCCATGCAGATGAAACATGCAAGTTTCAGAGCGGAGGCGGGGAGAGTCGGTGTTGCCCCAGTTCAGCAGGAAGTGCTCGGTGCTGCCCCTGATATTCAAACACACGTCTCCAACAAAGACTCTGCTTTTTCTCTCTTCTCCTTTTTTTTTTTACTTTGATAAACGCTCTGTTATTTCCTGTCGTTTCCTCCTACAGGCTGGCTGCGTCACTGAAACTGGACGCAGGCGGAGCTGCTTCCTCATTCACTGAAATGAGAAAACACATAGATGGAATTTTTCTCAAATTCGTCATTGTGTGAAGTTTCTTCCACTAGAGGGATTAAAGGGACATTTCACCAAACCAAGAGACAAAGAGGCTTTGTTCCCTTAGAGATTCTAATGCTTCTGTGTGTGTGTGTGTGTGCGTGTGTGTGTTGACAGCAAACACTAACTCTGTGTTTTGTTCCCAGCGAAGACATCGGATCAAACAAACCACATGAGAAACATTCCAGCGTCAGACTGAACTCAGATCTGAGCCCGTCTTGACTCGTCTGAGACTCGTTGTGTCCACTAATCACACAAACTACAAGTCACGATGCTGTCAGGCTGCAATTAAAGGACACAGCACTATGAACACTAGACAGTAAAAGAGAGGAGTTTATGACCAGGTTATAAAGTGATAAGCTGACTTTTTTATGACTTTTTTTTTTATCTGAAGCAGATAGAGTCTGGGCCAGTAAAGAGGCAGCAGCCATGTTGGAAAGGTCAAAAGTGTTTGTGTGACAGGATCAGACTGGTTTGTGAAGGTCAGAGCAGTTTCTCACGATGAAATAAATCCTCTGCTCAAAAATATGTTTTTTCTTGTTCCCACAGTTAAATATATAAGCTCCTCTGCATATAATATAATAAAGGAGCTGCATAGTTACACATGTTAACTCATGAGGGGGCTACAAGCATGAGCTGTGTGACATCACAAATGATCAAATTCAGCTTACATAGGTGTGACATTTAAAGAGGTTGAAGGATGGACTTTCAGCAACCGACAGCTGGTGTCCAGCACTAGTTTATTTTAGTTTATTTATTTGCACAAAGGTCATGATTAAACATTGAGATTATTGTGCAGGAGACAGAAGATGGATCCTTCTTTCATTTATACAGGACAATAAAAAAAATACATCTAATGGAAAAAGTAATGAATTTATTGAACATGCATGAGATGTAATAGTTATAACATTTATGAATTTATATTTAGATGAAAGACAGATAATTGTTGCACTTTGAGTTACAGACAGACTTATACATATAATAAATAAATAAACTTATTGTGTAAAAATGAATGTCTGATGATAAAAGGAGATTCATGAATTTAAACATGAACATGAACAACCAGAGGAGAGAAATTGTTGAACTTTTCCTTTATCTGAGGTAAAAGTCATTGGGATGATAAAGCAGCTTGTTCATGTTGTAGCTGGATCCTCTCTGGTTTATGACCACTCCTCATTCCTCAGTCTCATTCCTGTCATTGTGCGGGCTGACAAAGCTGCTTAATCATCACACACTAATCTACAAAGACTTTAACATCAGGAACAAGGCAGGACTTCTATATAAGGATCAAACTACCACGTTGACTTCAACCACTCACATCATCAGTCTGTGTTTAAATTGTGTATACTCTGTAGAGTTCAGTCATTTTATCAATGCTTTTAAATTCCCAAATCGGAATCTGGTACAGAATTCTCCTCACAACACAAACAATAAGAGAAGAAATGAGACAAATATCCTCAGAAATCCTGAAATCTCCTCAGTGCATGAAAGAAAAATCAGCTCTTCTCAATGTTTCCTTTCTTTCAGAGCTAAAGCACAAAAATCTTCCATGAGATTATATCCGGTGACTTTGAAGCTTTTAGCAGATGATTCACAGCATGTGGTGACTGTTCCAGGGTGAAGCATTTGAAATGTTATCAGCTCATTAAATGACTGCAATCAGCTGTAATCAGTTGTTATCAGCAGCACTGGGCGGTGGCCATGTTCTTCCGGTGGCTGCTCACCCACATAACTCATCAAGGCAGTAAAAATATCTGTTAACATTGAACAAAGCACTGATCCATCCACCTAAGAGGCAGAGGAGGAAGAGGAATGTCGATTAAACTACGTCATCACATCTGAAACAATGATTCATCATATCCATGGTTACAAAAATGGTTGATGGTTCCTGTGTGTGTTCACACCTGGATTCTTTAAATCATCATACGATGCCGTTACAGATGATGATGTTTGATGGTTTATCGCTGCAGTGAAGGTTTGCGGCACAAGATTTAGGCACAAAAAACACTTGGTAGCAAAAATAATGCAGTAAAATGTCCTGAAGTTACAATAAATAATGCATTGGCGTTACAGTAAAAGTTGTCTAGTGTAAGATCAAAAAGTTATGACCTGAATCACTGAATCCTGGTCAGATTTATTACAAATGCTGGATGATAAGGAGTCTAAGGTGGCAGAGGTTTTTCTCTTTATCTGATGAAGCTGATGACGTCTGAAAACACTCACTGTGGATTACGTCTGAACACCTGGAACAACCTCAACCTCTTTTCAATAAATGTTTGTACAAATTGTGAAGTCCATTGAGTCGAATCTGTGTTTTGTGATATTGGGCTATACAAATAAAATTGACTTGACTTGTAACCATGGAAACGACTTAAACAGACTTAAACACAACCTGAGTTTAAATAAAAACAGTGACTTCACCAACTATTGAGTCTTTGATGGATCCTTACTAACCTTTGCATATTCAACATTATTATTATTTGGCTGAGCTCCTTCTTCACCAGACTGATGTAGATCCAGGACCTCACAGCATTCTTATTAAAACTGTCTGATTTTCTCAGAAATAGGGATGTTTTTCTGTGACTTAAAGGAAAAAGGAGCGTTTCTTTGAATAATTTTATCCTTTATCACGATCATTTTAACCCAAACATGATCTTTTTTAACACCAATCTGAACCTAAACACCTGAACCACAGAGTCACAACATCAAACAGAATCAGTGAAGATATGCACATCAAAAAATGCTGATATGAGACGTAACATGCACAGTAATTTTCCTACGAGACTGAGCTGATATTTGTGTGGAGAGTCAAAACAGAACAGAAGTTGCTGTGTTAGTCACCATCACAATCATCCAGCTGCTGAGTCCAACATGTGGAGGTGATGTAAGGATCAGCTGGATGGAAACGACTCTTTAGACATGTCGAGGCATATGTTGTTTCTCAATGATCTCAGTGAGTTACTAAGCAGCCTGTTAGAGTCTGTGTGTTTTGTGTGATGTCACAAGGTGAGACAAGGAGAAGGAAAGTTGGTGTCAGGACTGAACCAGGTGTTTCAACAACAGTTGACAACCTATTTTTAAACTCAACAATCTTTCGTGTCCAGGTGCCAAAACTGAAGCTGTTCAGGTGTTTCTGCTTCTCAGGGCCGTGCAGACACCTTTGGAGGGGCAGGCGCTCAATGCTACAATGGGGCACAAGGAACAAAGGGTTGAAACACGCCCGATATAGAACTAGCTGAATTGTAGCAACCCATATTCATGAAGAATGAAACATGACATCACAACATACCATATTGTTGACAACATCTGATATATTTGGTAGGGGCAAAGCAAAAGTAGACTGTTGTTTGAGACTGATGTTTTACCTGTTTTACCTGCACATTAAACACACCCACAGAGACCTTCCATACCTTTACTAGAGAGCCACAAGCATGCTGCATGGTGCTGATTCACTATCTACCCTCAATCAACTATAAATCCAAATCATAACTACCAATAATCAAATAAAACTAATAGAAGTAATGCATCTAAATGTACTTATATTCAGTTTAGCTATCAACTTATAGTTAAATATATTTTTAAATGATGCATATTATATTTGTCTGTGTATATAAGATCATTTAAAAAATTAATTAAATGTAAAATTTATATATATATATATTTATATATATATATATATATATATATATATATATATATATATATATATATATATATATATACATGCAGGAATGTTTATATTGATCATTTTATTTACAGTTAAATTATTATTATTATCTAAAGTATTATTACATTGTTGAATGTTATTTATCAATAACATTGAACATTTACATACAACATATTTTTTCAAGAAAGACATCATGTCACTGGTGACAAAATATTAATGCATTCTTATGTTTGTGAAGAAAAAAAGCTTAGGACATAAGAATTGCTGCTGTAAATATGTGAATTGTGTGTGTGTGTGTGTGTGTGTGTGTGTGTGTGTGTGTGTGTGTGTGTGTGTGTGTGTGTGTGTGTGTGTGTGTGTGTGTGTGTGTGTGTGTGTGTGTGTAGCTGAGTGATAGTTGAGTTATATTTCACTTTACCCTGATATCGACAGCTTTGAGGAAAAAAAACTTTGTTAAATAGTATCTGTTTTTTTTAATAATAAAGTTCTGTGAGATTCGATTTGCACTTAATTTTTTTCTTTTGTATTCATGGTCATATTACTATTATAACTTAAATTCCCCAATATAGGACATTAGGGCCTGTGTTTGTAAAAGGTTGCACTATGTTTGCTAAGTTTTTGTTACCATATTTCTACACTGGAATTTAGCCTGAACAATAAATTACAGATATTTGTTGTTAATATTTTGTGTGAATACCATAATGTTATAGTAACTGTACTGTTTCAATAAATGAACCTAGAATTTTATAGGTTCAAACTAAGAAAATCTTTTTTTTGTTGCTGCCGTTTTTCTTGGTTCTACTTCTTTACGGTACATTCATCTGACATCACTGCTGCAGATATAATGAATATAAAGCTGAGGTTGTCCTGATAAAAAAAAGAGACAAAAGAGAAAAAGAGAGACATGTCCATTCGTAGAATTTATCCTAAAGGGTCAACATGATAAAAACATTATTTCAAAGGAATTAAAACAAACACTGAGACCAGGATCCCTCAGTGTCAGTGATAAAGCTGAATGGGTGAAAAGCTGAATGGGCGGTGCGTTCGCTGTCACACGGAGGATCCAGTTTCCTTTGTCTCTGAGCCTCTTTGTGCAGCAGCGATCTGGTTTCCCCTCGACTTTGATGTCTACTCCTCCCACGTTTCCAAGAGGCTCCTCCAGCTCTCATTCACCACACACACACCAGCCCACCCGCCCTCCCACACACACACACACACACACACACACTTGGCCTTCTGCTTGCGGGAAACCCGAGCAGACACATTTCTGGCTGTGAGCTCAGTGAATGACTGCATGTGGAAAACAGTCTGATAGAATATTCACGGGCCAGAAGCCAAAACTGACGACGCCAGCAGCTCAACGTCCAGACACAACTATACTGAGCAAAAGCAGGACCGAAACATGTCACTGAAACAGAGGAACTGAAGCTGCGTCCACTTCACTGTGTAAAGGTCAATGTCACAGTTACAGCTGCACAGTGAAAAGAATCGTTATTCTGCTTTATATGATACAGGAAAAGGTCACTAGATAAACTGGTTTATTTTCACGTGAAAAGCAAAATAAAAAAAAATAAAATGAGTGTGACTCTTATCTGACCACATGCAGCAAACTAACAAACTTCAGTTTTGCAGAGAATAATATTTAGATTCAGCCTGTGACCTAAATGTGAGCTGTTAGAGGATTATTATATTACTATTAATCCATTTTAAGCAGCTGCCTCTGATTTATACTCAACAACAGCTATTGTTGTAGCTTCAGAAGGGGGGGTGGGGGGGTGGTCCGGCTGCCAGACTGCCTGGGTCAGGGGGGTCTGGGGGTCCGGGGGCCTCTTCCCGCACACAGACGCTCGCCTCGCTGCAGAAGCTGCAGCCTGATGTCAGGACTCAAGAATGTGCAAAACAGAACAGACTGGGGGGTCTGTTCTATAGACGCTGGGCACGAATCCAAACCACACACACACACACAGAGGGAGGGGTGGGAGGGGGAACTTACTACTAACAATCTGTGAGTAGTAGAGTAGCAACGATGTAGTTTAACAGAGTTGAGATGATCAGATTTGAAATATTAGAAGTTTTACACGTGTAAAAAAAATCATATCTGAATATTAAATGAACATTAATCTAACTGCATTTTATGAAAAGTGTTTCTTGCATTCCAATCGCCTCGAATTTGGAGCAGAAACGATGATTTCATACCGACCTCATTGTTGTTAAATAAAAAAATTAGATGATAATAGTTTGTCCTTTTTTTTCTCTTGTAATCATGTTTCATTCGATAAGCTTTTTATTCCACAGCCCCTGTAAACAAAACAACTATGAACTTTAGTAGTTTCAAAAGCAAATTCTCCAGTAACTATAATAAATATTTGACAACCTGTACTCTTATTGTAGTAATAGTTGACCAGTAGTATCTGTACTTTCACTCAAGTAATGGTTGATTACTTTGTCGACTAAAACATGCTCATTTAACAGTGTTGTTATCAGATCAACATGAGCTGTTGACTATCTGCTGAAAAAAAACATCTGGCAACATTCGTTCTGGTGTTAAATTACGGTACACAGAGGTAAACAGAAAGAGAAATTACAGCCTGACTGGGTTATAGCTTCAAAAACTTCTGAAATGATGATTAGAAAATTGGATAATAAAGATCCAGTACACTGATGAATGGGGCTTTTTACAGTAAAACAAAGTTCAAGTCAAAACTGATAACAGCTCCCATTCAGAATGAAAGAGAAAGCAAAAGAGGGGAAAAAAAACTGAGGCGAAAGCTGATCACAACAAAGAGCCGCTCGATTGCCTCCAGCAATTAAAATTTTTTTTTAAAAAAGTAGTGATTACAGGCTTGGCAGGAAAATGAGCTGCATCCACATTCAAAACATGCAAATATGAGAAAATGCTCAAGAAACTGTGCAGGCTGCACACAGACTCTTACATGTTTGTTATGATTCATGCAATCAGACGAGAGACAGAAAGACTCTGACATAACGAAGAATAAAGAAAATCCAGAGATGGACGACAGATAGAAAAAAAAGGTATAGTCAAAACAGAAGTCGACATGAAGGAAAATGGGTTAAACAAACAGAAAGTGACTAAAGTGTGTTTCAGTGGCTCCAACAGGCAGAATAATGGAAACACAGCATGAAGTCTCGTCCTGAAATGTAATCTGAATCTCTTCAGGCCTCAGTTAGATCATCACGTCTGGAACATGATGTTCATGAATGTCACGGAGCAGACGTGATGTCGTCTCAAACATAACGGAGCAGGAATGTATCTGAGTCTGATGAATAAAACAGGATTTAACTCTGATGTGAGTTTGATATGTTAATAATTAAATATCAATATTCATATTCTCTCCTGAATATTTTTGCATGATTTTACAGTTAAATAAACTCAGTAGTGATGTTGAATTAGCGTTTTTCAGCCCTCAGTTCAGCTTCTGTCTGAAACAGGCTGCAGCTCCTGTTCCTTTAAACCCCGCCTCTTGACGACACACTCTGCTTTGATTGGTCAGTTTCAGGAAGCTTCGAATGCTCCGTAAATTAACTGTAGCAGGACTTTATGTTATATCATATCTGTCTTGTTCTTTAATAATAACGGAAACTTTAAATTTGTTAAATACGAACACGTTTCAGCACGAAACTGATCTGAGATCAACACATGAAATAAATTCAGCAAAGACGGTAAAACAAACGTCTGCTGTATGTTCAAAGATGAGAACTAATTCACTCATTGATTTCTGGAATTCATCAAAGTTCTCTGAGGTCAGAGAATATGTGATAATATTTTACACTTTGTCCAACACAAGAAGGCTAAAGAAATATTATTAGTCGCAGTTACTTTAAACCCTGGCCATAGTTTGAAATGTTTATAGGACATGAAGATGTTAAATGTGCCATCGGCAGCTAAAGTGTCTGGTTTAAACACACAGAAATAATCAGAAACTACAAACAGGTGAGTGAAATAAGGCACAGGTGAAGCACATGAGACAATCAACCAAGGTGAGAATAAACAGGAAGTAAAGCTAACAAGAAACAGGAGGGGAAACCTTTCAGACTAAAACAGGAAGTGGACAGAAAGAGACAAAAACAACAATCAGACATAAAATACCCATCACCCAATAAATAAATCAATACTCTTCACTAATTCACCTTGAAATATTAATATCATATGAACACAACACACAGCTGAAACTGGAGGAATCATTGTGTCGTAAATGTGTGCGATTAATGTGGAGAGAGACGACTTTAACACAGGCCAGTTCAGTTTTATAATGAAGCTTTATTTATTTTTCCGCACAAAAAGGATAAACAAAAAAAAAAAAAAACAATCAATGTCGGCACAGAATTTCTCAACTTTAGGACACGCTCAGAACTTTTTAATTTCATGTCGTGTGTGTTTATTATGTGTATTAAAATGACCTCTTTAATGTCTGGTGTGTGTGTGTAGGTGGAATAAATAAAACTCTTTGCTCTTTGTTCTGATACAAATGTAAATCAGGTTTTAGACTTTAACAGAATCCACCTTCCAATCCAATTCTTACAAATATCTTTCTGTTTAAATCCAGCTCTCTACATCACATCCTTAAGCTAAAATTTTAGAATCCAACATGTTGCCAAAAAGCTTTTTCATTTTCCTCCAAAGCAGCCGCCGCCTGTATGTGTGTGTGTGTGTGTGTGTTTGTGTTTGTGTGTGGGCGGCTGTGTTTTAAAGAACATGTTCTCCTCTTAGAGTCTCTGTTGGATTATGGAGGATTTCTGTTGGATTTCAGAGAAATAAAGAGTCTCCTGTTGCATCAACCAATCACAACCAGCCCTGACGTTTACATGACATTTCTTGGAGTCAACAGACTGGGGATAATAGTGTGTTGCATCATATAAGTGGAACCAGAGGGTATAAACCATTTAAAACAGCTCTGACCTACTTTATTATCTACAGGAACATTACACAAACTATTGTCTGTGACACGTCTCCTATAGAAACGCAGGGATGGAGATAAATTTACTTTTATATCACAAAGAGTAAAGAAAGAAGCAACAAAACATTTGTAAATTAAAACAACGTACACACACATAAAACAAGTAAAAATTATTACATAAAAAATCCAAAATATGGAATAAAACATTCTAAGATAAAAAAGTCTTGTTAAAACAAGATCAAATTGATCAAACTTAAGAAAAAATACCTTAAAATAATCAAAATGATCTGACAATGGAATCAGATAATTCTACCTAATATTGGACTAATTGAACAAAAAACAAGATATTTTTCCCTGATCAGATTACATCTTTCACAGAGCAGGAAACCTCTTCGGGAATAAGGTGAAACAGGTTCATTCTGCTCTGATCTGGGTTAAAGTGGAAGGAGACAATGTTGTTTTGAAGCCTGTTTAAATGCTGCATCAGGAGCTGGGGACATGATGTACTGAGCTGAAATAACTGGTTCACTGGTCGAGTCTGAACTTGCTGCTTCTTACATAACAGGATGAAATAATCCATCACACTGACTCCTGCAGAACAACAGGAGGAGCAGGAGGAGGAGAAGGTCAGACACAGGAGGTGAAGGAGCATAAACTTAGTGTTTGTGTGTGACTGAACATCATTCTAACCCGAGATCACACGTGCTTCTTCTTACTCAAACTGTTATTTTCCAGCAGCTGAGAACAAACTAAACTGTGTTGCACTTATTTTCGTCAATGACGCAATTTATAAAACATCGTCTGTTTGCTGCTAAAACCGTAACAGGACGTTTCATAGACAAGTTACTCAATAAGAAGATCTGTGTTTAAAACTTTCACAGCCCAACACATAATTATATTATCTAACTATAAAGCAATAAGCATCTGTGTGTCTGTGTCTCTCATGTCTCTGTTTGTCAGATTAACCTCAACATTTGGATATATAACTTGTGCATAGCATGATGCTGTATATCCTTGTTGTGGAATTATTTGAATACATATTCAAAACATAATTATTATCATTCAAAATTAAAATCCCTTAGGTGCACTAAAAGGGCTAGAGCTCCCCTCCTCCCTCTCTCTCTCATTACCTCCTGTCTGGCTACTGTGTAATAAAAGCATCTATGCCACAATAATAATTTACAAAGAAAAAAAAGACACCTTGAAATCCCATAGACATACATATCACTCACTTACTCCGAGTTAACAGACCCTCAGGGAATCCCATAACTATCACCTAACAGAACAGAAACTCATTTATTTATAAACACATAACAGTAAGACGCCCACGCTCTTACACTAAACAGGAAGAACGATGAAGTCAGAGATTTATCGTAATTGAGGTTTTACTTGTCCCATCAACATAATTTTGAAACTGATATGTAGATTGACAGCCAAACTGTCAACATTGTGGACTTTTTCTTATAAGTGTATTTGCATGTCTATGCTTTTCTCAATGTATGGCCATGTCTTAACCAATGTGCAATTTGTCTATTAAGACTATGTAACAGTACAACACGTCCTCATTTAATATTAAAAATCTGTTAAATCTCCCACTTTTCTAAAGGAATGCATACTCCCTACATGCACTGTACTAGTGAAACATAAATTAAATGTAATGAATGTGAAAGCATTATTATTATATTTACTCGGGACTGACACATAAATTACATAACAAATAACAACATAACAGAACAAGTACAACTAAATAAAACAAAACATTACACAGATGCAGTTTGTTCTTTAAATTGAATATTATTTGTGTCAACACATCAAAAAGCAAACATTCATGGTATTTTTACACCTTTGGTTATTTCATGTCAGACTGTGATTGCGCCGACATATATATCAGATATATATCAGTGCATTCTAAATATTAATAGATAGAAAAGTCACTCAATCAGGTAAAATGGCTCCAACATGAACCTGATGGTCAAATGATGAAAGTTTCCAAACACACTGAATTTAGTTCCTGTTTTCAGTTGTTTTGTTTTGTGAAATTCTGTCTATTTCCAGATGAAAATCATCCTCATGTTAAAACATGTGGTTTAACTTGAGTCATTTTAAGGTGTCACAAGACAATAGTTGGCTTTATAAAATGAAACAGATTAATAAATTGTTATAAAATTGTATTTATATATTTACTATTGAGAATCACAGACATCACCAACTCCTCCTTCACCTCTGGCACTGCCCCCCGCACCTGCAAAAGTGCTATATAAAACTAATATAATATTCTTATTATTATTATTATTCTTAGTAGTAGTAGTAGTAGTAGTAGTACTAGTAGTAGTATTTAGTGTCCAGTACAGGTCTGTGTGGTTCTGTACATTTAAATATTTTATCTTCTGTTTGTATCAAACAGAAGATGACAGGTTTCTGTCAGAAATAAAATACATTGATTTTCATCTTTGGCTGCATAAAAATAAAATACACTCTATACAATCAATACAATCTATACAATTATAAAAATCTTTGCAAACAGCAAATATTTCCCATTCAATGATAAACCTTGAGTTCATGACAGTTCATGACAACTGTCTCCTAATCATTAGAAAACAGAAGACGTTCAACCCTCAGGTCATCGTTTCATCAGTGATTGGTCCTTGATTAAGTCGGTGAAGGGTCAAGACCTTCAACTGGATTCACATCAGTTGACCAGCAAACTGAAGCGAATTCAGACTGTTCCTTTAAAGGAATAAAGTGATTTCCAGTAAGTTGTTGTGTGCTTCAGAATATGAAGCGTCTTGTGTTTCATGGATAAAACACAGACTGAGCTCAGTGATGCTGCTGCAGAGCTTCACAGTCACAGTTTATTTCCAGTTTTATTCATGAAAGTTTCATTCGAGAGTGAAGCTTGGTCCTCCTGGGAAACCACTGTAAGAAGAGAAGAAAACATAGATTATTACATGATTTCCCTGATAACTGCAAACACAGCAGTTATCATGCAGAAAACCTGTAGAACACACACAGAACACCTGTATAACACCTATAGAACACACACAGAACACCTGTATAACACCTATAGAACACACAAACACCTGTATAACACCTATAGAACACACACAGAACACCTGTATAACACCTATAGTACACACACAGAACACCTGTATAACACCTAGAACACACACAGAACACCTGTATAACACCTATAGAACACACACAGAACACCTGTAAAACACCTATAGAACACACTCAGAACACCTGTATAACACCTATAGAACACACACAGAACACCTGTAAAACACCTATAGAACACACACAAACACCTGTATAACACCTATAGAACACACACAGAACACCTGTATAACACCTATAGAACACACACAGAACACCTGTAAAACACCTATAGAACACACACAGAACACCTGTAAAACACCTATAGAACACACACAGAACACCTGTATAACACCTATAGAACACACACAGAACACCTGTATAACACCTATAGAACACACACAGAACACCTGTAAAACACCTATAGAACACACACAAACACCTGTATAACACCTATAGAACACACACAGAACACCTGTATAACACCTATAGAACACACACAAACACCTGTATAACACCTATAGAACACACACAGAACACCTGTAAAACACCTATAGAACACACACAGAACACCTGTATAACACCTATAGAACACACACAGAACACCTGTATAACACCTATAGACCACACACAGAACACCTGTATAACACCTATAGAACACACACAAACACCTGTATAACACCTATAGAACACACACAGAACACCTGTATAACACCTATAGAACACACACAAACACCTGTATAACACCTATAGAACACACACAGAACACCTGTATAACACCTATAGAACACACACAGAACACCTGTAAAACACCTATAGAACACACTCAGAACACCTGTATAACACCTATAGAACACACACAGAACACCTGTATAACACCTATAGAACACACACAGAACACCTGTAAAACACCTATAGAACACACACAAACACCTGTATAACACCTATAGAACACACACAGAACACCTGTATAACACCTATAGAACACACACAGAACACCTGTAAAACACCTATAGAACACACACAGAACACCTGTATAACACCTATAGAACACACACAGAACACCTGTATAACACCTATAGAACACACACAGAACACCTGTATAACACCTATAGAACACACACAAACACCTGTATAACACCTATAGAACACACACAGAACACCTGTATAACACCTATAGTACACACACAGAACACCTGTATAACACCTATAGAACACACACAGAACACCTGTATAACACCTATAGAACACACACAGAACACCTGTAAAACACCTATAGAACACACACAGAACACCTGTATAACACCTATAGAACACACACAGAACACCTGTATAACACCTATAGAACACACACAGAACACCTGTATAACACCTATAGAACACACACAGAACACCTGTAAAACACCTATAGAACACACACAGAACACCTGTATAACACCTATAGAACACACACAGAACACCTGTATAACACCTATAGAACACACAGAACACCTGTAAAACACCTATAGAACACACACAAACACCTGTATAACACCTATAGAACACACACAGAACACCTGTATAACACCTATAGAACACACACAGAACACCTGTATAACACCTATAGAACACACACAAACACCTGTATAACACCTATAGAACACACACAGAACACCTGTATAACACCTATAGAACACACACAGAACACCTGTATAACACCTATAGAACACACACAAACACCTGTATAACACCTATAGAACACACACAGAACACCTGTATAACACCTATAGTACACACACAGAACACCTGTATAACACCTATAGAACACACACAGAACACCTGTATAACACCTATAGAACACACACAGAACACCTGTAAAACACCTATAGAACACACACAGAACACCTGTATAACACCTATAGAACACACACAGAACACCTGTATAACACCTATAGAACACACACAGAACACCTGTATAACACCTATAGAACACACACAGAACACCTGTAAAACACCTATAGAACACACACAAACACCTGTATAACACCTATAGAACACACACAGAACACCTGTATAACACCTATAGAACACACACAGAACACCTGTATAACACCTATAGAACACACACAAACACCTGTATAACACCTATAGAACACACACAGAACACCTGTATAACACCTATAGAACACACACAGAACACCTGTATAACACCTGCCCTGCACAACACCTGCAGAATTCCAGCTTCACTACTCATTTACATGATGCAAAACCTTTATTAGGAAATAGTGATAAATCATGACATTGTCAGATGTTTCCTGGTCATTAATATGTTGGTTGAGCTGCTAACGTTTTACTTCATCCTGGACATTTGTTTGTTTTTAAAATGGCACTAAATAAATGATTCACCAGCAGCTGCAGCTTTGCTGATAAGATCCTGTAGGTGTGTTTCCATTGAAAATGCTTGGATCTACTCCCACGCTGCTGCTGCCAATCACTGATCAGCCTGCAAACATCCGGCTGTAATGAACCAGAAAAACACATTTGGGCGTTGTTGCTGCTGCATGTTACTGTAAATCTACACGTTAATCTGCTCTTGTCTTTACAGCCTCTGAGTACAGAAATGGCTGAGGTGTGATTGGTTGTGGTCACGTTTGTGCACTGAGGAGTGTGAACAGCGGTCCGTGGTTCATCCAATCTGTACGTTAAAAGCGGGAAAAAAAAAAACAATCGCAACAAACACAAACTCAGATCTCACAGTAACAAGTTGATGGATGTCAAACATCCAAATCTTAAACTTCAGTTTCAAGTTTGTGCATATAAATAATTTTATTCTTCGACAACACGACTCTAATAAATTCAACTTCTGCTTCTGCTGCAGCAGGTGAATCAGATCATATTTCACCTGCTCAGAACCAACCTGATGCAAAAAGAGATGAGGGAAGCAGTTTCTGCAGCAGCCAAAGGAGGTGCTGCAGTGACTCACCCCCATAGAATCAAAGCATTGAAGGGACAGTTCAGTGTTTTCGGATATTTAGCCTCATTTCCATCATTCCTTCATGTATCAGCAGCATAGAGACATAATTTCACTGATCCTCAAGTATTGATCTTTGTAGTGATTTTCAGTATGTTAGTTCACCTGCAGGTTTAGCAGCTGTTTCCCAAACATGACGCTCATAGTTTAATCTGACTTATTGTCAATATATTTTCCTGCAGTTTATAGAAAACTCACGAACTGAATATTGGAACCTGTTCTGGAACTATTTCCCAGACCACAGTACGGCTCTAGTAAATCTACGCTGCTCTGTCACTTGCAGGATCAATGCTCATTTCCAAACCTTGCAAAGCAAGAACAGATAAATGAAATGGGAAACATGCAGCTGACAGTACAATTACACACCTGGTGAACTAACATTATAGTACAAATCACAACAAAGTTCAATACCCCCAGTATTGATCAATGAAATTATGTCTCTATGCTGCAGATACATAAAGGAACAAGGGAAATTGGGCTAAATTTAAAAAATACTGAACTGTATCTTTAATGTTAAATGTCCTGTGGGTTAATATCAGCCTCATCTTCCTCACTGAGTTTGTCTCTGTGGTGTAACAGGAAGCAGCTTCACATTCGTTCAGCTTCACATCTACAGGTTAAAGGACCTGAAATCACAGTGATTCACTCACTGGTTTCAACTGTCAGCTTATCTCAGCTGTGATTTCTGATGTTCATCCTGAAACGTCAGCTTGCGTTTAATCAGTAATTGTCAATGAGAATCTGACCACACATTTCTGTAGAATAATAATCATGGAGACAACACATCTGAGTTACTATGATTCATATCTGATCACATCTGCAGAGACACAGACAGAAAAAAATGTTTTACAAACCCAGAGATGATTATAGTGATTCAGATGTGTCGTCTCCATGACGATTTTCTTCAAAAACGTGTCATCATATTCTCTTTCACATCACATAAATTGATGTTCCAGGAAGAACACGGAGAGTTTCAATTTAGGTTTCAGTAGTTTTGAATAAACCACATTAGTTTGTCTCAGTAACTAAGTTGATTTACTTCACTACATTTATTTGACAGCTGCAGTTATTTTAAGATCAACCTTTTATTATTGCACATAAATTAATAAGCTTTAATATTCTATTATCTATATTCTATTAAATTGTCTATTTTCTTTGTGTGAAAGCTGCAAAATTGTATGATGCAGTACTTTTACTATCTACCATTAAAAACATTAAAATATTATACATATTATACAAATGTAATACAGTTTAAATAGTAGATTATAATACAGATTAAATAGTAGATAGTAGATAAATAGTAGAATAGTAGTATTTCTACTTTTACTGCAGTAGCGTATCTGAGTACTTCATCACCTCTAACTTCAAAACAGTTAAAAGTGAGAGTTGTTTCTTAAAATGTGGTTTGAATATATCTAATTATTTATGAAAGTCTTTAATGCAGTGTGTTTCTGTGCTGCAGCACAACATGAATCTGCTTGTTTTACACATGCTAACTTTGAATTTTGAGCTAATTTTGGAGAAAAAAATACAACACAGCACACACACAGCTCAATTGACAGGATGTTTTGGGAAATGTGTGATGTGTGAAACAGCACAGCAACAACAATCATCATTGTTGTTGCTGTGATGTGTGTGATGCAAAATGAAGATAACAAAAACAATAACATTAACTGTCTTTAACCCATCTATTCTTTCTTTTATAGAGCTTATTGACAGGAAGACACAAACCTCCGATGGTCTGAGTCTTTTCAGTCACAGCTGCAGCTTTTCTCAGTTGCATTCAGTCAAATTTTTGATAACCTGAGGTCAGAACACAAACTTCTTTTAGTCTTGGTAGCAGTTTTGTGTTTGCAGGTTTTTTTTTTAACTGGCAGAAACATTTAGGTACTTTCCTCTGCTCTGATAAAGCACAGCTGACATGGACCAGTAACCAGCAGCAGCTCCACCCGACTCTTCTTCTGTGGTGCTTAAACATCTTTAACCTGGTTCATCTCGTTGGAAGGAGTCATTTTTTAATCCAAGATTCATTAAATATGGCTTATTTTTTAAATTTTCCGTTATTATTATTGTTATTAGTAGTAGTAGTAGCAGTAGGTATAATTTTCTATTATTTCATGTTGTTATAAAATGTTGACAGCAAAATGTACTTGGCGTAATAAAGTAAAAGTCCCCTGATATAATATATGTGACATCATAACTCACTGGATAAAATAAGAAGCTTTAAAATCCAACACAGAATTAAAGACTCGATTTAAAGACACTTATGTACTTTACTGCAGTACTTTAATTATATTGACTCATAATACTTTTATACTTTTACTGAGTGAGATTTTTCATGCAGGACTTTTACTTGTTATTGAGTATTTTTACTGTGTTGGGATTTCTGGTCGTCCTGTTTCAACCAAACACACCTGAACACCTGCAGACACTTTGGTGCCAACAGTCCTGACCTGGGACTGAAAGTGAAGGTGAAGTCGATGCAGCATATAAACAGTATATGTGTGTGTGTATTGTGTGTGTGTGTGTGTGTGTGTGTGTGTGTGTGTGTGTGTGTGTGTGTGTGTGTGTGTGTGTGTATGTGTTCTGCTGTTTGCCTTCAGTCAGCTGATGTTGTTTATCTCAAACTTCCTCATGAATCTCCTGTTGGAGAGAAAAGCGTGGGAACGTCATTATAACATGGGATCCACTGCCCGACAGTAACCTCATTCTCTCTCTCCCTCACACACACACACTAACACACACACACTAACACACACATGCACACACCCCAGTGTTCCCATAACAAAGAAAAACCAGAAAAACAGAACAGGTAAGAGACGAGTAGGTTGAACGCTGCTGGTTGGTTTGTTCTTTTAGTCGCTGCCTAATTATTCAAATCAGGGACAAAGGTTGAGGGTGAAAAGCTACAATAAAGCCAACGTTTTTCATATTTCTGTTTGGCCATCTGCGCTTCAAACAAAGACACAACCGTCTTTACATTGGAACCAGGAACAGGACGCAATGTTCCCAGGATTATTTTTTTTCTTTCCCTGTTTGGAACGACTCCGCCTGTTTCCTCATTCCTCTCATTTCTCCCATCACAGAATAAACTGCCCCCTGTCTCTCTGCCTCTGTTTGACCTGCAGTTGCAGCAGATGAAGCAGTTTCCAGTAGTTTGAGGACAAACAGCAGATGAGGATGAAGGTGGAGCAGCAGCAGCAGCCGACAGGCATTTACATGTATATGACTTTTCCAAAGACAAGTCTGCTCTTGTGAGTTTGCTTTGAGATATGAGGCAAGTAAATTAGTTTTAGGAGGAAGCAAACAGAGCGGCCGGTGGGAAAACACACAGCAGGAGATTAAACAGATAGAACTGGGTGAAAGAGGAGAAACGTGACGTCAGCAGGATTTGGTTTGTTGGGAAAAGCAGACGAGCACAGCAATTAAAATTAAAGGTCATGAAACAGGAAGCAGAGCTTTTTTTTTTTTTTGCTCTCAAATATTCTAGTGTATAACAACCGTAACAAACAAAAACATATTAGCCCCGCCCCCTGCCCCCCATAGCAACTCTTTGCTGAGACAATATTGAAGATAAATTCATTCATTATTGTCTTCTGAGTCGTCAATGAAGCCAGAGCAGCAGGAACCAGGAAGAGAATCAGCTGAACATGAAGTGGTCAACCACAGCGAAGATTCAAGCCGATACGATGACGTCCGTTTCCTGTTTAGACTGAGAGATGTGGGAGATATTTTCCACAGATATTTGGACGCAGACAGTGTCGGTCAGAACATTCGTGATGGATTTGTTTAAAAAGGTTGAGAAACATTTGAGTAAATTTTCAAAATGACTGACGGAAAAACCTTGTACGAGAGCCGCTCTTTGGTTCATAAAATGGTGTAAAATGTCAATCACTGTTTCTTAAAGCTGAAGATTCAATCTAAAATGTGTTTTTTTTGTCCAGGCCAACAGTCCACAACCAAACGACCATCAGTTTACTATTATTGAAGACTAAAGAAACCAGATAATAATCAGATTTGAGAAGCTGGAACCAGAGAATTTGGACATTTACTTCATCAAAATGATTCAAATCCATTAATCGATTATAAAAGTAGTTGGTGATTAATGTAATAGTTGATGACTAATTGATTAATCATTGCAGCTTTAACATATATATCTATCTATCTATATACATATTTTTTAATAGCTTTAGTGCTTAATTTATTTAGTGTTTTTCTTGTTATTGCAGGTTTAGATGTGGTTTTTTAACATATTTAGTTCGTGAAGCAGCAGCTGGTTCAAACTTAATGGTCTGTTGCTGCAAACTAAACAGTTGAAGAGTTAAAACAGTGTCATTATGAAACATAGATATTAATTATTTCATATTATTATTATTTAACATTGAATCCTGAAATGACTTTGGGCTGGATGGAATGATTCCATTTCTGTGACATTATGGATGAATAAATTGACCCTTGATCTTTACAATGAATGAATTTCCTCCAATAAAAGAACAATAAACAGGCAGCTATGAGCCAGATTGTGTAAACAGGAATTCATTGGAACTTTTATACGAGATAATCACACATGAATTTTTACTGTGGACTGTTTGCTTTTCCAGTGACAGCTGCTCTATCTTTAGGAGACACAGGAAGTGTCCATCAGCTGATGGAGAAACAGGAAACAGCTTCGTAAACTAACTGCAAAAAGAAAAGTTTTCACTCTTGTTCAACACTTTATGGATGAATCCAATAAGTAGAAAAATGGTTGATAATGAAAATTTGTCCAAAATGTCACAAAAATACAGAAAAGGCTGTTAAATATGAACATATTTAAGATTAAAATGTCAAATAATGGCAACAAAAATATGATATTGAGTATTTCAATTAAATACTGATTATATTGAATATATTTAACACAGCTGCTCTTATCAGCAGAGACTGAAACTTGTGTAGGTGTGTCGTTCTATAAAGCTGCGATATGAAACTCTGCTGCTCCTTTAAGAGTGGGCGAGCAGCAGAGAAAGAATGTGAACAGACACACACACACACACACACACACAGCCATGTCAGGACCTTTAATTAAGTCAGATATGTGTGTGGGAGGCAGGAATTGGCCAACACTCAAAACACTGAAGGTGAGATTTGCAGGTGAAGCTGGCTGGGAAATATGTGTGTGTGTGTGTGTGGGTGAACTAAAGTGACCACAGACTCTCTGAGCTGTCAGAGAAACAGACTGCTCTGGGGTGAAATGAGGAAATGAATAGAGCTTAAGGAAACTCCAGGTAAACGCTGGTTTTATTTTCAGGTGGATTCCTATCACTCGACCTGGTTTAGAAGCAGCCTGATGCTCTTATGTTATTAAAAAAAAAACAGCCAGAGGGGGAAACTGTTCCTCCAAAAAAACAGCAGGACTCATTTACATTCCTGGGTCATGTGCAAAAAATGGTTTACTTTCCATAATCTTGGAACCAGATGCTGCAGCGTCTTGGCAGAGTCAGAGTCTGCACTTATGGTTCTCAGGGTTTGGATCAGTTTCAGGACATTTGTTCCTCTTCCTCCTCTAAAGACAATCTAGCGATGTGTAGAATTCTTCTATAATTAAGATGAAGCAACATCAAACCAGAGATGAAGAGAAAACAGAGAGGAGGAGAAGCTGAAAGCAGTCCAAAAAACAACAGTCCTGCTTCGAGCCACATTGCTCAGGACTGAGCTCATGTTTTTGTGGCCTCACATGAAGCCTGAAATCATCTCGGATCACTGAGCCGAAGCTTCAGACTCAGATTGACTCTGTCTCCACGGAAACGTTAAGGTTTCTGTAGATATTTTTTTTAATATTCATGCATATCTTCACTGATCCTGCGGTTCATGTGTTTATGTTCAGGTTTGTGTTAGAAAACATCATGTTTGGGTTAAAATGATCAATGAAGACGTGATGGACAAACGTCAGCTCACAGTGATGTTGTACAGACTCTGCTGAAACAAAGCACTGATCCATCCACCCAACCCTCCTCCTCCTGCTGACTCTTCTGAAAAATGGTCAGATGTGTACCTGTATCTCCTAACTTCTAACCCCTAACAGCTAACCTCTATCACCTCCCATGTTTCCACTTACAGAACAAACAGTGAACATTTCTTTGACCCCAATTTGTTCTGTTTT
Source organism: Lepturacanthus savala (assembly GCA_030544235.1). Classification (NCBI taxonomy): domain Eukaryota; kingdom Metazoa; phylum Chordata; class Actinopteri; order Scombriformes; family Trichiuridae; genus Lepturacanthus; species Lepturacanthus savala. Next base: position 17,071,109 of record CM060467.1, read on the forward strand.
CTGTTGATCAGCTGATGTTTGAGATTTAACAGCGGAGCAGGTGACAGGTGTGTGACAGGTGTGTTTATGGTGCTTGTGAAGGCGTCAGCTGACAAGCTGTTTGCCGAGTTTCTTTACACTGCACAAACTCATGAGACCGGATGTTTACAGACCATCAGCATCACAGCATCCGACTGTAAAAGTTAATTGTTCACTGGGCATCAAGATGATATCACATCAGATTAAAGCCGATAAATTATCAGGGACAATGACCACTAACTAAACTAACTCAGATGGTATTAGTGGTGAAAGATCAGAACATTCAGAGGAAAATAAAGGCAGGAAGATTCATCCTTTGGGAACATGAATTACTGTATATCTTTAAAAAAACATACACTTGTTGAGATACTTCACACTGGTCCACATAGGTGAAGCAACCAGATCAGCCACAATTACACCTATTTATTATCTTTTTACATTTATTTTTCATTGTTTAGTTAGACAAACAAACTACTTTAGATTAAACCTTTGACTCTGGGAAGTTGTGATGGGGTCATTTTATTAACACATCAAATCCAGCCAATCAACGTCCATCTGTACGATGATAAAAGTACAGTTGGCATAAAGATTTAATGTTGGTGCACATTTATTTGATTGTTCCAACCATTTATGTAAATTAATCCTCATCTTTCAACCCTTGAAACGTTTTTAATATAAGTGGAGCAAAGTCAGGATTATAAAGTAAAATAAAATGATTATCTCTCAATAAATACATGTTTACGCTGATATATTTAAACTGATCTGTATATGAAAACAAGTGAGGGAAAGAAATGGGAACAGGTTATTCTGTATTTTTTAGTGTGTGAAGACAGATGTTCACATCTGTGAAAACGAAGGCGGCAGCAGCAAGGAGGAAACTTCAGCTCAACCTTCAACAAACCTTCAACAAATGTCATTTATCACTGTCCTGAGACCAGCAGCTTCTGTTTTCTAAAGTTATAAACCACCTGTGAACCACTGATCTCTCAGTAAAACTCCTCCTGTCTGTCTCACGCTCATCACGTTTCACTGCAGAACCTGATACAGTCTGAGTTGTCGTTTCCACAGGACAAAATGTCCGACAGGATGGTTTTTGTTTCAGGCGAGTTTATTCACTTACATCCAGCAAGTCAACAAACATCCACCACCAACACCAACAGTACAGACGATAGAAGTTGTGCAGGTTCTGGGATTTTTTTAGACGAGATAAGTTAACAGCAACAGGACATGAAAAAAACTCCTGCATTCCAAAGTCTTGTTTTTGGTGCAATTAGTAGTTAACTATGAGGTAAAACATCCAAACCCCAAAATATGAGAAGAAGACCACAAAAAAAGACAATAATAAGAGATGTGCAACACTGCACCTGATGTCAACAAAACTAAGTTGACATTTTGTCCAGTAATTAAACAGGCAATAAAATAAAAAAAACTCCAACATCTGACAACCAAAAGGTTTCAGGAACTATAAACCTGAGCCATAAACAGACAAACTCTGCCCATAAAGGGGACTTTTATTCAGCACCCAGGACTAGTCTACACAAACTCAAGTTAAGTTCATCCCTAATTCCCTAAGTTCCTCAGAAGATTCTTGGTCCTCTGGAAATGTTTTTGCAGCAGAAACATTCTGCAAAGCAGAGTTTGTGAAACCATTAGATATACGAGTAGATAAAGTGGGAAACTAGACAATGATATGACTTTATTTCAAAAACCCAAACCTCCACCTCAGGATCATCTCTGTGTTCCCCGCACACAGAACAAAGTGGAATGCAGGAATGCTCCACCCCCACTGCCACATAACATCGCTTAACTCTCATATATAAATCCTGATAATAAACAGTCTCATTTCATGGGCTGTAAATGGATTAGGATGTTTTACAGTAAAGGAGAAGCCTCCTGGCTCCAACATGGTGCCTCATTCATTCCAGGGAGAGTAGCTCATTGTGTGCAGATAAACTGAAAACAATCTTTCAGTTTACCTAGATTGATTTTTTTTTCCATCTAATTCCAAGGTGTTGGGTGATGCTTGGAAAAACATTAAAAGTTCTTTTTAACATCTTGTTGTTTCTCAGCCTATGTCATCAACAAAGATTCATGGTTTTTAGTTCTGGTTCAAGCTTTGACCTAATGCATCTGCTGTTATACACACAAACAGCATTTCATGTGTCTCACTATGGGTTTTACCTCCAAATAAATAAAATATTTTCAACAATGTGGATAAACTGTTAATCTCTTGACATTAGTCATGTGTCTGGTCTTGTCATTTGCTTTTGGTGATTTCATTGGATTCTCAGATAAAGAACTGTTATATCATAACTGAGTCCAGGCAAGCTACAATAATAATAATAATAATAATAATAATAATAATAATAATAATAATAATGAAAAAACAAGAATGTGATTGAGGTTTGCATGAATTCATGTTGTTCTGCCTTGTGCAGCAGATGGATGGAGGCAGAACATAAGGCTGTTATAATCAAGGACAGAGCAGCGGTTTGTCCTGCTGAAGGTCAGATAACTTATCTAATAATATAGCAGATCACAGACATTACATGTTTGATAACACAGATAATTATGTGATATCAAACATTTATCTGAGGAATCTGACTTAGTCAGCAGGTCACAGGACAAACCGCTCCATACTATAAATTACTACATCATCATACATAATATCATTACAACATAAAACATACAGATCAGCTGTGGGAGCGTATGAAATGTTATGAACTTAAGACTTATTTCTGATCATGAAATGTTTAAACAGCTGCGAGGAGGAATAACTTTAGTTCCTGAGTTTATTCTCGTTCTGTCCTTTAACTGTCAGCGTCTGTCAGTCTCTGTGCTAAATATAAATCTATTAATCTACACAGTGGCTTTCAAACAGAGCTGCTGCTCTGAGCTCTTTAAATAGAGGCAGCAGAGGAACACAGGTGAGCTCATGAGGAGTCCAGGTGTATCTGGGTCAGGGGTCAGCTGACTAATCAAGGAAATAGTGGAAAAGTGCAAGACTTTATTTCAGCTGTTTGATTTGAAAAGTTCAATGATGGTAATAAAGTGTATGTGTTTGAACTGAGACCAACAGCAAGGGTGTAATTTAATGTTAAATGGTGTAATGAGCGTTCATTGAGGGGGAGGAGCTTAGCAAGCTGGCCGGAAACCACACAGGTGTGTTGCAGCTGCTAGATATTAAAGTATTTAGAGTTTCTTGTTGCTCACTTTTGTTTTGAAAATAAAACTTTAAACCTTGCATATTTTCTTGTTTTTTTGACACTTGATCCAAAGTTCTTATAACATCTCAAAGACTTTTACATACGTGAATAAAAGTCTTGTTCTAAACGTACAGGTTTCTGTTAACTTAAAAACTAGACAGCTTTTAATTTGAAAAACTTAAAAAAACAGGCTTTTTATGAAAAAATTTAAAATTATATCATTAGACTGAAACAGAGATGAAGCCTGACAGAGCCAGGAAGGTTTTTCAGGTTAGCTTCTTGTTGTCTTTGTGCACGTGAATGCCCTTAAAATAATTGACTGCATTGTTTAGACCAACTGAACACTTCCTGTATCCTTTTTAAAATTAAAAGCCATCTTGTGTATCAGACAGAAACCCATCAATTTATAATAAGACTTTTATTGTGAAACGTCTGCTTCGATTACAGCGCATTGCCGTCTGCAGCTGAGATCAGGATTTAAAGAAATACTGTCTATCAAAAGGCTGTAGTAGGATCCTTTTAATATATATATTTTATTACTTCACAGACTCCAGTTAAATTGACGTATACTAGCGGTTTCCAATCTGTGGCTCATGGCCCCCTGGTGTGTCAGGAAGTTATTGCAAGTGAGCTAAAATACAAAAGTGACAACAATAACTAGAAAAACTACATTCAACATTGTTGTCTTATTGAATACAAACACTATTGTGGAATGAAAAGTTTTCATCACTGTTGTCTGTAAAATGTGATTATAGATCACTTGAAAATAAAGTTCCTATTCTGGGAAAAGTCATCTGCATCATAGTGATGATGCTCATGCATAAAAAGTATCAAACAAAATATGTCTATGTGTAAATTACAGCCTCAACAATTCATACCAACCCCAAGCACTGAAAGTCTTTAGTGTCTCTGGTGTAGTGAGCAACGAATACAAGTTATGCAGGTTCAAGATATCACCACCAGGTGGCCCCAAACAATGGCGTCTGTTTGAAGGTCCATTTACCGCAATGTTACCAAACTACAAGAAAAGTCAAAGTCATCCAGAATCCAGGAATTCTTCCTGATCATTACTGAAATTTAATCATCCGTTTTATGATACCGTTCCCAACATTCGCTGAAAATTTTATGAAACTCTGGCCAAACACATTTTGAAATCATTTGCGAACAGACAGAAAAGTGCCAGTTAAAACCTAACATCCGTGGCAGCGGTACTGACTATTTTTATAATCAAACCAGCCACAGAGCTGCATTTTTTTCCTTATTTAAACCAAGTATTAGGTTTCCTCTCATAACCACAACATATCATACAGTTTGCTTTTCTTGTAATCTGACAGATAAATTTGTCTGGATGCAGACTGAGGGAGATTTTTAAGAGTTAAAGACTTTCAGCAACTCCTGAACATTTCTTTTTTATGTTCATGAGTTACTGGAAATACACTGTAACGGTAGATAATCAGCTTTTGTTGCTGCAACGAGGCTTGAAACTGTTGAAATTGTTGAGTTATAACTTGCAACATCAGTGAATGTGTGGATCAACATGTGCAGTTTGAAGCTTTAAGTGGGATAAACACTAGAAAGGCTGTAAACAACAAACAGCCTGTTTGCTGTTGATCTTCTGAGACAAACAGGTTCTGTGTTGGTCATGTTGGAATCATGTGGGAACATTCCACTCATTCCATTTTCTTGCTCACATGTGAACATCTGCTTCCTCCGCGAAAAATGAATAAAAGCTTTATGCGAAATCAACGAGGAAATACCATCCGATTATATTCTTCTCTCAGCAGTAAGAAACACATGTGTGTGTTTGTGTGTGTTCTCTCCATATAATTCATGGAATCTGTGTCTTTCCTTCGGAATGTTCCTCACATACCTCACATATCATACATTTACTATTAATCCTACTTATTATTAGTTATATTTTACACAAAAAAAGTCTAAAATAATAATTTTAGACTTTTTTTTTGCTGCTTCGCTGCCCAGTGAAGTTTTGTTGTATTTTTATATACAAATATATTAACGCGTCTCTTGCTGGTTGCTATAACAACAAACTTTATGTAAGTGCCCTAAAAAATTCATGTAAATGAATGTAAAGTCACTGTTGAAGAAGGCAAATATATACAAATACATAGATAAGCAGCATAAATGCACAGCTGATGCAGCTGTGCAGCAGCTTCGTTCAATAATATTGTTTCACAGACAAGTTTAGTGGATAAATTCACATTTTAATGCATCCTAGACTCTCTAATGCGTAACATGAAACTTTTCTCTTCTGTAAATGTTTGCAAATTAGCTCATATTTACTGAGACAAAGCCTCATTTACATATTTTAACATGAAATATTACCAACTTGATTTTCAGGATTTTTTTTTACAGAAATAATAATAATGTTAATGTCAAAAAAGCAGGAGGAGATTTAAAATGCTAAAACCTTGTTCACATCTGCATCTTTGTCAGATAAATAAATGCTCAGGTGCTTTTTAAAACACTTTGGTGTTTTAGCTGAAATCAATTAAATTCATGTTCATTCAACTTCATTTATTGCCCCATAAAGACTGAGTTAAAGTCATTTTACAGATATTTTAGATGTTCAGAAGCTTCATTCAGCAGCGTAACTGACATGCAGCTCCAGACCATCGATCTGATTCAGCCTGATAAGTCTTTGTTTATATGAAAATAAAAATAAAATCCCCCTTAGATTTACGCCAGCGTTTCCTGTTAATACAACACGATGTTTGTCTCAGAGCAGCAGCATCATGTGATGATATGAAGCTACAGCAATGCTCTCATTGATAAATACAGCCTTAATGTGTGTGGATATTAACAGAATTATGAATCATTAACAGTTGGAACTTCCCACAATCACCCAATTAAAGTTTTATGCCGTTAAAACAGTAAATCAGCTACCAGAGCGGAAGTTGGAGCCTCAGTGTTTACAGATCAGGTGAAATGATTAACGGCCACTCTGCTGATTGTTGGATTTACTTCCTGTTTCCTCGGACTTCATCATGCACTTTTATGATTTGTTTCTTATAGGAAAAGAAGATCAGACCATTAACAGACGTATTTGACTCCTATTAAACCAAACGGCCATCTGTCTCCAAACTCAGCGAGTCTCTGAGGGGCCTCAGACCAGCTGTTGAACACCCTGCTGTGCTGAGTGTTTACACATCAGGGTGATGTGATGATGATGATGTTGTGTTGTGGTGAGGTTTAGGTGCTAAACCTCTTTGGTACAAAGGAGCGATGACTGAATTCTAACACAGTGGATTTAGATATAAAACAGGGGATTAAATCGTCCACAGACACACACAAAAAAAAAACGTCACAAACACCAGCAGCTGAGCAGCGATCAGAGGGGTTTCAGTGGATTATTGTTTCCAGGACAGTTTTCTGTGGCCTGTTGAAGAAGAATTTCGAGTGAAGGGCAACAACAGGAGGATCACCGCGTCAGCAGCAGATGTTTAGAGCGGTGCAGCAGCGGGCTGCAGCTGCTGGTTATCAGCTCTACGCTTATTTTGTCTGCGATTTAATCCTCCTTCTTCATCCATGTGGGAGGATGAAACAGCAGCCTGACCCACATCCACGGAGAAGACCCGACAGACACAACAACAGCTCGGCTTAGAGAAAAGTCTCTAATTATGTGTTTTATAGACGTGCAGCAGCTCAGCGCCATGAAAACAGTCATTTCGTGCACTTAGTGAAACATTTATCAGAGCGGAACGACACCTCAGGTCGTGTTCAGCTCAACATCAGTTGATTTCAGACGCTTCTCTCAAAAGAACCTTGACCGAAAAAAGTTTGCATCAACTGGTTTGGAGCCAATAAACCAGATTATAAAAATAATAATGTCCGTATAAGTTCTCAGTCATCCAGGTCGTGTTGTTCTTGTGGAGTTGTAGAAAAAAAAAATGTCTTCAAACAAGCTAAATTCAGTTGTTTGGTCAGAAAATGGAAGTAGAAGCTTGATACGAATAGAAAAAGAAGTAGGTTGTAAGCTTGGAAACAAAACCGTCATCTATGAGAGAAAATGGTAACGACTCTCCACACTAGCTCCATAACAACTATTAGTCGTTATGGAGCTAGTGTGGAGTTTCTTGATGTCTGCAGATTATTGATAATTAGACGTTATTCTAGGGATAAATATTCAGGAAAATGCTGACACCGGAAGCAGCTGAACATCAAGTTAAATGTTTGATCGTCTTTGATGGAGATAGAACATCAATAAACTTAGTTATATTATTAACCATATATTAATAATCCCTTATTCATTCATTCATTTTCTATACCCGCTTATTCCTCATTAGGGTCACATGGTCTGCTGGAGCCTATCCCAGCTCATTACAGGCGAGAGGCAGGGATACACCCCAGATGGTCGCCAGCCTATCATGGGGCACACACACCATTCACTCACACATTCACACCTACGGGCAATTTAGAGTCTTCAATTAACCTCAGCATGTTTATGGACTGTGGGAGGAAGCCGGAGTACCCGGTGAAAACCCACGCAGACACAGGGAGAACATGCAAACTCCACACAGAAAGGTCCCAGATCCAGGACCAAGGAGGTCTTGAACCTGCGACCTTCTTGCTGTGAGGAAACAGCGCTAACCCCTGTTCCACCACATGGCCCCTAATCCCATATTATCAATTATATACAAGAGCAACACGTTTTTGTCTTTGTTTTGTTGTGTCTGAGAAGAGTAAGCGACTCTTTTCATTGATCAGATATTTGTTCCGTCAGCATCCTGCTTCTCAGCAGGATGCTGTTGCTGACCCAACAACACAACTCCGAAACCGATAAATCAGCAGAAAATAAACAGATAAATCAGCAGAAAAATCAACTGTTTCACATCGATCTGCTATTTGGTCCTGTGTTTAAATCCAGATGTTGCTGAGCTGTGCTGATGCTCAGTGAACAGCTGAGCTGCTTTAGTCATCAGTTCTTTCCTCCTTTCTGTTAAAATCTGGAAACTTTCTGATTTACACCTACAACATTTTAATTCTGATCATTTGAGGTGAGTTTATAGGTTTAACTTTACTTTCACCTCTTTCTTTTGTTTTCATATTTTTGGGCATCCCACACACTTGTGTTGAGATGTGTGAACATAGCCTTTGTATATAGCCTTTTTTAATGAATAAATTGTGTTGTAGATAGCTGCCATATGTGCCGACCTATGAACCGTCAGCGTCTCTGCTGCTGACTGACTGACGTCTGCAGTAAAACTAGAGAAACCCTGGTTCAGCTCGAGTAAAAACACTTGACCCCAAAGCCAGAGCTGCACCGTCATCATGTGTTCATGCTGTTTTCTGCCACTTTCTGCTGATCCCAGCGTCACATCAGGATCAGAGGAAGAGGACGGGGTGTAATTATCCGGCTGGAGATGAGATCATCTCTCCAGCTTCTCCTTTTTTTTTTTGACACACTCATCCATTCAGCCACGCTGCGGTTAACTTGTGATGTGGAGCAGCGTGACTCCGAGGATAAATGATAATGGGTCATATGAATTACACACAACCGCATGCTGAGCTTCTCCTAATGACCACATACATGTGTGACTGTCAGCTCTGGGCTTTTTTTAAAACACAAAGCTGCATTCAGCCCAGCTCAAAGGCTTCAGATCCGCAGGCTGATGGAGCGTTTCAGCTCAGACGTCATCGCGCCAGCATCAAGGCAACACAAACATTTCAGACAAAAGGTGAAACCAGAAGGGGAGGGGGGGTCTGTAACTGACCCTCCACCCACCTGATGCTTTAACCAGACATCACAGTATCACACGGCACAGCTCTGAGGTCAAACAAGCCCGGACCTGCCTCAGTCTGACCCTGAAATCACTGAGACGACGACGCAGCTGGAGGTCGAACGACGAGTCGGCCGCTTGTCACACGACAGCAGCGACTCAACAAGGAAACTGGGGAAGCTGCTGACCTACATTCACATGTTTGTCAGGTTTTAATCATCCTACAACAACTGGGTCAAAGGAAACAAAAGAATCAGCAGCTCCACTCTGGTCACAGGACATATTTCTGTTTTCCATTGGTGGAAAGTAACTAAGTATAGTTTGAGGTACTTTTACTCTGCATCATGTGATGATACTCTACTACATTTATCTGACAGCTGCAGTTACTTTAAGATGTGAATTCAATGCTCAACATGAATGTAACTTTAATATTCTCTTATCTATCTTCTATTAAATTGTCTTTTTTTCTTTGAGTGAAAGCTGCTAAATTTTATGATGCTAAACTTTTACTATTTGTCTACCATTTAAAACAACATTAAAATACTCTAATGTATTTAGTGATGAAAATATAATACTATAATAAATATAATACAATCTGTATAATTAGTACTTTTACATCTGATACTTAGTTTTCCTGATAATACTTCTTTTTAATTTACCACCTTTACTTGTTATTAAGTATTAGATGAAAGTATTTCTACTTTTACTGCAGTAACGTATGAGTACTTCATCACCTCTGACTCCAAAACAGTTAAAACAGAGTCATATGTTTTGAATATATCTGAATATGTATTAAAGTCTTTAATGCAGTGTGTTATTTTTACTATTAATTTACGCAAAGTATCTCAGACTGACTCTACATTGATAAACTAACATTAAAACACTTTTATATGTATTTAGTATTTAACACAAGTACTGTAATATACTATAATAACATAACACAGTCTGTATATTGAGTACTTTTACTTTAAGTACATTCAGCTGATAATTCTTCTGTACTTTTACTATGATAACGTGTTGAATTCAGGACTTGTGTTGGTTAATTCAGAGTATTTCTCTGGTGTTTTCAGTATAGTTATGTTTGCATGAGCAAGAGAAACATGTTTCTATGGTAAATCAGGTGATGTGAAAAGCAGCTGCAGAACCAACAGAGAAGGATCACCTGATCAGACCTTACCCTGTTGATGGAGGACTTGAAGTATCTTAAAAAGTGGAAGAAGGAGGAGGAGGAGGCGGTGGCCATGGGGAAGAGCGCTCGTATCTCCACGTTGACCTGAACGCCTCATTATCCTCAGTCTCTGTCAGTGAGGGAGAGGATCCGACCTCAGGGTGAAATGGAGGATGTTTTTTTGTTAAATTAATAATTGAGATAAACAATGAAAACACTGGACACATGATGTTCATGTTGTGACCTGCTTTTCTGCTTTACAGCTGCAAAATTAAACTAAACTTTCTGTTTCATTTATCAGAAAACTAAACATTTGATTCCGTTGATTCCTTCATATCTATTGACCGGAACACAAATGTTAGAGAGAAACAGGAAGTGACGGGATTTTCTTTCTCAGTATTTCTGTTCTGTGAGAAATGACATTCAGACTGATAAAAAAACATTTTTAAAACACATTTAGTGTAAAGATGGAACATTTAGTTGATTAATTGATAAGTTGCCAACTTTCACAATAATCCCCAACTATATTGATAATGAAATAATGGTTTTGGGTCATTTTCAAAAAGAAAATGTCCAAATTCTCTACTTCCAGATTCTCAAATCAATTATTTCCTTGTTTCTTTAATCTTCTATAATAGTAAACTGATGATCTTTGGATTGTGAACTGTTGGTCTGGACAAAAAAAAAGACATTTTAGGTTGAATCTTCAATTTATGGAAACAATGATTGACATTTTACACCATTTTATAAACCAAACAACTAATTGGTTTTAATAATCTATGGGTTAATCAAAACAGTCGTTAGTTTCAGCTATGATTTTGTGTTTCTGTAACTTGGCTTAAAAGCTTGTTCGATGCTTTGATTCTGGAACAACCGTCAGAAGAAGCAGAACATTTGGCTCGCTGTTAAATTGGTGGGAAAAAAAAACAAAACTGGACTGGATCCAGTTTAGTTTAGTGCTGTGGCTCAGTGTTTATTCTTGGAACAAATGTTCTGTGCCGTTTCCTTCCTGTGAGCAACAAGCTGGGAATTTAATAGGAACGTCACGTCTCTTCCAGAGAACACTGGACATCGGTCTGAACATCTCTGCCCTGTTCCTGTGTGAATAAAACAAGCACGGAAACCCTCAGATGATGCAGCGTGCAGCTGGAAGAACAGAGTGTCCTCACTGAAACAGAGACACAATGGTTACAGCAACTTCTGCTTCAGAGAAGAAGAAGAAACACGCAGATGAAGCTGAGACTTTACTGCTGGAAACGAGACGTGTTCACGAAAATGTCTCGCCACAAAAAGAAGAAGAAAACTCTGCATTAACTTGAACAGATAAAGTTACATCTGTCATATTTTAACATCTGAACCTTATCATCACCATATCCTAAAGCTGAAGATTCAACCTAAAATGTGTTTTTTTCGTCCAGAGCAACAGTCCACAACCCAAAGATCATCAGTTTACTATTATAGAAGACTAAAGAAACCAGAAAATAATCAGATTTGAGAAACTGGAACCAGAGAATTTAGTTGATTTATTCTTTTTGACACCGATTCTATTGATGCCACAGACAAGACTCATGTTTACAAACTCGCATCTTCCTAAAACTTGCAGGTTATGTTGAAAAATAAAAACATTCTTGGTGAATGTTATTAAAAAAAAAGCGTGAGCATAGAAAGACACATGAAGTGAGGAACGATAGTATCCCTCATCACAGGCAGACAATATTATAGAAATGACCCGACTGTTGTTTGCTTTCACAAAGGTAAATAATGATAAATAATGTAAATATAATGACTGAGTCAACACAGAATCAGTCTGTTTACACAGAAGAATAAAGCTTCAGAAGCTGTGACGACTGAGGAAAATGATCCATCATCAGTGGATTAAATCCGATCTGTGACATATCCACACACCAACAAATAGACTGTGGAGGTCAGTGGGAGCCTCTGACCTCTGACCCCCGATAGTTTAATCTCCTCTTTAAAGTCAATTATCTACGTCCACTTGTTCCAAACCCAAACCCACAAATAGATTGTGCCGAGACTAATTAATAACCGTCAGACTCTTATTTGCAGTTGTATGTCATTGCAAACTCGAGTTTGTGTGCAATGAATTAATTAGTCATTAATAAATAAGACTTTCTTTAACTGAAATAAATGAATGTTCAGCTGACTGCTCAACTATTTTATTGTTATTTGCTGCATTAACAACTAACAAACACTAAGTGTTGTGGAGACCGAACATGTCGCGACACGTCAATCAAACTCTGTTTTCACATAATGGGAAATATGTTCAACATTAAATGTGCTATAATTATCATCAGATTCACACTAAATGAGGCATCATTGAAACTGAAGGCATTTTGAATCTTTTGACATCGCTGGTTTTACTTCTTCAGTTACAGACAACTGTTTTCAGTAGTTAATCACTAACATTTTATCACACAAACACTGATGGAAACTAACTACCGATAAACTTTCAGGGAGAAATATACGTGAACATGCGTTTCACGTCAGCTTATATATAAATTCTCTGAAAGAAACTATTAAATGTCATGGACATTTAATGGACAGTTAATGTTTTCAATGATATCACAACTCAGACGTGCCCCTTTTTTTTTTTTTTTTTTTTTTAACAGGTGGGTGTAGTTTTAGGTATTTTGTATAGGTATTTAGGTGATTCTGTAGTTCATAGCAGCGTAATGCACCTTTAATCAGGCCCAGCACTCAGCTGACACAGATCTCATCAGTTGCAGCTGATTCCACAGCACAAGCTTCTTACTCAATAACATGAGTGTGTAGTTTCTTCAGAACTGAGACCTGCTGCTACAGGAGATAAAGCTCCTCAGAACTCGAGAGAAAGCGGAACATGAAATGAAAAACCCAACACTGAGCAACAAGTGTTTCTGGGAAGTGTAGTGCAGAGGGTTGCAGCATCAACTGCTCGGAATCAAACGGTGTAGCAACGTGACGCCATGACACACGGAGGTTTACTAGGAGGCTTCAGTGGTAGAAGAGAAACTCTGGACTTAACTTTCAGGCACACATTTAAAGTCTAAAAGACTTGTTGCATGCTTCCGTCTGCAAACGCAGACAGACTGAAGCTGCTCGGCTCAGTCGGATTCTGAGTATCTGCAGCGTCTCCAGCAGCCAGCAAGCCCTGTTAAAGATAAACTCTGCGTCAGCTGACTTCCCAGAAACTGCTGCTTTTTTTAAATGAAGGGAGGGGCTGTTGCTACGGGGAAGTGGAGCGGTCTCGGCCAATGAGGCGGCTTCATAAGGAGGCCGATCCGCTGAGCTCAGGTTACTCAACGACCAATCAGACCGCAGCGGCGCAGTTTATACTAGAGTCGCTGCTCAAACAGGAACATCAAGTACAAGTAGAAGCAAAAGTCCTGCAATGGAAAGGTTACTTCAGAAAAGTTTTCAAAAGTATAAGTACAGACTGTGTTGTATGACACAAATTTGTTTTGATCACTAAAAACAAACAGGAATATTTTTTAATATTTGTGGAGCCAGTTTGAGAAACTTTGTGTAGATAAACAGTAAAATACAAACAGTGCTGAGCAGTTCTTGGTTGTTTTTTTCCAGTTCAGGAAGTGATCAATTCTGTGAGAATGTGAATGCCAAGTATTTGCGGACAATAGAGCTGTAACCGCTCCTTAAACTCTCCCTTGACAGGAATGTGCTCACCTGCTGCTCTGACTAGATTTCACGAGTCTGTTCAACCACAGGCCAGTTTTTATATTTATACTTCAGCAGATGGAAAATGTGAAACGTTATGATATATTTTAGGGAATAAAAACACATAACGGAGCTGCTGAGCTGTGCAGCTTTCCTTAAAATAAAAAAAAAAACAAAACACATTGGTCAGACTGCTGATGAAGTTTCTATTTACTGCGAAAAATAAACCGAAACAGTTCCCTTAACATATTCAGCTGCTCTTTACAGACATAAACACTGACCTGTTCTAGTTAAAATCATATCCAGATATGGTCTTGTTATTCTTCAGTACTGTGCAGAGAACTCAGTCAGTGTCCATGTTTGGTAACTGATCAGGTTTCAACTGGATTATTCTGCCACCGCTGATCCAGGAAGTGTTTTAACTTCTCTAACTGCAGAAACGCTAATTAATAATTGGTTATTTGAGATGTAGCTCAGATACATTAGTTTTCTTTTAAATAAAAGTTTCAGGAAGATTTTAGGAAATTACCCAAGTAAATAATCGTTGCAACTCTACTTTAGAAAAGAGAAAGGGGCAAGAGGCTGGACACACACACATAATATATTACATAACTCCATAATAATAGCTGGTTACTAACATGAGGACTTGCTGCTGATCACCCCCCCCTCTGTGTGTTATTGCCTCAGCCTCAGCCCCAGTGTAACTTGTCCTGCAGGGATCTGAGCATAATGAAGCTCGTGGCTGAAGCTGCGCTTCGTCTCCATGGAGAAACTCGACTCCATTTCCTCCTAAGACCTGGATCAGTGGTGTTTGTCCTGTAACCAGGAGCAACGGGAGGATCCGAACAAACAAGGGCGCAGCCACACATGAGCAAGGATTCCCTTGCTGGAAATTTCTCATTACTCACACTGAATAAAACTAATTATATAAACAGGGAGGTGCTGGACACTGCAAGAAAAAAAATCCAAACAAGTGAAAATATCTAATTAGACCAAAACAGAGAAGTGTTTTTCTCAAGAGTCTGGTCAATATTATCTCGTTTTCTTAGAAGAAGAAGATAATTCTCAGTACTGCAGAGTCTCTAACCACATCAGATGTGGGTTATAGACAAAAAAAGGCCCAAATTCTCTACCAAAAATGATTATTAAACCTAAATATTATGTCACCAGGCTCTAAACTGTAGTGGCAGACTCAACCAGGAAGGAGCTGGTGTTATGCAATTTCAGAGGATGTTGTGAACTGTTTACCCCAGTTTCACAAACTAGTGGTGCAGTAAGCGACGCTGCTGTGCACCAAGTGTTTGCAGATAACGTGGAGAGTTGCAGCTCTGACGCAGGCGCCACCACGGCCTCATCTAATTTCTAGGAAACGGCAGCCATCGCTCTATCTTGGGCTGTGGTGTGAACAAACATCAAACGGTCGACGTGAGGAGTTAAAATTAGTGTAGGCAAAGATGATTCATTTCAGCAGAAACAGTATCGGTGTGACCTCTTCCCCCAACACAAAAACGCCATGAAAAGGTCGATCCTTGTTCTTTTCTTTTTTTTATTAACTAACAAAACTCAAACAGGAACCTGTACAAATTTGGTAGCTTACACCTGGATCTGAACTCGCATGGACCAGCGTCTGCCCCAGCTACTGTCCTGTTAGTGCAGTTCTTCCATCAGCCTGCAGCTTTCAGTCCTGACATTTCCGCACAGACTCAAATGTCCAGTATGTCGCTGCAGCAGCTGCTGCGTGTTGCTGCTGTGGCTCGTTTCCCAGAGCAGATCCAACATTTTCATAAAGAGGAAGTAGCGCTACACTTATGCAAAGCAGGCCACTCGTTTGCTCGCCCAGGACGAGCCTCCTCACAAGGCGGTTTGTGAGTGAAAATGTGAAAATCAGCTGCTTCAAAGAGGGAAAACTTCTTCTCCATCCAGCTTGGATTGTAATATATTTAGATTAACACGTAAACATAATCAAGACAAAAATCAAGAGAAAAATCAGCTCAACTGACTCCGCCCATAACCATTTACAGTTGCATAGATACATTTTGCATTAGAAAAATAAATTTCTTTGTAAATTAAATAAAAATCTAATTGTTTGCATGTTGCTGCGGACGAGCCTCTGGCCGATATTCAGCAGTGTTTATTTTGGAGGTGGAAGGAGCCGGAGGATCTACTGACATGATCATGAGCAGATAGGCTTTCATTTCCATCTTCTCACGTCCAAACCCAACGGTGATGAAAGTGGGTTTTATAAGAAGAAGCATCCAGCACGGATCTCGTAAAAATAAGTCTTTGAATGTCCAACTTATTCACCTGATCAACAGGGCCAGCGTCGCCCCGATACCAGCGAGTCCAGCAAAGGTCATGAGCGTGTTCCTCACGGTGGATTCAGGGTCTGCTACTCGAAAGAACTCCACGAACCCGTCCTGGAAACAACAGGATTAAACACATTACAAATCCAGTCCCCACACAATCAGAGGCTCAAAGAAGGAAGTGCAATTATAGCATCAATACAATTATTTTGTCTTTTTATCCTTTGTATTATTATGAAAACTATTATTCTTATTATATTGCCTGATGTTCTGTTTTGTGTTTTCTATGTGTTAAGTTTCTTTTGTAAACTCAACATCACTCTAAATGCCAGAATCCTCAGTGTCTGAGTGAAAATATAGGTTTGAAATTTAATTAATATTATTTTTACCCCCACCTGTGTGCGTTAAGGCCTGAGTTGGGACAGGTTGGATTATCCTTTATAACCAATATGTAATAAACTGAACATAATAGAATATCAGAAATCTAAAGGTCAAAGTCTGCGTGCCATGAACACGCAGACATTGTTACAACACAGGCTGTTACGCAACCCGCAGTTGCTCCCATTGAGCCGTTAGTCACAGAGCACTCACCCAGCTTTTGTTTTTCAGCAGCCAGTCACGCTGCTCGGTCAGCAGGTAGCTGGAGATCTCCTGCCCCACCAGATCCACACAGTTCTCTCTGCCGTTCTCCTTAAAGTACTGACACAGGACGGCACCGAATCCCACTAGGCTGACGACTCGGCCCCAGTTGGTCGTCCCGTCTGCAAACAGGCTCTTTGCTACTGAGCTGATGAACCTCACATCATCACCTCTGTCTTCCAATGACAGGTTGTTGATCATTCCTTCAAAAAAGTAGATAAGATAACGTCTCGGTGAGCTGATCAAATCAATATTTAACCAACGTCAGCACAAAGCTTCTTTACAAACAGGTTCAACACCTTATTGTCTCTAAAGCTGCAGGATGTAGCATTACACTTTGAGAGGTCCTGTATTACTTATTAAATGGTTCAGTTCCTATTTTGTTAAATACAGCTATTGTTTCCTGGTAATAGTAAAATGGCCTAAACTGTTTAAACATGGTGTCTGCAGAGTAGTGGAATAAGTACTCAGATCCTTTACTGCACTAAAAGTCCAGGATTCAAAAAGTACATAAATATTATCAACAAAATCTAAATAAAGTATAAAAATTTTAAGTACTTTAAGTTATGCAGCTTATTCAAATACATGTAAAAGCAATTTATTGTTGTAGTCCTTCAATGTGGAGACAATTGTAGATACTTAGATTAATAACACTCTAGTACTGCATATAATATATAGTATATGATTTTTAAATAATACAGATATATTATTTTATGTAGAATCTGTATGTTGAATGTAGTCTAGTATAAGGTATCACATGGAAATACCCGAGTAAAGAAATAAGAGTAGAGTAGTAGTAGAGTAAAAGTACTTCAGTACTTCAGTAAATACACTTCGTTACTTTCCACTTCCGCCTGTGGTGAGTTTAAGAAGTTAAACTTCATTAAAATCCCATTAAATTATAAAAGATTCTCATAAAATTCTTTCATTCATTTCATTTTCAATTGTTTTTTCAATCTTTCATAAAACGAACAGCAACCGAACACGAACCTTAGTTACGTAACACTTTCAATTCAAGCCTGTTACTCGAGTATTCCCAGTAATCTGATTACTAAACGATACCTACCATTGAACGCGTATCTGTGTTTCTCCAATACATCCTCCACGACTCGTTTCATTGTTATTAGAGCTTTGCCTTCGTTCCACCGAGATTTCGAAAATCCCGCAAAATATCGCAGGCATAGCGAGATGAGATCTCTGGTCTCGTTATCCAGCGCGTCGTACGCCACCGGGCAGGCCGGGCCATCCAGTTCGTTGTCGGACTGAAGGTCCGGGCTACACGGCAGAGATCCGCCCTCCGAGTCGCTGTCGTCCTCCCGGAGAGTTTTGGTAGCGAACCCGTTCTTCGCGGTCACCGCTAACATGTTCGGCCGCTGTTTCGCGGCGTTATTCGCGCCGATGTTCCCCGAATGGGAGTCTAGAGTCAGACCCGCGTTCATCTGCGGGGAGGAAGCTTCGGAGCCGAATCGCTCCACGACTCCATTTTGTGGAAGAATATAACAGCCCATAGCTCCCGCTGAGAAGTTGAGGACGGCCCGCTTCGTGTTTGTAATAATATTCATGATGAAATCTTAAGAAGAATTGGTACTTTTGCGCCTAATTGTTGACTAAATCTATGAGTTCGCTATTTTCTAATGAAAGCAGCTCACTCACTATCCATGGCGATGCGAAGCGGAACGGAAGTGGAGACGGGAACTGCTGCTATATATGTACTGGGCGTACGAAGCTTACGTCTACGTGACGTACGGGTGCTACGTGCCAGACGTTTTGTTTTGGTTCAAACTCAAAGTGAATATTACAAATGATGAAATTCAATACACAATTTATTACCTTCTGAATTTCATTTTATTCATATGCCATATGTGGTGACATTGACCCTGTTTTTTATTTTGATTAGTAAATTTTCATTTTCTGTTTTGTGTATTGATATGTTGAATAAAGATTTTTTTAAGTATTACCTAGGCAACAGACACACTTCAAATAACAAGCACAAACAAAAGGGGGAATCCAAGTAAAAAAAATGAAAAAAAAAAATAAATAATCAAATCTTAGGGTTTTGTACAAGTTTAACCACTTAAGCCCCACGCTTATTTTTCAGTTTTCATGCTATAAATGATAAATATGGAGTATCTCTAAAGGCTGTGTACTGGTGTCAAAAGAAAACTACATGTGAGGCGATTACAGAAGTGTTTATGTTGCTGTTACAGAGCAAATATGGTTAAAATATTGCAAAAAAAAAAGTATTATACTACAGATAAAAACACTTTATTTGAATTGAATTGAAAAATGCTAAATTACCTGCAATGCGGTGCAGTTTAATGATTAATAAGAGTTCAAACATCAGTTATTTGTAATATATTCTGTAAGATATTTAAAAAGAAGATAAAGGACCCAATTAAATAATCAGCTCAAATTTAAATGAAATATATCAAAATAGTGGTTAGCAGCCCTACTACTGATATTATATTAAATATTTTTCTTATTGTATTGATGATATATCATGTGATTAGTATTGAAGGGAAAAATATTTCATTTATGTTGAATATAAGGACAATAATATGGCCAATGTATAGAGGTGTTTTATTCGGTAAAAACAATCATGCATGTGCCAGTAAAAACATATATATATATAGAAATGTTTACTTAAAACATCTCATAAAATTTCTCTATTTATTTGTATTTTTCTGATAATATAATGAATCTATTTTTATTTAATAAACTACCATGACTGCTTCTACGTTTCTTGTTTTTTGAGCTATATATATATATATACCCATGAAATGGCTTTACATTGATGAACTAAAGCATTCAAATACCCTTGCATGTATTTAGTGATCAAAACAAGTATAATATAGTATAATAACATAGCACAGTCTGTATAATGAGTACTTCTGATAATAGTTCTATACTTTTACTGAAGTAACATTTTCAATCCAGGACTTTTACTTCTTATTGAGTGTTCTTAGACAATAGAAAGTTTTACTACAGTAAAGTATTCCAGGGGGTTTGTCACATCCCACTGTTTCCTAAGTTGTTAATTTCCACAGTTGATGTAATAATGTATTTTTAACCATGACGTTGTAGATTTAGCAGTTATGGTGACATAAATCTAAAACTTTGGTCTCACTCTGACACTCATCAGGAGCCCACTCGAAAATAAAATAAATAAAAATAAAAGACTGCACAGAATTTATATATATTTACTGCAGAAAATGGAGAAAATATGATATATCATTGACATATAATCAGCCTTTGCTGCATATTAGCACAAATAGCCTCAGTGTTCTATTTAAGACTTTATATTAAGTCAGGTTTATATTAAGTTTAAGAGCAACAGCTTTATTATTGTAACATGGATGTTTGTTGGGAACATTCTGTCCACGTGTAAATAAATGTTGTGCTGCCCTCTGGTGGTCAGTTGAAAGAACTACTGCTTCATGTTTTTAACCCCACAACTTTAAAGGAAAAGTTCACAAACTTAAAACAGCATCAGGTCTCTGTCATTATTCCTCCTATTTTAAAATCCTACAAATTCCCGAAAATTCCTGTTTTCAATGGAGGGGATGAAGGACAAATTCCACATGTATCCAATTCTTATTTAGAGACATTCTTATGTGTTTTATTGTCTTATGTTTTTTTGTATCCTTGATATATTTGCTTCTTTTTTCATTTATATTCTGTGACTTGTATGCATAGTTGTGTAGTTCTAGCTTTTGTTGCTTTTCTTGACAGATTATTTATTATTGTGTTGACTGCATGCCTCTGGATGTTCATTAGGAAGCTACAAATGAATTTAAACAAAAAAACGTGGCACTGTAATAATCAGTTACTTCTGGATTTGACTCATTTGGACACTCTGGACACACACAGAGTTTCAAATTTAGCCCCATCACTAATAGAGCATTAAGGTCAGTTTGAACAGGACTCCTGATTTGTTTAATGACATAACAACTAAAGTGAGCCTTTTATTTATTTATTTTTTAAAATCTCATACGCTTGTACTTGACCTTTTCTCCTCAAAGCTACAACAGAGACGTCATAGAAAAATCATATTAATGTAAAAGTTTATTTCAAATACTGACAAAAATCCTCTCACCTACAGAACTGAAACATTCTCTTGAACTTTCTAAAGTCTTAAAATCGTTCCTGTGTTCTCCAGTTGTCTCTTATTCATGTAAACCCTTAGTTTTTCCTCTGATTCCCTGCAGTTATCTCGGGCCAAAGATGAAATATACTAATTATGAAATCAGAGAACACAAGAAAAAAAAGAAACATTCACACTGCAGAAAATAAAATCTAAACAAGCAAAAATATAGTTTTGGTACACTTAGTCCAATATTGACAGATATCCAATATTCCACTGGCAGATCATTTTTTCTTGACTTTGGTCAATTTAATTCAAATTCTTGATTTTCCTCATATTTTGGACTTTTCATCCAACATTTTCTCATATTTGTGACCTCATCTAAAAATGAAGTTTTTTAAATTTAAAATCTGTGCCTTTTAAGACAATATTATTATTATATACAAAATGCTCTGCAAATGGATTAAGATAACTCAATATTGGTCTAACTGAACTAAAGACATTTTTCACTTGTGAAGAGCTCAGATTTTGCAGTGAACTTGCAAAACAACAAGAAAACAGATCAGGTAAAAGCAGCACAAAAGTCTTTTTCTTTATACATTCTGGCACATGTTAATCATCACTGAAGAGAGACGCCCTGTGTTCCCGCTGCAAACACACATCAAGCAGCATTCAAGAACTCCTGTCCACTGCTGTTTCATAATACATGTTCACTTATTCGCCCACATCGTTGAAGTCTTTACATGTTAAAGCTGCGGTCTGTTGGCTTTTAAACACAACATGAAGCTAAACAGCCTGTTTTAAAGGTTCCAGACGTTCCCATGAAGCCCTGGTGAGACCAAACGTTGGATTAAAGTCAATTTAATCACTGCAAAACAATTAAACCCTAAATCAAAATACATTGTTTTGGGTCCAAGTCCAATATAGAGTTTCTGCTGAAATTTGATCATCATTTTGACTTTTTATCTGAGTTCTTTCACTTGAAAACAAAAAAAAATATATTGTTTTGTATAAATATTCCAATACCCAGTAGAATTATCTTGAATTATCCGATTCTATTGACACATGAGTTTTCTTAATTCACATATTGTTTCTCTCTTGATTCAATCAGACAGTTTAAGATTTCCTCTTAAAATAAGATTCAATTGTTTTACTTTTTATCTTAAGGTTGCCGGTTTTGAAAAACATGAAACAAACAAAATTATCTACCAGTGGATTCACATAATACAAGATAATTCTACTCAATATTGGAATAACTGGACTAAACACAAATCATTTCCCGATTCAGGATATTTTCACCACATTTCATTGTTTTGCAGTAATTTTGCAGCTGAGTCGTCTGTGAAAAAGATACTCACAAAGAAGAAGAAGGTGGACAGGTGGAGTCAGAGGACAGGTGTTCTTCACAGGGCATCGACTCTTAGATTTGTCTTTGAATCAGCAGCATTTACACATATTTTCATATGAAACAGTTTCAGGGAGCCTCTGTGATACTCGGATACAGCAGAAGTCGTGAAACTCCTTGAACCATTGAATCAAACAGCTCATGCTGAGAAACAGACAGCAGGTGGGAAACAGCTCAACAATCCTTCCTGTTTGAGTCTATTTACAGAGAGAAGCATTCACACATCATCTAATGAGCACAGACATACAGGTGCTTCTTCACCTGCTGCAGTTTGACACATGTTAAAGTCTCAATGAGGAGGAGGAGGTGAGGATGTGATGGTGCATGCACCTGATCACCAGTAGATGTGGAAGAGGAGGAGGAGGAGTAGGAGGAGTGTGCGTTTGTGAAGGTTCCCTGAAGCAGAATTATACAAGGAGGCGGATTCTCAGTGATGATGGCTCAGTCTCAGAGGGAAACGCAGACAGTTTCCGTTTCTGTAACCGTGGATACGTAGAATCATCGTTTCCGACATGGTGACGTAGTTCAGTCGACGTTCCTCTTCTCTCAGCAGGTGGAGGGGGAGGGTTGGGTGGATGGATCAGTGCTTTGTTTCAAACTGGAAAAGTTCTACGTGCAACACAACCGTTTACTGACATTTGTTCATCATGATCATTGATGATCGTTAGAGCTGCAACAAGTCGATTTATCAATTACCTTCAAACTATCACATTAATCGGCAACTTCTTGGATACTCGATTAATGCGTTTGAGTTATTTTTAAGAAGGAAATGCACACATTCTCTGGTTCCAGCTTCTCAAATCTGATTATTTTCTGGTTTCTTTAGTCTTCTATAATAGTAAACTGGTGATCTTTGGATTGTGGACTGTTTGGAAAACCCCCCGACATTTTAGGATGAAACTGTAACTTTTATATTTTATGAACCAAATGGCTAATTGATTCATCATTTCAATAATCTATAGATTAATCGACTATCAGATTAGTCGTTAGCTGCAGCTCTAATGGTCATTTTAACTGAAACCCATTCTTCTCTAACACTATCCTAAACTTTAACCACAGTGTTCACCATAAAACAGGATAAGTGAAAATATGCACGCATGAAAAACGTTGATATGAAACGTTGACGCTCAGCCTGTCTGCAGAAAAGTAAACGCTGTGGCTGCAGTTTAGATCACGATCTGCAAATCTGACCCTTTCAGAGGTTGAACCTCCTCGACAGGTGGGACAGAGAGAGCAGGACACGCTCACTCTGCCCATGTGTTATAAAAGCTCTGCCTGCTCTGCCAAGTACAGCAGTGAGTGCATCCTGCAGGCATGTGGTGTCCCATTTTCAGCCTTGATGATCCGGTTTCCTGCTGTTTACCCTCTGACACCTGAGATCAAAGATCTGTCTGTGTCGCCTCAGTTTGGGACCAAAAGCTCGTTCTACAGGGAACATGCAGCCTTTTCTCCAGCTACGGATTCAGGGAAGTAAAGTAGCATAATGTCCTTCTTCAAGTTAGTGTTGCACATGGTGAGTTTCCTCCATGTTGTTCCACTGTCATAAATGTTGGAAAGTGTTAAAACATGGAGAAACAGTCTTCAAAGAAACACAAAAGTCCTTTTTATCTGTAACGAGCAGCTAGAAAAAAAAATCATTCTTTAGGTCGGTGCCAAACATCTCTAACTATTTCTACTGCCAGGGTTCATAAACATTTCCTGTTTCCAATGTTTTTTTCCCAAATCAGACTGTCCGATTTCCCTGAACTCACTGAATAGATTCTATTATCGTTTTCACATTTTTATTTGGTTTCTTTTATAAATAGGAACAAAAACCTCCTGCATACTCTCTATACTTCTGCGCTCAGACCTTCATCATTGTATTTCAACTGAAATAACCTGATGCAGGTATGAGTGTAGACAGTTTGCAGTTGGAAGTTTTTTTCATTCACCTTTACCTACGAACCTCATCATGGTTCAGGTGCAGAAACTATTCTACTTTTTATAAATAGGAAGCAAAAATGAGTTGCAAAGTTTAATAATCCAATTTTCAGTTTTTTTCTTTCACTGTGTCCATGGAAACGAGGATGAATGCAGTCATAAATGTTCAGATTAGATAAATATTTGGTTATTTTCAATTCAAAGTTATTACTGCATTTTCTTTTTAAACTAATTTGGACATTTTGGAAAAACTAATGAATTTTATATTTTTGAAAATAGGGCAACAGTCTGGAGATTATTGAATCCCGGAAGCCTGAACTCTAATTTATAAAGGCTATATAATATAATAACGTATGTTTCCTGTGATCAGATGTAGCAGCGTGTTATAGAGTCATATGACTGTTCAGTCACACACTACAGACGTGTATTTGCTGTCTGAGCCTGTTATTTACAGAAGCAGTCGCACTGTTCAGGAAGCTTCAACTATCTCAGCTTTACCGTAAACATGTCTTGATGCAACTAAACAGCAACGGAACCAAAACTGAACACAGATCAGCAGGTTTCCAGCCTTTAAAGAGAATACAAGCCAGACACTGCAGACGATTACATAGTATCAGGTGAAAATATCTTGTTCTTGGTAAAATTACTCTAATATTAAGTAGAATTGACTTGATTTATTCTTTTCTGGATTTTGGTCAATTTAATCTTTTTTATAAAAATAATTGATTTGACTATTTATAATAATGTCCTTATTTCATATTTGCTCATATAAAAAGATTAAATTGACCAAAATCAAGAAAATAAATTGACATAAGCAAAATTATATGCAAAAGGAATCAGATGATTCAACATAATTCTACTCAATATAGGAATAATTAAACCAAAAACAAGACATTTTCACCTGATCACTTTTTGGAGTGTGTACTTGGCTGGATGTCGCCCTGGGCTGCAAACAGGTGTGTGTGTGTGTGTGTGGATTGTCATGACAGCAGAAAGGAAGGAAAACATGTGCCTGGATATTTCAGAGCTTCGTGTGTTAGTTGTGATTCTTCCTATCACTGATCAGATGCCTCACACCCGTTAAAAACATGTCACTTTGTTTTTGTTACAATCATGCAGCATATTAAGAGGAGAACAGGAGCAAAATGAGTCAAGTTAAAGCAACATGTGCAGAAAAAAAGTGGCGTCTCAAGTCCCTGTTTGGCAAAGCTGCAGCAGACGACGTCGGGTTGAGTTTGTGGATGAAAGGAAGCGTCTGTTCGTTTCCCCCGAACACCAGAGAGCTGGCAGAGTGAGGCAGCTGCCCGTCACAGATTTGGTTTGCAAGCAAATATTCACATACACCCCCCCCACCCCCAAAAAAAGCCTGCACTAGCATAGACAGGGAACATAAAGATCATCATGGTTCCTAACTCCCTTACACAATATTTTGGTGTCAATTATGATGCAAAAAAAACCAAAAATCAAACATACTATACAGAATACAAAGTAGGGCTGCCCCCCAACAAACATTCAACATCCTCCTGGTCGACCTGCGGTCACCAGTTCAGGCCGTTAGTCGACTAGTCGTTTTTTGCTTTTACTGCTGTTCTATGTGTGAAAAATATTCCTTTTTTATTATAATTGTTTACTTCAGATTTCTCTTGTGCAGAGTCTTAAAAATAGTCTTAAACCACTCATGCTAAGTGGCTAACGCTATGCTAACATTTGTTTTTCAGGTGTTGAGGTTTACCTGCAGAGTATGATGTCATAGTAATTGTCTAGTAACTGTCTGATAACCAGCTGTGTGTTTGTTTCAAGTTTACAAGTGTCGCCACTTCCTGTGTCTGTCGTTTCAAATTAAATCCTTTTTTTCGACCAACGGACCAATGAAAACTCGTCCGACCAGGACTCTTCTGTCGACCACCAACAGGGGGCAGCCCTAATACAAAGTGCATTAACTCACCCCGTCCGACCCCGACGACACACACCTACTGTGATGCATCTTGGAACACCGAAAAACCAGGACAATAAGGAGGGTGGCAGAGCGGAGTGCCGGAGGGGGCGGAGCTGTGCGTGGTGAGAAGGCAGAAAAGGCTCCTCCCCTCCCACCCAGCCCACATACAAGCAAAATGGAGTTTTAACTTATACAACTCTGCCCGATATGTTAAAGCCAGTGGTGCCTGGGGATGAAACAGGAAGGGATGGGGAGGGGCGGGACGAGGAGGAGGAGGGATGTTTGCCGGGAGCCCCAGGGAGGAGTGAGGGTGCTTCTGGGATGATGATGGTGATAATGCCGATAAAGGCTAGCCGGCTAGCTTGCTGGTCACCAAGGAGGACTTCCTCTGGGGAAGGTCTTGCGGCGTGGGAATGTGGTCGCCGGTCACCAGGTTCTTGTCAGGCCCCGCCACAGGAAGCTGCTTGTTCTTCATCTTGGCTTTGGCCATGTTGTAGTCACCCGAGTCGAAGTATTTTTGCTGTGAGAGGAAAGAGGAAAAGTTTAGAGATAATTAGTGATGAAGTAAAAACGTGGCATCAAAGACGTTTGAGTTTGGTGCATGAACTAGAGAAATTTGGGCATGATGTCCATCTTGATTAGATTATCACAGTGTTAAAATGGTCCAGTGATCAAGTCGAACAGCACGAGATACATTTAGCCAATGAATTATACAAAAAAATATAAAACAGGATATAGCTTGCTCTTTTGGTAATTGAGTTTGTAGCTGGAATCTGCACCAAACTCTTCTGAAACATTAAAAATTGGGAGTAGAGATCTAGCTGGATTTGAAAGAACTGGACTTAACAGAAGCAAGTCGTCCGCATACCAAGAGACTTTATGTATTGTCTGATTTTTCAAAGCTGAGTGCAGTCAAAGTGCTAAGGATTCTTCAGCTGTGGCAACAATACGTGTCACGTGCCTCTAAGTGAAAATTGTGCCGACAATTTGTTTTCACTGAGTCGATGGGGGCAGAATATAGGAGCTTTACCCAGAGAATGACATACATATATATATATATATATATATATATATATATATATATATATATATATATATATATATATATATATATATATATATATATATATATATATATATATATATATATATACATATATATATATATACATATATATATACATACATATATATACATACATACATACATACATACATATATATATATATATATATATATACATATATATATATATATATATATATACATATATATATATATATATATATATATATATATATACATATATATATATACATATACATATATATATATATACATATACATATATATATATATACATATACATATACATATATATATATATATATATATACATATACATATATATATATATATATATATATATATATATATATATATATATATATATATATATATATATATATATATATATAAAGCCCCAATTTACCTATTAGCTCATGAAGGTAAAGGTGTATGAACTCTGAAACAAAACTCAGTCACAGGACCAAAACTACATTAAAGACTGATTCATATGGCCATCAACTAATTCTATGGACTGGAGAGAACACTGTTGGAAAAAATAAAGAAAAACAAAGAAAAGATATTTTATGACTCCACATCAAGAAAAATATAAGAACACAAACTCACACTGAGATAAAGCAGCTTAATGGCAGCAAATTCATTTTGTCATATTCTGGATTTGTCCTAAACTAAATGTTTATGGGAGTAGGTTCCACAAAACATTAACAACAGTGATTGAGACTCAGATACCACTAAGCTTTGAATTGGTACCTGGTGTTCAAAAATCAAATCAAATATCTATTAGCAGCAAGTGTTTAAATCCAGCAGCATCTCCACTGGAGGAAACTCATGGAATAATCCTGGAAAGTTTCAAAATGGAAAAGTTGAGCTGAAGTCAAGCCGAGCTGCTTTTATCTTTCCTGTTGACCAAAGGTTTTCTGTTATCTTGGCTTCAGATGAACTCTGCTCGGAACTAATTCATGATTATGAGAACAAGATCATTTGAAAAAAAAATGAATTTTTTTAGTGAATATTTTTTTTCCTTGAAAATCTTGTTTACTTAAAGAATGGTACAGACATATACCGGTAAGTATTATATTAACATACAGTCACATTTCTTCTGATCCATCTGGAAATATCAAAAAAGAAAGGATTTAATTATCTTTTATAGGAATAATCAAGTTGTATTGGATTGAGCCTTTTCAACCATCCACAGAATCAGCAGAGATGAGGAGTCGTTGCTGTTAGATTCTGGAAATCATCAGTCTGTGATGACGCTTCAGGGAGTTTCTCATGATGAACTACAGCAATTTACTTTTCGTGTTTTCCCCTCAGCTGCTCCTGCCCAGTCACTGATTTCCCCAGAAACTCCTTCAATAAGCTCCGTTGTTGAAGTTCTCTGCAGTAAACAGAGCTTGAAGGTGGAGACAGCAACAGTTTCAACAGTTGAGGGAAAAGTGAGAATGACACCTTTGTGTTTCCTGCTGTTCAAATGACAAAATAAAAGGATTCCAGGGAAGAGGCTACCGTATTTCACAGGCTACGCCGTGGTTCAGTCAGCGGAGAAATTGTATTATTTTAGGACTGTTTAACTACACCACGGCAGCTTTGGATAGAAGCTTTCGCTGTCACACAGTGTATCAGGTGAATTAACCCTTGGAGTCTTGAGCAGTTTCTGGGCGTGTTTTACTGTTTGACCCTGGTCACATGTTGAGTCACTCAGTGGAAACAAGCTCAGTCACAGCTGAAGGAGAACTTAACACGGTTAAAATCACATAAATCATAAAAAGAAACTATATGAAATTCTTTGTTAATGAATTATTTTTCAAAAATAAAAAAAGTTTAATCTATAAACACAAAACATTTCCAGAGTTACAGGAAACAGTGAAAACACCTGGAGCTGTTGTTACATGTTTACACAAACATAGACTGTGTGTGTATGTGTGGGTTTATGTGTGTGTGTGTGTGTCCTCTGCTGCAGTTCAGTTTGATCAGAGATCAGTTCAGAGATTTTTTTGTCACATAACTTTTGTCTCATGTGACTCGTTTTTTTTGCTTTCGAGTTTTCAGAATTTTAATTACACAGCTCATAAATTTAGTTAAACTAGTGCATTGCCCGTAGTAGGTAAGTCTTCCTATAGAAAAGAAAAAAGCTCACATATATTTTTCATGTTTGGCGGACTAAGGATAAATCTCTTACTTTGTACTTTTTATTGTATAGTGCATCAACCTGGGCATGTTAATGTGATATGTGTTTATAAATAGACAGTGCTGGGATTTCCTTAGGGTCTGTGAATGCATCTTGGTGTGTAGAGGGGTTCTTCTCTGAACAAAGAAAAGACGACAGAACTCGTGAACTTTTCTTACGAAGTTTGTCGTTGGCTACGGCCACAGTAGCCTGTGTTATTGTGAGCAATAAAGTAGCAGCTACACTGGCTAAACACTTTGAATTGTAATGAAAGTGCTGGGAAGCAACATACGGAGGAGCGCCGTCATATAGAGCTTTACACTAATGAAATTGCTGCTGCAGGATAGCAGTGTGATATGTAAGTTTATAGGATATTAACTTTAATGATTATAATGTTGTTTTGAATATCTATCAAAAAAAATTCCACAAAAAGGATACACCCCATTATGTCATGCATAAGCTATCTCTGAAAGTTGAGGTTGATCTGACAATCTGACTCCATGCTTTATAGATAGATATGTTTTTAAATGTTTTAAAATGAATACAGCAAGTTAAATATGAGCAGCTGCAGTTCAGTTTTCTCTGTGTCTCTGACAGTCTGCAATGATTGGTTGATTCAATGATTAGTGCATGTAGAGAAGATTAATCTGCAACTATCTTGATAATCAAATAATGAATTAGCTATTGTCCTAATAAAAAGTCTGGTTCAGGCTTCTTAACATGAGGATTTGATTATTTTCTTGTCATCTATGACAGAGATCTGAAATCTGTGTTTTGGACAGTTGGGGATAAAGCCATGGTCACCAACCCCTTTCTGTAGTCTCTTCATGAGGAAGTCTGAGCCCCCAGGTTTCTGGCCCAGACTCGGGTACTTGGCCTTCAGTTTGGCCTCCTCTGCCTTCACAGGGTTCGCGTTCTTCTCCTGAGAGTCCTGCAGAGACCAGATCAGACCACATAAACACTTTTTTCCCTTCAGGAAACAGAGAAGATTCAGGCTCAAACAGCTGTAACAGCCTCAGTAAAAAGGGTTTAACCACCACTGGAACAGCTGGTTCTGTGACAGACGCCCATGTATGTCTGCGATTCCAACAATGCTGCTGCTACAAAAACACACAATCTCCTGCAGTCAGGTCCACAGGAGCCCGTTTCCTACACATTTAACACTTTTCACACAATTAAATAAACACATGAAGTAGGTGTGAGAGTAGAAAACCACCAAAATACAAACATACAAAATCACCAATACATTTAGAAAGTCAATGTTCTAAACTATAAATGTATCTAATAACAAGTGGTCTTATTGTTTGTATAAATCTAAATGTTATAGTCAGCAGCACATTTCTATGTCTCTCTTGTAGAAGATGGCATGAAGGATTCATTAATCCATTAAATATACATGTCACTTCACAAGGTGACGTGATGAAAACTGCCCGTGTGTTGCTTTATTCAGAGGAAGATGAAGGTTGTCTAATTGTCTGCATTCTTATTATAACTTTTTGGTCAATGTGGACATAAACAATTTCTGCTTCCTGTCAGGGTCATTGGGTCATAGGATCATGAGGTCATAAGGTCTTAGGGTCATAGTTCATGGAGCTCAGGCTGCTATATATAATGTTACAGGAAATCTCCTGATCCTGTTTTCTGCTGTGAAATCTTTGTGTTGCGTTTTAGAAACAGAATTAAGGGTAAAATACAAAAACTTCATAATCACATGACGTGGGTGGTTGAAAACTCTGGTGCAGACAAAGCTACTGACAACAAACAACGACTAACAGCAGCTAAACTGGTCAGACACCAGACACCTGGCAGGTAAAAATCAGCAGCAACTGGGTCAGCAGGACACACCTTGTTTATGTAAAGTGTGATTCAGGCGGTTTGACACGAACGAGTCTCAGGATCAGATGGCACTGAAACTAATAACTAAAGGTTTGAACAGGAAAAACAAGATTTAATTTGAATCCTCGCGTTTGATTCAATCACAGATTGAAGGTTGAGCTACAGTTGATTAGGCAAACTTTTGAAAACCTGAACATTTAAGCTTTTTTGCAAGTAGAGAAAAAAAAGGTTTGGATGTAAATATACTGAAAAACATTTATTTATTTATTTACAGATATTTACAAGAAAAAAAATATTTTATTTTAGGCTGTGATGTTTCCAGTATAAGACTCCTTTGACAATTAAATATAAGTCTTTTAAACAGGAGATATTTGGTGATGTGTAGTGTAATTATGTAATATTACTTTGTCAGTATTTGTATCTGCACTTTACTTAGAAACTTGTAAACTGATGATGTTTGTTTTTTTTGGTCTGGACAAAAAAAACATTTCCGGTTGATTCTTCAGCTTTGAGAAACAGTGATCGACATTTTACATTATTTTATGAACCAAACAATGAATCGATTAATCGTTTCAGTAGTCGATACATCAATTACCTTTCAGAATCGGTGGCAGGTTAGTGCTGATAGAACTAAAGACCAGCGATGAAGCGGCTGCAGCTTTACCTGAAGCAGCAGCAGAAACATGGATCTACGTCCCTGAGCAGACAGGACGGACTCAACCTGCAGAGCAGGATAAATGTGACTCAGGACACAGAAGCCGATGACCAGATTCCCTCAGGAGGAGGGGACGTGTGGCATCGAGTGCTGATTCACTTGGGTCCATGACCAAAAATTTATGAGCTACTATATTCAGCCCCAATGCAGAAACTGCAGGATCAAGCAACACACACAGCGTGTTCAGCTCTACTACAGTTAGAAGCTGTGAAATGTGACTAGTACAAAACACACAAAGTGTTTCTGTCACCTAAAGCAGATAAAAGACTCTTCTGTTACTCAAAAGGAGTCTTAACTCTATTACAAATAATGTCTAATGCAGCATTTTATGCACAAATCATTACAACACAAACAAACACTGTTGAAAAATTGTTAAGTTAAGTGTCTGATCATTGTCACGATCGATTAATCTGTTCTTGACTCAATGATAAGTTGTTTGGTCTATAAAACGTTAGAAAATGGTGAAAACTGCTGATCAACATTTCCCAAAGTTGAGATGTTTAATCGAAGGAATCATAGTCAACTAAACAATCTGATTTTCGCATTTATTTTTTGAAAATGATGTGGAAAGCCTGCACTGCTCTTCATAGCTGAAGAAAATAAACTAAATCAATCAATCAATACTATCATGATAATCAATAAATTGCAGGACAATTTGTCAACAATAAATCACAATATCTGTGAAGAAGAACAACTTCATTCATTCTCTCTCTATAAGAACTTATTTTTGTAATAATAATAATAAAATCAATAATTGGCACAAGTGTATTGATAATGTATCATGTCATCATCATAATCATCATCATCTTTCAATATTGATGATTTCTTCTGTTAACAATGGTTCAAACCCAAACATATTTGTTTACTGTCAAAGTTTAGTTTGAGAAGCTGGATCAAAAGAATTTTGACTTTTTGATGATTCTCAAAATAGTTGTTAATAAATCTAACAGTTTCCAAATAATCGAGTGATCAGTTTTTTTTATATTTGATTCTGTCCACATTTCTCCTAATACGATTTTTTAAATATAAAAACAGAAATAATGTGGATATGTAAACAATGATTATTTCTGAAATACTAAAGTGCAGCAGCAGAAAACAAACAACAATATAATCATAAAAAACAATAGCTGCAGTTTATTCCGTTAATCACTTGTCTTGTGTTCGTATTTAAATAAACTGTGATAGATTTAATATCTGGTGACAGTCTTGTGATTATTGTGATGTGTATGTGTATTTGTTTATTTATTAAGCTCGCAGCTCTGTAGCTTTAAAGGTCCTTAAAGTTGACAAAAACAAAGCAACCTGGCAGAGGTGGAAAGAACATTTACTCAACTACTGTTTTCAAGTATAATTTTGAGGTGCTTGTACTTCATATTCACTACATTTAGCTAAAGTTTTACTTGACTTTCAAATGTAGAAAATTCCTTTGTTTTCATGAAGGAAATTGAACAAAACATGTTGATAATTTCTCCCTCAAAAACAAACAAAAACTGAAAACAAACAACCACAATATGAGCTCAATGTAGTTACAATATTGCATTAAAAGTACATAAGTATGATGAGTTGGTGTAGTTACAGTATTGCAGTAAAACTATAAACACAAGATGAGACCATTCGAATAACTGTTAGAATAATAAGCTATTAGTACCATTTTACATAAAATTGTGAAAAGTGTAGCTGCCAGACAAATATTTTGGAGTCACTTATAAAGTAGCATCACATGGAAATACTCAAATAAAATAAAGGCACCCCTAAATTGTACTCAAGTGAATTAAGAGAGTAAATGTACTTAGTCACATGACAGTAAACTGACAGAAGTTCAATCAGAGGCGGTAAGTGACTAAGTACATTTACTCAAGTACTGTACTCAAGTATAGTTTTGAGGTATTTGTACTTTACTTGAGTATTTCTGTGTGATGCTCCTTTATATTTCACTCTACTACATGTATCTGACAGCTGCAGTTACTTTAAGATGCAGGCCTTAATATTTTACGTGAAATAATAAACTTTAATATTTTATTAAATTGTCTCTTTTATTTGTGTGAAAGCTGTCAAATTTTATGATTCAGTACTTTTACTCTTAACCTACACAAAGTATCTCAAACTGGCTCCTTACTGAGCTACCTACATTGAAATACTCTCACATGTATTTAGTGATTAAAACAAATAGCAGAATATAATATAATAACACAGCCTGCATAACGAGTACTTTTACTTGTTGTACTTTAACTACGTTTTGTTGACAAGATTTTTGTAGTTGTACGTAAATAGTATGTTCAATTCGCGACTTTTACTTGTAATTGAGTATTTCTAGACGATAGCCCTTGTACTTGTACTGCAGTAAAGTATCTGAGTACTTCATCACCTCTGCATATTGCAAACACTCATGCTAGCTGATGTTAGCCACCTCCAGCTAGCATGCTCGGTGGTTAAGTTAGCCAACAACATGAAGCCACCAGTCACAAACTCACCTGCTTCTCGTCCTCGTAGTCCACCTGAGTGTCCGGGTCCAGGTTTTCTGACGTCATGGTGTGTTTGTGACGCACGGGCTGCCCCGTTAAGCACAGAGCTCAGAGAGAAGAATAAGCTGCTGTAGCTGGCTGCTCTGATCCCGCTGCTCTCAACAGGACTGCTCCCCAACAAAAATGGCGTAAAGCGATGTGACATCACCGCTAGGTGGGGCGTGTCCCTGCGTATGATTGGCATATACAGTAACCAATAACGGAGTAGTAACGGCCAACAAAGAGCCAGTAGGAGCCAGGAACGGTGTCAGCGCTTTGTGATTGACAGCTCGTTGCCCAATGAGTCGAAAAAATATATGCTGCGTTCAGATGTTATCGGATAAATCGGAAGTCTAATACATAAAGATGCTGTTATTTTAATATTCAATGACTTATTCAAAAATAATATTAAATATCTATCAAGCACAGTTAAAACAACGGTGTAAACTGAAGTATTCTGTCACTTCAGTCACTAAACCTTTAATAGTAAAAAAAAAATAGGAAGAAACGACAGGAAGAGAAACAGGAAGGAATCCCTCTTCCAGGGTAACTACTTCTGTGTTAATTATTTTAAAAAGTTATTTTTTCATCACTCAAAATAATGTAGTGCTACAAAATAAATGTAGTGCTACGAAATAAACCAAAGATGTAAAGATCTAGCTATGTTGGTATGTATAAAGCTATACATATTTGTACAGTTCAACGAATGAATGAAAAATATAAATATAAATAATAATGTAAATTCACTTTTAATTGAGCAATATATTGCATACAAAATCTTTCCCCACAGGTAATGTGTAATATGGTGTTAGGCTGTAAGATTAACTTGGGAAGTTATTGATTAGCATGAACTCTGATAACAAATCAGGAAAAGCAATATTTTATTGGTTTTAGTGAAGGTTCCTAAAGTCCGGGGCAAACGTGTTGTTTAGCCTATCTGAGTAATTAAATATAAGTCATAATGCTCACATTTTCTTTTCTTCATGTTGTCGCCATATTATGATGTGAAATCGAAAGACTGACCTCTCAGCTCGCATCTTCTGAGCATCCGAGGAGCACATGAAGGCAGCAGGAGACTGGGGCGATGTGTGGGCTGCACTGCATCAACACAAATCACCCGAACAACATAAACAGATACAGAATCGATGCAACATGCTGGTTTGTAATGTCATAGTCACTGTATGAGAATGTGATGCTGTACTGATTAGTGAACACATCACATGTAACGTGCTCCGCACTCCGAGGAGTCCCAGAATTACAAATGTGGGGAACGGGCGCCTTACATTTTACCTATATTGCCCTTTATGTACTGATCATAAAACACTGTGCTCAACAGAACGACGTGGCTGTAATCAGATTTTACGATGTGTTCGCTTCAATATTGCGTGTGTTTCAATAAAATGCGTGTTTCATTCCGCGTGTCCTTCAAAACTGTATTTCCGGGTTTCACCTGCTCCAAAGTGAACCAGAGGTGGGGGCGCTGTGGAGCAGCTGAACGCAGCTACTCAATAGTCGGAGCAGGGTTTTGAGGGGAATTTAGAGGCACACGGAATATGACATTTTGTTTTTTTTTTTACCGGAAAACACAATTTTAGATATAGAGTAAACCGACATTTTGAACAACAACTGTGGCTTTGAGGTAAGCCATATGTTTATATGATTGATACATGTAGGACAAAGCAGGGACTAAATATAAGAGACGTGCTCCACATACATGGGCGATGGATTCGAGACTCTCCAGAGTGCGTAGCCTCATATGAGGCTAAAATCGAGCCAATCAGGTCGTTAGAACAAGCCTTCTCCTCTGTGATTAGCTAATTGTTGGTGACACTGTTGCTGCTGACCTGTCAATCAAACGGTTCGCGGGAACGTTGTTTTTTAACTGCTGATATCTTTACCGCATTATTATATTTATATGAATTACAAGTT
Organism: Lepturacanthus savala; assembly: GCA_030544235.1. Taxonomy (NCBI): domain Eukaryota; kingdom Metazoa; phylum Chordata; class Actinopteri; order Scombriformes; family Trichiuridae; genus Lepturacanthus; species Lepturacanthus savala. The sequence goes on from CM060467.1 coordinate 17,107,436, forward strand.
CATCTTTACAATGTAAGTAGAATTACAGCATCACTGTCAACAAGGTTATCAACAACACGGAGAGACTTTAACGAGTGCTAACGTGACCGCATGTTAGCTAACTGTTAGCGAAGTTTTAGCTAACTATTAGCTGATTCTTAGCTAATCAATCGACAGTGGGTGAAGTACTCAGTTAATGGCATAAAAGTAGAAATACTCAAGTAAAAGTCCTGAATTGATAAACTTAATTCAGTAAAACTACAAAAATAACGTTATTATCAACAAAATGTACTTCAAATATAGTAAAAATCATATTACTTGTTTTAATTACTAAACACCCGTGGGAGTATTTTAATGTCTTAATTTTTCATGCAGAGCCAGTTGGAGATAATTTGGGTAGAATAATAATACAAGTACTGAATCTATTTCAGCTTTCACACAAAAGGTAAATCAAGAAACAAATAATTGAATATAGATAATACATCATTCAAGTTATTAGTAATTTATTATGAGTTCATAATAAAACCTTCATTTTAAAGTAACTAAAGTGGACGTTTTCAAATATACAAACTGATTAATCAATTGGTGATTAATTTGTTAGTGTTCTACCATTTTTTTCAATAATATGAAGGATTTCAAACTAACTAAATACCATAAACACTATCTTATCACATTGATCCTCATGTAATTTCTTTCTGTTTTTTTGCAGCATCACACAGTGTTTTCTCACTGAGCTATGGCTTGTATTCAACAAGTGAGAACCTCACAGGTAAAATGAATTCAGATTATTTCTAGCTAACTTTAAAATCTGTGTTTGTGATGCTGAAAACAGCAGCATCACAAACAGCATCCCCCCAGTTCACATTACTAGAACATTTCATCAATGTTCAAAAATACACTGTTAACTTGGTTATAACCAGTGTATTAATTTATTGTTTGTTGTTATTTGTAAATTTCACAATACCCGAATGAAAAAGCAAGGTTTATATTACACCATTATGTCATTATTAATATTATGTATATATGCTTTTTTTCATTTTAGACATAAAAGTTACATATTACATCATGCAAGTTCTCAGAATTAGCCCTGAAATAAATTAACATGTTGCATCCTCACTTCTTCAGACTCAGCTGTGGACTGTGCTGCCCACTGTGTTTGTGTTATTAGCGTTCAACATGCCGTCTGTGATTAATCTGTCTCACACATGCAGGATGCTCAGCTGTTGCCGAATCAGGTTCTCACGGAGCAGCAGTCGCTGGTTGTTATAAAGAAGCTTCTGGCCATCACAGTCTCCGGTATCACGTACCTCAGAGGACTTTTCCCAGAAAAAGCCTATGGTAGCAAACATGTTGAAGGTTAGATCACAGATGTACATCATTTACTTTCATTTGTTAGTTAAGACCAAATATCTATGAAAATATAAAATATGAAAATATACACTAAGCAGATTCTTCTGCTTGTTCTTTCTCCACAGATCAGAAAGTGATGATCCTCAGAGAGGAGCGCAGCTGTCCTGGTGCCAATCAGATTGTCCAGTGGTAAAAATTACATCTGTTAACACATGAAAACAACCATACAAAATAAAAGAAGACGAAAACACAAACCTCCGCAAAGCTCTGAAGCTAATTAGTTACTGTCTTGACCCAAAAGTTGTAGCTTGCCAGAAGCTACATTCTAGAATCTTAGTGTCATTGTCAGGGTTGTTGCTATGTGTTATTTACCTAAGATAATTTACCTCAAGAACGAAAGTACATAGGACGCATTTAATAGCTGAAAGTATTCAATATATATTCACTAACAATCAATTAATAGACTTTTTATGCAGACTGTGAGCAGTGAAGTTGGCTTCTGATTGGATATTGTCTTAACGTATGGTTTTATATGTGCTTGTAATCAGAGACCAATGCAGTGTCCATGTAAATAAAGAGTGTAATATATAGCAACATCATCATACTCTTATATACTATAATATTACTGTCAACTTTCATTGCGATCTCATATTTTACCAGAAAACAGGGTCTCCACATCGCCAATCTACCATCATTCTCTGTGGTCCGTGTTAGGGACCATCTGCAAGTTACATGTTTCAGTAGGAATTGGTTGATGAAAAATGTTCTCCAAGAATAAACAAAATGACTTTTTCCTGCAAGGTGGTGCAGTGGGTAGCGCTGTTACCTCATAGCAGGAAGGTGGCAGGTTCAAGACCTTGGTCTAGGACCTTTCTGTGTGAAGTTTGGATGTTCTTCCCTGTGTGGGTTTTCTCCGGGTTCCTCCCACAGTCCAAAAATATGATGAGGTTAATTGAAGCCTCTAAATCGCCCCTAGGGGTGAGTGTGTGAGTGAATGTTGTGTGTTCTCCACACACACCATTCACTGTGAACGGTGTGACTGGCAACCTGTCTGGGGTGTATCCCTGCCTCTCACTTGTAATGCGCTGGGATTGGCTCCAACAGGCCTCTGTGACCCTAGTGAGGAATAACCGGGTATAGAAGATGACTGACTGACTTTTCCCTTTTTGCTGTAGTACATCATATTCATAATGGCCTAACTAATACAGGTGAGGTTGTAGTGAAAAATATGTTATAACAAATATAAATGAACAAATTAAAAAAAAAATGTTTTTCTTTGCCGGTAGGTCTGTGAAATAGGCTGTGAAATAGATATTACTTTAATTTTTATTTTAAAGGGTTTAAAAGAGACATGATTTTAACTTGAAGAAACCCATAGGAACCCTGTTATAACCCTGTAAATGGTAAATAAATACTGTGTAGTGCTTTTAGTTACATAATTGAGTTGTTGTTTATAAATACAATAAAATAAATACTTTATAAAGATATTATAGCCATCAGTTGCAACTTTATAATTACATCCATTTATTTATAAACAAATTATTAACAATCACCAAAGAGTAAAATAGCTTTTAACTTAAGTTTAAAAAACTATATTAACTATTTATAGATGATGTTATGAAGTGTTACTTATTCCTTATTTATTTCTGATACCTACCGTTATTCAGTTCATTCCTTTATATTTCAAAAGAATAAAGAAATGATTATAGTCAACAGTTACATTACACACACACACACGCTGACCAGAGGACTTGGATTCTCTGTATTTTGATGTTGCTTGTGGGAGAAATCACCTTCATTCAGACGCTTCTTCTTAATTCTCACAGGATGCAGGGATGTTTTGATGCCATCCAGAAAAAATATGTGAGTCCTATTACATTCTTTCATTTGTCAGAAGACTTATTATGTGTTTGATTGAATCACGCGTTTCCTGATGACTCCTATGAATTAACATGGTAATTTTCCTCCTGTCAGCTACGGACAGTTATTATGTCTGTAAGTATTTCTTCCTAATTGACCTATTATGTTCTTTTTTTAATGTTCAACTGTGATAAAAACATCAAGATGATGGTCCTAAAGAAATTCATAAATGTTCATTTTGTCCTTTTCTAGATCTACACTGACCCAGAGCATCCGGAGGTAACATTATTGATCGATAAACCACATTCAACTCCACTATCATTTAGACAACAAGCACTTTATTTAACAATTGTCAATTTACAATTTCAGAAAGTGACAGAGTTCTATCAGTTTAGGATCCACTACACTTCAAAGGGAGCAGAGATTGATGTAAAATGGTAAGTTTCTTACGGATATAAAGGGTGTGTAAAAATGTGTAAAAAACATTTTCATTACTGTATTGTGTACGTTTCTCATCTTGTTTCCTTTCTTCTTTAGTAACAACAACAATGTGTCGACAATGGCATGTGGCAACAACACTAAAAAAGCCATAATCCTTTTAGTGAGGAAGCTCTACACTCTGATGCAGAACCTGGGTCCACTGCCTGATAACGTCTGCCTCAACATGAAGCTGGCTTACTACGAAGATGGTAACACACACAGATGTTTTGTTGCATCATGACCGTTAGCTGTAATTTTCTATTAAAAGTGTAACTGTATTTGAAATATTTGTCTTTAGAATCAGTTGCTCTACACAGTTTTTTGCAAATTTGTGTTTTTAACCTGCAGAAACAATATCAGTCATATGAAATTTGCTTTTGCAAGTTGATGTATAAATATATAATTTGTGACCAGGCCACAAGAACAAACCTCTTCTTATGTCCCTGTTGTATCTATCTGTCTTCCAGTCACTCCGGTGGACTACCAGCCGCCAGGCTTCAAGGAGTGTGACGGTGACACCATGACGTTTGAGAAGGAACCTGTGAAACTCACCATGGGTGAGGTGGTCACCCCCTTCCACAGTGTGAAGCTGGACATGGCCACGGAGAGACAGAGACTGGAGCAGGTGAAGGCAGAAACGCAGAAAGGGAAGCTTAAACCTGATTTTATGTCAAGGTGCTTTTGTTTGTGTGGCTCAAAATCACAAATCAGTGGTTTGCCTCAGGGGTTTTTACTACGGCTCTGTCCAGAAACACATGATTCAGTATCTGCAGCTCAGTCTCCAGAGGGAAACGGACAGTTTCTGCAGATATGTTACATTTTATTTGTATCATATCAACATTTTTTGATATGTGTGTATTTTTACAAATAATGTTTTATGGTGTGGTTAAGGTGTGATAAATTGAGCAGTTGAACAGACGTCTGCTGCAGCAACTTTTCCAACTCCAGACATGAAACAAAGTACTGATCCTTCCACCCGTCCATCTCCTTCTGTTGACAGAAGGGGAACTGAATAGGAAGATCGACTGAACTACATCACCACTTCTGAAAATGTTGATTCTACGTATCTGTGGTTACAGGAACATAAACTGTTAATGTTTCCCTCTGAGCGGATGTTTCCTTTGACTCTGAGATGGAAAAAGCCCTTATATGCACTGTAATAACTACATATTACAGCTTCATTTCTCACTATTCCTATACTTTGAAGTGTTAATGTCTTTAAGTGTTTTGTCTTCTCGTCTTCTTCTTTGTCTCCTAATCCACAAGGTTCATTGTCACTGAGTCAGCACTTTTGGACAGATTTTGATTGTTCTCTATGTTTGGTATCTGCAGGTGGATGAGAGAGTTCATGAGAAGTGGGTTCTGAAGATGGAGCAGGGTGGTGTTCTGTCTCAGGTCAGCACACAAAAACAAAAAAGCAAACAAAAACATGATGTGAAAGCAGGGTAAAGCTTCATTTCACTCACAGTGTCCATCACACATCACATAAATACATCCCGTCAAATGAGGACATTCAAAAGGGAAATAAACAGTATAACATGTATTACCAAGAAGCCTTGTTACAACAAAGAAATATTCTATCAAACACATATTTTCATTCTAAATCTATATCTTCTTTCTCATTCTTCAATCTACTCATACACTACTAAAAAATTCACACATTTATTACAACAAAATATACAACATAAAACATCTCTCCCAAATTTATTTATCCGAATGTTGCATATCAATCAATTATTCATTCCTCATTTATTTAAATTATTTCATAAATTTGACCTTTAATGAAATCCATCCAACATAAATAAACTTAAGAAAATAATAAACTTCTCAGTTCATATTTTTGTGATGAATTCACGTGAATTGGGAAACGTTAAGACGTGCGATTCAGTGTCTGTGACTGAAAGCAGTTTGTTGTTGTGACCTTTGTGTTGAGATAATATCTTTTAATCTTTAGAGTCATGTGATGGAAGACTTGGAGAAACCTGACAATGAGATCACAGATCTGGACAACACTGGTGATTACATTAAAATTTGTAATTTCTAGCGTTCACTGCAGTGATTTACTATTTTTATGTTTATTTTACATTAAAGCTTCCATCGTAATTGTTTAGGGCACACCCGATTACCATATTTTGAGAATTGATTATGGGGGATCGAAAAATAGATTTGGATCGAAGCTTCAAAGGCTGGTGGATGTGGGGGTACTCTTTTTTTTTCCAGCACTACTATCATTCTCCCTCACACAGAGAGAGAGGAAGGGGGGCCACTTCCACTGGCCAGACATTTTCAACCAACCCACGCCAGTATAGGACGATGACATAAACCACACGAAGCAGTGTGTGCATCAGCAGTCATTTAGTGAAAATGAAGCAGGAACAACGACACCCTGACACGTGTTACTATGACAACCACAAACAATATTGATGCCAAGCGCAACTCAGACCTCAAGTTAAATTCAGTTAAAATTGTTCCAGACACTCGACTTCTTCTATGTCGCAGGCACACTATTAAAAAAAAAAACATCAATTACCATAGCAACAGTTGAAGCTTTGAAGCTTTGATTTCTTGGGTTAACTCTATTATATTTACAGAGATCCTTATGCTTCAGAGAGAAGAAATATCAATGGATTAAATGATATCAAAACCCACGGAAGACAATTAGAGCCATTCTAGGAAAAAAATGAATAAATACAGACACACAAAATAATGTTTTTTTCTAGTAAATTAGCCGTTTTGGCTCTAATCCTCTTCTGTAAAGAACAGTCCAAACTTTGTGAAGAATCATCAGTCCTTGAAGTATTTTCCTTTTTTATGACTTGAAGAGATCGAGATGAGCTGTGACGAGAAGATTGAGAATTGTGTCCGACTCCAGCCGCCTCATCAGGTTAATAAAATCCCTGAGGTAAGTGTGTGTTTAGTGACATAAAATAACCTCGGGCTGCAGAAGGTAAGCTTCATACATTAAATTACGTCCACGGATTCACTCAGTCAAAAGATTTGTTCTTGTTAGGTGGAAAATGGGGGCGAGTATCAGAAAATAAAGGCTGAATAAAAGCTTTTACTAATCCACAGAAAAAACAGAAAGCTAGATTTAGTCTTTTCTTGTTTTCGTTTGATAGGAATCTTCAAGAAGAAAATGTTTAAAGTGATTATTGATTCCACCGGTTTTCTTTTACCTTACGGTACAAAGGGGAAAAAAACATTTCATTTTCATTTTGTACAGAAAAGCAGCTTTTAACGCAAGTCATTTAAATTGAGAATCTGAGAAATGCGAAGTGTTTGTCAGCGGGACAAAAGGCAGAATGACTGTAGGCTGTGTAGACATTAAACAAAGAAGCACTTAGAGCGGCGTTACGGACCATCTGTCCCCTCTCAGAAGGACGCTACAGAGACCACGGACGTGAAGAGGACCAGGAGTGGACGGGTCATCAGGTCCATGACGGTCAGTCAGACGCTCAAAACTCAACCAGTTCTCTGCTAAAACTGTCACAGCTAGAAAAAACTTTAAGCTGCTTCACTGACTCATACTTTATGAATAAATTAACCATGCAGTTCTCATAATGATTTTTTTTATTCTGCAGTTTTTTAAACCTAAAAGTATTAAGTTACATACTTTTGTGTCAATAATTATTTTTAATAATGAGGTAAACCAGACATCTTAATTTTTTATGTACTCAGGTTAATTAACTTATTTATGATGCTTATATACATTGACTTATTAACAACTGTGCTATTTGAGCATTGTAAACATAGTTAATGTTAAATAGCTTCAAAACAATGTGTAAACTTGTTTTAGAAATGCTTATTTTTTGTAAAAAAAAAATGGTTACACAGATTTTAAATTAATATTTAAATTATAAGTGTTTGTGAACAGGTAACAAACCTAACTGTGAAAAAGAAGATGAAAGCAACAGAGGACAGAAAGGTAAGAAATGTATAGGAGAAATAAAGCATTAATAAATAAAAAAGTAACATGAAGGCACCTGTCACTCATCAGTTCATCAAATACATGGATTTGTATAAAGTGTGTTAATCTTTTTTAGGATCTAAACTATTTCCAGTTCATAAATGATTTTCTGTGGGTGCATGTTCACAAAGGCAATATAGAAAAAGTGAAAAAAAAACAGAAAAAACAAAATGGCTGCTCTTAAGCATAAGGAGTATGTATACAGCAGATATGAGATGAACTTTGAAACAGAAACTGATCCCTTATGATTCAGCCTCTGCTTTAAAGTGTAATAGACACATTAAAAAAACTGTACTTGTCTCCTGCTGATTCCAGATTTCTCAGTATGAACTCCCCAACAGCCAGGAAACGCCGTCTACCTCTGCGTCTATGAAGAAACGCAAATTCAGCGAACCTAAAGAACGCTACTGACCTCACATCCAACAACACAGCAGCTCTGCTCCATATATATTTTCAATTTGTCTACTATTCATACAAGTTATGTCATTTTAAAGGATGAAACTCCTCTTTCTTAATGTTTTTACAATATTTTGAGTATGACATAATTATTAGTGTCATTTTGTTTGCGCTGCAGTTAAATATATACATAAAACATGTTAGGAAATTATTGAATAGTCGAGATCTCTGAAGTTACTTAACAAACAGTGGTTAAGTTGATATTTAATAGTTATGTTTGTTTTATTGTTATTATTCATTAAACTTGAATAAAATTCATCCATCTGTGTTGGCACTGAGTTTACAGTCAGACTCTGGATTATTAGGATGTCAGAAGTAGAAAGGTAGATGTTAATATGTTTGATTATAAGAAGATCTAAGTCTTATATAAATATCATTATTATTATTAGTAGTAGTAGTAATAGTTAATGTTTGTTACTTGTTCTATAAATTCTGTCCCATGTTTCAGCTCATATTCAGACGCTGAACCTTAAAACCAGCTGTCAGAACTTCTATGAAGTTGTAATGTCAGAACTATATAGTCGTTGCCCCATTCCCAGAAATTCCAATCATCCAGTCAGAGGAGAGGCGCATTAATATTAATTAGACAGACGTTAATCTTCTAGAGCTATAGAGCAAAGCTTGAGAGAGGTGAAATTATATTCAGATGATTATTGGTTCTTAACTCACACATGTATGCATTATTATTTGACTTGTCAATGATTCTACAGAAATGTCTGTTTATGACCATGTGGTCTTAAATAGTAGACCTAGATGATTTATGGATTAGTTGCCAATTATTACATTAATCGCCAACTATTTTGATAATTGAATAAAGGATATGAGTCATTTTTAAGAAGAAAATGTCCAAATTCTCTCCAAGTTCCAACTTCTCAAATCTTGAAAATAAAATCAAAATGTTCTGGTTTCTTTAGTCTTCTATAATTGTAAAATGATAATCTTTGGCTTGTGGTCTGGACAAAAAAAGACATTTTAGGTTGAATCTTCAGTTTTGGGGAAACCGTGTTCGACATTTTACACCATTTTATGAACCAAATAACTAATTTATTATTTGTTTCAATAATCAATTGATCATCAGCTATCAGAATAGTTGTTAGTTTCAGCAGTGCTGTTGTAGGATTTAAAAGATGAAGAGAGAATGGCGTTATAGTGTATGCAAGGATTTAATGTGAGTTATATTTTATTCACTGTGTTTTCTGTGCTGAAGAGAAGCTGGAAAAGAACATAACTGAAGCTTTGGTTAATTCTACAAAAAACTATGAGGTTTGAGAACTCAGCTGTGTGAGTACACCAGTTTTTACATGTGATGTGTGTCTGCATTATTTATATGTGTGCAGTACAGTATGTGCATGATTCAGATTTTCTTTTTTTATTCGGCCTTGTGGTCCAGAATAGAGTGAATTGATTGATAAGTGCACAGCTCTGGAGGCTGTAACACTCGACATCTGCTTCCATCAGCATTAAGATGCCGTCAGACAGCTGTGCTTGTTTTTTTTTTTTTTTTTTTTTTTTAGAGGGGGAATGGTTGGAAATAGGAATTGCAGACGTCTGCTTCAGTTTAAAGATTTAACAGTTCCAGCTTCCTGTCCATCAAAACCTCCATCCTCTGAGAAAAAAAAACAACTTTACCTGCATCTTTTAAAAACACTGATCTCTAAATAGACCCCAAATGCCACCATTTGCATGTGAGGTGCTTTAAATGAAGCTGTTAAGTGAAAGTGGATTATATCTGTACACAGTGACCTTTGGGCAAAGATAAGGGCCCATCAGCAGCCTCCCGCCCAGCGAGCTGTGTGTTTTTAATCTCCCATTGTTTTTCCCAGAGAGAGGGACATTTGCTGATAGACTGCCTTAACCCACTGCAGATCAATACTGCAGGAAGCCTTTGTGATGCATATCCAAGCAGCCCCTCCTCTCAGTGTCTGGAGCAAGCCAGGGGTAGGGAGGGGGGGTTCAATCAAATCAGCCTTCACTTCCTAACATGGCATTGTCTCGGCCACAACATTTATTTCAATGTCTCTGTGTATTTTATTTGTTTTTTTGATAAAAGAGAGAAATCTGTGGCAGACAGCACCCAGCCACCCTTTATGAGCTGTGAAATGAATCAGGGTTACCTCACCTCAGCCTGATCAGGCGCCATCCGTCAACACGTTTTATTATTTGGACAGCAGGGGGTTCTCTGGATATTGATAAGTGATGAAATGCAATGTGGGTAAAGGCCCCTTTTGCAGGTCCAGTCATGTATTGCAGATAACCAACATCTCTGCTGTACATTACAACAAGACTATCTGAGAAATGAACCGATAAATAGAGCCCAAAAGGCAAAACGCGTCAAGTAACATGGAAAATAAAAATACAATGAAAAATACATGTATTGAGAAACTGCATTATATTGTGAATATACTTTGGTAAAAGTAGAAATACTGCCATCTAAAAATACTCCTTTACAAGTAAAAGTACTGAATATTACTTAAGTAGAATTAGAAATACTATTCTCTAAAAATACTCCTTGATGATCTTTGGGTTATAGACTGATTGAACAAAAAATACATTTTAGTTTGAATCTTCAACTTTGGGAAAGAGTGATCGATATTTTACACCATTTTATGAACTAAACAACTAATTGATTAATCATTTCAATAATTGGTAGATCAGTCAATCGTCAGAATAGTCATTAGTTGTTGTTATTTCTGTTGTAAAATTTAAAAGATGAAGAGAGAATACTGTTATAGTGTTTGTCAGGCTTTAATATGAGTTACATTTTATTTGCTCTGGTTTGCTTTTAGGTTGAATCTTCGGCTTTGGCAAACAGTGATTTGTACATCAGTTTCGTTTTGATTATCAATAGATTAATCATCTATCAAAATAGTTAGTTGCAGTCCTAAAAGCTGTCAGATAAATGCAATACAGTAAAAAGTACAATATTTACTCTAAATGTAGTGGAGTGAAGTATAAAGTAGCATCATAATACTCAGGTAAAGTACCTCAAAACTGTACATAATTTCAGTACTTAAGTAAATGTACTTAGTTTCTTTCCTACACTGAAAGACATTAACACTGACTGTATATATATATATAAAGTTATGAAGTCTCAAATATTAGTGTAATCACAGCTTTTAACTAAAAATTAAAAGAACATGTTTTAAAAGTCGAGCAGCATGTTCCAGTGTTTGGTATAAACAATAAAGGAGAACGAGAATCTAAATTGCAATTTTATTTGGCCTCCACCCTCAATCCTTTACTTGGATCCTGGGACTCTACATCATTTCTGTACACACACGTCTCCCAGAAATGAATTCTGAAATTAAATTCAGGGACACACGTCCAGCGGCCAGTGTTAACAGATCAATCAGCTGGTCAAACAGCAGGAGGGGCCCACTGGACACCTCCGTAGACCAATCAGGAATCTGCGTTTGGCCTGTCTGCGTCGATAGTTGGGTCCAGGTCCTGTGGACGGTCAAGGCAGCACTTGCCGACAGACTGATGGACAGACAGCTGCAGTCCATCCCAGGGCTCTGTATAGATTAAAGCCAGCTTCTGTGAGCCTATAGCTGCTGTGCGGTGATTGTGCCTGCAGGGCCTATAGGCCCCAAGGGGGGGCAGGGCTTTACAGCGGGAGGAGGGTGGGCGAGGGATGGAGTGGACGTCCAGCCCAGGGACCGTGACCCTTTGACCTTGCCAGAAGGGCAGCAAATGTTTCCGAGCTGATTAGCGCTTCCCCAGCAGAGCGTTGGCCCTTTGGAAGCAGGGAGTAGGCCGAGGTGTTGGAGCAAATCCAGAAAACATGTCATTCAAATGTTTTCAGGAAAAAAAAGACAGTGGGGTGAAAACAAGGTGTAAGATAATCTAAATTTTTAACATTCTTATGCTCTTTCTTATATTCACAATAAAAATACCAATGTGCCAGGGGTTGAAAAGTAACTTAGAACATTATAGGCACATTTCAGAGTACTTTTACTTTAGTTTTTTTCCCCTTGATGTTTCTTTAAATCTGTATTTAAAACAATATCTGATCATCTTATGAAATATGATGGATTGATAATATGATGGATTTGCTACATTTGCTAAATAAAATGAGAAGTCTTCACCAGTTTCAACATTAATATGTTATTACACCTAATACACTATGAATATATTTTCTAATATAATAATATAACACAATAATCACCACAATAATTTATAATGATTTTCAACACCATGAAATAGTGTTAATTATATAGTAGAACATATATTTGCTGCATTAACACAGAAAAAATACATACAAAAACAGTACTACTGGTAATCAAAACAAAATGTACAAAATACGTAACAAGAACAAAAAAGGCTGTAAACGGCATTGTCACTTAGATGCTGATGATCTGTTAATTCTCAACCATTAACTTAATGAAGATTCCAAATTCTCTCAAATACAGGTTGTTTGGCTTTTAATATATAAGGGATCTGCTCTAATGGAAGATGTCTGTCTTATCCAAGGCTCCTTTATTTAAAAAGATCCTAATTCAAATCACTTTACATAAGACAACAAAATAAAATAAAAATACAAAATGAAAAAGACACATACAGTAAATACAATTTTAAACCATTAAATAAATAAAAGTAAGAAAAAATGTAATTAAGTACATTAAATCGTATAGTATTACTACACTTCTGTGAATATAAATGAATGGTTCCACATTTTATGTATTAAATA